>OX388349.1:5738139-6938139 GCA_947579665.1 Sympetrum striolatum
CCTTAAAAACCCTTATAAACCCTTAAATAACCTGAAAAAACCTTAAATACCCTTAAAAACCCTGAAAAACCCTAAAATACCATTTATAACGGAGAAATACCCTTAAAAACCCTTTTTTAACCCTGAAATACCATGAAAAACCCTGAAAAACCCATAAAAACCCTTAAATACCCTGAAAACCCTGAATTACCCTTAAAAACCCTAAAAAAACCTGAAATACACTGATTGTTCTTGCAATAACCTAATAAACAGTGAAATACACTTAAAAGCCCTGAAATACCCTGAAAACCCCTGTAAAACCCTAAAATACCCTTAAAAACCCTGAAAAACCCTTAAAAATGATGAAATACCCTGTAAAACCCTAAAATACCCTGATAGTACCTGCAATATACATTAAAAATCCTGAAATACCCTTTAAAACCCGAAAATACCCTTTAAAACCCTGAAATACCCTTAAAAACCCTGAAAAACACTTTAAAACCCTTAAATACCCTGAAAAACCCTGAAATACCCTTAAAATCTCTGAAGTACCCTGAATTACCCTGATAGTACCTGCAATATCCTTAAAAACCATGAATTACCCTGAAAAACCCTGAAATACCATTAAAAACCCTGAAAAACCCTAAAATACCCTTAAAAACCCTGAAAAATCCTGAAATACCCTGATAGTACATGCAATACACTTAAAAACCCTTTAATACCCTTAAAAACCCTGATAAACCCTTAAATAACCCGAAAAAACCTTAAATACCCTTCAAAACCCTGAAAAACCCTGAAATACCATTTATAACAGGGAAATACCCTTAAAACCCCTTTTTAACCCTGAAATACCATTAAAAACCCTGAAAAACCCTGAAACACCATGAAAAACCCTGAAAAACCCATAAAAACCCTTAAACAGCCTGAAAACCCCGAAATACCCTTAAAAACCCTGAAAAAACCTGAAATACCCTGATTGTTCTTGCAATAACCTAAAAACACTGAAATACACTTAAAAACCCTGAAAAACCCTGTAAAACCCTAAAATACCCTGAAAAACCCTGAAAAAACCTGAAAAAACATTAAAAAACCTGAAAAACCCTTTAAAACCCTGAAAAACCTTAAAAACCGTTAAATACTGTGAAAAACCCTGAAATACCCTTAAAGTCCCATAAAAACCCTGAAAAACCCTTAAAAACGTAGAAATACCCTTAAAAACCCTTTTAAACCCTGAAATACTATGAAACACCCTGAAAAACCCTTTAAAAGCCTTAAATACCCTTAAAAACCCTTTTAAACCCTGAAATACTATGAAACACCCTGAAAAACCCTTTAAAACCCTTAAATACCCTTTAAAACCCTTATAAACCCTTAAATAACCAGAAAAAACCCTAAATACCCTTAAAAACCCTGAAATACCCTGAAATACCATTTATAACGGAGAAATACCCTTAAAAACCCTTTTAAACCCTGAAATACCATGAAAAACCCTGAAAAACCCTTAAAAACCCTGAAATACCCTAAAAAACCCTGTAAAACCCTAATATACCCTGATAGTACCTGCAATATACATAAAAATCCTGAGCTACACTTTAAAACCCAAAAATACCCTTTAAAACCCTGAAATACCCTTAAATCCCTGAAAAACACTTTAAAACCCTTAAATACCCTGAAAAACCCTGAAATACCCTTAAAATCTCTGAAGTACCCTGAATTACCCTGATAGTACCTGCAATATCCTTAAAAACCATGAATTACCCTGAAAAACCCTGAAATACCATTAAAAACCCTGAAAAACCCTGAAAAACCCTGAAATACCCTTAAAAACCCTGAAAAACCCTAAAATACCCTGATAGTACATGCAATACCCTTAAAAACCCTTTAATACCCTTCAAAACCCTGAAAAACCCTGAAATACCATTTATAACGGAGAAATACCCTTAAAAACCCTTTTAAACCCTGAAAAACCCTGAAATACCATGAAAAACCTTGAAAAACCCATAAAAACCATTAAATAGCCTGAAAACCCTGAAATACCCTTAAAAACCCAGAAAAAACCTGAAATACCCTGATTGTTCTTGCAATAACCTAAAAACACTGAAATACCCTTAAAAACCCTGAAATACCCTGAAAAACCCTGTAATACCCTAAAATAACCTGAAAAACCCTGAAAAAACCTGAAATACCATTAAAAACCCTGAAGGGTTATGTCCTTGTACAGTAGATTTTGGAAGGAAAAGAAAAAACAAAGACCCATCACCCTGCTTCTCTCCAAGGTAAAGCCCCGGGCTCTACCATCAGCGCCTGCAGCAGAAGAGTCTCCGAGTGAGCCTAAAGCGCCTAAAGACAAGTCAAGTGAGAGCCTCTCCTCCGCCACCAGCGCAAGACTATTCGCCTCTCTCAGAAAGCAATGTTGATTAATGTTTATTACTGTATGTACATATAAGGTTTTGTAATTAGCCTTAGCACTGACAAGTAAATACGTATATGTACTGTTTTAATTTTTGTCTTAAATGTGTAAATTATAAATACTGTTTACATATTGAAAACGTTCTTGTACCCGCATACACGAAAATTCCTGGGGGCAAATCCTACTTTGCGGTTTTTCAGCTTTCGCGGAAGGTCCCCATTACCCGCGAAAAACGAGGGATCACTGTATATCTATTTTGATATAATTTATTTTAGCATTGCCATTTTGGCTTAAATATCTTTCTAGCATGAAAAATAAGAACATTTCAACAGAAAAATTGAAAGTTTTTTACGGCAGCTCTGCTCACTAGATCCAATAATTCAATAATACTATGAACAATGTGCAAAATAAAACCTGTTGTAAATATTCAAACGTCATGGACAAACGCTTTACCTTTACAGTTGTTATCTCTCATTCTTACATAAATTAATTCACATGTAATTTACTAGCTTCTAAATTAATAATACATAACTAATAATTATCATAATTCAGAGATTCCAAAATCGGATTGAAAATGGCTGATCATGATGATGATATACTTCTATAGGGGATCAAAATTCTAACCATGTTCTACAAATGTCACTGACTTGACATTTTACGAAGTACTGGCGTAGTGTAACTACCAGATAAAATATGACTTTGAACCTTAGTATCGTGGGTTTGATGCCAGAAGGACCTGATGTCCCTATTTTTTCCATGAGGATGCATTGAGGGGAATCTCAGAAACTTTCTGAGGCTCTTCCTGCAAATTTAGAGAGTTGAAATTTGAGAGATCGCTGGAAGTTGTTCATTTCCAACAAAATCTACAAAAAATCATCGCAGATTATTCTTGGGTCGACGCTAAGCCAGGAAATGTATTCTTATATTTAAAATGCATTGCGTCGATTTTTAAGTTTTTTTTAAATGTCTTCCCGGTAACATGGAAACTTAAAACCCAGCATGTGAATAAGGATCACAAATACATTTCATATACGCTCTTTTACGTTTCCCTGATGGTCCTCAGTTCGATACTAGAGAGCCATATACATTCAGGATCAGGATTTAAACATGTTTGTTGGGATGATGGATTTACTGGCTTTAATTGTCCTATTCTATTGTCGTAATATTTGATAATTTATGTATATTCTTATATTAGACTATTTTGATTGAATGGACCACGGCATGTTCGAAGGAATTCATGGTTACAAGAAGAGGAATTGATCACAAAAGGTTGTGATGAGTCAACTGATTGATATTGGTCAACTATTTAACTAGGAGGTTTTAGATGCATGAATGTAATATCGTGTTTTGATACAGTGAAGTGATAATTTGTTAGTGCAGTGACGTGTATGAGATATCAAGCAAATTTCGTTGGAGGTGACATGGTGGAGGCTCAGAGGTGACATGATATGAGTTGGTCTTAATTTATGTAAGTTAAATCTCTACTACTCTCCTATTAGTCTCGGTACTTGTAGATGAGATACGATCTATTTATCTTTTTTTCTAAATCGTTTCAATATCAACTAAACATTTTATATCTAATTTTTTCAGTGCTGTTGCGTTATCGGCTTATCTCTCATATTAGTGTACCAACGTTTAAGAATTCCATGAAATTGTCTGTTCAGCAAATTGCTCACCAACAGTTTCTCTCCTTTCCCCACATCCCCTTTATTAACGGTACTTTAAGCTGCATTGCTAGCGATCCAGTATTTTTGTGAAACATTTCAAAATCTTTCTCCAGAGTTTTATCAGCTACTGACAAAAATTATTAAGAGACTTTATTGTGTTAAAGATATTAAACTTCTGTATTCAACTCTATCAAATTGTTATCTCCTTTATAATCCATTTTATGTAACAGTAAGCTTTTTCTTGGTAATTATTTCTTCTTGCTGCAGTTTGTTGACCCTTGCGACTATATTTTGGTAATCCAATGTTTTTTAGTATTTTTATAGTATCCTTCTAGAGATATACTTCTCAGTATTCTTTACTATATTCTTTCACTCTTATTATCTAACTTTGACCTGGAAGTTTCCCTTTTATATCGTCATTAATTAATCTTAAAGCTAGAATACATTTTTGGTCCTGAAAGTGGTATTTCTCAAATCTTCTGTAGTATTATTATAGTCTTCTAATGGTTTGTATCCTATTGAAGAGTAGAGAATTTCTTAGTATTTCTTAGAGATAATCTTAGCATCCTTTACTGATGTTATTCTCTCATTTTTATTATTTATCTTTGAGTTGGAAACTTCACTTTCCTTTCTTTATATTGTTATTAGTGAATCTTAAAAGCAGAATCTATGTATACTATATATTACTTCTAAAAGTGGTATCTCTCAAATATCATTGAGTATTTTATAGTCTTCTTATAGTTTATATAATCTTCTTAGTATTCATGAGTAATATTTACAGCTATTATTTGTTCATTTTTATGAATTTTCTTTGTGCTGGGAACTACTTTTGTGTTTTGTATCATTGAATGTTAATGGTAGAATTTGATTAATTTTTCTCTTTTATGCCATCGTCTTGTAATAATTGAGCCATGCATTATATTTAATCTCAATGTAGCCCATGTTAAGTTCCAATACCATTATGATTTGCTTTTAGAGATGTGTTCTTTATTTAATGAAGCAGTGTTTTTATTTTATTTTTCAGGAAGTGACAATTTCTAAACCCGTAGAATAATGGAAGCCTATTAGTGTTTTCCCAAACTTTTTCAGAATGCATAAATATTTTAAGAATAAATACCTATTTTAGCAGATTATGTAGATATCTCTTTCATATAAAGTTTTCATTCGTTTAAATTGAATCGGTTCAATTATTATTATATCAGGTTTGCTTTTTGGGAAACTAGCTCATGCTCTTCCAGTTTAGGGCAGTACTCTGTTCACTTTACGTTTTGTTTTAATTCTTTAATTTAATAACATATTTTAGCTTTAGAGCAGTGATTGCTTTTTCAACACTGAATCAATTACTCATTGTTATTTTTTTAGCAGGACTTTTAGAGAAACAGGCACAGATATTTACAACTTAAAATAATTGTGCACCTTTGGCTATTGTCAATGGGCCTGTTATTAACCTTAATTTATAGCATATCAAAACTAACTTAATCTCTTTGATGTCCAGTGATACCAATGTGGTGTTGTAAGTAATGAACTTAAAATTTTAGTGAAAGCCAAAGTTTTTACTTATACTATTCTGTAGAAACATTTAATATGACTGTTTGTTTTTCAATACCTGGAATTAATTTAAATTCTTTTAGATTAGAGTGGGATTCAATGAAGGAAATTGTTTCTCTACTCTTCAATAGAGATAGTAAATCATTTTATCATTTGATTATATTTATTTGAAAATTATGTGGATCAAAAATTTTATTTAAATTCATTTCTATTTCTAATTTTATTTCATATGATATGCCTAAAGACACGTTAGCTTTAATTTTCAATAATTTTGACCAAATACTTTCCAATGTGATACTTCCAAAAGAGAAAATCTTCATATGAGAGTCCTTGTACGTTCAGAGGATGTTTTAAATAGTTAATGATTTGCAGTTAGGGTGTCAAGGAGTCCTTATTTCGATTATTTTAACTTGCAAATACTTATATCGATACACAGCTTCAGTGCTAGTGTCAGCTGGTACATAATAATAGCGGGTATATGCAGTATTGTCCAGAAATACTGTGGTTGTATATGAGATTAGAGTTTTATGAAGAATTTTTCAGCAAAATTTTAACCAGTATTAGCTATATTGGTGGATGAGAGGGTCAGATTATTTGAACTTCCTGCTTAGTTTCCCTAAATTTCTGAACAATCTATAATTCGCTATCAGTATTTTTGCTTCATTCTTCTGTTACTCTATGCCTTTAGAACTTTTTATTCCTTTTAGGTGGAGAAATGTTTTGGAAACACAGATATTGTAGTAATTAATGTTTTGGTCATAATTTTGAGTGACTACAGTAAAACCTCTTTCTTTGGAACACTTTATGTGTTAATGATTACTACTCATTGGTTAACTTGAGGTAGTTTCTAGTTTGTAATACTTTTTTTGTCTTACAATTTTGCAGTCATCGGCATAAAAAACAGGGAGATAAAATAACATTAGGAAGGTCATTGATAAAAAAATTAAACAAACAAACCTTTATTGAAAGCGGACTTCTGGTGGGGAATATATGTGTGAAATGATATTTGCTGTCGTGGTACTTTTAGCAATACTACAATAGGCTTACAGTTTAATTCCCCCTAATTGTACAGGCAGTGGAAGGAAGGTATGAGGAAAGTTCGGCCTCTGAAGGCAGAGAGTCTTTCATTCCTGCTTCACACAATCATGCTGTAATAGTATTTATTCTATTCTTAGTTAAGTAACTAATTGCATATATGTATTATTTTTTTATCTAAAATATATCTCCAAACAAATTGCATAAATTTTGATCGATTTTCTTTTCAGAGCATGGATCATGGTTTTATGTGGATTGCAATTTATGCAGTTGCTATTCAGGGGAGAAAACTTGCAGTAAGCATCAATGTGGAGAAATGTGGGGCATGGTGTTATCATATGGCAGGAACCTCGAAGGCCTCTTTGAAGGTGGAGACTTGAGAAAGGATTCTGCATATATAGCACTGCCTTGCAACTGCCCTGCACACTATGTCCCAGTGTGTGGTAGAAATAGCAGAACATATCCAAGTTCCTGTCTAGCAAAGTAAGTAGCAAATTCACTTTCTTCATTGGGTCATTATCTTAAATGACAAGTAGAGTTAAAGCTTATTAGTTATTCATACTCAGTTAGTAGATAAGGAATCAAAATTATCAAATGAGAATATTTGTATTCCCCTATCATAATAGTAGAGCAAAGCCTTAACATAGCATAGTTGTGTGAAGCATAAATATCAAAGAAATTTATTTTGCTTAAGCTACTGTACGTATATAATCTTGGATTCACAGACTTTAGCATACAAAATTTCTATTAAAAAAATCTAGATTCATCCTATTCACTAGAGAGTTAAACAATTACAATTATTTCAACAGATGCCATTTCAATGATAAAAATGTAAAAAACCCATGTAAAAAAAATTGTGTTGAAACTGTGTTGAAATGACTGGGTTGAAACTGCCTTGAAACTGTGTTGGAAATTGAAACAGGATTCCAACACAGTTAGGCCAACACAGTACAACACAGTTTATGCATCACAGTTTCAAGACAGTCTGTGTTCAAAAACTCCCTTGAACCTTACCGTATTGAAATTCACTTGAAATAATATTCTCCCATTTTATGATTGGAAAATAAATTAAACAACGGCATAAAGTTTAATAAAGTGTTTATTATTAAAATATGTATCTTTAAATACAAATCAAAATAATAATAATAATAATAATAAAACTGTAATATATCAATTCGGCCGAAATGTTGTGGAAAGACATAATTGAAAATACATTTCTACTTTTCCACAAGGTCTTTATTCAGGAACTACCGGTTTCGGTATATTACCATCTTCAGGTTCAAACAAAAGTTTTGCTTGAACCTAACAATGGTTATATCCCGAAACTGGAAGTTCCTGAATAAAAACCTTGTGGAAAAGTAGAAATCTATTTTCAATAATAAAACTCTTAATTCAGGAATGTTAGGCCAATAAGGGCCTCTCTTACACCTAACCATTAAGGGTAACTAATGTTAATTACAAAAAAGGTGGAAAAAAATACAGATATATACATATGAAGAAAATAAAAAGAAGAGGTAAAAATAAAAGAATTGGGATGTGGGGAAAAACTCGTCGGCTGAAGGCTTCCGGAGAAAAGCCCACTGTGCGGTAAAACGCTCACACAAGAAGGGGAGTGAAAAAAACCTGCAAAAACACAGATGGAAATAAACACAAGCAGGTATATCACTAGTAATTGCTGTCCAATAATGTCATTAAATTTTTTGGTGGTTGACTATGGATGTCATTTACCTGAAAAGAAAGAAGAAGAACAGTAGGTGGAAAATAAAGACCTTTCAGAAATGCGATTTAAGTAATGGAGGCCTAAAAGATTGAGATTAATAAACTACTATAATGTAATGAATTATCCACCCTTAAATATCATATCTATTATATATAGATGCTTCTCCGGATTCATTCATATAGATAGATAGATAGATAGATAGATAGATAGGATACTAATTCACAGGCTAAACCACAAGCGTCATTGACTTGAAATTTTTTTGACGTATTGGCCATAGTGTGTAACCGCCAGAAAAAATGTGATTTTGATCCTCAGTGTCATGGGTTCGATTCCAGAGGGCCCCAAAGTCCCGAATTTTGCTATTTAAAAGCATTGCTTCGATTTTCGGGAATTAAAAAAATACTTTCCGGATAGCTAGAGAATCAAAACTCTATGAGCCTATATATATGGTCATGACCTACCGAAAACACAAATGACTTTCACTGAAGTAATCCTGGGTTTGACGCTAGCACGATGCAAATATCTGCCCTTTAAAATACATGGGAGTAGTTTTTCATTATTTTTTTGATGCACTTATCGAAATGATAGGAAGTTTGTTATTTGCTGGAACATCTATGGTAAGAATTGGTTTAAGAAAAAAATATTGATAAGAAGGAACTGTTCCTGGGTTCGATGCCGGGGCACATTAAAATTTCTCTCATAAGGAATATAAGGGAAAAGTAGGACATCGTTTGAGGCAGTTGGAACCAATATTTCTGCTTGAATTTTCACACATGGTTAAAGGTGTTGATCTTCTTTAATGTTGCATAGAAAGTATTACCAGAAAGACCCGGGCTCGAAGCCTGACGGTATATATATATCCCCCAATTATAATATATTGAGTTAGTTTTCATTATTTATTTTGTTGTACTTTTCGAAATAATAGGAATTTCTTGCTTTGCTAGAAGATGTATATTAAGACTCGGCTTAAGAAAAATATTAGATACGACAATGCTGTTCCTAGGTTCGATGCCAGAGCACGTTAAAATTTCTCTCATAAGGAATATAAGGGAAAGTAAGTCGTCTTTTTAGGCAGTTGCAGCCAATATTTCTAATTGAATTTCCACACATAGTTAGAGATGGTGATCTTCTGTTTTGCTGCATAGTAATTTAACCAGGAAGACCCGGGTTCGATGCCAGACGATTAAATTGCAGCGAATTTTAATATTATTTCCTATTCTTTTTTTTTCTTTTTAGGACCGTCCCGATATAATGCCGATATAAAATTAGTGTTGTCGATCTGCTTGCAGTATGCAAGCTACATTTTACTTGTAATAGTTATAATGGTAAGGATAATTAAAGTGATATTGATAGGTAAAGCGCGATTTTCCTGCTGTACAAATATTAATAAATCTAATAATAGTATTAATGCTAAAAGAAAATAATAGTAATAATAATAATTATTATTATAATAAGAGAATTTATAATGTTAGCCTTGAGATTTGATGAGGGCCCCAGTAGCGGCATATGTGCTGATCCTTCAAATTAAAAGGAATATTCTTCAAGTTTAGGAATCCTTTGAAGCATTTCCCAATTTTCTTTTCTTCCTAAAACAAAGAAACAATAAGGAAAAAAGTTTTTGAAAATATTATAAATTACCATAATCATGGTTAAGGAAAATATTTCCAGTAAGGGCATTATTAGAGGAAGAAAATTCGACAGAAGCTTTATTTCGTTTTGCTGGAAATTTATTTACTATTACTCTCTAAGCTGACAAAACAATAATATTTTCTTACATGGCCTTCGGTGTACATCCCTGTCTTCGTCTCTCCTCTAATCTTAAGTTAGATGCCAACCTAATATCAGGCAGAGTAACGCCTTTATACTGCCACTGAACGAAACCTAAAAAAAATACAAAAAATAAATTGTATATGAGAATGAATAGGAACTCATGTGTACTCTTCACTTTTTAATATAAATATCTCATCAAAGAAAGTAGGAATTATTGATTTACTCTGTACAGCCTGAAGTATGTCATCATCCACTTTGGGATTTCCATTATTTAAAGAAGAACGCTGACCAGAAGCCGAATGATGCATAACATAATCTTAATTTCAATAAGGAGCAACCGCTGCAACTTCTTTGGTTGGTTTTTAATTTGCTCCAAACAATGCTTGAGAGCTTTTTTTCCAATCCAAATGTGGAACCCCTTGTAGACTAAAATCTAAAGCAGCACAATTTTTAACAAAAATCATATTTAAGAAAAAAAATTTGGAAAATTTCCAACAATGTTGTACCAATGCTTTTATTGGTAAAACTAATTTTTACATATAATTTCTTACTTTTTTGTCATCACAGCTAAAAAATACATTTGCATACTTCAAGCAAATCTCAGCTCTTTGACGAGCATCATCTGCAAAAGAATTATTTTGATATTTGAAATTTTATTTTAGTAATACTTAATTCTAGTAATTAGTATTGATACAAATTGATGTATTAAAAATGTATTTAGAAAGAGGAACAAAATTAATATAAAAAATTATATTAGTGGTACACGTTATTTTTATTGTGTGTATCTTACGTTTCACCGTTTACATTGTATTTAACTAAAAATTTCACCTACCTGCATTTTCAAGTTCTGAGGTCAAGTTTCCTATATGACACTGAACTTCATCATTCTTTTCATGTGGAATCGACACATTCTCTTTCGAGACATATGGTGCTGGGTTTCTTCCGGCAACATCTCAATAGGACAAGGTGGCATGTGGTGGTGGCATTATATTTGAGTAATTTTAAATTTGATTTTCAGGTAAGTTGTCCTGAATACCCATTCCAATGCGAATAGCATCCCCGAATAAGGTGGGATAGGCACAAACACCTTGGGAAGCAGAGCTGATATTTATAGTTTTGGAAGTCCCATTTTCAATTCTTTTACACCCCTTAATTTTCTTATAAGCTAGATCCTTGATTTCACAGAGGTCAATGGCTTCCTGCAGTGTTAAAGTACTCAGTGAAATTAACTTTTCAAAGAGATATTGGATGTTTCTGCAATCTGTTAATGTACCTAAAACAAAAAGAAAGTTTTATTAAAAGGCTATTGCTAAATAAAACAAAAATTGCCAGTGTTAAACGGAGCATTTAAAAAAGGATAATTTATTTGTAAGTTAACTAGATTGCCTACCTCCTATTTTAACAACCGACACTCTCGTAGCCTTGTACATTTTCCAGTCGATGGCAAATTCTTTCCCTTTTCTAGGAATATCCTCCCCTGTTATATATTGCAGAATATTGTCCTCAATACTTATACTTTCATCCACGTGAAAGTACAGCACACCAGCACATTTCTTCTTTCGTCCATTTCTAGACGAAGCGGAGGCACAACTATTAACGGACAATATACTATCATTGGAAGAATCTCCAAAATCAATGAACCTTTCCATTTTATGGAATTAACACAGTCTGGACAGGTTTGAAGATTACTATATCCTCCTCCTGGAAACCGATTGCTCTTGATTCAGCAACTTAGTTTAGACGCGGGGGCAGATTGACAATGTTAGGGTCAATCCAAACCAAGTGGTCCAGAAAAAAAATAATTGGTTGCTTGACCATCTCAGAAAAAATTGATATTTGGTGAGTAGATACCTTTAAGTTTGCAGAGCTCAAAAGTAATTTTTAAATATTTTTAATGTTTACTTTTTGGATAAAGCGACCATTTTAGTGCTTGGCCGCAAGCGGTTTTTCGCGTTTGCAGGTATCTACAATTTCTTAAATTATTCAGCAATGGGTTGCCCTAAGACTTTCAGATAAGCTGCATTAAGTTCAGTACACACTGGCCTATGAAATAAAACCACAACTACATTGCAAGATGCATTTATTTAACATTGTTTAACAGTTTAAAATTATTGGTAAAAAATGAACAAAATTCAACTTTTGACAGGAAATTTTTCAAAGAAGAAACAATTTCTCAACCTTAATATTTTTTGAACTGTTACACTATATAGTGTAGTTAACTTTCATTAAGTATCAATGTTGGCAAGATTACCATTTAAAAAATATTCTCTTTTAAAAAACGTGTTTTTGAATTGTTTTCAAAATTCCACTTGCAATATCTTGGTTGGGGGACCCGATAAAAATATGAAAATTGTACACATTAAAGGTCTTAATCATATAAAACTTCAGTATTAATTTCAACTTTGAGATTCAATTGCAACATAGTTAAAAAATATTGTCAATTTGTGCGTAAAATGCGATATTTTTGCCTTTGCGACTACTGGCTTTTAAATGTAGGCATGGTAATTTTATGACTTAAATACATCTAATCAAATATAAACCCTATAGTAACACATAGGTTCAAATAAACTAAAGGTTGCATTGTTGAAATAGTATATATAATGATTATAAAATGCAACATTTCAAATTACCAAATCAACAGGATTTAAAATGTTTTGGAATGTCTCATTGAATTCTAAGACAACTTATCACTGATAAAAAAAACAAAAAATAAATAAACTGGCAACGGTTCCTTCTCACCTACAATCAGCCTAGTTTTTACTTAAATGTTCATTCAAAAGTTATGAAATTTCTTCACAAATTTTAGGCGTTAAAAAGTAGGTTAGGCACAAAAGTTAGGCACAAAAAGTATTTGTAGTTACAAAAATTATAAAAAGATCTTAAGATCTCCGAACATGTGAGTTTAAACACAGATCAACACAGTTTCAAGATAGACAGCTACAAGGGAGTTCAAGTGAGTCGGAACAAAGATGGTTTCAAGACAGTTCAACACAGTTTAAAACAACACAGACCAACACAGTTCATTTCAAGTGAGATCAAGACAGATTTCAAGACAGTTTCAACGCAGATATATTCTCCCATATTGGGAGCAAGAGAGATCAACACAGTTCAAGACAGTTTCAACACAACTCACATCATTTAGTCCCATAAGGTTAGCCCTCTAGCATAGTTACTCTATGCTACCTTTAAAACTTATACAATATTCCTTGGATCCTTAAGAAGCAAGTAAGCATATTACCGCTCAAACTTTAAACTTCAACAATCTTATCGTCGCCAGATAGGATCAGTTTTTACTTATTTTTTATTATTTAATTTACAGTATTTTACAATTATTCAGAGGAGTACCATGTGAGAGAGTTGCTGGTTTTGGTGTACAGCTCTTGTGTTTGACTTTCAGTTTTTACGTCTGTGAATTGCACTTTTTAATATTTTGCCTTTGGAGAGCTGTCTTTGCATGTTTCCTTTGGGTGTCAAGTTGTCCAGCTTTATTAATATCATGAAATTCATCTCACTTCAAACAATATCTTCATCACATGTTATATACTGCTGAATACATTCATTTAATTGTTCAAAATCTTGTATTTACATTGCAAACTCTCATTTTGGCATTGGTTAATAGCTACTATTAGCTTCTTATTTTACAATTCAAGACCCTTTATTTATAAATGTAAGTACTTGGCAATGTTAGGTGTTAATTCACTTCAAGTTCACTTTATTTGGTGTACAATAATATTTAACAGAATTTATTTATGAATTGGTTTGAATTCCTATTCAGTTTCTATTCTTTTTATCATAGGAATAGCTTTTTATGGCTCATCAACTGCATTGACTAGTAACTATTACTTGGTGTAAAAGTTTACAAAGATTTTGACCTTATTTCTAGACAAAATATATGAACTTCGTTCTTTGCTAAAATATAACTGCTGTCAACAAGTACAGCAATAAAAGCTTAAGTCACTCTTTCTCTTCTTTGCAGGATTAATTACAGTGACATTACATGGTTCTCATATACCTCCTGGGGATCTCTTTCCATTAAAAAAGAGAAATGCATTCTCGCTGTATACCTCAAGGGTGATGTGGAAACTACAGCTACTATCTGTGATATTTACAGATTCCTACAGGGGTAGTGATCAGTTTTGTGTGCTAATAATTGACTGAGTACCTGTGATTAAAAAGAGAAGTTCTTAGAGTATTGTGTAAGAGATATTTTCCCATCATAGTAACTTTGAGGTTGTGAATTTTGAAGGTGTGACTTTCATAGAACTTTCTATTTAATAGTAATTGCCCAGAAGATAATTTTTTCCTATTTTTATATTCATCTTCTGAACTTTTTCCCTTCTTTTCAGTAGTTTCACCTCAAGTTATTGTAAATTTGATATTTTATAATGTCGATTATTTAAATTTATGGTTCAGACATCCCTATGTTGCACATTGTAAAATTATTATATGTAATAAATTTTTATTATTAAATAAATTTTACTTTCTATGTTAAATTTTTGCTTGTTAATGAACCTTTTAATAAATGATAAAACGATTAGAACACCAAAATCGGGAATCCAGCTAGCAGGCCCATGGAAGAAGGAGGAGAGGAAGAGCAGCTTCGACGTTCTATCGTATAGCTGTAGATGTCTCTGCTTGTTAGATTCGACCGAAGCGCATCCTACTCTAAGGACTCTAAGCCGCCGCGCCGCCGCTTCCTGATTGGCTGGCAAAGAATAAGTACTTCGATGCTCGGAAATTGGAAGCATGGCAGCCATTGCACGCTGAGTGTTCCAGGAGTGAAGGTCTTTGAGTTAAGCATCAGTTTTCAAGAGGTATCTTCCAATTGATTATTGGTGTTCTCGAAACTTTACTTTTTGGAGTAAGAATAACAGTATTGTTGTTCTATATCCGTAACTACGTAGCAAATCGTATCAGTGTTGGCGAGAATTTTTTATTCAGTTAACAGCCAAATTCGGCCATAATGGAGACGCCATGTGCCGGAATGAAGAGGAAACGTGGGAATTACTGCGCTGCCCTTTGGTGCAATAATTTTTTCGGCTGCAGAATGAATGAACCGATATCATTGTTTGTTTTCCCGAAAGATCCTGTGAGGTGAGTTTTATCATTATTATGAGCAACAGTTGGTGATAACAAGTAATGAATGTATGTACTTAAATGAGATGTTTTTTCCCTCAGAGCGTTTCACTGGCTGAAGTTCTCTCTCCGGGAAGACTTGATGGGGAAGAACGTAAAGAATATGCGGCTCTGCAGTGACCATTTCACGGAGGGAGATTTTAAAAGTAAAACGCCACGTGTTTTACTGAAACCGAACGCTATTCCTAGCCGTTACGAATGGAAGTTTGGGGAGGAAGAAGGTGAGTTTAAATGACGAAAATACGTTTTCTATTCGATATGTTATCTTTTTAAAACCGTAAGGTATATGTATTTTTTATTCATATAACCAAACTTTGTTATTTAACGTTCCGCATGCACATTATTGTTGATGTCCGCGGTAAATATTTGGAGTTTTGCCTTCTTTAGTTTTAACGATCACAACTGGCGTTGGAAATCACTATTATGATTTATTAGTAATAACAATTTGTAATGTTGTAATAATTCTGAGCATCACTGAACGGCATTGTTTATTTTCAGACGTCGGTGTAATGGAAACTGCAAAGGAATGGGTTCCTAATTCAATTCGTGACGAAGCAAATGCTTCCTCGTTGGATGTTGTAGAGGTTTCAGGTATGTTCATTTTCTTATCAAACTGTCTATTTAAGAACCTTAAGGATGTATTAGTAGTCACAAATAATCATCGATTATATCTATCATTAACTGTAGTTTCGTATTCATAGTCTTTCGAGATTCTCAAATTGGTGATTAACGAATCGTTGTGTATTTGGTATTCATATATAATATAACAATATTTATATAGAATAATGTACGATTATTTTCTAATTAAGAGTCTATGTAATTATTTGCATGAATTATCGAATCGTGAATTACCGTCTGGGGCGTAATCAATTCGTCATCTTGTTATTTCAAGTTGAATTAAACATTGGTTTTAGACAATATGATCGCGGCAGATACTTAAGTGAAAAGCAATAGATTTTCCTTCATTATTGGTTTATGTCCTGCCTGAAAAAGCAGACGATATTGCGGTAAAGTGCGGTGGAGTATATAGGGAACTGTTGCTAGTGGTTAAGTGGCTAATTAGTTACATATATTGAGCTTGAGGAAAACAAAATTTCATGTTATTTCTAATTACTCGAGCGCTATATTAATCCAATAACTAATAATAAGCCTTATTTCTAATTCCTGAATTATGGAATTATTGTGAATCAGTGATATGAGAATAATCACTGATTTGTGATTGCATGATTATTCAGTAAATCACTATGCAACTGTGATTACTGCCCTAAGATGCCCTTTTCATTGACTATTTCTGTGATTATAATAGCTTTCATTCTTGTTTCAGTGTGTGATGTGGATGACTCCATCACTGAGCCCATTGTGGGGGAAGGCACTCCTTCCACTCCACGGAAAAATGATGGCTCACCTTCTGCGGGAGCTTCTCAAAATGATGACACCAGTATTCCCTCTGCAAGTGTTATTGCTGGTAAGTATCCTTATTATGCACTTATTTGATACATTGTCTGTATTTATTAAATTGGTTACATGCCCGATTTCATGGTGCTTCTTAGCTCCCTACCTTATGTGAACTAATCTTCTTCTCTATTTATAATGTAGCCTGTGTCTCCACACCACGATCACGATGCAGTCGTTTGAACTGGACTCCACGCACCTCAAGAAGAGTGATGCAGTACACTAGCAGCATTGCAAGACTGCGCTCTAATCTATTTAGAGAGAGGCAGAAGGGAAGAGCGAGGATAACAAGGCAGGACTTTATTGATCATTGTAAAGTGTACCTGCCAAAATCTTCCCAGAAACTTTTCCTTGCTCAAGTTAAGATGAGCAAGGTAAACAAGTTTGGGAGGAGGTGGCCTCCTTACATGAAAGATTTCGCATTAAGCATGTACTATCATGGGCCAAGAGCCTATAAATTCTTACAAAGAACTCTCTGCCTTCCATCAAGATCATCCTTGATTAGCTGGGAAAAGAAGGTTCATGTGAAACCTGGGGTGGATGAGAATGCCATGCAGGCTATGGAAGAGCAGGCAAAGAAAATGAAAAGGGAGGATTTGGTTGTAGCTTTAACAATTGATGAAATGGCTGTAAAAGAAAACTTATTTTATGATGTGACCACAGATTCTGTTGTGGGTTTTTGTAATTATGGCAAAGGTAGTGTCACTACTATGGGGAATCAGTGCTTAGTTGCTATGGTTAAGGGGTTAAATAAGAAGTGGAAACAGGCCATTGGCTACTGGGTCACGAACAATAGCACAGATGTTAATGTATTGCATAGTCTAGTTTTAGAATGTATTACTAGGCTTAGGATAATAGGTTATAGTGTTAAAGTTTTAATTTGTGATCAGGGGCCTCATAACCTCAAGTTGTGCCGGATGCTTCAAGTATCTCATCAGTCTCCCTTTTTTTATGTAGATGAAGAGGTTGTTTATTTTATGTTTGATCCCCCTCATCTTTTGAAATCTATTAGGAATAATTTAGCTAGGTATAGATTGAATTTTGATGGTAGTATTGTAGAATGGTCTCATTTCAAAAACTTGTTTGAGCTAAATGATCCACTCAAGTTAACAATGATACCAAAGATAACAAAATTCCACACTGATGTCAGGGCTTTCAAAAAAATGAAAGTGAAATTGGCCTCTCAGGTTTTCAGTACTAGTGTTTACGTTGCTATCTGTGCTTTTGTTGCCATGGGGAAACTCCCAAACTCTGCCATGCATACTGGTAATTTTTTTAGTTTTATGGATAAATTGTTTGATACATTTAATAGTAATCAGCTGCGACGCCACCCATTCAAGTTTCGGTATGCTATGATGGAGGGAAGCCCTCATGCTGCGTTCCTTGAAGAAGCTTTCCTCAAGTTGAAGAATAGCTTCTTTGAGGAATGCAGGCGGCAACCACCATGCTTGAATGGGTGGCTCATTAGTATTAGTTGTTTGTTAAAATTACAGGTAGATTTGAAGGATCAGTTTGGCATTGTGAAGCTAAGGACCAGAACTTTGAATCAAGATGCCTTGGAGAACATGTTCTCTGTGATCCGACAGCAACATGGGTGTAACAAAAACCCCACAGTTGTGCAGTTTGGAAGAGGGTACAAGCAGTTGATGCTCACATCCGTTTCCAAACTGTCTAGGAGTAGTAATTGTGAGTTAGATTTAGAACAGTTTTTAGTTAAATATAGTAATTTTGTTTCAAATAATAGTTCTAGGTTAGACAGCACTGGTTCCCTTGATGGAGATGATATATTTAGTGATATTAGGTTTAGTGAAGATTTAGATTTAGAGGAATTGAATGTTATTTATTATGTAAGTGGCTACCTTTGTAAATTGTTTCTGAAGAAACATAATTGTGAGCAGTGCAGGTCGCACTTAGTGGATGTGCATACATCAGGGGGAATCATTGCACACCACCAACTATTCACCCACCTCAAAGGGCAGAAAGAGTTAGGTGGTGATTATGGCAATCTACTAATCCCCAAAGAGAAAATTTTCGCTGCCATTAAGGATTGGGAAAGACTATTTCAGTGTGCGTTTCCCGATGCTGTTGGTAGAGAGGGCATTGGGAAATATATGACACAAATAATGCTGGTTAATGGGCCAGCAGTGGCACTTCCATGCATATCATCTGGGTCTTTGTTGTTAGACATTTTTATTAGAGTAAGAACTTTCTGGGGGGTTAAATTTATGAATAGGAAGGAGCTGTAGATGGTTAATTTTATTGTTAGGGGTTTGTTGTATTGTGTTTTTTGTTGCTGTTGGTACATTTTGTTGATGTTTGTTGTTATAGTGTATAGTTATATAATATATGTAGTAGTTATTGCTATTAACTCATATAAACATATTGTTATTGAGTTTATTTGTTGTAATGTAATGAATTATGCAGATTTTTTGGAAATAAAATTAATTTACCATAATCTCTTTTTTATCCTTTAAATCATCTCCTAGTACTTGTTTCTCCTGAGGTCTTGTCATTTGTTACATATTCCATGGGTGGAATTCTTCGAACTTTAAATTTTTAGCATTAATGGATTATTTACGTTAAACATCTTCAATATCCTGAGTTCAGTATTAAATTCCGTTTATTCTTTGGGAAGCCAATTATTGTTTTTAAATTCTCCATGAAAAGTCATTAATTTTTCGGTGATTGAATTGAATTGGAAGAAATCTCAAGCGGATGTTCAGGGTTCTATTTTGAAATTGCCGCCGCTAAAACAGTTTGGCCACCAGAGTGCAGCACTCAAAATTTATTACCATAGGGCTTATGGGAGCTGCTCTTCCTCTCCTCCTTCTTCCATGGCAGGCCTGCCTAAAATTGCCACTTCAAACTACTAGCGCCATCTCTCAGGATTTTTTTGAACTACTTGCTCTCCGAAAACTGCTTCCGACCTCAATGCATGGGAGTAGACAGACCCTGGGATCAGTAGTACACCACGATATCTCGAAGGAATCGATATTAGTAAACAGTAATGGCGGCTTGCATCGAGGTCTATCTACATTGTTATAAGAAAATGTGCAAGGCTTTCAGGTAATGCTCGATTTCTAGTTTTAAAGTACGTAGTTCCTTGAATTAATCCTTGAAGATTGTATTAGTACCAACTAAAATGTCGATGGGCTCCAAGGTTTCTCAAAGAGAAAGTTCCAAAAAAGGATTGGATATGCATGCAATGTTTTGAATTCATTACGAGAATGGGAGTCAACAAAAAGCGTGGAGTAACCATTTTCGGATGTGTTTATCTATAAGGAGTGGAAGGGAGGGGTTTTAGCCTATTTTTGTTATCTTGTTCACTCTGGAAATCGACGAATTACATTTTGGTTTGGAGCCAGCGTAGTGAAACCTACCAACTTGCTTTTTCGATCTATTTTGTGGCAAATCTATCAAAGTGTCACGCCGCAGTTTATTCCTGTATATTATTTGGTTGCTCATTTTTGTGAATTAAAATACTGAGTATATTAATGCCGGCATAGATATGGTATCACGTTGGTAGTGTCTTCTTTTTTCATTATTTATTTCTTATTGCAGGTGTATGGAAGATCTTTTCCCCACGTTTTTGTGTACCGATTGTGATTACAAATCGTGTGAATTCACGGACTTCGAATAGAAATGGGATTCGTCAAGGGAAACTTACAAATTGACACACAATTCAAGAACAAGCAGCGCCAAACAACAACAATAGAAGTTAAGGAGTCAAGTTTGTAAACTGTGAAGGTATTGGATGAAATCTTCTCGGGTTGCGAACTCTCCTAAGAAATATTTATAATGAAAATGAACTTATTTTTAATATTTACGTTTAAATGTGCTCGTTGATCAATGATCTACGTATTAATATGCGAAGAAAAAACTTTGTATCCCTTTTTGAGTGTATAGTAAGCACGCAGGAGTGTGAGATTTAGCATACTTAAAGTTCATATAGAAGAAGATTAGCAATAGCTAATGTCTTTGCCCAAATTATCATTTGGCTCAACTCTGGACGACTCGAATCGTCTCTCGTATAAAAACTGCACTTAAAGTTATTTTGATCGATTGCAGACATATTATCTTTCTCGGAATTAAATCATAAATAATGGTCGTACGGAATCAAGATGAATGCCAAATGAAAGGAAATTGAATAAATATTCTTATTTCGGTTGTGGAATATAGTATTATAGTCTAAATGACGAAAAACATAGAAAAATTAACGAAAATGCTGTGAAAATTAATGTACTGAAAATAAAATTATATAAGTACCTTAACAAAAATGAAATGTATTTAAAATACAATTTATCTTATACCTCTATGAATTATTGGTTCTGATCCGCTGCTTCACATCATATAGATATGTACATAATAAACAATTAATTACCTTAGATTATTTTTTTGTATTTTTCAAATTGTAAGACTCGGATTTTTTAGTCTTTTTGATGTTCGCACAGCTTTTTATTTTTTTATGTAATTTTTATTAGATTTTTTATTTATTTATACATTTTTATATATTTTTTGTTTATTGTCTGTTGCTATCTTTTAGATATTTCCTGTGAACTATGATTTTGATTATTTTCAGTGCACTAGACCTTTTAATCTTTCATTTGTATGTATTTCTTAATGTAATTTAATTTTCTTCATTTCTTTGAGATTTATCTCTCATTGTTCAACATTTATTTTAATTCGTCTATATTTAATGTCAGTTTAGTGAAGTTGATTTATTCTAACTGATTGTTTGTAGTAGTTTTATTTTCCCCCTTTCTTTTTGTAAAATTTTTATATTTTCACTGCCTGTCTATCAAAACTCTTTTCTTTCTCCTTAATCAAAGATACAGTTTTCTATCTGTAGGTTTTGCAGGTGTTCCCTTTTGTGAGTTTTCCGGCAGTGGAATTTTTTTATCAGCTTAGGTTAAAATTTAATGATTGTGATTCTGTATATATTGGTCAAACCAGGAGAAATTTCAATATCTGTGTTAAAGAGCACAATCATTTCTTTTTAAATAATACTCCTGCTTCTAACTTTGCTCAACACCTTAATGATTCCTACCATTCCTCAGCTTTCATTCCTGAAATTCTGCATATCCATCGAAAAGAAATGAATTTCTTGGAACAGAGAGAAATTTTAGCATCTAAAATTGCTTCTCAGAACGTAGTTAACGAAATAGTTCTGGTATCTTACTCTCCCTTACTTCTTTGTGCTCTCCCTAAAAGCTCTCTCCCAGATAAGACCAACCTTTACCCCCCAGAAAGCTACCACAAGACCTAACCCTTCTTTCTCCCACCTCCCTCCACTTCTCTCTACCCTTTCCTATTGCTTTGTTTCCTTACACCACTCCTTTCCCCTATATAAGCCTTCTTGTTTGCAACTTCCTTACCTGAAGATGGTGGATCTGTGCCGAAACTGGTCGTGCTTCAAATAAATGTGTAGAAAAAAGTATTTGTAAAAATCTTTATTCTTAACATCTTCAGCTTAGGTTTTTTTAAATCCACATATTACTTTTCTTCTTTTGCAAACTATCTCTTTCTTTCTGTCCCTCAACTGACGATGGGTTGGATGTAAGAAGAGACTCCCTAGTTTCAATCTCACCCAAATAAACTTCTTTTATTATTATTATTAATAACAGTCTCATCCTTATTAACATTCATTTGATTCAATAATAACATGAAATATTAAAAATAACAATGAATGGAAACAAATTATAAATAAATCTATGAGCCATAATTGTGTTTTTTTATTTATTACTAACATTAAATTTTAAATTCTGTAGGTGTTGCAGGGATTATGGCTAGCTACACACCCCAATGACGTTTGCACAGACTCCCAGCTGACGTAATGGATCAAACTTCAAAAATGTTGTAAGCATTGCTCTTATAAGCGTAATCATTGACAAAAGAGCATCAATGACATTCAAACTTTAAATTCAATGAATTAGGGTAGAATTTCGACCACTGGGTGATCACTAGTAGATTAAAATCTACTGGTAAGGAGATAAGTAACTAGATTTCTTTGCATCCTACATCAGCTCTGAGCGATTTTGTCTGCATCATGGTAAGTTTGTTTATACTTATCATTTGGTTAAAATAAGCCTAAGCGTTGTTTATGCTTATTGTAAGCGCTCTAAACATATTATGTCTATGTAAGAACCCTGCAAGCCACCTTTTGGCGTGTGTCAGGGGGCACCTTGACCCTTTTTTCCTAAACGGTTGCTTTCGCGTATACTCTTCGGAGAAAATGAATTTTTGAAGCGATTCATTCTAGCATCTATTTCCCTAATCCTTCTGCCAGTATCAAAATGGCCCATATAACATGGGGATCGCATTATATTGGTTACATCATCTCAGAACATATTTTCTCTGAACTTATTTAATAAATTTATCCTTTGAATTTGTCTTCTATCTTCTAGTGATTCACATCAAGTGTCCTTTAACATCTGAGTGACACTCGCTGTTTTATCGTAGCAATTCTATACAAATCGTATCCCCTCTCATTGTACTTTTTCTAAATCCAGAATATGCCGTTTCTTGGTGGTTGTTATTTTCTATGGCCTCTTGCACAGTCTTTTCATTAAAATTTCTCACATCTTCCATGATTTCTACTCTGATGGCTTTGCAAAGCTCGGCCTATTCAATGTTATCTCTTGGAGTTTCTGAATTCTTCAGTTCCTTCCGTCGTTTCATCATTTGCTGGGTTCTATCACTAAACTTCTTATCCTTAGGTTTTCTTGGCATGCTTGCTACTTCCTCTGCCGTTTTCTTCACGACTTCCATAACTTTGGTTTCAAGTTCTTCCTCCTGAAGTGCTGAGAATCTATTTCTTAATTCCAGCTGAAACTCCTTCTTGTAATCTGATAGTTTACCAATATTTATCTCATTCTTCTTGCAAGAAACCAACTATTTTCGTTCCAATGGGGGGTTAATATTAATTCTGCATCTAACAATTCTGTGGTCACTTCCAGTCTTGAAGTTATTCAAAACTTCACAGTTAGTTACAGTGTATAGTCAGTTTACCATTATCTAGTCTATTTCATTTTTTGTTCCATTGGGACCTCTCCACGTCCATTTCCTTGTAGGATTTTTGTTAAAGTATGTATTTGTTAAATACATATTGGTGCATTCTGCAAACTCTACCAAGCAGTGACCTCGCTCATTTCTCGGGCCCAGTCTGTATTGACCTGCGACAGTGTCATCAGCTTCCCGCTGACCTACACGAGCATTAAAATCTCCCATAATGACTTCGTAGTAGTTGGCCTTCTTGTCATGATCATTGCCGAGAGTTTGGTAGAAGTTTTCAATTTCCTCTTCGCTGCTTGCCGCTGTTGGTGCATAGACTTTGATGACCTGTACTGAGTAATGCTCATTGATCTTTAGTATGAGTTTACAAATTCTATCTGATACACCTTTGATTTTTACCACATTATCCTTCCATATCTTTTTGATCAAGAATCCAATGCCTCCATTTCTTCCGTCCTTGGTACCCCTGTAAAAGAATAAATATCCTTCCTTCAGAGCAAGTAGGTCTTGTGATTTTCTTCTGACTTCACTGAGACCGATGACATCACATTTTATCCTCTCTCCTTCATTGATTAGTTCCAGCAATCGTTCTTCACTCTGCAGGCTGTGGCAGTTGTAGGTTGGGAATTGCAGGGTAATAATTCTTTTCTTCTTGATGGACCTTTTTAATACCACTACCTCCCAGACATCCAAATGGGTGGTGCTTTTACATTTGAGCTTTTAATAGGCGATAAAACTGTTTTTTTTTCCAGAATTACAAGTGCTGACTGAGAAGTAATGGGAACACTTTTGCAACTTGTGTTTTTATGGGAACGTTTGAGTTAATCAAATGCAGAAATAATGCTTAGAATCTGCTCTTTTGAATCACCAATGTTCACAATAATCAGCAGATAGCCTTTTCTAAATAGACTAAGCTTGTTTAGCTCTTTTTAAGCGAATTAATCATTTTTAAAAATCAATCTACATTTCCATGTTATTGGGAAAATATCAAATGCAAATGTCTTTGGGCAAATGCCAGGCTTAAAATCATTTTTATGTTCCCCTTAAACGTTGCCTCATTGCCTTAAACCCATATCCTCTGAAGAATCTCACGTAAAAATATACAAACATTTAAAAGAATTCAGATTTTTTTTGAGCGTCTGTAGCAACCGAGTTTTATTTATGGCTACAAAATTGTTTAGTGATTACTAGTGTACTTAAATGGTTTTATAGCGCATTGATAGAAATTGCTTTCTTGCTGTCAATCTAACTGAATGCAAATCAATATCTTTGTAAGTTGTGTTTGCTATTAATATAATCTATAATGCACTTACTTTTCGCTAAGAATATTCATCGGTGGTAATTTATATTTAATATATTTCTGTCATTTATGTTAATTTTTTGATTCATTTGTCCCCTTTTACCTGTATGAAAAGGTAACTTTAAACTTGGTACTGCTTATCCTAATGTGATCGTAGAATATACTTTTATGTTGTCTTAGTTGAAGACATTTTTAATTGAAAGTATATGAGATTGAACATTGAGTTGATGCGGCTTTGTAGACTTAATTGTAACTTAAATTTCTTGGTATATTGGTTCAGAAAGTCTGGTATTTGCTATCTATCAACAATCACAAAGCATTTCTTACGATCAAGGTTGTAACACTGGTATTTAAAAAATTTAACAGTCACAGTTTCCCAATTTCCCAGTTGATAATCAACGGGCACTTCTGTTAGTATTGAATATAAAGAAAGGGAGAAATTAAAAATTTGGTGTCCTTCTTAGCCATAGACTTGTCAGCAGGTGCCTCATTAACTAAAATACAAATCAATCAGGATCCAAAACATTACAACTTCAGATTACTAAATGACATTCGTAGTGACTTAACAATGTGGAAGTAATCAAGATACATTTTAATTGTTTGGCCAAATCAATTACAGTTTTCCTGTATGTAATTTTTAAATTTCAATTTAAGTTCAGAGATAGTTTTTTAGTTCTTTTGGTAATTAATTACGTATAATTGCGATTAGAGCATCCAACTTTGTTTATCCATTTCTATTGCAGTAACATGGTACATGTTACCAGATCCCAGAAGATTTACAATCTTTAAGATATTTTCAATATAATAATAATATTTTATTCCATCCCAGGACGTTCCAGGTATTCGTCGAAACCGGTCTTGTTTATTGTAATATGTGGAATATAGAAAAAGTTTTATTTTATCCTTGTGTTATGTTACACGTTAGAAATCTGTTTATTAGTAAATTAGTTTTATTCCAATAAGGCCTTTATATGCATTCACATCATCAATGAAGTCCTGGGTTCAGGTGGCTCTAACATTTGAAATGTATGGTGGGAATTCAAATTTTTTATCATTAATTTCTCCAGAACTTGAAAATCCTATGGCCAGGCATCTGAGGAGAAGAAATAAATGTTTCTTAAAAACAGTTTACCTTTTACTTTATGATCATTGGTTCGACGCTGGGGCACCGTTTTCATTGTACTGTATATATTTCAAATAGAAAATACAGAATTAAGTTTGAGGACCTTCCAGATATGACATATACTTGACAATTGTATCATAAATATACTAGGAGAATGCAAGCAATGTTTACTCATATATTAATACGAGTAAAATGCTGCTTGCATACTGCAGGCAAATGGTTTAATTTTGAGAAAGAATAAATTTATCATTGCCTCCTGTTCCTCCTCCTGTTCTAAGGTATCATGTTTACAACAGTCGTGGTGGCAGAGCGGTTAGTGTATCACAGCTTTGTATGGTGTATCGCTGGTTGCATGGTCGCTGCTTCAAATCTCAGCTGCTCATAAAATGTTTTCCTTTAGGGAATAGTTTTTTCTATAACATAACATAAATATACATATACATGCAAAGTGTCAACTGTCTGTCTTCAAGGTAAAGACTCCGAAAGAATTATGAAAATTCTACCAATATTTTTAAATGGGAGATATATTTACCGTCCGGCATCGAATCCGGGTCTTCCTGGTGCTACTTCCAATGCAGTACAACAGAAGATCACCATCTCTAACAATGCATGAAAATTCAAGCAGAAATATTTTCTGCAACTGCCTCAAATGACGTCCTTCTTTTCCCTTATATTCTTTGTGCGAGAAATATTAATGTGCTCTAGCATTGAACCCAGGTCATGGTCTTATCTAATATTTTTTCTTAAACCGAGTCTCAATATACATTTTCTAGCTAAGCAAGAACTTCCTATCATTTTCATAAGTGTATCAAAAAAAATAATGAATAACTACCCCAATGTATTTTAGATGAGAGATTTTTTCATCGTTCTAGCATCAAACCCAGGACATTTTCTGTAAAAGTCATGAATGTTTTCAATAGATCATAACCATATCTGTAGGCTCCTTGAGTTTTGATTCTCTATCCATCCGGGAAGTATTTTTAGAAATTCCTGAAAATCAAAGCAATGCATTTAAATGTGAAAAATCGGGTTTTTAGGGCCTTCTGGCATCAAACCCATGACACTGAGGTTCAAAGTTGCCTTTTTCCTGAGGGTTTTACGTTTGGGCATATGCGCTGTAAAAATTTCAAGTTAATGATGCTTGTCGTTTAGCCTGTATATATACATGAATGAATCCGGATGAAATGAAGAAGGAATTATATATAATAGATGATTAAGTTATGCTTCAAATACTTTCTTAGTAAATATACTCAAAGTTGATGCTTTGTTTTGTTGGTGAACCATTTTATTTTGTTAATCTCAGTAAGAAATTATTAGGAGGAAAAGGAAAAACATAGTCTTAAATTTGTCTAAGTACAGAATTTAAATTCTTCTAAGAAAACTGAGGCAAAGGGATGATATATGATTTCTTTCCATCAGGTTTGCAGAAAAGGTCCAATGGCAGAGAAGATCCAATGGCAGAGAAGTTGGAGGCCAGAGCAATTGTGGAAAGGAAAATGGCAGAACTGGACTGCGATGAGGTAATGTATTTTTAGTAATTCCAAATAGAAAACAAGTTATCTACCCATTTGCAAGACAGAAACGTAGTGTTTGCAAGATAATGAGGTATCATTTGCTTTGTGAAGCTCTACAAATTCCATGTCTATGTAAGAACCCTGCAAGCTGCCTTTCGGCATGTGGCAGGGGGTGTATGACTCTATTTTCCTAATCAATTGCTTTTGTGTTTTGTTTGCAGAAGAAATTAATTCTTGAAACGATTCATTCCAGCATCTATTTCCCTAATCTTCCTCGCAATAACAGAATGGACCGTATAACAGGGTGTCGCATTATACTATTATTATTACAATTACACTACAAGTAGATTCAAAATCAGTGGTTCAATATTACATATCTTCTTCTTTATTGGAACTGTCCAAAGACAGGTATCAACTGGATCTCCAAGCCTCTCTATCCTCTTCCTTCATCTTTGCATAGCTCCTTCCTCCCGTCATGTAAGTCAGCATTCTCGTCCTTCCTCTCCCTCTTTTACCGCCAATCTTCCCTTCAATAGTATTTCTCTGCAAACATTCCCTTCTTAATTTATACCCAAGCCATGCCTTTTCCCTTTTTGCGATGTCTTTCATTAAACATCTTTCTTCACCAATCCCTCTAAACACCTCATTTCTCACTCTGTCACTCCACTTTATTAACTTCTCCAGGCTCTTTACTCATTTACATAACTTTTATTTTGCCTACATTTACTTTCATTCCATATCCACGTCCTATTGATCCTATTCTTTCCATCATCACTTGTAGCTCCTCCTCTGTCTCTGCTGTAACTGCCTGGTCATCTGCATATTTAATTGTGCGAATATTCTCTCCACCAATTGTCACACCCCTTGTCTCTTCCAATGCTTCTTCTGTGAGTTTCTCTGCGTATATATTAAAAAGCAACATCCCTGTCTTACACCTCTTCCAATATTAACCTCCTCCGTATCTTCGCCTTCCACTCTTATTATCACTTTTTGTCCCCTGTACAATTCTTTTATTAATATCTGATCTTTCCAATCAATTCCAATGTTCTTAGTATCAATAAGAGTATTTTCCGTATGACTCTATCAAATTCTTTTTCCCAGTCAATAAAGCATACATATACTTCTCTATTAACTTCCAGCATTCTTTCTTGTATTATCTCTAGTTCCCCTACCTCTTCTAAATCCAAATTGTTCATCACCAATATTTTCCTCTATTTTCCGTTCCATTCTTTTCATGACTAGTCTTGTTACAGCCTTAGTCACATGACAAATGCAACTTATTGTTAGTTTCTATAGTCTTTATACTTTTTGGCATTTTTCTTTATGGTATTGGGATTAGAGTAGTTTTCATGAGATCATCAGGCATTCATCATATATCCTGCTTATGAGTCTGGTCAGACTTGTAATTGCACTATCCCCCAGGTTCTTTAGCACCTCTGATGGTATATTATCGTATCCTACTGCCTTTTTTTCTTTAAGTTCTTTAATAGCTCTATCTACTTCCCATTTAGTTGTTCCTGGTCCTTTATTATCATCCATACATTTCGTTTCATTCTACAGCATTAACCATCTTTATCATCTCCTTTAGAGTCGTAAAGTTCCTCTATGTATTCTATCCTTATTTTTGTTTTCATCTATGCCTGAGGAAGTTTGTCCTTTTTTGTTTAGCAAATCTCTTTTACCTATATTCTTTGGCTGCCTTACTGTTAAGCTATTTGCTGTCTTATACATTCCTTCTAACTTCCCCTGCTTTTCGAGTTCCTCAATTTCTTCACACCTTTCTGTCATCCATTCCTCTCTTGCTTTATCAGTTACTCTTCTGAATTCATTGTTAAGTCTCCTGTAATTCATTCTACCTTCATCTGTGTTGATATTTTTCCATTTCTTTCTTTCATACATCTTATTTAGCATTTCTTGAGTGATGCATTCCATTTTATTATGTTTTTCTTCTTTGCCTACATTGTCATTGAGAGCCTCTACTATGATTTATTTAATATTCTTCCATTCTTCATGAACATTCATGGTGTCACTCATATTTTCAATCCTACTTTCCACAGCCTTACAGTATTTTTCTGCTACATCTGACTCTATTTTTGTTATGTTCCACTTCCTCGTCATTTTCTTTTTTCTAAAATGCTTCAGCTTAGTCTTAACTTTACTATGAGTAGGTTATGGTCTGAGTTGGCATCCGCATCAGGATATGTTATTGCTTTTTTTACACTGCTTTTAAATCTTTCATTAATAATTATAAAGTCAATTTGATACCTTGCTCTGTCTCCAGGTGCCTTCCAAATATATAGTTTTCTTTCATGGTTCTGAAACCATGTATTTGCTATCCATAATTTATGTTCCTTACAAACGTCTATCAGTCTCTCCTCTTTCATTACGAATGCCTAGCCCATAATCTCCTACAACATTAGCATGCTTTCCTCTACCTATAACACTATTCCAATCACCCATCATCAACGTTCTAACTTGACCTTTACCATTTTCCTGGTACACCTTCTCAATCTGTTCATAAATTCTGTCCACCTCTTCATCTTCAGCCTCTGTTGTGGGCATGTAAACCTGAATAATCAACGTAGGAACAGTATTAGTCAACATCTTCATTGCAATTACCCTCTCACTTTTGGGTATAACCTTCAGAATAGTATTTTTCTGTAGATTATACACCTTTTTCTTTAGTTTCACCTCCCTTATATACCATTCTTTAATCTCCTGACTCTAACTCACCTTCTCATTCCCATCACACTTCACTCAGACCTAGGATATCAATTTTATATTCTTCCATTTCTCTTTTAACATTTTCTAATTTCCCTTTCCGATTCATTGATCTCACATTCCAGGTACCTATTCTAAACTTAATGTCTTCTTTTACATTCCTCTGTCTTGATTTCTCTTCATTTGACACTTTCCTGGGATAGTGTCCACTGGGAGATCGGAATGTGGACAGTTTACTCCGGAAAATTTCTTCTCAGGATTTGCCATATTCAGAGAGGATTGTCTAGTGGGACAAGGGATATTATAAAGATCTGTAATGCAGTGCTTTCCCCTTGCCTTCTGCGTTCTACTGCTGTTGACTACGTACGTAGTTCTTCAGCCTTTGGGGGGAGTTTCCTTCCCCAAGGACAATACAGTGCCCTACCTGCTACCCGCTGGAATCAAATATGGAAGTTTTCAGAATTTCGCTAATATTCTTTGGTTAAAATTCCATCCTGATTTGTATTTATTAAAAAAATTAGGGCATTGATAAGTTATATATATTTAATCATCTATGTTTGAATGTTGCATATTTATTACGAAATTGAAATCAAGACCCATCATTCATGACAGGGAAGTTTACTAGTATTACAAATAAAGTAATGAAAAGAAAATATTTTTCTTCGTCAGATCATATGAAAATTTAAAGTTCATGTAATAAATAAAATGTAATAAAATGGGTAAGAAATTGTACAGAAGGAATCAGATTTTACAGTACTTGGAATAAACTGTTTCTCTTTAAAAAAACTTAAAACCTTGGATATTTCCTTTTTGTCATCTCTCAAAATTGAGGTCTCTTCCAATGTTACGTGTCCCATTGTACTAAGTGCATTCCACCAGAAGGTGTTCTACAGTTCAGTCCCTTTTTTGCTACTTGTGGGGTCCATCAGGGATATATATACTATATTTATTAACGATATCTGCTCTTGTGTAAGTCCAATCACCTACTCTATGCAGATGATCTAAACATTCTCCATACAATCAACAACTTGGCCAGCTGACTTGAACCGCAGAACGCTTTAATAAGATTGAGTGATTGTTGTTCACTCAACCATATGAATCTTAACATTCCCAAATGCTGTGCAATTACTTTCTCAAGTCTCAAAAGTTCCATACAATACTTTCTTAATAGCATGCCTACATGTAGGGTTGACGGTATCTCAGATTAGGGTGCTTACATCGATGATCAATAAATGAATTTCAATTTACCCCTTAGTTGGATATCATCAAAAGCTCACAAGATTATTGGTTTCATCTTCTGCTTTACAAAAATTTTCTGCAGCATCACTTGTCATCAAATTCTTTTTTGCTCTGTTGTAAGACCTACTTTGGAATATTGCTCCCCATTATGGTCACCGTACTTTCTCTTTTCAATTGGAGAGAGTTCAGCGCAAATTTATAAGACTGCTGTGGATTCATATTCTCATCATATTATAGATTACAATTTAATCATGCAACAATGTGACACTGAGCATTAGACACAGAACTGCTAGCATCATGTTTCTTTACCGTCAACTTAATAATTAGTTAGTACATATAGATAATAATTAGATAGAATTATGAATTGGTGCGATGATTGGTAATTAGAGCTTAATGTAGAAAAGTGTTCGGTAGTTAACTTCTTCGAAAGTAAATCTATAATAAATGATTATTCTTATAGTCTCCGAGGGGTAAACCTAATGTCAGTAGAATCGGTAAAGTATCTTGGAGTAACTCTCACGAATAATCTATCACGGAGTGCCCACATCCGAAATATATGTGGAAAAGCACTTAAGAAACTCGGCTTCGTTAAAAGAATAGTCGGTAGGAGCTAAGAAAAGGTTCGCGAGCGATGTTACTTAGCATTAGTTAGGCCTCACCTTGAGTATGCATGTAGTGTATGGGACCCCGCCGAGAAATGTCATATTCGGGATTTAGAAAAAGTACAACGAAAGGCGATACGATTTGTAAAGAATTGCTACGATAAAACAGCGAGTGTCACTAAGATGTTACAGGACGCGGGATGGGAATCATTAGAAGATAGAAGAAAAATTCAAAGGATAAATTTATTAAATAAGTTCAGAGAAATTACGTTTTCAGATGATGTAACCGATATAATGCGACTCCCCTGTTATATGGGCCGTGCTGATACTGCCCGAAACATTAGGGAAATAGATGCTAAAACGAATCGTTTCAAAAATTCATTTTTTCCACGAAGTATACGCGAAAGCAACCGTTTAGGAAAATAGAGTCAGGTGCTTGCACCTGCTGCCACACGCCGAAAGGCGGCTTGCAGGGTTCTTACATAGACTTAGACATAATAATCATATATCCTGTCCTGTGTCATTAGAGAAAATCTGCCTTAATGTTCCAGCAAAATCAATCAGAAACAGTCCTATTTTCTCAGTACCTTATTCCAATTACTCCTATTTTACTCCAATTAATAGAATGATGAGAGACAATACAAACCTTAAGACAGACATTTTAACCTGCTCCCTTCCTACTTTCAAGTATTACATGAAAAATGTTCTTGCAGAATAATTTACCTGTGCTATTTATATATTTTTTATCAACATAATTTTTCTTTACGCTCTTATATATATATATTTTTGTTTTCTTTTCATTTACTTTGATACTGTGTATTGATTAAACTTCTATTATATTTATACCAATATTTAATCTTTTTGAATTTTGGGTGCAATTCCTTGCAGCTGTTTTCTGAAATTATATTTGTTTTTTGTGTTTTTCAAAGAGATTTCTTTTTAATTTTGAAGCATATGCATGCTTGCATTTTCTTTGTAAATTTCAAATCATTTATTGTAAAAGGGCTTCATCATGTGTAATAAAGTTGTTATTAATCTAACAGTAAGTTTCAAATTGTAATCTTCATAACGACGAGGGATCTTCTGTAAAGAAGCAATAATGAGTGAATTTAGAATTTAATTCGAAAAAAGAAAGAAATAATCTATGAAGAAGAAATTAGATTGAATCAGCACAGAGGGGATGTGTTTATGTCATGCCATGATGTGCTTATTGATCTTCATTTGTAAAAAGAAAACATCGAAATATATATTAATTTTTGTTAAATAAAAATACAAGTGAAGACATCAATATAATTTGCGGGGAATAAATATATGCGTGAAATTTATTTTAAAGATATGAATATGGTTTATCAATTCAACTATTTTATTATGAAAACATGTCATAACATACTTTCGGCCACAATTGTATTTTGTGATGAAATTTGTTTATTATGATACCTGCAATAATTAGACCGGCCCTAAAGTAGTTTCAGTGAAAAATAATAGTGGTGAGTTGCGAGATTTAGTGTACAACAAGTGTAAAGCAGGCAGTTTTACTTATTTGGTAAAGGGTTAAGTTTTATGTTCGGCGTATAAGTCGACCCCAAGCGATTTTTCTAGGTTTCAAAGGTCGACTTAAATGCAGGTACAAATTCTAACTATGTTCCACAAGTGTAATTGACTTGAAATTAGTTTTCAAATTGAAATTTCAATAATTTCAACAAAATGCATGAAGTATTGTAAGGTTGTAAACAACCAGTCTCCTCTGATGACTGTTGTGGTTGTTGAGTCCAATCCCCTTCATTAGAATGCATTGAGAATTCAGACTTATTTCTAAGTAAAGGTTTGGATTGTTAACTATGTGAAGAGTAGGTAATTTTTGCAGTAACAAATCTCGGGAACAATCGCATGACCATTTAAGAATTTTCCTTAACCCTTTCAATGCGAAAATGCAAAAAGCTACTTTAGCCGGTACCTATTTTTTAAATTCATTTAATTTGAAAGAATACTACTTCCTAATCATATTTACTTCTTGATTTTTTCGAAATAATAATTTGCTGAAGGAATACGAATTCATTTTTTGGACTGCCGCTCGAGCGGTCCTCCGCCATTGGCTATGAATGTTAGTTATGCAGACCTGCACTACACACATTTTTCTTCGATAATTAATCCTTGCAAATAGAGTTTTTTAAAATTTCCTTACATTATTTCATTCCTTTCGTTGCTTACTTTGTAAGAGTATGAATGATAGCTCTAGTCTGGTGTGTTTGGAGACGTTCGCCCTCATTTGCAGTTCTTCCAGAAGGTAATTTATGGCAAATATTTCCACAAGCACCAAACCATTTGTTTTATTGTGGTCTTAGCTCCTAGAATTTTCCTTTTCTGGCAGAGAGATACGCCAGGTGCCATTTCTGGTTAAAGATTTGGATGGAAAACAATATTTTCGAAGGACGCCATCCAGCGTATTCATAGACCATATTTATGGCATTACCTGCGACCAGTGGTGCAGGGGTTTTAAGGGTTCAAACCCGCCCCAAGAGTCAAGTGCTGTGACTATCTCTGAGCTTTTTTTTCTGCTGAAGAGTACAAAACCCCAATCATCACGCAAGTCTTAAGAGATACACTGCTAGTCTTGTGTTTGCTTGATAAATTCAGCAATAGCTCTGCATACCCGTAAATATGGCTCCGTTTTCAGCTGAGGTAATGTTTTCGGTAGCAGAGCGGCCTAGAGCTGACATCGATATCAATGGGACGTTAAGATACGAGTGTTTTGCGCACGATGTACAACGCGTGCACTTCTTAAGCCCATCCTTTAGTTAGATGACTCACACCATAAGATAAGATTCCCATGAAAAAAAATTCGAAAGTGCTGATTCGTTTACTCCTCGCAAAATATTCGGTTTGTAACGCATTCAGTTGAATACTTAGCTAATACATAAAGATACTGAAAAACATCACACTTTTTTAGTTGCCGGAGTCGAGGTAATAAATGTTTGAAATTTATGAGAAAAGTACTGACACAACGAAGCATGAAAGTTCACATGTAAGAAATTTTATTTTAATTCTCGATTGAAAATCACGTTACAGAAGCACATCCAAAAATATATCAGGTACACATACAGTAAATGCACAAGCAGCATGAAATCATTTGTTATAACATGTAGTATAAGAACAAACCATGAAAATGTACATATGATAATAACTATTTCCCATGTCAATTTAATAACTGAAAAGGAATATTATAAAAAAACAAAAACATGCAATGTACAGCTAACAGCAAAAAAAAGTTACCACCCCTGACCCACCAAGAAATTCTAAGTCCAAAGTTCGGGCCGGCGAGCCTTTCTCTCGAAAAGGGAGGGAGAGAAAAGAAAGATGGAGAACATGGTACGTTACGCTAGCTCGGCTCTCGCGTTTGGATGGAGAATTTTCGTTATTTATATAATGATCATTTACTACTATCCATTATCTGCCGCAACATTTGATGTGTTAACGCGTACTATTTAATTTGACGACGATCAACTGGAAGATAACTAAAGAAATGAATCGAATTGAATGCAGCATTCAAAGTCACTCTCACTTTAATTTTCGATAACAGATTATTAAATCATTTCCAAAACAATACAAATGAATTTAACTGAATACAACATTCAGTATCAAATTAACTCACATTTCGTTTTTCGAAAATCGATCGTATAAATCACTTCCAACGTTTCATTATGCTCATCAATGTGAACGAAACCAGCAACTTTTCTCTTCTTCCTAATTTCAATTAGGCCAAAAAGCAGCATCTCGGATTCAAAAATGGCATTTGTCGTCAGGGGGACCGGCTGTTTATACTCACAAAACTTTTCGTGTATTCCGTAAAATATCTCAAAAATTCAATTCGGAAACAACAATAAACGACCAAAATAAGGTTTTCTATTCATTTACTCTGCTATTGGTTCTTGTCTCAATCTCGTATGACTATTATTTTTAATTTAATTTTGCAAAATAAATGAAGCATGCAGAGACAAAAATGAACTTTACGTGCATTTCTCACGGAAATGCTTTGACTCGTCTGGGATCGAAGCAAGGACGAAGTGTCACCATTTTTTACAATATAAACACTTTCGTATATATATATATATTTGAATGCAATGTTCTGTAAAAAAATCAAGTCAATCGACCGAGTGGTTTTCGAGTTTTGCGGGCACAAACATACGCAGGCTGAATTTTAATATATAAGATATGTGCATGATTCGGTAGATCACTGTAATTTGATTGCTTTTAGACACCTTTCGTTTAACTTTCCCAATTGAAAATCGTTCTATTATCAAGAGAAATAAGTAAGGAATAAACACAAGGAAATAAAAGTGCCAAAACTTCCACACAGAAAGTCGTATAACTTTGACAAAATTATTTATTTCTTTGTGTTTAGTTACCTATGGAGTTCCTCAAAGTTAAAGCTCATTCGATTGTTTTAAATAACGAATATTCTTTTCTAGATTACCATTTCCCCTTACTCTCGTGACTACTATAGATTGTATAATCCATTAATTTGTAAAATTAAATTATCCTGATAACAACACTGTTGAAAAATTCATACAATTAGCTTCGACGCTTACTATCACTATCTTCAACATTTACATAAATACGCGATCCTCCATATGGCATGTGCCTGGAGAAAAGAAGGGAACAAAAATGTTACCTGCCCTTGAAAGGGTAGAATACCGGGAAAACTGTTAAACAGGACAAAACGAAATAGGTGGGGGAGAAGGGCAAGATAATCCTTTTGTTGCCAAACGGGAATGGAAAGGAAAAACTTTCGCGTTGGGAGAAGAGTATTTGGGTTGCAATTTGCTTGATTCATTTTGATGTTATCTAAAATAATGTGTTCGCTAGCCTTCTCTGATATATGTTTAATCTTTAGCTCGCAATTAGAAGAATGACTCGAAGAAATAAATCTCTCATAAAGTGGGACTGCAGAGCAACAGATTAGAAATATTGTATGTTCTTCGGCCTAAAAATTACAAGATCTCACTGTTTATCTGATGTGGATTAAATGAAAATAATCATAAATAGCTTGATGAAACCACTGTCCTAAAAATTGGATCCATGGATTCCTTATCGTTTCAAAGTAATGGCTTCCAGTAAATACTGTAGTAAATGGCCAGCGGTAGACGTCCTTTTGGTAAAATTCTCGAAATTTTATTTCTCAAAAGTTACTCCTCTCGTATTTTTAGCTATTTATTGATCAACGAATCACCTCCGAAGAGTATTACAATTTGTTTATTTCAAAGTTCTCAGTATTTTAAGAAAACCATCTTTTAATTATCAGTTATGGAAAATGATAAGACCGCTATCCGTAGATCTGTTACTTTTGCATGACAATGGGTTAATCGAGGTCTAACCAAACCTAAGACTTGGCTAGAGGTATGAGTTTTTAGTACTCGACACAGAATGGGCAAGTTATTGCGTGTGTGTTACAGTAATGACGATTATAATTGAGTTTAAATACGTATTTAAATGACATCCTTATTTTTTATTTTATAAACCAGGTGAGATATACTAGCAAATTTTATAAGTGAATCAAGATGAGTTTAACGTTTTGGCTATCATCAACACTGAGAGAAAAAATATATTCACTTGCTTTTGGTTTTTTTTTATATTAATTTTAAAGGTTCTTAAAATCTACGAAACTAATAACTGTGTCTATCTTTTAATGGAATAAAAGAATTGAAAACCCTATACATCCAATGATAGTAATAAAAAAGAACCAAAGGAACGCTAGTTTACGCAAATAGCTATCTCTTAAATTTTCCCGTTTTGTGGTTGATTGATTTGTAAGGATGTCCCAAAGGTTTATGAAAAACATTGGTTAGAAGAAATAGCGAAAAAGGCCTGAAAAGTTGAATGTAAATATTGAGAACGTAATATTGGAATTGGCATTTTACGAAGCTTAAGTTTCTACGGGAGTGATCTTTCTATGGTTAATATATGTTTAATTCTACTGCTGAAAGCAGAGACGGTCCGAGACATGGGCAGTCTGGGAGACCGTTCCCAGTGTTTGTGTGCTCTTCTCAGATCCCTTGAAGATTCTCAATGATAAAATTATACGCGTAGCTTACGGAATTTAAACGATTACACCCGGTCACAATATTTAGTTAAACTTTCTTTTATCCATTAAGGGGAACTAGTTCTAAACGTCTGCCTGCCCAGAATATCAATAATCTTCAGATTACCCCTTCCCGATGATTGTAATCAATTTCCTTCGCAATGGATGCAGCTTTCTTTGGTTCAAGTTCTCTGAATAATTTCCTTATAGTCAAATTGATTGAAGAAGCCGTTACTTTGTGAAATAGCGTTATATAAGAAATTTTGAATCTTTGTCCTTAGTTATTTCCGCCATTTCTTATAGTCGTTGAGCAATGACTATATTTTTACGGAAATTACATTTAGTAAAACTACTAAATCAGGCGTAATCAATTTGAGTTGCCCTTACATCGGTAACAGCCGTTTAATAATTAGAATTTAGGCTTCGTATTTTCCCTTTCCTTTTTTTTAATGAGAGGCCAGTTAAGTCCATCAGCCATTATCAGATACAGCACTAGAAATACTGACATCTCATACTTATTACCCATAATTACTCTTAAATAAGATGGGTAAAGCTTCCCTTCTGGGGAAATATTTCTTATTGTCAGGAGAATCTATTACTGCTGAATATTAATGCTGGTTTCATGGGCCACGCCTATTCTTCCTTAAAACTTTTTGGTTTAAAGATAAGGAAGACATTTACGATATCTTGAAGGTTCAGAAATTTAAATGTGTGAATTCCTCGGCATTTATGATTAACTGGCGGAAGCTCTAATTATATGCATGAATGTATGCAAATTGTATGCATATTTTTATATGCCTACGTGATTATATCCTACTAATTTTCGAAGCAAAATAAATTTACAGTGATAATAAATAATTTCGACTATGATAGGTCTATTGTTAATGGTTTATGAATTTTGGATGTAAATGAACGATTTAGAAGTAAGTTCACATAACACCAAATGCAGTAGGTAAGGAAAATGAAACTTGAACACTGCCGCAAAAATCGGAACTTTTTCGAATGGTTGATCTCATTTACATTCTCTCTGGCTGAACAATTGAAAAAATATTTTTCCGGTCACCTTCTAACCTGCATTATTTTCTCTTAAAATGGCTTACATCGTTTTCTCAATCATGTAATTGAACCATTTTCTCAATCTTATAAACAGCCTACATCCCAGGATCTGTGCACATCACTTCTGAGCCTGTTTACCAAATTATCTTTACATTTTTAGATGTATTGCCTTAGTGTTGAAGAGAATCAGCATTCTCTTCTTAGTAAGCATAAAATTTTCCATATCCCCATTGTTTATTTTCCTATCATCGTCTCCATGCTTTATGTAAAAAATATATAAGTAATTAACTGTAACACCATTCATATTCCTTCATTGACGAACTTTTCATTATATTTCCGTCCACATCTAAGAATGGCATTTTCAATCAATTTTCTATCTCACACAAATACCCTAAAAGATGCGTCGAATTTTATTCGGACTGAAAACGTATCCTGTCACCACTGCATGGAAGACCCTTTTTCTTTCCTCTCTCACCCCCACGGAGAAGCTACCTTTGTTTCGTCGAGAAGGCAGGTATGAATGGCACTCATATACCGTTATGTAGACGAAAACAAGGAGAGCAGAAATAGCACCAAAGGGGACTGACCGCTGAAATCCGTAGTAGCAGATTTAAATTTATTATTCATGCATGAGTGCATTACGTGTATATTTTAAAAATGGAGTTGTTATGTCTAAAATTGTTGGCTCATACCTTTTTCCAATGTTGAAATTATTAATCGTTTTAGCATTCAAACATTTATTACGGAGAAGGTGTAAATGAAAGGAATTAAATAATTAGAAGTATATTATTCAATTCTTTTGGTGCTTGACTCGACTCTGCGCGACTAGTCCTTCTCATTTAATTATTCAAAAGAAATGTTCGCACATACAATATAAAGCGGTTTGTTAAAAGACTACAGGTTCGATAGTAGTAAGTCCTAAACGACCGGAGCCCTCGGCTGAGTATCCTTCAAGAATATAACTCTGTATAGACAATAATTATTTGATATATTCCTTAGCTGTGATTTACATGACGAAATACGCGACAACATGACCCTATTCTCAACGATAATGATTTTCGCAGCCCGATGGCGAAAAGATTATTGCGAGATTATAGCGAGGACAGATGGCCTATACTGATATCATCTCACATAAAGTATAAAGTGTGCTACTATTTAAATTATTTAAATACAAATTCCCTGCAAATGTAAATGGCGTCCAAACAACGTGGCGACTTTCACAAATTCGTTTTCAATGAAAACTAGCAACTTATTTCCTATTTGAATTCCACTATCACATATCATTATTTTTAATAGCAGGTATTGTTTCATTATTACCCCATTTTTATTCTTATTACATTTTTTTAATTTACCCTTCTTCCGTTGACCTAATTTACAGTAGTTCATATTCTCTTAATTATCGTATCATAATCTTTACGAAAACGTTCATCCTGCGGGCATGTGGAGCATTAACTGAAATAACCAATTTCATTCTAAATCTGCATTGATGGAATATTTTATGTTAGGAGGAGATATGAGCAGCCAAAGTAATTCATGTCCAATATTTTATGAAGAAGAGCGAATTACGCTTGAGATTCAAGCCGATTTAACGAAATACGAATTTCATACTTTCATAATACAATACTGCTTCTACCGCAGCAAAAGCAATGACTTTCAGCAATTATTTATAAAATATATATCGTCACAAAAGCCTTCAAAACGTGCCAGGCATAAAGAGGAAGACGAAAAGCGCGCTCAAAACAGAGAATCTGAAAGACTCGCCCTTCTCGAGTTATGCTGGTTGCATCGAAGGTGGTAACTTTTTTATGCTGCTAGCTGTACATACACATGCTGCAAATAAAGTAATTATACCAAAATGCTAAAAATACAATATGGAATACAAAATAAATTAACTGAAAATACAAAAGTTAAATTAATTAAAAATACAATAAAATCACTCATTATGAAAAGCAATAAAACAGTTTTCGAGGCATAACCCAGGATTATCGGGGCATCCTGGACAGATAAAAAGGCAGTATTTTTTCGTATACCTTTCGTAGTACAGATTTTGCACTTTTTGTACAGCTTTTTTCCTTTGTCACTTGTGGGAACTGCAACAGGGAAATGTCTTCGGTTTACTCTTCTTTCACTTTCAGTCACTTTCCACACTACTGGAGAATATTCTTCTTCTCCTATTAAATTTTCGATAATTGCCAAGCGAAAATCATTAAATGACATATTTTTGTTATGCATAATAAATAATATATAACTGTTTTCCAATAGCATTTGCAAAAAGTGAATTCCAATCTTTTTATACCACCTCAAAGTCATGCGTTCACATGGGTAATAGGCAATCATCTGATCAAATAGATCGATCCCACCCATTGATTTATTATATTCTAATACCGCACGCGGTTTGGTAGTTTTATTTCCTCTTCTGCCAGTGTATTCTGTCATCTCCCCATCAAACTCAGAGGATATAACAACTACATCTCTCCTGTCCTTCCATTTCAATGCACAAATACCATCCTCTGTGAACATTTCCGCGCATTCTCCTTTTTTTAGTTTTTTTGATAACAATTCCTTAGGATTGTCCTTCTTGTTTGCTCTAAGTGTCCCTGTGCAATATGTCTTCTTTTCCAGGAGAAATTTAGCCAAATTAATACAATTATAGAAGTTGTCCATAAAAAGAGAATGCCTTTTATTTAGTTTGTCTCCCATTAACAACTTCACCACTTTTTCTGAATGATTTGCACCTCCAATGTCATCGTCTCTAGCTCCTGAATATATGGTACAACTTTGCACTAAACCATTCGAAAGTGTCATCATATATAATTTCACCCCATATTTATGTCGTTTACCCTTAATGTATTGTTTGAAAAATAATCTCTCCTTCCAAAGAACCATTGACTCATCGATAGATAATTTCTTCTCAGGGTAGTAATTTTTTTCCATTATTTCATTGAAGAAATTTAGCAGGGGTCTGATTTTGTACAACCTGTCCTGTGATGCAGGGTCTCCTTCCTCGGGATTTTTACAAAAATGCAAAGCCCGCAGAATGAGCAGGAATCTATCCCTACCCATGAATTTTGAGAAACATTTTAAATCAAAAAGACGACCCCTTTTCCAGTAATTTGCAAGTCTTGTGCATTTTATTGTTCCCATGTGGAACAGCAGCCCGAGGAATCTTTTGAATTCGGGAATTGATAAATCCTTCCACTGCTTGAAATGGGCTTGAGGAGTAGCACATGATCTGACCAACTAGTTTGCATAAAAGTTTGTAAAATTAACAATTAACTTCATCAAAACTTCTGTTACCAGTAGGTTAAAAAAGTCTATTGGCGTGGTGCCTGGATTAGGAACCTGATGTCCAGAATTTGCAATGAAACGAATTTCGTTTCTATTCGGTTTCGCATAACTCCACACAATACCTTTCAAAACAGCCACAGATGCTGGTGGAACTTCCTCATCAGACTGAACATCTGATTCAGCTGTTTCAAAATCACTCGAATCACCTGAGCACAGTTCTTCTTCATCTGAAGAAAGATCCTTAGTAATGGAAGGGTTGTAATTTTTTTCACTAAAATCCCTCTTAGATACTCCTGATAATCCTGACGGATCGGGACCCATTACTACGAAAAATAAATTTAAATATATAAATACAAAATAATAATTCTGAGATATGAATTTTAAAATATAGCCTAATTGATTCAAATGTAGATATCGTTTGTTAAAACATTTGCAGAAGAAAAGCTTGGAGTAAAATATATGATTTATTTCATCTTCAATGCAATCACAAGGCTTATGAACAACAAAAGAAATGCTGCATATGAAGTAGACAGGATTCAGTCCTGATAAATCTAAAGTTGAAATTCTCAAAAATAATATATATTACCTTCCGTTTCTGTATCCTTTCTGCGTAACTTCGAAGAGTTGTCCTCTTTGTTTTCCGTTTCTCGAGGTACATCTATAAATTAGACTATATTAGTATGCAAGCTGAAAAAATGACACAGTTCAAAAAATAAAATAATTAAAAATTTTAAACCAACCTTGCGAGACTTCCGGAGCTCGACGTTTTCTAGATAGAAATGTGGTTTTCTTCCTTCTACCCATCCTGAGAGGCATAAACTAACAATTATAACAGATAACTGTGGATTATAAATTAACAAGAAAATCTTCCACCTAAATTTGAACTGAAAATTCACCCAATTCGATCACAAAAAAATATTGGCACCACCAGAGAACGAACACGCACAGAGTAAGGCTGAACTGTAACTGATGGCTGGAAAGCGATTTGAGGATGCTAGCGTAAGCCTAATTCCTCCCCCATGCGATAAAACTGAAGGAGGAGAGGGACCGCTTGAGCGGCTGCACGCCACCAGATACGGACGACGAGGACCGCTCGGGTGGTCCTCCACACTCAAGGGGTTAATCACCACATAATATCTCCAATCTTAGAAATACATGTTTTTATTTTTTTAACATAGGAAATTTTTCATTTATTAAGTGAATAAATTTAACAATGCTGTATGTACATTATGATTAACCATCTGACAGAAAATATAGCTTTCTCTTCATAATCAACTAGTAATATGATGCAAAAATTACATATAGAATTTTTTAAATTACACAATAGTTGAATGCAATTTAAGAGGAAAAAGTAAACATTGTAGGAACTGCTTAGCCTAAAATGGCTTTTCAGCAGGTGCCTTTTTTAAACAAAGAAAAATAATCAACAAAGATATTAAAATCATACGCATCAACATAATTTAATATTAATTGAAAAGACTATATTTACTAATCTTTGAATGACATATTTATCTTCCATATTTACATAATATTAATATTCAATCATTTTACAGCTACAAATAACATTAAGTACTTAAAATGTAGAAATATATACAAACAGACCGTCCATACATAGGAGTTGTCAGCAGGTGCCTGATTTAAAAAATAGAACAACTTAATTTATATCAATCTTGTTGCAGTAACCATTTTTTCACTTCTTGTTTGACTTTTGAAATTTTCCGTAATGATTGTAATTCATGGGTCATTGAAAAGGGTGGGAACAGCAACTTCCAAGCTTTGTTAACCATGGCTACTGTAGTATACAAGAATAAAATCATGTAAAATGTAAAGCTCATTTTAATGGTTTCCAAATAGTATTTTAAAATTAAACTAAAGAGAATGATTGCACAAAGTTAAGGATAGAATCATTAAAAATTTCTATAAAGATTGATATTGTCTGCATCATATTTCAGCTCCAAAATGAGAGAACTCTGAAAAATATTGCACATTTTTGTTTTTGATCAACTGTACTATTGAATTGGAATTGGATGTGGAACAGTACATTCTGTTGTAATAAGGCAAATTCTATAATCCCAGTTGAGAATCAATGAGCACATCGTTTGAAATACAAATTACATATCTTAATGGTTATGAAATAAATATAAACTTGCCTTGAATTGGGCTACAAAAATTGAAATAGGTCTAAAATGAATTTGCAATTTACATGACATTCAAATCATATTTAATTATTGTATTTGAATTTTATTCAATTTACACTACAGTGACAGAATTGTAATTATTATATTGGTAAAACCTGCCTGAAATTGGCTTAGAGAATTAAAAGAAACCGGTAAAAGTCATTTTAATAAGAAATTATTTTGTCAGGGCTTTTTGGAATTCATATCTAAAATCGGCAACCCAAAATAAGTTAAGAACTGCTATTACATCCGTGGCACCAAAAAAAAGTTAAAATTTATAGGCCTATGTAGTTGGCAATAACATTATGTAATTTTCTTTAGTTCTTTCTTTATTTTCCTAGCATACGTTGAAATGGCTCTGATTGTAAAATGAATCACATAAATGAGACTTATAAATTACTGTTTTCTTGACATAGAGGAATAATGAATTTTTAAGGAACATTTTGGCCAAATATTTATTGCTCAATATTTCAACGTTGTTAATGAGTGAGTAAAAATTATAGAATTTAAGTGGACTTATTACTATCACTTTACTATAATTCATTATTTTCAAAAAGAAGTTTCTGTACCCCTAAAATTTAGTTAACACATTCCATGCAAAGAGTGGCATCTGCTGCTCACATTGTTCTTACCCTGTGGCTGACAGCAGCATGTCATGCCATAAATATTAAAATAAATCTTAACATACATTTTTTTAAAAACTTCTTGCAGCATATAAAGCTAACTTTCTATATATACTTGAAATATTATTTATATATTTTTATTATTATATTATATTATCATTTTATTAAATAAATGAATAAATCATTATCATCATCAGCCATTTTCAATCCGACGTCGTATGTAGGCCTCCCCAAGTACTTCCCAATTTTCTCCATCCTGAGCTTCTCGTTGCCGCATTAGACCTAAGTACTTGATGATGTCTCTATTCCATCTGTCCATAGGTCGTCTTCTTGGTCTCTTCACATCTCTTGGTATCCAGTTGAGAACTGCAGATGTCCAACGGTTGTCGTTTCTTCTCTCAACATGGCTGGCCCACCTCCATTTTAGTGATCTTACCTTATCTATGATGTCTGTAACTCCAGTCATCATTCTCACCCCATTTTTGCTTTTCCTGTCTCTTCTTGTGATTCCCAGCATACAGCGCTCCATGCTCCTTGGCGTTGTCTGAAGTCTCTGGGTTATTGCAGCATTTAACACCCAAGTTTCACTTCCATAGGTCAAGACAGGTAAAATGCATTGGTTGAAGACCTTTCTCTTCAAAAGAATTGGCATTCTTGACTTCAGAATGTGTGAGTTCCTTCCAAATGCGCTCCAGCCAAGTTTCATTCTTCTGTTTACTTCATTAATCCTGTTTTTCTCTCCTGTTGTTACAAGTTGACCCAGGTATGTGTATTCCGAGCAAACATCCAGAGGTTTTTCTTGAAGTTTGACTGGCTCCTGCACTGCAAAATAATTATACATTACCTTTGTTTTTGTTAGGTTTATCCTGAGTCCTATCTTCTGTCCCGCTGTGTTTAGCTCTTTTAGTCTTGAAGTTAGATCTTCTGCGTTAGCTTCAAAGAGAACTATATCAACTGCAAAACGGAGGTAACTGATGTACTCCCCATTTACTCTTAAGCCCTTCTCTTCCCAATCAAGGGTTTTAAAAACTTCTTCTAAAATGGCTGTGAACAAGATGGGAGATAGACCGTCACCTTGTCGAACTCCCTTCTCAATCTTGAATTCATTGGTCTCTTCATGAAGCATTACAGAAGCTTTGGCATTCTCATAGACACTGAGAAAGAGACGGATGTACTCAGAATCTATCCCTTGATTCTTCAGAGCTTTCAGAGTGGAGGAGGTACTTACCAAGTTGAAGGCCTGTTTGTAATCCACAAAGCAAAGGACGAGTGGCATCTCCTACTCATTCGTTCTGTTAATAATTTCCTGTAGTGTAGAGATGTGGTCCATAGTGCTGTAGCCTTTCCGGAATCCCACTTGTTCTCTAGGTTGAGCTGAAGAGACAGTGTCATCTTAAGGCGTTCAGCTATTACTCTCATGAATGTTTTATAGACAACAGGAAGGAGGCTAATGGGGCAATAGTTCTTCAAATCTTCTTTGCTTCCTTTCTTGTGCAGAAGGGCAATCCTTGCATGGTTCCATTCCTTGGGAATCATTCCTTGTTTTAGACAATTACTGAATAATTGTGCTGAAACATTAGCAATCTCTGTTCCACCTGCTTCCAGATACTCCGCCAACACCCCATCTGCTCCTCCTGCTTTCTCATTCTTCATCTGCTTAATCGCCGCCATTACCTCTTCTGGCAGAATTGAGAGGAGATTTTGTGAGCTTTGGCTTTCCTCTTGGTTTTCCTCTTCGGCATTTCCCATCTTTTTGTATAGGTTGCCAAAATATTCTGTTACAGTCCTCAATATTGCTGGTCTGTTATATGTTGTCTTGCCATCTCTTCTCTGTAAGGCTATGGATTGCAGAATTTTTTTTCTTTTGCAGAATTAAATCTGAAATAATGGTCACACGAAATCGAGATAAGTACAGGTATCCCTTGTCAACCGCGGGGGTTAGGGAATCGAAAGAGCCCGCGGTTGGCAAAGCATTACGTAAATGGAAAATCAAGGGGGTTTTGCGAGCAACAATATAGGGAGAAAAAATTAGTACAAAATAGTTTTTCCTGTTTATTACATGTATACATTTCTAAGATATTATTCGTCTTTAATTTTGGCCGCATTTCTATCCCAAACGCGTCGATAACTTCCGATAAAAATGATCAGCTCAACACCCGATCAGATCAGTTCACCGGATATTTTTGCTGTAACGGGATCGCGCTAGTCTGCAACATAAATTTTACATTTACGAAGTAATTTCCCAGCTTAAATACGTACTCAATTATCAACAGATCATATTTAAGTTGTCGACATTTATCAATAAAGAATAATTTATAAAAAATATCATTACACTTACTTGGATTGCCTTGAATAATCAATGATCTTTGTCTGTTGCGTCAGTTACGGTACTCGAATCACTCTCTCTCAGCACTTTCTGATTCGGCAACTCCTATTTTACTAAAAAATGATATGACAATAGGCTGGCTAAGTTTTTTCGTTATATTCTTAAGGTTGCAGTAACTCCTCCAATCCTCTTTTGAAAATCAAGCAACGGTCCATTTTCGGTCCACGTCAATCACAAAATCTGACAAATTTGAGGCCATACCAACGATTTTGTTGACATTGGCCAAAGTAATTTCTGTCGAAGGTTGCTCTTTTTCGTCCTCTTCCTCAGCCTCGTCCTGCTTGTCGATGAGCTGCTCCATATCCTCCTCACTTAACTCTTCATTGCTTGAATTTAAAAGTTCTTCAACATCTTTTAGCTGCATGTCTTCTAGCCCTTCCCCTTTCAGTCGCCTTCCATGTGAAACAATAAGATTTAGTTCATCGACAAGTTTAAGAAATTCTTTAAAATCAATGACTGCCTACGGCCACAGTTTCCGCCAACATGAATTCAGTGTTGATGGTTTAATCTCGTCTAGTGATTCTTTAATTAAATTTATGCTGTCGGCAATATTGAATTTTTTCCAATAATTAGTTACAGAGAGAGAGTTGTTTTTCCCTATCATTTATAACAAGAAAAAGAAGGTAGGCCGAATATAATATCTCTTGAAGCTACCTTGATGTTACCCTGATCTAGAGGCTGGAGGAGTGATGTGGTGTTAGGTGGGAGGAAGTGGGAGGTTGAGTGAGCAGATTTAATTTCCTGAGGATCGCCCGGGGCATTATCCAAAACGAGAACTTTAAAAGGCAATTCTTTTGATGATATATATTCCTCAACTTCAGGAAAAAAACAATTGTTAAACCAGTCCAGGAAGATATTTCGACAATCCAAGCCTTTCAGTTGGACCGCCAAAACACTGGAAGATTATTTTTAATTTTCCCTGACAGAGCTCGCGGGTTCTGCTAGCGGTAAATTAGAAGAGGCTTCACTTTGAAATCGCCTGCTGCATTGGAGCATAAAAGAAGCACGACGCGGTCTTTGCTAACCTTAAATCCCGGAGCATTTCTCTTAGACTTGGAGATAAAAGTCTGGGAAGGGATTCTATCCCAGAAGGGTCCGGTTTCATTGGCATTAAACACTTCTCTTTAATAAGCTGCATAAACAAATTGGGAAACTCTTTCGCAGCTTTGTGGTCCACAAATGCAATTTCACGGAAATCTTCACAATATGTAGGTTATGTCTTTTCCAAAAAATTTTCAAACCAACCCTTACTTGCGGTGAATTGTTTTTCGCCACTGCTTTCACCCGAAGAAGCGAGATGTTTATATAACCGCAAGGATTTTTCTCGGATAATATCACTCTGATAATCACTCCGTTTTGTGTCCGCGATTCAATCTATATATTCAGAGCCTTTTCTGTTTTTTGAAGTTACTATTTCGTGGCACGTAGGACACTTTAATACTTGCGCTAGTTCCACTCTGAACACTAGTTCTGATTGAAGACTCACTCTTTTTAAATTTCCTAATAGTGGACTCATTCCCTTCCATCGATCCGGCAACTGATGCATAGGATTCTCCGCGGGCAAGTCTGTCGAGAACTTCTTAATTCTTATGGAGTGTCATTACTCGTCTTGCACCTTTGGAGACACTACTTTTCTCCTACCTTGATTTACGCTTCAGATCCATCACAGCGCATATAAAAAAAAATTCGCCAAAAATTGAGACAACTGTATTCAGTACACACAACTAAATTTCTCCGACAACTCAACTAATCTGTCTAAGTCCGAGTTAGAGTTTGCTCTCGGCTTACCCTAGACGGGAAAAAATATGAATGTAATCATTTACCAAAGACTGCTGTCCACACCGTTAAAGCGGACAGTCAGCCCTTATTAGACCCCTCAAACCCCAATGAGATTTCTTTTAATTACTCTCCCATGATAACCGATGAGAAGCCCAAGTTCATAGACACATATGAAGCCATTTTCAAGAATAACATTATACATCATTCTAAAAAGCTGAGGATATACAGAGCAAAGACATTTCAAAGAAGTGCCTCAGTGTATGAAGTAACTCCCTCAAGATGCAAACAACGCGCTTCAGCTGTATAGGAAGATATCCGTTCCGTTTATGGAAACTTTTGGCTCCCAATAGAAACCTAATTGAAAGGGAAACACCTAAGCTAATGCATTTTATCAGAAAATACTATTAATGAAAGGAAATTCTGTAATATCTGGTATAAATCCGCGATTAATCTTAATTGGAATAAGAAGCAAAATCATTTGGAATGAGGTGTTTCTGCGGTACGGTAAAATTTTGAGTTGCGGTAGGAATTGTTAAGTAATAGATTTTATTATTCGAAGAGAAATGCTAAAAATGACCGCATAAGCATACCGAGTAAAATTAATTCTGATTCCGTACTCGGCGAAGCTTGCTAAAATATTGGGCACCAGCTATACTTGAATTTACATTGCGGACTGTCGAGTTGGTTGACTCGTAGACCGCGGTTGACAAGAGAAACACCCGCGGTTGAGAAGACTGGGTATCTAAAAATTAACCGCGGATACTCAAGGGCTGCGGTTGGCGAAACCCCAGTTGACGAGGGATGCCTGTACCGAAAGAAAGGGAATTGAATAGACAGTTATTTTGGTGATAGAATATAGTATTCGTGTCGAAATTACGAGAACTCTGGCAAAATGAATGAAAATGTTGTGAAATTTCTTCGTAGTAAACAAACCAGTCCCCCTGGTGACCAAGGCGATTGTTGAATCCGAGCTTATGCGTTTTCACATTAGATTACACACGGATTTTATCTCCATACCAAATTAACGGTAAGGACTTATGTCAGAAATTATGAAAAGAGAACAATTAACCCAGATGCCAACAGTCGCTAACTGTTTAATAAATAACAGAGATATAATTACAGCGATTTTATGGAATATTTTTTGTAAATCAATCTTTAAAATTTAAAATTACAATGAATTGCATCAAAAAATAAATAAAACTGCAAGCTGTAATGGTGTTTTATTTATTTTTCTAGCTTTAAAATTTTACATTTTTTGAAGGGATTTAAGGCAAATATCATACCCTAATGATGTATTTGTACTCTCTAGCAGCTGGCGTCATAGAAAAATAATGAAATAAATTATAAGCAATAGGCATACTCTTTGACGAAAGAACCTCAATAAAATTAAAAATCCAATGAATTATGGTTGAATTTCGACCACTGGGTAATCACTAGTTTATATCATTCCATGAACAGCACAAGGTTTCTTTAATGGGATGAAAAACAATACAATTTGTAACAAGAAATTTAATAAGTAAAATTTCATAAAATAAATAATCTAAGCTAAGAAACATATAACTAACAAAGTAATAATGTTTAGAAACAATGTTTACAGACTTGCAAAACAATGTTTCTGAACTGTTTATAAACTGTTGCAAGTCACTGTTCATTTATGTTTACAAACAAAGCACACAGTCTTAAATTAGCTTTACAGAGTAAATATTTCTCTGTAAAAATATCACTCTACAAGAATAGATGCTCTATTTTACAGACTATGAGATGCACTTTTTTCTTGTACTGTTCATCATCGAACAACATCCTACCCTATCTCTATCTGGGATTGGGTTGGATGGATTGTGAAATAAGGATTGAGAGAGTGTGGTAGAGAATGTGCTTTGTCAAAGAAGAGTTCTCTTCTTGCGCTAGATCAGTTTGGAAGTCATTTGAAAAATTCCGTGAGAATAGAAATTAAGATGGAAATATGGAACTCACTGTTTGAAGAAAATTCACATGATGATTTTCAGGGATTTTAAAGGTCAGTTTGGTTTTATAGACTATTAATTATTTGATTCTGGAAGCATTCAGCTACTTTTAGTTATGAAATTCTGAATCAGTCGAACACAAGTTCCTTTTACATTCTTAGGGTGGATGTGAAATGAAAAATAGCACTTGTGAATGTTATTGTTTCAAGTACTAGAAGACAGCTAATGTAATTAGTACCAGCAAACATCGAATGATTCGAGAAATCATTTTTACGTATCCTCATTCTTCATACTTTTAACGAGGCTCTACGTCATCGAAGTTCATTTGCTTAGAGTATGGTTATTCAATCGGATATAATATGATTGCAGCGAAAGATAAACAACTTGGAAACACAATTTTAGAATTATGCAGTATAGATATAAATAAACAATCAAATTACAAAATACAATATACACACAACAAGGTTCGAAGATGCTCAAATAATTTGCACTTAAATTGAGACAAACTCTTTCCTTAGACTAATTGGCAATGTATTCCAAAGATTGACTTATTACTGTTATTATTGTTTGGAATCTCATGTCTGTGTTTGTGTCCAGGATTATCCATTATTACAGTGCCTCTGTGTAATTCTCTTATAGCAAGAATACTGTTTTCATTGCATAATTCCTTGAAACTAATCAGTGTTACAAAATTATATAAATATTATATATTAAATTTAAAATATAATTGATAAACAGAAGGTAACATTAATATTTTTAGGAGTCAAGGGGGAGGATATTATCAAAGAGAAATACCAGGTACTAAATTTCCCCAAAAAATATTGGGGATGATTAGCTAATGAATAGAAGTACATAAAATTTGATTTGAATACATATTAATGAGAGGTTGCATGAAAGGTAAAACATGTTTGCTCATGAATTACATTTAATAATACTATAATTGTAAGGCTGAGTAGAATCTGGCAATCTTACTTTGGTAACATGGAGTTAGAGAATAGCAAAATGAAATCTAGGCTTTGCAGTAATGATAAAAACTCACTTCAAAAGGAGCTAAGGAAACTTCATAATTACAATGATCATGAATTTCACAAAGATCAATCATGCATGCATTGACTTTTTCATTTTTAGATCATAAACCTTATTTCTATGGCAAAAACCAAAATATTCTGGATAATTTTGATAGAAAAAGTTAAATTTTACTGCTAATCCTGCAGGCATAAATGTTATACGACAGATGCAATTTTTATATACTCTTAATTAACTTTCTAAACTAAAATAAAAAACAGGAAAGATTGCAATAATACAATATTAGAAAATAATAAAAATCACAGAAAACATAAGATAAAACATTGAAAAAATTTAATTGTTTAGGAAATAAAACATGCTAAAAATGACATGTGAAGGCTATACCAATTTCAATCTTTGCTCAGGTTGGTTCGATGTACGCCCGTCCCATGGCCAAGTCTCCAAAGGCCCAGCTGACGAGCCTCAAGTCCACTTTGAGGTCATGATCGAGAGAAGAGCCAGAGGAGGGGCCGTCTCCCGCCAAGCAGAAGCCTAAACCATGCCGGAGACAAGACCTCGGCACAGTACCCACTTATGCCAGGAAGAACGCTCAAGACACCACATCTGTGCAATCGCATACTGCGAGGGAAACAATCTCTGCTATCTTCTTCAGCCACAAAGGGGGACTTATGTATTCTATTTAATTGTTTTACCTGTTGGAATACTGTCTTTAAAGAAGGCAGCTCTTCATTACCTGAAGCATTAATTACTTGTTTTGGAGGTGTATTAATATTCTAGATATCATTTCTTTGTTATGTCAGTTTTAGATGGAACATGCATATACCTGTGAAATGGTTTTATGTATAATTTTGTATATATTGATATACTAGCGGACATCCATATCTTTACATCTGGCTAGTTCAGGGCTTTCTTACTTAATTCCATGTCTGTTAGACACTACCTGGTGATAATTTTCTGACTCTTAGAGGCAGGATTTCTGATTCATCAATCAATACTCTATCCAATGTTCTCTAATGCTTTCTTGTCGAATTTGTTCTTCTTGTTTGGTCTCTGTAACAGTTTTGATGTTCAACATTCATGTTAAGGTTTCATTTCTACTACAGAGTAATACTGAGGCTTCATAATGTTTGTTTTACTTTCTTTTAAATTTATCCACCAACAATTTGTGTACTTATTTCTTGGAATATAAGCCTTAAATCCTCTACAAGATGTATACCATCACATTGGTGGTAGAGTCTTAAAGTAATAGACCCCTTCTGTCTGTGGGTTCATAAATTCTGCTTGCTTTGTTAGAAGTTCAATCTACCAACAGCTGAAAACAGCTATGCTCTTTCTTTGGTTGAATAGTGAAAAATAGGGGACAATAGCTCATGACGACAGGCATTCAAATCTCTTTTTACAGCTGTTGAAGTCCCCAAGAAGTAATAATGTATTTATTCTCATACACCTCAAGGTTTTGGCCGGGTGTTGCAGAGTTTAGGGAAGAATATATCTGGGTTTTATTGGAAGGTGATTAAGGGCAAACAATATCTGCGAGTGGTAGGTGTTAAATATCTTTCTGTGTACCATCCACTGAAATCTTCATCACATTGACTAAGGGGAAGGAAAAGAATACAATTGTGAGCTGAAGTGATGGTCGAATATCTCGAGTTCTGTCTGGGTAATGTTGAAATCTTTCAGTCAGACAGTCATTCAACTATCCAGGAATGCATGACCAATCTAAAGCATTGGTAGAACTGTTCAAATGAAGAAAAAATCAGTGAAATCATTGCTTCTGCATATCTATATTGGTATGATAGTTACGAGATATCTGTGCATCTTGCAATTGAATTCTTGGGCTTTGAGTTTGTGTTAGTATTCCATGGAAATTTATTCCAACAACCAAAGGTTTTCATGAATAATGTTGAATGGTAGAAGAGGCAGTGAAGAGGTATTTGCTGGCTACCAGAACATTACATTTGCTGTAAAAGCTTTCAATCAGCTTCGATAAGTCCAAATAAGATTCCCAAAAGTGTTAATTGGTGATTGATTCACCTGGTACAGTTAGAGTTGGCATTTTCTTTCCTCAGCTTCCAAAACTCATTTTCATTCTGCAACATTGGTGACAACGAAGGTGTTTGATGTTCACTTAATGCTTGTTCTTAACTCTTAACTAAAAGCTGTGAGTAGTGTGTGAAACAGGCAAACTGCTTTAGTGACACTGTACGAATCCAAATGGCTGAAAAGACTGTTCCGTGGGGATTGACAAGAGATGAAATTAGTTTTGTACCGCTAAATTTTCCTAGCATAAATGGCTTTTGCCTGAAAGTCTTAACCTTGTAGGGTATCACTCAAAGTTGCAAATCACAAGTGAAATATGCACATGTAAAAATAAATATTCCTGCAATTCATCATTTTACAATCAAAAGAAGAATTGTAGCGACATTTCAGGAAACCAAATAAAGGCCTTAATCGCCTATCCAAGGGTTTGTGATGTCTGTCATGTGTTATATTCTAATAGGTTTAGCTACAGTAGGCATCAGAAAATATGCAAATCAGCTACGAAATACATATGTTGTCCATTTCCAGAGTGAATAATAAAATTTCAAAGTAATTCGGACGTAGTGAAACATTTAGTAGACTTTCAGGAGCAGGATTTGTCTGTAGAAAACCATCAGTTTGCAGACATGGTTGAATTTAATGCCTGGAAGAAATATCTGTGTCAACAGAACAACATTTCAATGGTAAGGCCATCTGGAGTCAGCTGTCTAGAGAATGTTAAATTGCACTATTATATATGTAAAGTCAACAATAGACGCAAGAATGAGTTTATTATTAACAAAACGAGTAGAAAAGGAAATTTGGTTGTATGCCCAACACTGACTGCATGTCCAGATTGATGGTAAGAGACTCAAGTAGCTGCTTTAATGTTAAGTATTTCAATACTCACAATCATGACCTCAACTTTAGAAATGTGAAATTTTATCGTTGGGATGAGTCCACCAAAGCTAAAATTGACACAATGCTGGAACAGGATGTCCCTGCCCATACTATTCAGCTTATCAGAATAAAAACAACTGTAATTTCCACAGTACTGTCCTTTATTTAGACCACAACCCAGGTTTCATTGCATTGCAACATCTTCAGGTGAAGAAAAGAATTTCTTCTTCCTTATATAAACTTTCCGGAGGGGGTATGGGAGAGGTTGGGTTGAATGGATAGTTGTGAATGGGGGAGCTTAGGGGGGAAGTTGGTAATTTGTGAGGAAATTTAACAGTGGAACTTGAGAATTTGGTTGTCTGAGTAAAAGCAGTTTACAGGTTTCAGGATAAGATAAATTAGATACGGCGCAAAAGCAGCCACGTCAATAATATACAATATAAGGTAAACAAGAATATAAATACACTGTAATTAAAAGGAACATTAATCATAAATGAAGAGTATGTCCAGCAGATGGGTATGGGAGGTGAACAGGTATTCATTTAAAATATTACCTTCTGTTAATTTGTCATAATTTAAAATTTTTCTATTTGTTCAAGCAAATCTAGTCTGGTGCCCTTTTTCTCTACGTGGAGAATTTCAGGTTCAAAATTACTCGTATGTTTGTACTGCAATAAATGCATGGCTGGAATTTATCGTTGATATTCTGAAAACTATATTTATGCTCCTTAATTCTAGTATTGAAATTTCTCCCCGTTTGACCTACGTACACTCCATTGCAATCTGAGCATTCCAATTTATATATTCCACTCTTTTCCCCTTGCCCAATTCTATCTTTTGTGGTTTTTAAAAGGTTCCTTAAATTTTTTTTGTTGTAGAAGCCAATTTTGATTTTATCCCTCGGAATAAGTTTAGAATCATTTAGAAGCAAAATGAATGCCGTCGTATGACTTCTAACTTCGTCCATCTGAGTCGGACGCAATAATCAGTGGAAATATGTATTCAAGTTAAAGTAATCTTACAAGCAATATACACTTCTTCTCTGTTTGTATTAAGTGAACCAATTTGCAGAGATATATTTCTATTTATCAATATCTAACATTAAAAAAATCAACAACATATCGCAAATAGGAAAAAAACAACCTGTAAACCACTCTGCGCAAGAACCATCGCAAAATTACAAGGCCTTCCACATATAAGCAGGTTTTCTTTGAGTACCGCGGCATGGGACGAGTAAGATGGAGCAACCGATTCAAGGCGGGTCAATTGATTCATTTTGAGTCTCTTCAACCCGTCCAAACCTGCTTGGGTGTTTGAGTACTTGTGTTTCCTTCTAGTAAAGCCAGACCCGTGTGCCATTTACCGTTACCTACACCTCATCGAATAGACCCAGACGCGGGTGGAAACGGTTAACCATTGCTGTTCTCTAGTCTACACCACTTTGGTTGTTCATCAGAATTCGATTGGGATCCATATATTCAGGAATCATTCTAGCCTAAATCTTTTAACAGTGAAATTCTTGTGAAAGAGTACTTTGTATCTACAACTGATATAAACAAAATGAGGTACAAATTGCATCTGAAAAAGCGATTAAACAAAGATGATGCGTTAGCTGTACATTTGCTTGTACATTCCTTGCCTAGATTTGATTACTCAGTGTTAATACATAAACCATTTGGTATACCGACAGAAAAGGCAAAACAGATGTAGATTATTTGTCTCACTCTTCTCAGCTTTTTCGTCTTGGCTGTCAGCATTTTCAGCAAATGCAGGAAATGATGGACGGCTGTACAAGAATCCTCCTCTTGTAAGATATTCCTCAGAAAACCTGAACTATGATGATTCCCAAATTGGAAACTCGCAATTTTTTGCAAGTCGCAAATATTTTGCAAAAGTTGCAAAATTTATAGTGTGAAATAAATTGCTAATAGTTAATTTCCTACTTACCTGGTATTTCCTTTGTAACATCTATATATATTAAGACAATCGTGTCCGTCCTTCTGTCCTCAAAAAAGGGATGTAACACTTTTAGCAAAATCTGAGTCTAAATTCAATCTCCCACAATGATTTTTAGTGCGCTGGAGGCGGACGGCCTGCACACACAGCCGTGCAAAAATTTAAATTTTTTGGTTGAGTTTAGAGGTGCAAAATGGGCGAAAAACTGAAAAAAATCGGGAGTCCCGATACTCCCTCTTCGTCGGTGTATGAAAGCCCAAGTCGATTCTTATAAGACCCGCGCGATCCGTAATAGAACGCTACAAGACGCTACGCTACGATGTAGACGAGCTACCGCGTAGCTGACGTCAGGATGCTAATACAACGCCATCTGTGAAACTTAAACAAAAAGAATCCCTACCACCACCACCTTATGGAGAGTCGCCCCGTTGATTGGCGAGAAGAAAAAACAAGAAAAAAGCAGCTGACGAAACCAATTGAAGAGGTTTCAAGCGCCAAAACACATCTTATTTATGGACCATAATATTTGGATAACAGTGTCTTACGATGTAAATAGTCATAAGATAAATTAAGAGTAGGCAATAGCTCTAGAATAATACATTGTATTTTTGATAAATTTCTAGTTTCAACTAGAAATTTACCGAAACATCTATTATGCACAATGTTTGAAGTTTCTTCCCTAAACATTTCATTGACATCGGGATATATCTAGTGGGAAAAAATATTGCGGAAGACAGGATTCTAGAAATTTACCAATTCGTTTATACTGAAAGTCACAGCGAAATTTTGTATTGTCTATGAAGTGCTCTCGGGAGAAGGTAAATATCGGTAATAAAAAAAATTATTTCCAAACAGTCTTCATCGATAACTTTACCAAAGTCCGCCACTAATATAGTGGATTAAGATAGCGTATTTTCAAATTGTTATATTCATAAATAGTAACTCTTTGCATCTTGTAAATTTGCTCCTAGGGTTGAGAAGTAATCAATCAAATTCACCTATTACCCAGTTGATGTATCCAGATGACGACCCTTCAGGATTTATTTGCTGTTATTGCATTAAAGAAGAAATAGAAATCTACAAACCTCATTAAGGAGTCGTAGTAGTAGTAGTGTTATTGTTAAAAGTGCTTCGACAGCTTAGGTCATTTCGCACATTGGCTCCCACCGGGAATCGAACCCGGGACCACTTTCACCAAAGGCAAACGCGATGTCCACATGACTATCCGGGAGCCTTAAGGAGTCGTATACCAGACTGCTTAAGGGGGGTCCAAGTGTATCGTTCTGACTTAGGTAATAGTTAATATGCCATAATATTAATGCTATACCTACTTAAAAAGGCTATATTATAATTTTGTTCTTTATTTTTAAAGCTTCGGGGATTTGCCATTAAAAATTGTGACTAAGAATGTACTTCATCCTTTATCTAATAACTTCCATTAGAATTAGATTAGCTTGTTCTAGAATTATAAGTAAGAAAATTTAATTGATGTCATATGATTCCAATTTATTATTAAAATCATAACAATCCAATATTGTAATTATGAATCGAAATGGAGTATTTATTAGCAATAGAAGGCCCTGTGATTTGCACCCTTCCTTACATCCATCATTAGAACCTGATGATGGCCCATACAAATAATATTATTGATTATATATTATATCATTGGTAGATTATTTATAAAATTATGGAAAATACGAAGTTTAGTTTTCTTATTTTTAAATGTGTGTACATTTTAATGTAAATGTACATTTCCTGTTTACTTTCCCATCTTGTGAGTTAAAGAGCATTCTAGCTCTTCTGCATAACTGTTAAGCCTCTGGCAGCTGACATTTTGGCTCCTGACTGCACAGAAATGCACAGGTTGACTGTGTATAACTTCCTAGTTTATTGTTTAATTTCTCATCTATCTCCCAAAAGGGAAGCAAATAGGACGCAGTAGGCGGAGGGGCCGTGTGAGAAAGCAGAGAAGTTGAATGAAAATGTCAACCAGTTGAGACATTAAATAAGTTATGGGAATTACATTAATGATGCCTTGGTTTCTTAAAATTGCTGGATAATTATTTTACAGAAGAAGGGAAAGTTTAATATTATTTTAAGAAATCCTTGCAAATAGGCCACAAGCCTGGTGGCAAGGTCATACAAAGACAAAACAATAAACACAAGCCAGCTGATACATATTGTCATTTACATTTAAAAAGTCAAAACTGAATTATCTATTATTGTCGTCTATTTAAAACGCGTAAATTACTCCTCTTAAGACATGGAAGAATTCGGATGGAAATAATCATGAGGACTTGCGTGTTGAGAACACAAAACCGAACTTACTAATTATTTCAATATGTCTGCTCTAGTAACAGCACCAATAAATAACTCAAAAATGCAAAATTCAACAAAAATAAACAACTTTAACATTATCAACTTGTTAATTATAAACAGGATTTATGTACATAGTTTACACAAACTGGATTTAACCTTGATGTTAAGTTGTTGAGGAAAAGGCTCAGAAATCTCCGAGAGTAAACCATTCCAATTATTTACAGTTCTATTTAAAAAGGAATATTTTCCCCAGTTTGTTCATTGCTGTAAATGTTCGATTTTAAATACGTGATCCCTATGGCCTCTATATATGGGGTCCTTTAGCCTAATTCCTCCCCAAGCGGAGATACCCGTAAAGGCCTTCTGAACAACACCTAATCTAGACACCTTCCTTCTGTTCTCCAGAGTGTCCCATTTTAGCGTCTCTAGCATTTTCATTACACTTTCACCCCTATTAAAGTTATTTGTGACATCTTGCAGCTGTTCTTTGTATCATCTCTACTTTGTGAATTTGTCCAGCAAGATGGGGATCCCATATGATTGATCCTTATTCCACTATTGGTCTGACCAATGATTTATCGGCAACTTCTTTAGTTTATCCGGAACATCTTCCTACCTTTCTCAGCACGAACGTAGGATTTTGAAAATGTTAATGACAATATGAATAGGATCTACATAAGAAATACATGGTACACTTCCAGCGATTATTTTGTCTAGATTTTTTTGTGTCTAGTTGTTTGATTAAGCAATTACTTAACAGGATGATATTTAATAATTCTGTGATATAAATTGAGTTACGTTATGATCAATGATGGCAAGTCATAGATTGGATTACTGGTAATGATTAGATTTTGTATTATTACTTGCAATTGTTACTTAAAAAGAGTACTTGTTCTTGTAATCTACTAACTTTTAGTAATTGTTGCATTTAAGTAATCAGTACTTTTCAAAAACCTTTATGAATAGTTTCTGTTGTATCCTTGCAAAGATAACAACAAAACTCTAACCTGTTTTAAACCTTGTGGATTTATTGATTTATTAGTTCTGTAATAACATTAATAACTCTTAATTAATCACAGAGCTCACAATAGCTTCATTTGCATTGTCTCTTTCTCTAACAACCGAGCAGAAAAATCAATAGAATTAACAATGACGTTAAACAAATAAATAGCAACGAGTCTCTCTAACAGTTTTTGTAGCTAAATTTTTTCCGCTATTGTCTTCTTTATTATCCATTTGAGATTCAAATGAATGGAATGGAACAGGGCTTTGTTATTCATGAAATAAACTCCTTCTATTCAAGATAATTTTAGGCCTTCTTTCATTTAACGAACTCGGTAGTTTGCCAATATTTTCAGCACAGATTATTCATTCTTTGCATAAACTTCTACTTTTTAACAGTCTCAGGCGACGTTTTGTGAAAATAAGTCATGATGAAAATAACAAAATATGTACTTTTTCCACAGTATTTATTATAAACAATAAATGGAAACAAGACACGACTAGTTTCAGAGATTGATCTCCTTAATCAAGTGACTTGATGATGGAGATCAATCTCTGAAACTAGTCGTGTCTTGTTTCCATTTATTGTTTATAATAAATACTGTGGAAAAAGTACAAATTTTATGATTTTCTTCTACTTTTTAATCATGGTAAGAGTTATATAACAAGAACATGTGTAATGGTTCTTCAAAATGCATAACAACTACCTCATATTTCAATGCTTAAATACTCTTAAACTTGTCCTTGTAATTCATTCAAATTTAATACCTTTTAATCACAGTTTGTCTTATCTGATGATTTTAAAGGCAATGAATAGTTAACTTTCCTGCATATTGTCATTACCATTGAACTCAATGAGGCAAGGCTTGGTGAACAATTAGTTCCAGTGATGTATTAGTATTTCATTTTATGGTTCAATAATTAAATATTTTTTTAAAGAAAATTGTCACCATTATTTCAAATTTTATGCTATTGATATTCTATTCTAATTATAAAGGAAGTTTTTTTAAAAAGTATGGGTATAACATAAGGGCCATATTGTAGATTGATATATAGTTACTATCAAATGGTAGGAAAAACTTGTTGCTAAGAATTCTCATAGAGATAAATAAATTCAAAGGTTAATTTAAAATAAAAATTTTAAGGACAGTTTTTAAAAGAAATCTATTTACATAACTAGAAGAATATAAATTAGATTGCTGATTATTTCATCCCTAAGCTGAATTTACCAAGTTATTTACTTGTAATTGTAATCAATTACTTTTTTGGAAAGTAATTGGTTCTTGTAATCAATTACATTTCATTCAGAGTAACTGTATTCAAACCCAAATACTTTTTGTCAGTATTTGGGCTATCTCCAATTATGATATTTCTTTTGGTGCCTGATGAAGTCAAAAAGAATCTTATTCATATATTATCTTATACATATTTTGGCTGCTATCTTCTGAAGTACAAGATGGAAACTTTCTTTTTGTGTGGATTTGTATTTTTTGATGGAATCTTTGATCCTCCTTCTTATGCCATCTAATTATTCCCGATTCATTACTTCAAATTATAATCACTTGAATTTCTCAATTTGGCTGTTCACTTTCTTTTCTTGAGTATTAATTGAGCTTCAGCTGATGTTTGTACAAAGAGAAGTTAATGATTAAAATATAAAGAGGAACCAGATTGGAAAGAACGTTACAATGAAAGAAGCTGAGTAAAAAATGCAATGAAGTGGAATTGAACCTTTTTATTAGGCAGCTGTATGGAATGAGTATTTCCTCTACCATATCCTGATAAATATTATGAATTTGTCTTTGTGTACCGGATAGAGGAAATTGCATCTTTCATCCATTCTTGTCCTGTTGAAGGCTGAGGTATCATGAAAGCTTTTGAGGTACATATTTGGGTGATGCTGGTCTTTCCTTCCTCTAACAAGCACTGGTGACTTACTATGCAATATGAAGTGCAAGGTAGTTTTCAAATATGAATGCTATAAGTTGAACATGTCCATGGAAGCACTCTGAATCTTAGCCATTTCTGTTCTTCATTTTAATTATCCTGTCAGTTAAATCTTATTACTTACAGAGATTCTCCAAACATATTTTCTTTCTATGTGCCTTGTTCAAGTATTTACTGAAGGTTTTGTTATTACTTTATCAACAGTCACTATAATCTTGTATTGAATTCATTAAAGCAGCAACAAGCCACAAAACATACTACTTACTTACTAAGTATTTATATCAGTATACATACATAAGTACCTTGCAATAGGCATGCACAGGGGGGTGCCAAGGATGCCACCTTTTGCCGTGGTCTCTAATCATAACCCTTAGTCTGAAAGCCGTAAAGCAACTCCCACAGCAAAATTAGAAGGCCCCAATATTTGTGTAAAACAAATATCTATTAATCACATTTATGTTTTAATTTTCAATGCTACGATAAGATATTTCTTCATTGATACTAAAAAAACTGCAAATATCGTATTTCCCGGCCTTTATGACGCACTTTTTTTACTCAACAATATTCTCTAAAATCTGTCTGCGTCTTATGCGCTGATGGCATACGGTATAACTCCGTCGTATAATAAGCAAGCCAAATTGCCGGGATAACTGCATACCATTAAGTATTTTTTACTGTATGAGGCATTGAAAATAGTTCAGTTAATTACAAATTTCGATAATAACACTTTTTTCATTAAGTAGTAAGGAATACAGTTTTAATATTTGGATGACAGAACTCCCTTTACAATAATTCCCAGGTAAATTGGAAATGCATACAATGTAGCACGTTTAGTTTAATCTCACATGTGGTGCTGCTGCAAAACTTATACACATTGGGCTAACGGAGATGTCATCCCTATGCTAATACATTGTATTTCTTATGATAAAGAGTTTACCGGCACTCAACCTTATTTAACAAATTTTGAGTTTTTTTTTGTAAATTCTTACCTGAAAAATCAAGGTGCGTCTTATGCGCAGGTGCATCTTATAGGCCGGGAAATATGGTACATAAAATTTGGCAATATTTGTATAAAATAGCTTAACTTGTCCATTATTTTCTTTTTATCAAATAATAGGGGAAAATTTGATAGAAAATAAGATGAACCTTTTGCAATTAGCTTTACTAGAATAATGTTTTTAATATTCCAATATACTCTGAATGTTATTCATTCTATTTACAGAACATAAACAATCTAGAAAGTTAATAGTTTGAATGATATATAATATAAATATTAAACATTTTGTTTTGCTGATTCTTAATAAGATAACAAAGTCAAAATATATTAATATTCAGGTAACAGAAGTCAAATATATTACAAATAAAAAAAAACAATTATAATGACATTCTTCTCTCAAATGGTATCTTTTTTATTCTTCTATGATACTCTCATTATCTGCATTCACAGCAAGTTCTTGTTTGATAAATGGAACCATGAGGTTCTCTAGATAGTCTTGCAGCATCGTTGATCGAAGTTCAGATTTCAGAAGTTTTATTTTTAGATAGCCACTCTAACCAATCAATGGCTTTTGTCAGAGGATAATTGTCATAATTTTTAGTTTTCAAAATTCTAATTTTGGCTTTGACCTCTGAAGCATTCATAAAATTGTAATTTGTAACAATATTTTTCTAACGTTTTCCATTCCAGAGATTTTTCAGAACTGTTTTGCAAAGGATGATTTTTTTAATAACACCTTAAGTTGTTCCTCAGATGCTATTTTAATTCTACTTTCTGATCATTTTGGTAGCTCAGAATATGGCTTTGTGGTTGCCTATTGAATGATTCCATTCTGACAATCAATAATGTTTCTGATTTTCCATGAAAAATCATGCAACAGTTAGAAGAGACACAAAATGACCAATATTGATTAATTCATAAAATTAAAATAAGTAGATGCATACAACTGCTAACTTACAAATCTCTTGAGAGAACTATTCACAAATAAATCTCTTTAGTTAAATCTGTTAGTTAGAATTTAATGATCAAAACTCATACTAGGAACTTAAGACTGCATAAACTGCAGTTTTTTGAAACTTCACTCTAACATACATCTTATAACTTACTTATAACAGAATAGTATTCTGTAACAGTTTTTAGGAAAGGTATTTCATCAGATATGCTTAAGCAAAAAGCGGTTTTTAATTTGCATTACATTAAATTAGTTAAAAAGCTCAGGAAAAATATCTTTATCATAATAGATATAAGAAGTATGAAGTAAAAAAAATTGGCTATCTTGTACAACTTTTTGCGCTCTATTAAATAATATAATGAAAATAACTGTAAAAGCAACTTCCTTGCAGAAAAGTCAGGGTAAAACAGGCTGGAAAAATTTTGGATTAAAAAAAATTAAAGTTTGGCTTTTTGATGATATGACATGATAGCATATTAGTGAATAGTTTACGAATATAAAATTTCGTTTTCCTAGTACATTCCATTATTTAAAAAATTGAGGCAACATATTGTTTTTGTAAAAAAGACAAATATAGGATATTTTAACCCCACTTTTACAGAAAAAGACCCTCTGCATTTTCTTTTGAATCATTTTCATTAGAAAGACAGTGATTTTAAGCCTCTAAAAAAGGATATCTGGTTTTTCATCACGGGCATATAAGGCCCTAAAATTAGGCACAACTATAAGGATGACATTTGTGAAAACACAAAAATTGGTTATTTTCTGCTCTTAAAAAAGGAAGACCTTTTGCTCTAGACTAACTTTTACATCTAGTTGTAACATAAGTTGCAAATTTTCACTCACGATTGCTCAAATGTAATGACTAAATTTTTATAACGATAATGTAACTTGGCAGTTGTATGCATCTACTTATTTTAATTTTATGAACTAATCAATATTGGTCATTCTGTGTCTCTTCTAACTGTTGCATGATTTTTCATGGAAAATCAGAAACATTATTGATTGTCAGAATGGAATCATTCAATAGGCAACCACAAAGCCATATTCTGAGCTACCAAAATGATCAGAAAGTAGAATTAAAATAGCATCTGAGGAACAACTTAAGGTGTTATTAAAAAAATCATCCTTTGCAAAACAGTTCTGAAAAATCTCTGGAATGGAAAACGTTAGAAAAATATTGTTACGAATTATAACTCATTACGCTGACATTTAATGGTCAAGATGTGTAAAGCAACCCATAAACTTCTTATAAAAAGGCATTTTTCGGAGGGATTGGGGGCTTACCGTTTTTTTGATCATGTTTAGTGTATGTGTATTCATTTGTTGCGATTGTTGAAATGTACTTGGGAGAGGAATTCCATTTCGATATATCTTGTTTGCATCGACACGTATCAGTATTTACACATCCAGTAAAGAAACTGTATGGGCAAATTCCAATCTTAACTCAATGTTTTGACCAAATAGTGCATTTTTTTCTATTTTTAGCAGTAAGCATGAGAATTTTATCTTTAAAATGTGTCATTTGTATATTTTGATGGAGTGTGAGAGGAGGGCATGGAAAGTCTATGTTTAGAAATCTTCCATACATATAAAGCAAAATTTCTGTACGTTTGTATTTAAGGATGTCAGGCCCTGTCAGACTTTTTTCAAGTCCGTATTTCCTTGGGAATTTTCCTGGGTGCACGCCCTTATGTGCAAAGTCGCCTTAACCCTTTCCTTATTACTTTATTTATATTATATTAAAGTATTTTTTTAATTGCAGATATCGAACAAAAAGATTATATATTTTAACATAAATAAGTTATTTTACATACTTAATTTCAAACCAAATGTATGCGCATAAATTTGAAGTTTTTATTACTTCTATTTATATCATTTTAATGTATTTTAAAAATTGCAGATGGGGAACGAAAAGACTTGACTGACTTACAAGTATTGTCTAGTTATGCAGATGGTTTCAAATCAACGTTAATTGTTTATTAACCCTGTATGAGGTTATGTATTTACTTTCTCAGTTTCGTTTTGCATTGTGTGACATTCCGCAATCTATGCTGTGATTTCCTAAACTGTTTTGGGAAAACTTCTGAAGTTTGTACAGCTAACAGCATAAAAAAGTTACCACCTGAAATGCAACCAGCATAACTCGAGAGATGCGAGCCTTTCAGATTCTCTGTTCTGAGCGCGCTTTTCGTCTTCCTCTTTATGCCTGGCACGTTTTGAAGGCTTTTGTGACGATATATATTTTATAAATACTCGCTAAAAGTCATTACTTTTGCTGCGGTAGAAGCAGTATTGTATTATGAAATAATTAAATTCGTATTTCGTTAAATCGGCTCGAATCTCATGCGTAATTCGCTCTTCTTCTTAAAATGTTGGACAAGAATTACTTTGGCTGCTCTTAGTTCGTCCTAATATATATAATGCATAACATTTTCCATCAATGCAGATTTATAATGAAATTGGTTATTTCAGGTAATGCTCTACATGCCCGCAGGATGATCGTTTTCGCAAAGATTATGCTTAATTATGATACGATAATTAAGAGAGTATGAACTACTGTAAATCAGGTCAACGGAAGTAGGGAAAATAAGAAAAAACGTATATTATAAATATAATAATGGTGTTGCAGATTTGTGAAAAATAGTTAAGTAAGAAATACATTTAAATTGACTATCCGCGAGCCTCCATAAGGCTTATTGCAGAGAATGTGAAACACTCAACTATCTAAATAATTTACATATTTACACACCTTATAATATATGTAAGATGATAACCATATAAACCATCTGTCCTCGCTATTAAAGCACGGTAATATTTTCACCATCTGGCTGTGAAAATAACGATCGTTGAGAATAGGGATCATGTCGTCGCGTATTTCGTCATGTAAATCACAGCTAAGGAATATCTCTAATAATTATTGTCTTTACATAGTTATATTCTTAAAAGATACCCAGCGGAGGGCTCCGATCATTTTGGACTCACTGCTATCTAACCTGTAGTCTCTTAACAAACAGCTTTATATTTTACGCGCGAGAATTTATTTTGGGTAATGAAATCAGGACTAGTCGCGCGCTTCCTAAGGATCCGAGATCCTGCTTTTTGGCCCATTTGAAATTAAGAAGAAGAGAAAAGTTGCTGGTTTCGTTCACATTGATTAACATAATCAATCGTTGGAAGTGATTTAAACGATCGATTTTCGAAAAACGAAATGTGAGTTAATTTGATACCGAATGTTGTATTCAGTTAAATTCATTTGTATCGTTTTGGAAATGATTTAATAATCTGTTATCGAAAATTAAAGTGAGAGTGACTTTGAATGCTGCATTCAATTCGATTCATTTCTTTAGTTATCTTCCAGTTGATAGTCGTCAAATTCAATAGTACGCGTTAACACATCAAATGTTGCGGCAGATAATGGATAGTAGTAAACGATTTTTATATAAATAACGAAAATTCTCCATCCAAACGCGAGAGCCGAGCTAGCATAACGTAACATGTTCTCCATCTTTCTTTTCTCTCCCTCCCTTTTCGAGAGAATGGCTCGCCGGCCCGAAATTTGGACTTAGAATTTTTTGGTGGGTCAGGGGTGGTAACTTTTTTTTGCTGTTAGCTGTACATCTATGTATAATGGAATTGAATTTGAGTGGTTTAGCTAGGTGCAGGTCGTTCGGGGCTCTACGCAATAGGTAAAGTTAAGAACGAAGGATTGTAGGAAATTTCTACGTCTATAAAATAGATACATGTTAGAGTTAATATGTAAATAAGTGTAAAGAGAAAGCAGCCAGACGAATGATCTTCTTCAGAGATATGGTTAGTAAATAAGGCTCAATATTGCTTAAAATGAGTAGACGAATTTTATGTGTTCTTGTAAATATTCATAGATATGTATGGATGTCTGTGTATGTATATATATATATATTTAATACATGCAAACATATATGCTGGCCTAGTCCCTTTGAGCAGAAAACTGTTAGTAGATGCAGTCATTCATTCCTGATTAAAATTGGATGGGAATTCGGAAAATTCTGAACATTTTCAATTGAAATTTTGGAGTGTTGGTTGAACGGTTTTTGCGTTGTTTCCTTGTTGTTTTTATATTTTGTGGAGTTTTCTAACGATTGTGGAAAACCCTGCACTTTGTCGCATAATTTTCTTATATATTTATCTCTATCATATTCAAATTTCACAACATTTTGACTCAAAAATACTGTATTTTGTTTCATCATTTTTTACTCTGTTCATCCAATTGCCACAATTTTACTTTCTCCCTATACGTAGTATAGAGAAAGTATTGTATTTGCAGAAAAATTCGACCTCCAGATTTCAACTGAAATAGATGTTTTGGGGCCCAAAGAGTTTGTATTCGCTATTTTCCCAAACATGTCTGTCTGTGGTAAAAATGTTTGGGGGCGCTCTATCTTAAAAAGTAATTATCCGATCATTTTCAAAATTGATATTTAGTATTCTCCTAACAATGCCAAGAGTTGATTTGTTTTTTATGAATATCGCTTAAGGAAGTTGCGGTTTATCCGGAACAAAATTTTGTTTCCTTAATATCTCTGTAAAAATGCAATATAGGTATATACAATTATTTACAAAAGTTATAGATAATGTACTTTGCTACAACTTTTGTTTGAAACATTTTTTGTAACACTGATTGTTTAGGAGTTATTCTTCTATAATGGTTAACCAGAAGTTGTTGTTAATCCAGAAATGGAAGTTTATCATGTTTCGTAGTTACTCATGAATAATGGTTAACCGGAAGTTGTGGTTTATCCAGAAATGGAAGTTTTTCATAAATATCTCTGACAGAATGTGATGTATTTGTATACAATTTGTACAAAATTTATAGATAATGTATTTTACTACAACATTTTTTAAACATTTTTCTGTAACACTCATTGTTTTGGAATTATTACCAGCATAGGCTTCTGTTTTCAAGAAATACAGGTCAAATTCCGTTACAACGAATATCGTTACAACGAAATTTTCGTTTTAACGAAAATCTTTGATCATCTTGGTTGGCTCGCCATTAAATATGGGTAATTGAAATCTCGTTTCAACGAAATGTCAACTTTCGTTACAACGAACATTTTTCATCTCAGCTAAAGAGCTTTACCCTCGAAAATATTGTCTACCCTTCACCTCTCGGCCAGACAGCCATGAATCATTTGGGTATTGCTGGGAGTACCGTAGTATGAGTCATCCATCTCAGTTAATTTTGTCCTCTATTACCGGGAAAACGGTCAGTCCTTTACTAGCTCTTCAGTTTTGAAGTTTAAAATTTCTTTTAAAAGAGAAGTGCCATGGATATCTTGAAGGAAAGGAGACAGTTCAATTTGGAGATGAAAATGGAAATTTTCGAAGCTGTTGACAGCGGGAGAAAGAAAGGGAAAATTGCCTCCAGTTTCGGGATTTCTCCATCTACGCTCTCAAAATTTTTGGAGGACAGGGATAAAATCGAGGAAAGCTTTCGCAAAGCCAACCGAAACCCAAAGCGCATGCGGACTGCTGCGTGTGAGGACTTGGAGGAAGCCTTATTCCGGTGGTTTTGTGAGGCGAGGGCTATAAACCTTCCCGTTAGTGGGTCGCTACTCCAGGAGAAGGAGAAAAGTATGGCCACCACTCTTGGACACAAGGACTTTGCTGCCAGCTGGGGGAGGCTCATACGGTTCCGGGACAGATTTGGAATTTCATACAAGGCCATCTGCGGAGAAGAATCCTCGGTCCCACTAGAAAAAGTAAACGAATGGAGAGCGGGAGAAATACAAAAAATTATTCTTAATTATGACCCTAAGAACATTTATAATGCTGACGAAACGGGCATTTTTTATCAGCTCCTGCCTCACAGGACATTGGCAGTCAGAGGTGAGCAGTCCAGCGGAGGAAAAAAATCGAAGCTAATACTGACAGCTCTTCTTTGCTGCAACTCAACGGGAACCGACAAGCTTCGTCCTCTCATTATAGGAAAATCTAAAAATCCAAGATGTTTTAAAGGGTGCTCGTTTCTTCCCTGTGAGTACGAAGGGAATAAGAAAGCCTGGATGACTAGAGACATTTTCTCAAAATGGCTAACGAAGTTGGATAAGCAAATGCTAAGGAAAAACAAAAGTCTCTTTTAATAGATAACAGCTCTCAACAAGGCTACCAATTTGAAAAATGTGAGGGTTTAATTCTTTCCCACTAATTGTACGGCCGTCCTGCAGCCCTTGGACCTAGGAATAATTCGGTCTTTGAAAGCAAATTACCGGAAAGAGATGCTGCAAAAAAATCTTGCTTCATATGACCTGTGACCAAGCTGCAAAATTTACCGTAAAAGATGCAGTAGAGATGCTAGCTAGCTCTTGGGCATCAATTTCTCAAAAGACAATATCCAAGTGCCGGAGGAAAAGCAGGATAATTCCAGCGCCTCAAGAGGTAGAAGAGGAGCCATCAGGAATAGATCAGGAAATCGAAGAATTGTGGAGCCCCTTCAACGAAGGAGGAGGTCTAAAATTGGACGATTTCGTTGATGTGGATCGTCACTTGAAAGTATCAGAAGAGGAAACCGAGAAATAAATTTTGGACTCTATGAGGAAAGAAGCCGACTCCCCGAGTTCGAACGAAGGCAGCGATAGGGAGGAAGAAATGGTAACAGCTGCTCAAGCCTTTTCAGCGTTTGAAACGTTTAAAAGATTCATGTGCACCAGCGAAGAAGCAGACGAGAAAATGTATAATTATTTAAGAATTATGGAGGAACAATTCCTGAAGTGTACTTCAAAAAACAGACAGAAAAAATAACATTTTTTTATGAAAGAAAATTTTGTTGCAGGTTGGCACTGTGTTTTAAATTTGTTTCATACCCTTTCAGGCCCGTTGAAACTTTAAAACAGATGCGTAGGAGAGGACTGTTTTAACCTATACAGTACTCGTACGTATAACGCAAGGCTAAAAAACTGACCAAAAATGTTCAATCTCGTTATAACGAAAATTTCGTTACAACGAATTTTTTTCGTTCCTCCAAAAATTTCGTTGTAACGGAATTTGACCTGTATGGAGAAAGTCGTGTTTTGGCCACATCAGATTTTGTTGATTGTTGGAAAGACTTGAGGTACTGCTGAGTATCCCTTAGTAAATCCGATTATTTTAAAATACATTGAAATACTTTGAATACTAAACTTTTTAATTGCTTGGCCGGTTTTCAGCTAATCGCTCAAAGAATTTTTGTCACTCAAGAAATCAAACAAGAATTATCTTGTGCCAGTAAAATTTATTATCTTCAAAACCAGTTGTGTATTTAAAATTTGTTTTGTTGAATTTGGATGCTTATTTTAATATGGTTGAAAGGATTGTTAAATAAAATGGGTTTTATTAAACAAAAAAGTAACTGTTACTATTCCACATACAGGACCGTTTTTATATCATAAAACCTGTTTTTATTTAACAATCCTTTCGATTATGTCAGATTTCCACTATATTTCTTCCTCCTCTGTGAAATCATTTTAATATGATCCCAATTATAGAATTCCATTAAGTTAAGGATACTTCGATTGAATTTATTCCTTTAGGTTCACGTTGAATTTCATCACAAAATCCCTTGCTTTGGCGTCAAGTGCATTTACTAAAATTCTCATTAACACATGTCGGTTGTTTTCCCGTGTTAATTTGTTATGATAAACATTTTGGCGTTATTTACGTATCCTCTTTCGATAACATGAGTTCCTCTCTGTGTAATGCGAAAAATTTTACTTTGTTTGACTTGTTATGAATGGTGGCCTGAGGAAACTTAAAGAAATAGACTTTTTTATCTAATCGCCCAAGTCATTCTAAAATGTTCACTATTTTTATAGCACCTAATATTATCCTACTCTGAAATTAATAATTGTGAAAATTAAAGTTTAATTTCATTCAATCATCAAGAATCCAATTGTTTTAGCTGTTCTTAAAACTGTTTAATACTGATAGGATGGGTTTGTCCTGGTTTCCGTTGGGAAATTCCTTTTGTTATCATGCTCTGATATTGATACTCATCGCAATTGAACTTTCATTTGATTCATTCATTAAGATTCTGAACTCTTCTATTGTTCTCTAAAGCGTTTAATGCTCAGAGGATAGGTTCATTCTGGTTTCTGTTAGGAATTTCTGATTCCTCAGTTCATATATTATAATAAGAGATCTCTTATCCTTCGAAAAACCAAAAATGGAAGCAATAGGACGTAGAGGAGGTCCCTTTTGTAAATATGGTTTATTTAAAAAAGAAAACAAGGTGGGAAGTGGATTGCTCATTCTTAGTTGAATGGATACATACATGTGAATGATCGAAGATGGATGAATGACATTAGCAAATCATTATGTTATCTTAAAAAGTGTGGTTTCGTTTGAAATTAAATTGCTGTTACTTATGCATCCCAATGATTTTGAAAGAGAAAATCATCCTTCATTTTGAGAATCCATTCAAATTACTTTTAATTGGTAGTGTCACAGTGAGTTTTGAAATGTGTGAGCTCGGAAATTAGTGATTTCATGCTGTAGGAAACTCAGCGAATTCATTGTATTCGAACGGGTATTTTCTGGCATTTCGTAAACCCCTTATTACCCATGATCAGTGAAGTTTATTTATACAGATATAGTGGCTCCAGTACAGAACAATTTGGAACTAACTATTGTTAATATTTTTATTATTTTATTAAGACTGCCTTTTCTCAAGTCCTGGCCTTGATTCTAGACAAATATTTTATGGCATTAAACCGCTAATGCCAACTTTCTTCAGTCGAATCAATGAACATTTAGCAATCCTTAACAATAACTTTGTGCACTGCAGGGCTAAAGTTCAAGCCAAAGCAGAAGCCGACGTAAAACGTTAATAAGTAAATATGTACAGTAAATGTTGTTCTTCTCGTTGTTGGACTATTTTATTGAGGGAGGAATGCTCGGTTTTTGTACTAGAAGTGTGTTGGATGGTGCTTGGGGTTATCGAATTGTTTAATTACCTGCATAGCTGCTGTGGTATTCAAAATAGCTTTGAACGTGAAATGGAATATCTGTTACTGAATTGTTTAATGTCTCCCAATGGGAACAAAAGAAATTGTTTAAAACTGTACTTTTTTGTATTTCCTTATTGATGCTCTCTTCGCGTCAGTTTGTTAAACAATGGTAATAATTGAATCATAGATCTAAAATTAATGTTAATAAGTTTTATCTTCTTTATTCTACAGTAAAAACTTAGAGAGGCGGAATCTGTCTGAGGTGGAAACCTGTCAAAGCCGGAAATATCGGAATTGCTTTGCATAGTGATCATATTTTTCTCAAAAAAGTACCTCAACAAGGCTGAACCTGCAAGACGTGGACTGCAGATGTGAAATCATTATTATGATTTGGTAGGACTTGATCTTATGTAACGCAAATTTTAAAGTCGCTATCATACCGGGAAGAACCTTAAATAGGATTCCGTTATCTCCATAAGAAATGCATTGAGGAATGTAAATGACTCTCTGGGATCGAACCGAGGACCAGCAGCAATATCTTAAACAGCGTACATAAGATATATCTATGATCTCTATCCTCATACCGAGTTTCAAGTTTCCATCTTATCGGAAAGTGATTTTTTTTATTTTAAAAATTCCCGCAATGCTTTTTAAATACGGAATTATTTGCCCTGGCCTAGCGTCGAACCTAGGGTAATCCTCAAAGATGTCTTCATGATTTTCGTTGGATATGCATGGCTTCTAGCGATCCCTCGAATTTCAACTCTCTACTTTGCCGGGAAGTGCTTCAAAAAATATTTCGAAAAACCCTGCAATGTATCTTTATGGAGAAAATCGTGACTTTGGGGCCTTCTTGAATCGAACCCATGATACTGAGGTTCAAAGTCGCAAGTGTCACTGACTTGAAATTTTTACGACGTATTGGCCATAAGGTGTAACAGCCAGAAAAAAAGGCGAATTTCCTATCATTTCGATAAGTGCCTCAAAATAAATAAAGAAAAACTACTCCAATGTATTTTAAATGAGAGATTTTTGCATCGTCCTAGCATCGAACCCTGTATTTTTTCCGTGAAAGTCATTTATGTTTTTGATAGATCAAGACCATATATATAGGCTCCAAGAGTTTTGATTCTCTACCTATTCGGGAAGTATTTTTTCGAAATTCCCGAAAATCAAAGCAATATGTTTAAATGGGAAAAATCGGGATTTTGGGGCCTTCTGGCATCGAACAGTCAGTTAATCAAGCTAGATAAAGACTTTAACAATAGATAGCAATTGCCAGGCTATAATTACTTCCAAACCAACAAACGAAGAAAAGAAAGTTATAATTAAGTCTTCAAAGTCACCTAAAGATTCAATCTCATATCCTAGAAATGAACAATTTCTTCGATGAGGACAACAATCATTTAAAGATTGTAAAAAATATATTCGAAGATCACATTAGGATAAACAACACCACCTATTAGGAGACATTTTCAGAAATGCACAAATGGATATCGGAAATGATGATTGAACACGACAGAAATATATTATACGAGTAAAATGCTGCTTGCATACTGCAAGCAGATGGTTTATAGCATAACATAAATATACATACACATGCAAAGTATCAATTATCTGTCTTCAAGGTAAAGACTACAAAAGAATTACGAAAATTCAACCAATACATTTTAAATGGGAGATATATTTACCGCCCGGCATCGAACCCGGGCCTTCCTGACTGTTCCTGACGATACTTTCTATGCAACACAATAGAAGATAACCTTCTATAACTATGTGTGAAAATTCAAGAAGAAATATTGGCTGCAACTGCCTCAAACGACGTCCTACCTTTCCCTTATATTCCTTATATGAGAAATTGTAATGTGCTCTGGCATCGAAACCAGGAACAGTACGGTTTTATCTATTTGTTTTCTTAAACCGAGTCTTAATATACATGTTTTGACAAACCAATAACTTCGTACCATATCGATAATAACATAAAAAAATAATGAAACACTGCCCCAATATATATTAAATGGGAGATTTTTGCGTCGTCCTACGGTCGAACCCAGGATATTTTCTGTAAAAGTAATTTATCTTTGCGATAGATCATGACCATATATGTAGGCTCCTTGAGCTTTGATTCTCTACCTATCCGGGAAGTATTTTTTAGAAATTCCCGAAAATCAAAGCATTATTTTTAAATGGGAAAAATCGTGACTTTGTGGCCTTCTGGCATCGAACCCATGACACTGAGGTTCGAAGTCGCCTTTTTCCTGGGAGTTTCACGTCAGGGCCTATACGCTGAAAATATTTCAAGTCAATGATGCCTGTGGTTTAGCCTGTGAATTAGTATCGTATCTGGATCTCTATCTATCTGGCTATCTATATATATGAATTAATCCTGAGAAGAAATTAAATATATTAGATATCATTCTAAAACCAACGATGAATAGTCTTTTCAGAAAGTAAGTGACTTATGTAGCTGACTTGTACCCCAATATTAAAATGCGTAACATAAACATGAAGCTCATCAAATAACACAAATGCAATCACAATACAAAACAGAACCAAAGATTAAACTCCGATAACAGAAAGATAGTAAATTTATAAGAATTGGAAGCGCTTAAAAAGACCACAATGAATAACTTTTATTTATTTATTTATTACAATTTTCGCCGCAGTTAGACAGTAGTCTGGTGGCAGCTAATCTCAATATATAAAATATACAATTAATAAATTAATATACAATCCATAAATAATACTATGAATTAATAATTCCAATAAAAGAAAAAAATGACATTACTGTAATTACCAATACCTTATAATTTTTTTTATATATAAATATGATTACACAATTCCACAATTATTTGAGCATATACTAGTAAGTTCACACTACAACAATACAGAACATTTCTTCTTAAATGATTTTGGATTTTTAGGAAGGGACTCAAAGAGCTCCCCAGGTAACTTGTTCCACTCTGCTATGCCTCTATTCAAGAAAGAGTATTTAGCTATATTGGTTCTTTGCGGTCTAAGTTTTATTTTGTGATTATGACTTCTTCCTAAAAGGTTTGGTGTTTCTAATAAACTTTTGAAACTTTCCCATCCCTTACTACCTGCAACTATCTGGTAAATGTAGCCTAGCCTGTTTATTTTCCTCCTCTTCTCCAGCGATTCCCATCCTAGAATCTTTAACATTTCTGACACGCTATCTGTTTTCTTAAATCTACCCATAACGTAACGAGCTGCTTTTCTTTGAACTTTTTCTAATTTCTTTATGCGACAATTCTCATGAGGATCCCACACCGTTGTAGAATATTCTAATATCGGCCTAACTAATGTTAGGTACCCCAATTACTTTGCTTTCTTACTGCTACCTTTTAAGTTTCTCATGACGTGATGTAATATCCTATATGCCTTCGCTACCAAATAATCTATGTGTTTTTCCCAATTCAAGTTTCTGGTAAATGTTATTCCTAAGTATTTACAATGATCAGATGTTGGCATAATTTCTCCACTTAGATGATATCTATGGGATGAAATCGTTTTCTTGTTTGTAAATGTGATGTGCATACTTTTGCTCACGTTAATACTCATTTTATGTTTTTTAATCCATTCTTCTACCGAGTTTAAATCCCTCTGTAGCGCATCCCTATCCTCGTTATTTTTTATCTTTCTATAAATGATACAATCATCTTTTGTTATTCTGCGTGTAACAAAACATATACTTGCTTTACCTTTTCGATCAAGGGATACGATATCTGAGATTTGCTACAGCTTTATATATCGTTTCGTCGTTCGTCGTTTAGCTCCAACACTGAATCTGGGAAATCTTTACGATATTCACTAAATCCATTTTCGTCAATCGCTAAATATTTATCAATGTAAATTGATAAGTTGTAATACTTAACGCAGAATATTATATTAAAAACATACAAAACTTACCAGGTTTTTTATACGCATTCAGTTGTAATGTTCGAGGGAAAGCAATTTCAACTAACAAACTACTATAAACCCATTTATCCCACGAAATAGTCAGTAAACAATTACGTTGATATAAATAAAACTTGGTTGCTACAGACTCTTCCATAAAATCTGAAATCTTACTTATAAAAATTAAATGATATTCGTGATGTCGTCTAAAACTTGAAAACGGCTCGACCGCTTTGAATAAGTTTTTTTGTTTTGTTCGCCTCGGTACGGAGGTGGTTTAGGAAAATTAGGAAGTTACCCAAAAGGAATAGCTGAAAAATCGAGAAATCATTTCCATAAGAAATGCACGTAAAGTTCATTTTTCTCACAGCAGGCTTTATTTCATTTGAAAATTTAAATTAGAAATAATAGTCGTAAAAAGTCGAATCAAGCACCAAAAGAAGGGGAATAGAATAAAGATTCTTATTTTGGTCAAGAAATATCGTTTACGAAACGAAATTTCGAGAATTTTTATAAAATGCGTGAATATTTTACCAAAATTTCGAGGTTGTAAACAACCCATCCCCCTTGACAATGAAGGCGATTGTTGATTCCAAGTTCATGTATTTATCTATCAAAATGCATTAGGAATATAATGCAAGTTAAAATTGATCCTGATAATAAGTGATACACTTTATGAAGAAGAAAAAATTGCATGAGATTTTAAAATTTGCTGTTACGAACAATATCCTGTGAACAATCGCACGGAAAGAAGTACGAAAGTTAAATTCATAATTTTGTTTAGACGTCAGTAGCAACCATGTTTTATTTACAGCAACGTAATTGTTTACTGAATTTTTAGTTAGAGTTTTAAAACGGTTTTACTCTCTCTCTCTCTAATCGAGGACGTATACTATAGAAATTCCCTCAAAAGAAGCGTTGCTGGTATATAGTTTGTATTTAGCCCAATATTAAACTCTGTAATTTTTTTCAGATATGTTACTCTATACATAAAAATATCATCTTCGAATATTTTAATTATAGGAATCATGTCCCTGAATTTAAATTATTTGCCGATATCATAGAAAACAATCGCAAATGATTAACCGAATTGACTAAAATTGAATCATTCCTATATTTATATTGACAATTGGTTTTGAACTTCATGGAACATCTTCTTTTTATTGGTGGTCGTTGCAGAGACAGTCTATGACATTTTTCCGTTCATAATCAACGGGTACTCCGCTAGTCTTTCTTAAATACTGGTATTCGTATGTTTGTGCACTTGATTCTTCACTGTATATCGTTTATAGCTGCAGTTACAAATATCTTCTTAAATTTCTCCCTCTTCATATAATCTATCACTTATTCTTAACATTAATTTGAAGTATGCATATTTTCTTGATGTGTTCTTACGGATAAGTACATGAGCTGGGGACTCGACAATCGCCTTGATCGTCAGGGCGGTGGGTTGTTTACGACCTGAAACTTTCGATAAAATATTCACGTACTTTATCAAAATGTGCGCAATTTCGAATCGAAAACGATATTTCACGACCACAATATGAGTCTTTATTCTATTCTTATTCTTTTGGTGCTTGATTCGACTTTCTAGGATCATTGCTTTAATTTTATTTTGCAAAAGAAATGTACCCTGCAACGAAAAAAATGAACTCTACTTGTATTTCATATGAAAAGGTTTTGACCCATTTGGAATCGATCCGTGGACTTTAGGTAAATAAAAAGTAGCCAATAGTCTACGGTGTCTACGTTTAATAATTTAGAAAATTTCAAAGTTTTGTGACTCTCGTTTTTCGAGTTTTTAGCGAACATACACACACACACACACACACACACACACACACACACACACACACACACACACACACACACACACATTCTCTCTCTCTATTTTATATATATAGATAGATATATAGGTATATCCGGTGAAACGTCTTTATATGAGAGATATATAAGAAGATAATTATTCGTATTAATAATATACTGTTACATCGTTTCCTATATTTGTGGTTTATTTCATTCACAAACAGTCTTAGCAGCTGTCGAAAAAGATTTCAAATATTCGATCTTTTTTCTAATGTCTTACACTTCCTTTAATGGTGCACCAAAATTTGCAATAAAATGGCAGCAATAGACTTCCCCAGTCTTAATAGGCAAGCCTGAAGGTAATAAAGCTCATCTAACAAATAATTATGACTTAGAATGCAATATCACGACTGCAGATTCTTACCAGAAAGGAAAAGAAGCATTGCTCTGTAAAAAAACTAGTTTCTGCCAAGAGAAATCTTCCTACGCTCTAACGTATATATTGGAACCTAAAAAGACGTCTGAGAAATTTTTAGGAGTCACACTTGACGAGAAATTAACATGGAAAAGCAACATCGAGAACATAATTAAAAAAGCAACTAGATTCAAAAAGAAGTTATTCAAAAAGAAGTTATTCAAAAAGAAGTTATTCAAAAATAACTAAATTTGCCTTATCCGGAGTCTTATTTAACAAATTTCAGGTCAAAATTAATACAAAACTCCTGACTTATTTAACGATAACCAGGCCGATACTCACTTATGAATCACTCGGCATTATCTTCAGAAGCTGTGCGAAACCATCGAGGGGATTCTGAATGTCGCTCAAGTACCTCAGAGATATACAAATGCCACAGAATCCTACCTCCCTCCGCAACTTTAAATATTTTAACTAAAAGGTTCAACCCAAAACTAAAACACGCTCAAAATTGCTCATTTTCCACAATCTGGGATTACGGCCTAAAACCAGCTCTCAATAAATATCGCAGTCCTAAAATTGCGCTAAATGAATAAACCATAACCCAATCTGAATTCGCGTCAGACCCTTACCTAGTGATCTTCAAAAAAGAAGGTGAACTTAAAGTGCATAAAGGAAAGCCATGGATAAGACTCAGGAGCCATGAGTATTCCGTCAGGAAGTGAACCTTATTCGGTCGGTCGTATGTCTTGGAAGGGCAACATCCGATTCGTCTCCGTTGATGACCTCACACACCGAGCCGTGTGTCGGCCGAGTCTCGGCCAGTGATTGTCTCCACGGGCCAAGTGGAGGTTCTTAAGCAGCTAAGGATTCATAATTTGTCGATTACAACTTCATTTCTGTTGAAATTTGAATAATAATGACTTTATATGACATAATCTTAGCGAAGATTTTACGCTTTTACGGCACTAAAAACAATTCATAAAGGCTGATAATTTCCACAGCTGCCATTATCAGACTCAATATAAAATTCCGGATTTTCTTAAGTTGCTCTTATTAGTACGAATATAAATCACATAAGATTTATTTTAGAGAAAGAGAACGTCCGTAAAAAATGAAGAATCAGGACATGCAGCACAATTTATATGGCTCCTAAAACATATTTGTGTGACGAAGAACTTGTCGCGAGTGAAATTGAGCTAAACGTTGAAAATTTAATTCACCCTTAGCTACAGAAAGCAAAGAAAAATAACGTTTTTTAATATCCGAGAGCGGATATTCGCCGTCGACGAAGCGGCGGCTGCGAAGATACTTTAATATTAGGTAAGTAACTGCAATTTTGGTGTTTAAACATTTGATTTAATTTATTATTAATGGAAAAAGATAATACGTTAAAAAGTTATGTTTGTTTTTCCAAAAGATGAACTATGAACTATATTAAATTAAATTAATTCATTTTCTAAAAGGAAATTAGGTAAATGTATTTGCACGAAATGGCGTGCAGCTAGGATAAATCCCAAGGAAGAATAGACTTGAAGAAAATCCGACGGGATCGGGAATCGAACCCGGGTCTCCCCTTGCCCACATAGTCTCCCGAAAAGCTTGAGAGAATGTTCCGGCGGGATAGCTCAACGGACAGAGCATCTGACCGGAGACCCGGATTCGATTCCCGTCGGACTTTCTTCAAGTCTATTCTTCCTTGGGATTCATTTACTAATTCAAGCGGTTTTAAAAATTCAGATAATTTTGGGGTTATTTTGACCCCACGCGATTAATTACATAACATTTTTGACGCGACTAATTAAGGGTTTACTGATTCACTTTTAAAAATCAATTTACACCTTTTATGAACTGCGGCTAATTAATGCAATCATTTCAAACTCTCCGATTAGTGGCGAAGCAATTGATATGACAGCTTCTTCTGGGTCCCATTTCCATATTCTTCATTTAAATCCTTAAAACCTATAGAAATACATATTTCAAACTGCCAAGAACAATGATTTTCTCTGTATAAAACCTTTAAAAGAAGGAACAAAAATGGAAATACATCACATGAATACCCATGATTTGATTAAAATTTCATTCTTACGAAGTGTTTTTCAGTGGTTTAAGTTTCTCTAGTCTTATTTTAGACCAATCAATATTCCGGAACTAAAAGAAAAGCGAAATTAAAATGAGTCGACCGCAAGGACTTTGAAACCGGTCTCGCGCCAGATTTAATTCGCATGAATTTTCTACTCCACGTATAGCAGTTGTGAAATACCACCTGGAAAAGTCATGCTGAATTAATTAGATTAAATAAAATGTAAATTAAGAAAGAAGAATATGATTGTTCGTTGTTCACTTTCAATTGCAAACACTTAATGGCAGAACGAGAAGGAGAAGCAACTTTCTTTTTCAAAGAATTTCCTCCGATGGTTTGACATACCAGTTGGTGAGACCAAACTTATAATTAACAGCAACTTCTAAAATTTATATCAACTTATATCTCTGACAGGGCCGTTATAAAAATTACCCTTTTGTATAGATTTATCCGATAACATACCATAAGAAACAGATTTTTACTTCCCGTTTCGTTCGGAGACAAATTCAAGTACAACCTTCGATTGCATTTAACCCTTTCGAGAGATCAGTGGCAGTGATTTCAATTCGTGCTTCCTCTCGGAGTACCTGCACTGAAATCGAGGCTTTTGTTATTCTTCGCGTTCTTCTCTTTTGGGAGATGTTCAAAGGCATTTATTCTGTTTTCTTCAAAAATTCCCTCGAAAGGTCAACTTGGAAATTCGTAAACAGGCTTCCAGCGGAACACTCCAATCGTTCAACACTTCCATCGTTTTGTTTGTCTGCATTGGTCGGATCGAAACGACACAGGTGGCAATTGTTAGCCAAGCATTTCATCCTACAAAAACCAATCGGTGGCAGGGCCAATAAAATCTTTACGATTATCGTTTCGTAAAACATCAAATTCTGAAGCGATTAAAAACCGGATTTCAACTTGGTCTGAGTTCGCTTTAAAAACACGTTTAGTGTTTGGCACTTAGAGAACATCGATTCTTTCTCAGTTTCAAACCGGGACGAAAGAACAATTGAGCGTGCGTTAAAACCAGTCCCGAGGAAAGTCTGACGTTTCATATGACATTAGTTGGGAATTCAGGTTACGGCCGTGATTTGGCTGAGAATTTTACCAAATGCAAACGTTATCGTTTTTGATTGTTCCGCTGTAAACCATTCATTCCAGAAACACCTAATGCTCACAAACTGCATTGCAAAGGCGCTTTGTGAACGAGAAATTTGAAAAGAAGTTTCGCATTTATTTGAAATGCATCGAGGGAGAGAGATGACAGTGGAAGGAACTTCCTTTTAGTTTCTTTCTTTGTCGATATGAAACGTTCCTCGTCATTACTTATTTTCTTTTTATTTTTTTTTAACATCGATTTAATTTGTGTAAGCAACTCGATGTCAAACTATTTTACTGATACCGTATATCACAAGAAAAATCCAATCAAGCAATACAGAATTTGCATATCAAAGTCGTACAGTATATACTTATTGACTGGGACGAGATAATTCGCATGGAATTTCCCATTCTGTGTTTCGATATTGACCGTCGAATTGGCTTCGATAATCACCCGATCGGTCGAGCAAATTCAATTGAGCCATTTTGAGTGGCGAAAGGCCGTGTTTTCGCACAGTGAGACCAAATCCCTAAAAGGTGGTCATAATAAGAAAAAAAAGGTCGGGGTTACGATTTTTTATTACGTGGTAGGAAGGAACGTTATTTGAGCCGCCGAGAAATGCGTTCGAAATGAAGGAAAGTACGCACATATTTGTAAAAATCAAAAACAAAGTGAAAGATGTGCTGCTCGGAGCCACGCTTTCGCTTCGAAATAGCCTCATCTTCAAAATTCCTCATCAGCTGTCCAATTGGCTCAATTTGAAATTTATGAAATAGAATTGACTTTGAAATGTCATTTGGTATGAAATATTGTTTTACAATACCACCGAAACAAAATTAGCAATGTTATTAACATAAAAAGTAACCACTAAATTACACAAATTTCGTTCAAAAAGAAAATACGAACTTCATGAAATTGCATAGCTGGGACAAGCAATACGTTGATGTATATCTGCTACTGTAGGCACAAATCTCAGCTATCAAACCCAAAAATAATTAGCCGCCCCAAACCGCCCTTCCGTGAGTATTTTTTGAAATACTTGAGTAACCTCTGTATCCGTAAAGAAGCCGAAGGCACCTACTTATAAGGGGAACACCAGGTTTGTGGTTAACGGATTCGGACGAAACTTTCTTTGCTTAAACATAGTGGACTAGCAGTTGCCTACAGGCAGGTTAGTTCCCTTACGTTTGATGGGGCAGCATCGAAAGGTATTCGAGGCCTTCGTCAAAGATTCCGAAAAAGTAGATAATGTCAGAGACCGCAAAGTCGGGACCTCACCCTCAGCAGTGAGATCAACTGATAAAGACTTAACTATGTTAAATGACGCGCAAGCGATAGGTAAGCGGCGTTCGTCATCCCAAAAGAAAACGTCTCCCACTGCCCTCATTTTCCCGATTTTTTTCAGTTTTTCGCCCGTTTTGCACCTCTAAACTCAATCAAAAAATTTAAATTTTTGCACGCCTGTGCGTGCAGGCCGTCCGCCTCAAGCGCACTAAAATCGTTGCGGGAGATTGAATTTAGACTCAGATTTTGCTAAAAGTGTTACATCCCTTTTTTGAGGACAGACGGACGGACACGATTCTATCTTAATATATACAGGATAGGTGTCTGACCGTTCAAGCCTTTGTTTATGTTAAATTAGCAACTGAAAATCGTCCCCGCCACACACGCGCATTACCATATCGATATCGAGATTTTCCGCTTAGGAAATTATTTTCTTCCATTTTCTTAATGATAACTTATCTTTTTGCAATTAAATTTCATCTTCTTACCCTCCAAGAATTCTGTACCTTTTAGTTAGCATTTATTGTAATGCACATAACGCCGCGCAGTGTGCCAGAATCGAAAAATGCTGGACAAAAATCGAAAAGTGGTTTTCTGGGTGCGGACTTCGAAACTTCGCTATTGAATTCAAGCAAATGCTATTTTATAGAACTACTAAATTTTGTTTAAGAGGATAGCTTTTTTCACTTGTGTTGTGCCGCTAAAGGGAGTGACCAAAGGGAGTCTGAGAAGAATTGTTTGGCAAAACAGCAGACCTGCATCTCCTATATTTTGTCGTCCTCCGAAGATCGAGTTCGAGAAGGAATCAAAACAGCATGCACAATTACAAGTTGAAAACGTGCGCAACGAGGAAAAGCGACTTTCACCATTAGAGACTAAAGTTAATGATAATAAAATCAATGTTTTCTACAGGCTATAACTTACTATGATAGACGTAAAGATCTGCAGTACTCTCACGGACACATCGTCAACGCAACGGTATTACATCTGCAACGCTACACCCACGGAGTTCAATAATGTTGATGACAACATATCTTGCCCAATAAAGGACGATTTACTATAAGTGAAGATTTTACGCGAAAATGCTCGAGGAAGGAGACTATAGAGGACTGCGATTGATGTTACATTCCGACCCTATAATTTCAAGTCAGGTTGTAATGTGTTCCAGGCCATCAAAAGTTTTATCTTCCGAGGCCTTGCAAATATTGTTTGTATCGTACCCAGCAGAATCCGGATCGGAAGATGATTCTTTGGACGGATAAGAGTCGGAAAGTCATTAGTGTTTGCGTGTGTATGAGTGTGTGCGCGCGTGCCTTTTCAAATTCTAAGTAAATAAGCTGTGATATAACAATGTTTATGTAAATGTGTTTGTTAACTTCTCATATGTTCCCACCAAAATTGGGAACGATAGTTATGTAAAGTTGTATAGTGTTTGTGTGTTAAGATGATTGTTTGGACGGATGAGAGTCTGATTATAATAATTGTTTATATTATATTACGAGTAAAATGTAGCTTGCATACTGCAAGCAGATCGGCAATACTAATTTCATTTCGGCATCATATCGGGACGGTCCTCAAAAGAAAAAAAAAGGAATGAAATTTTTCTTAAAATTCGCTGAAATTTCATCGTCTGGCATCGAACCCGGGTCTTCCTGGTGAAATTACTATGCAGCACAACAGAAGATCACCATCTCTAACTATGTGTGAAAATCAAGCAGAAATATTGGCTACAATTGCCTCAAAAGACGTTCTAATTTTCACGAATGTAAATGGCTCTCTGGATTCGAACCAAGGACGATCATGGAAATCTAAAATTTGTTTCTGAAACCTATATATGATATCTATCTATATACCGAATTTCAAGTTTCTATATTATTGGAAAAGGTTTCAAAATAATTCCTAAAAATCGGATCAATTTCTGATTGCACAGACACCTGGTGTCGAAGCCAGGAAATATTGTAAGCTGTGAATGCAAAGTTTGATTTGTAAGGATTGGCTTTTCTATCATGCAAAGTTTGATGTCGATAGCATGCCGGGAAGTACCTTAATTTTGTTTCCGTTATCTCCGTAAGAAATGCATTGAGAAGTGCAAATGGCCCTCTGGGATCGAACTAAGGACTATCAGCGAACATCTAAAATTTGATTATGAAATATATTCATGATATCTATTTACGTGCCGAGTTTCAAGTATCCTTCTTATCGGAAAATGATTAAAAAAAATCTTCTAAATCGCCGCAATGCATTTTAAACGGCCGATTTTTGCACCGACCTAGAATCGAACCATGGACAAAATTCGAAGATGTCGTTTTGATTTTCGTTGGATATTTACGGCTTCTAGCGGTCCCTCGAATTTCAATTCTCTCCTTTTCCGGGAAGGGCCTCAAAAAAATTTTCGAAAATCCCCGCGATGTAATCTTATGGGGAAAATCGCGACTTTGGGGCCTTCTGGAATCGAACCCATGGCACCGAGGTTCAAAATTACATTTTTTCTGGCGGTTACACGTTATGGCCAATACGTCGTAAAAATTTCAAGTCAATCACGCTTGTGGTTTAGGCTGTGAATTAGTATCCTATCTATCTATCTAGGTATATACATGAACTAGTAAATGGGTGCTTGCATAATGCAAGCAAAGAAAATTATCAAGGGATACTACCCTGAGTTATGCGTCTATATGCTATATTTATGTTCCTTTTTAATTATGCCATTGTCTTTGGCATACATAATTTTCAAATCTAAGATCGAGATTCATCAAATAATATAATAATAGAATAATTACTTCGAAGGCCTTTCACGTTCATTTGATACGGGAGTTTTGGAGTTGAGTTCTTCGTGATTACACATTCGTAAAATTAAATTAAGTAAATATGCCAAAGTAAAGTTAAAATAAAAATCTGCATAAAATTAAAATGCGAGAAATTGATAGACGATTCGTTACCTGTGGTATATACTCGGTTTAGTGCAAGACATACTCCAATTGAATCCTATGGCCGCGGCGCCTGCTTCCGGGCAGATCACCATATGATGATGAGGACAATATTGACAGCGTACGGAATATTATCAAATATCCTTTCCAGTGAAAGTAACACCCTAATATTTTCTGAGGAACGTACTCTTCCTAGCGCGACATAAAGCTGGCAATGTGAAAACACGTCGCTTCTCAAATCAATTCTTACCTTACTTAGTTTTGGATTTCATTCCTCAATGAATATATAAGGTCGAAGGTTTCCGCGGCGAACGGCTGATTCCGTGGTATCTCTTTCAGGATCCCACCGCGATGAATCTAGCAGCGGCAACGACGACGTTTTAATATGCATTCGTAAAAGTAATTTAAAGAAATAAGCTTAAGAATGTTAAGTTAGAATAAATATCTGCATAAAATAAAAAGGCGAGAATTCGATAGACGATTCGTTACCTGATGTACTCGGTTCAGTGTAAGACATACTGCAATTGAATCCTAAGTTCATTAAATGGCGTCTACCACGACAATGAGCTCAGTTTCTAATTAAATAAACAAATAGACAATAGGCAACGTAATTATGTAAATAGTTTCAAAGAACGTAGAAAAAGAACTTTATTCTAAAGCCCGTTTTGAGAAGATGAGAAAATAATATTCATACTATGATACATGCAAAGATTGTTTTTACTAACCAAGAATTATCCAGCGTAGAACAACGTAATCAGAAGGTCGTTCAAGGAAATCAGTTTATTTCATGTGTAGATTTTTGCGAATTTTTGGATTCATTACGTATTTACGTAATATACTACGTATAATTAAAGAAACGTAGAAAAAGAACTTATTATTTCTATTATTTCTACAGATTGACGTTAAAACTATTAATTTGCATTAATATTCTGATAGTAATATTTTAGGATTATGTAAATTTCAGTTGTACTTACTTTTACTCAGGCATAGGTAGACTTGATCCGGTATAATACGTCCTTCATCAGTAATTAATGAGTATTTTTCATCCTAATTGCTTTCCTATCCCTCTAATATAGATTCAGTGGTGACTTTTCAATTAATTCCTCGAATAATCTCACTACTTACATGACTTTTCCGATTATCTTCGTTGATAAATAGTCTCGTATCCTCTACATAAACTTATGTTATCACGGCATGTATTCACGATTGATTCATTGACTGTGCAGATATCTACTGTCTATTTTGATGAAATTTACATTTGTCAGCATTCAGTAATAACATATATCGAAGGAAACATTTAAAATAATTAAAAATGTATCAAACCTTTATCATGGCGTATGAAAATAGGATCGTAAACAAACTTGTTTTCGATTCAAACAATGGTTGTTGCCATAGATTTAATTTTCAAAATGAGGAGAAAAAAACGTAAAAAATTGGCATTCAAACTAAGATTTTGCGAATTTCGTGCAGGAATGTTAAAATCGGTCGCAAGAAAAGTAAATTTTAATCTTTTAGACGTAACACAGACCAGGTTCTACTGCTTTACGATTAAGTTTTCATAATTTAATTAACGAAAGAAATTTTCTCTGCATGTCCATTTTTCGTTTTCCCCGTTTAAATGCATTGAAAAATATAATCGTGTCTGGGCTCAATCCTAGGTCAAAATTTGAGAATTTTCGATTTTTTCCCAACTCGACTGTTAATTATAACTCCCTCCTGAAAATTTCAGCCTTCTAGCCCGATTGAAAATGCCCAGGTTTTTGTGTCAATCAGTAGGATTTGCAGCTTTATATATAGTAATGAATCCGGAGAAGCATCTATATATAATAGATATATGTATTTGTGTTGTGATATATGTAATAATATCTAAAAATAATTTGTATGTAATGGTTTTCAAATAAAAATTCCCAAAATATTATAAATATGGATTTTAAATATATTTTAAAATTATTAATTTACATTATCGAAGAAATTTCAATGATTTCACAAAAGAATAATTTACAAAAATCAGTTTCATATTCTTTATCGGCGATCACGAATCCTATAATCACATTTTTTTATGGGCATGATATACGAATATTGTTTTTTTCGCCAAAAAATCACTTGAAAAAATTTCAATTTCAAATTCGGAATTAGTAACCTTGAAAACTATTACATACCGGATTTAAAACCGATTAAATGATATTTACTAATTATGGCCAACTTTTAGGTATTTGGCCCCACTGTGGCGTCGGCCTGAATAACGATAAATAAAATATCTTCTTCTAAGTTTGGTTTTAATCATTCTACGATGACGTTTCACTAATTCCAGAAAACTCTTTCTTGTACTGAATTAAAGTACTTGTAATGCTCATAAGAAAAGAGATTTGAACTCTTAATAGCTCCTGATTCGTCCACGGTGCCCTATGAGATATGGATGACGTCGCAGCCACACACACCATTTTGGCGTAAAATGCGGTGAAACATATAAAAAGCTAAAAAAATTCGTAATTTGTTTTTACGGTTTTTTTGACCGAAGTATCTGATTAACTATTCTACTATTACTACTACTATTATTCAGCTATGTATTTCGTCGATGTAAGGGACTGTTATGAATCCTCTCAAATTATTTACCCAAAATTAAAGAAAATCGGTTACATAACAATATTCTATTCATGAAATAAAAGAGTCAATTGATACGAAGGAAATTGTCAACGATAGCACAACGAAAACAAGTTTATACATTTTGTTCTTCAATTTGTTAATTAGCCAATTGAAAATCGTAGAAGTAATTCATTATTACGACGAAAATTATATTTTACGTGTATAAAATTATATAAGCACATCGAAAGATGCATTTCCTCTTCTAATAATATTCACTTTTTTATCTATCGAAAGTTTTTGTATTTTTATTGGTACATTTTCTGTACGCATTCCATTAAATGTTCTCACTCTTTTTAAGTATTTGTCCTCCGTACGCAAGGAAACCAACTCTCTCGCGTGTTTACTTTCTCCTACAAAGTGGTGATAAGTGTTCAACCATAACTCCGTCATCAACAACAGCCTTTGGAGGGAATGAGGATTGAATAACCATTGTTTTTCTAAACGAGTCGGTCCAAATGACCTTGTGAGGAACATACTTTCATAGAATTTGGCCAAAATAGATGACAAAATTCGGCATAACAACCTTATGTAATGAATAAGTCAAAAATAAATATAAATTAGGATGTATTTTCCGTATCATTAACCAAAATACAAATGCAAAATATTTCTTTGATAAGAAAGCAGGAAATTTCAATTGGAAAAGAAAAACAGACCTCACATTCAAAACGGGATTCGTAAAAAAGGGACTTTCGGCGGCATATAGTTTATTAATAAAAACATCGAGATTCGCTCTTCAATAAGGCAAGACCGAATAATGCTACACTAGTGCTCATTTGTGATCCGCACGAAGTAGGTTTAGTCTCAGATTTAGAGATGGTCCAGTAGCTGTTACTTTTGGTAGTTCTTTACCTGGATTATTATGGACGCTAATAGGGTATTACATCCCCTGCCATACACCACTACGCGGGGTTAACATCTAAATAATTCGCATTGGTCCGTTAATCGAAGCCTTCCATACCCGGATTCCTTCTTTTTGCAGTCGTTTATGTTTCTACAGCCTCAATAAAAAGGAGCGTGGATCTGCCGCCAAAAATAGGAAGTCTGCCGGAACAGCATCTGCCGACCTTACCCAAGGTTCGCCGCTCAAGGCAACGCTCGAAGGACGCCTTCGAAGACCATTGGTCTTAATCAGCGGCGGCGCGTGACTAAAGAAACGGGGGGTTCACTTCACAATTCGTATTTTTTAAGTGGCCGCGATTATGGTTAAATATTCTGGCTCATACTAGAATATTGCCTCTGCTTACATGGACGCAGTATGATTCACAACAACCACGGATCAAAGCAGTAGAAATATGAAAATGAATATTTCGGGTTGAATCATGCCTTTGCTGTACAAAATCCGTATATTCTCGAAAGTTGAGTATTTATTTAAATTCTCGATTCATATTTCTCCGTATGTATTATTAAAAACCAAAATACCTTTTAATATTTAAGTTCCATTTATTCGTTAAAATATCAAATATAATCTTAAGAAAATAAATCAATTACCTTGTATTGTTTTATTCGGGGTTGAAGTATTTGGCAGGACTGTCACCGAGTAATATTTTGAGATAAAAGCCCTCAATCAAATGCACCTATTTTTGCCCAGGTCGCGTCCTCGTCTTTCGCAAAGAGCAAACAAGGGAAACAGTATAGCCCATTGGAAGAGTCGCAGCCACAAATCCAACTGTTTCTCTAATATATCTGTGGCTTAAACACTCGGCAGTATTTCCTACCTCTGCGACTCTGACTCTGAGATAGGTTCAGCAAAGGAATAGTCCTTCCTACTTCTTTTATTGCACATTTTTCTTAAACAGAAATAGAGGAAAAGTTAATCCCTTTCGGAAATAGGACACTATTCATCGTGAAGAGCGAGAAAAACTGTTCACCAAAGAGTAACGCAGTAGGTTTACGTACTGAATACGCCACAAGCAACCACAACACCGGTAACTGAATATATACCCTGGATACGAAAGAAATCCGTAAATTCACAATATCGCACCGTATTATGGGTAGCCATTACATAGCTGCAGACTCCAGTGCATAAAATAACATACAAAGTAGGCGACACGAATGCCGCCTAGTGTCAAGATTTTGTCGCCCAGTGACAGTACTTGGTGCCGGCTAAAAAAGGAAAAAACCCAAGTTCTACGCGTGTTAAACTAAAGTCAGGAAGCGTTAAACGCTAGAGTTTGTATAAAATGTTTCTTTTCAGGGATAGAGTTTGGGAAGGTGGCGGACCTATGTTCCTCCTCCTCCAGACATGTCTTCGTCAACAGCTAGGCATTACCATTACTTGAAGGCATCACAACATCCATCAATATTCAACAAATTAATTCTGGCAGATCTTACTTTAACTTCTCATAGTGCTGGCACGCAGAGAGCTGTGTCAATCCATACCACACTTAAATCCAACAAACAGTCAAGCCTTTCTAGAGAAGCTATAAATTCTAGGATGTACACATCGCAATTAACAGCGTTGGAACTGCATATTATGACCAAGGACCTGCTGTTGCCCGTTTTTTAGAGATTAAAGAAAGAGGAAGAAAGCTTCCAGTTGCAGAAACTTATGAAATGCATGAATTTGTTAAAAAGTATTTTGCCAAAGATAGTAATGCAACGTAATTATTTCTTTAAAGAAGCAATTAAAAATGAAAAATGTTTATAAATTCTCATTTAAAATTATTTATCCATATATATTCGAGTAAAAGTTGCTTGCATACTGCAAGCATATTGATGATACGAATTTCAAGTCGATATCACATCGGGAAGATCCTCAAACGTAATTCTACAATCCACCTTTGAAATAAATGGTAGAATACAAATGGTGCCCCAGCGTCGAACCAATGATCGTAAGGTAAAAGATAAATTGTGAATATGAAACGCTCATTTCTTCTGTTTACATGCCTGGCCATGAAATTATCAATTTCTCGGTAAATGAATCATAAAGAAAATTGAAATTCCCACCATACATTTTAAATGGTAGAGCCGCCTGGTCTCGAGCCCAGGACATTTCGGGAGTTATGAATTCATATACGACCTGGTAGATATAAAACTTATTTAATCCAAAGTTTTATGTTGATATCATACTGGGATGATCCTAAAATACGATTCCATTATCCCCTTTTGCAATGCATACAGGAAAGTGAATGGTGCTCTGGAATCGAACCAAGAATAATCATGGAAACGTTAAACAGCGAATACGAAATGTATTTATGATCTCTATTTACATGCTGGGTTTTAAGTTTCCATGTCACCGGGAAGACATTAAAAAAAATACGAAAAATCGCCGCAATACATTTTAAATTGGAGAATATTTGCCCTGACCTAGCGTCGAACATGGGATAATCTTCGAGGGTGTCTTTATAGTTTTCGTTGAACATACACGGCTTCCAACGATTCCTCGAATTTCAACTCTCAAATTTGCCGGGAAGTGCCTTAAAAAAATTTCCGAAAATCCTATGAAGCCATTCTCGTCTCAGCTGTCGCTACAACTTACTGCAGCGATCGGCCCATGTTTAAAGGCCGTCTCTTTCCCCTCACCGCTCTTCACCTTTAACGCGTCATCTGAAGGTGTTCACTTTGGAAAATTAGCCCCCACGCAAAGTCAAGCTATTTAGTACCAAAAGCGGCAGAATCGCGACTCAACGAAGGAAATGTTTTGCCCAGTAATTGGTGTTAAGGATATTTGGGTTATGGTAAGAACATTGGTATATATAAAAATAGTGCAGTAGTTTTCTTAGGGGGTTCAGTGAACCCAATGGACCCGCCGCCACTGGTCTTAATATAACAAAGTTTACTCTATAGACACTGGTATGCATAGTTTAACCAAACTTAATTGTCATGGGGGGTAAATCATCAGCCAAAGACTAATGAGGAAATTAATATAAACCCCGAATTAATTCAGAGTATTAGCATCGGATTGCATGTGATGTAATTTCAAGAGATGAATTAAGAACATGAAAATTATGATTCCATATGGCTATTATTATTTAGCAATGTATTCGTTACATTCCGTTTACTGCAAGTGGAACTCGTGAACCTAAATGATCAGCCGTCGTTGGCAATAAATATATATATAATAATAAATAAATAAATTTCTCATGAATACTTAGCAGCCAAAAGTATATTTAAGTATATTTAAATAATCTTTTATTTGACTGAAACATGGGGATGGGATACATTCTTAACCTCTTTTACATGAAATGCATCCATGCAGTTTGCTAAAAACTTTCGATTCACGAATGGACAGAAATCATAATTTCCACGTCGCAATCTGAAGCAATTATCAAACAAGGCGCAGAAAAACGTGTTTCGACGCCTTCTCACTGAATTGGAAAGAAAACTCAAGGCGATCCGATTTCGCTGAAGGCTCTATTTATTAAAATACATTCCCAAGGTTCTCTAAAATAACAGCTGAGAATGAACCGCCTTTTGGGAGGAGCGTTGGTCAGGTGAAAGAACTCATCGCTGCGATATCTCGGAGAATGGAAAATTCTTCAATTGTGCTTCGGCATCTGCAATTCAGGTATTTTTGCCCATGGCAGCAGAAGTACTGTTAAGAGTGCTTCTAGTGCTCAGGTAATATCGCACATGGGCTCCTACCGGGAATCGAACCCGTGACCGCTTTCATCAAAGCTGGGCTGAAGCGCCCCTTGCTCACCGTATGAGACCTTCTGGGTGACATCCTGACTATTGAATGTGTTATTTTAATGCACCTTTGTGGACTGCTCGTAATATTCAGACGACCACAAGCCGGCAGCTGTGGTCGGTCCCGGCCACCGACAACAGCCTTTCACCACAACACACGAGCCACACTTCGACCACACTTCGACTTCCAACACAACCAGACAGGTGAAGTCGGGTCCAACCACAGGCGAACCACAACTTGTGGTCCACCTGTGGTCAGTCCCAACTGCAACTCAACCTCTTTTTTGTGGTCGAGACCAACTGCAAAATGTGGTCCGTGTGTTCCAGTTAAGAGTAGAGCTCCAAATGGCCGTTGTTTGTCATCAACCCGTCGTACATAGAGTTGAAGCTGTTAAAAAAATCCACAACTGAACCACGTTTTGGACAGCTATGCGATGTTATAAGTTAGCTTGACCACTCGCCATTCAACTCCTTAAAGAATTCAAACACCGAATCAATAGAAATCTTTAAGATCTTAACTTACTCAATTTTTGTCAATCGCTTAATATACATCGTTCCAAATATATTAGTTTTAATACTTTTATTTGAAGGTTATATTGTTATAAAAACATCAGAAATTTACCGGTTTATTTGTACGCATTCAGTTGAATTGATGGAGAAAAAGCAATTGCAAGTATCACGCTTATTTAAAACCCATTTGTTTCACGGAAAGTTAGTTAACAATTACGTTGATATAAATAAAACTTGGTTTATTAGCTTAAGCAAAATTCTAAAAACTTTCGTTAATAAAAATATTCGTATGTATTTATGCTACACAGCATGTCGTTAATAGCTTCATATGCTGATAAATAATTGATTTTCATCCTCTTCGTAGAATCTATTACTTATTTTTACATACGAGGGCAGTCATAAAGTTTTAATTATCATCTCGAAAAAATAAAGTTAGATTTTTAATTTTTGTTAGGTTTGTAGGTATATGTTTCTAGTCTTGGTACACATGTAATCCATATGCCACAGTACCATAGCACGCCGCTAGAGGAGCCAAAACAAAATGGCGCAGCCCTTCGTTAAAGCGTTGTATCGTGTGGTAAATCGTTTGAGGGAGAACAAATCCTGTCTCAACTCTCGTATTCTCCTGACCCTGTGACTTCTTCCTGTTTCCCCAGATGAAGAAACCACTTCTTAGAGGCATTTTTACAGATTGACGAAGAGGAGATTTTTGAGATGGAACGTTTTCGACCCCCCAAAATGCAGACTTCTAAAACCATGATTATAGACGTCAGGTCACTTTTGGGGAAAATGTGTCTCATTGAATGGTACTTATGTAGAAAAGGGCTAAACACTACCACCAAGTTTCATGGTCGCAGCTTGATTTTTTCGAGATGATAATCAAATATTTATGACTACCCCTCGTAAATTTTAAGTATGTATTCTAAATGCATTCATACGAATAAACACACGAGCTCAAACTCAACAATTGCCTAGATCGTCATAAGTATGGGTTTTTTACAACCTCAAACATAAAATATTCACGTATTTTATCAATATGTTCGCAATTTCGAATCTTAAACGATATTCCACGACAAAATAAGAATTTTTATTCAATTCTCCTTTTGGTGCTTGATTTGACTTCTCACGACTATTCTACCTACTTTAATTTATCAATTTAAATAAAGCCTGCAATGATAGAAATGAACCTCATTGAATGAATTTTCAATGAATTGTGTATTTCTTATGCGGACCCTATCACTAGTCTGGAGCCGAACCGAGGAACCCTGGGTGAAAAATAAGTGTATGGAATATACATAAATAAGTAAAAAAAAAAATCTCCAACCTACCATGGTGTTCCATGAAATATTTTCGAAATTACTCCAAATGGCCGTATTTTTGTCCCTGCTATTGCAATTTTCAAAAGTTGAATTTTCAGTACATTGTCTCCTTATCATAAGTTCCGACGTTATTATGCTTTCCACTTTCAGTTGATAGTAGAGCGCTGTTGCCAAATCAAAGAGGGCGATATACGGAATACGGCGCCAGATTTGAATTCGTTCCTGTGTCATGGATAAGCGCATCGGAAAGCTCCTAAAGTTAGATTTTTGATAAATAAAGAATGCAAGCACATCGTTTAAAATTTGGTCAATATCAAAACTCTGAATAGAATGTGAATTACTTGAAAGAAACATTTTTATGGGGTATTGTTATTGGCACGCGATAGGTAGTAAAATTTATCTCACAATAGAAACCATTATCCCAATTGTGTACAATAGCCAATATCCCAATTTAAAAGTAGCTGTGTTAAAACAGATCCATACTGACAACTTTAAATGAAACATTTCTTTTATTGCGCGTTCTTCATCACATCACTTTCCTTTCTTTGCCACAGCCTTGTTCAGTCTTTAAAAAAGATTGATCCACTTCTCGTTAACAAGTACAATTTTACTCTGTTCCCTTCGGTAATATTTTAATCGTCTCAAGTAGTTTGGACATCAATGTCACCCGAGCGGTATTGTCTTCATTCGTAAACCGAACAGTCAGCAGACGATACAACGTGGTTGTTCTAATTCGGCAAATAGTCGTTCATATTCAAAGGAGTTTAATATGGCGTTAGAGTTGGAGGAATATTTTGAACAAACATTTGATGCACTTTCCCCCTCACTCCTGATCTTACGAAATCATCGCAAATAAAAAATATTTCTCGCATTTTTGGCCGCTCTGTTCAATCTATGAATGACAAAACGTTTTGAACTGGACGATGCGGTAGCCAAAGATAGAAATGAAAAATATCTCGATGCCTAAGACAAAAAATAAATTCGAGCAAAAGCCTAAACATATGTTTTCTATGGCTCTTGTCGACTAAAGAAGACACCCACAGTGCAGCTTCCAAAAATACTTCAATGGAGAATTGGAGGCGCACTTTACGCCGTGAATCATAAATGTTTTTTAAATAAACGGAATGAATTGCAAAAAGGTACGCATTCCCGCTAAATGTACGATCCTTTGACGAATGCTGCGATTGTCATCGAACGGGATCACGCGTTTTTAGGTTGAGCATGAAAACTAAACTTAATACGTATTTCAAAGGAATGCGTAGATCCTGAATTCTCATTTTTAATTGTTCATTCAATTTTTATAAACAACTTAAATAATTTTAATCTTTTCAGTCAATATAATGACCCTCAGAAGGACTACACCGAATTTCGGGAAAATTCCGAGAAGCTGAAAATTCAGAACCCGGCTACAAAATTAGTTTCTCGGCTGCTTTTTCTGGCACTGCGAATTAATGCGATTATTTCTTTTGATTTTGTGGAGTAAAAACCTCCCTTTTTTCTCACCACAGCGAAGAATGGGCAAGACTGCGGTGTTTTAGCGCGTGGTTAAATATTGTCTATTTGAACATTTCATGAATTCCTTTGTTATCATGATAAAGTATCATCTAAAATCTTAAATTCCTGAGCGGTACCAAATCTCAGGGCATCCATTAGAGTTAGTGCACGACAACAAATACCTAGGAGTTACGTTTAGCAGTAACTTATCTTTTAAAGAACATATTCGAGATGCGATAGGAAAAGCGAATAGAATGCAAATGCTCATCGAGAGTCAAAGAAATAGCTTATTTTTCTCTTATTCGTCGGACTCTAGAATACTGCTGTGCGGTTTTTGGGACCCACACGAAGTAGGTTTAGTCTCAGATTTAGAGATGGTCCAGCGTAGAGCAGCCCGATTCGTTTGCGGGGATTTCAGGTTTGATAGCAGCGTTACGGCAATGATAGAGTCCCTCGGTTGGAATTCACTACTGATGAGAAGATCTGAATATCGTCGGAAACTTTTCGAAAAGTTAATTCGTTCAGAATTTATAGACGAAGTAAGTGAAATGTTAGTGCCAGTAAAGAGCGAACGCGATCTCCGAGAGGCATCGACGAAGCGTTATAGGGAAGTAATCGCAAGGACGGATAATTACTTTTGGTCGTTTTTTTCCCCAGGCTATTAGAGATGCTAATAGGGATGAATGAATAATGGTGGTGTATTACACCCCCTGCCATACGCCTCTGGCGGCTCTCGGGGTACATATCGAAATCTAAAATCCCTTCACCAAAAATATCTTTATACTTTTCTTCCAATTTCATACGCAGCATGTTTGGAGGTATTACTTACGGTACGAGATTTAGCAACCACTTTTTTGGAGTGCATGATTCGAAAATTTCGGTTCAAATTTTCCTATTCGTGTTATAAAACCGTTTAAAAAAGTAAAAAGCCAAATTAAATGTTACTGTTGCGGAAATAAATGTATTTTATAGCATTTAAAACATATTGTGTAGATTTTGTGGCGAACATATGAACGCTTTGACCAAAACAGCGTGGTTAACACAAAATCGGAGAATAGTCTCTCATCGCGAAAATACAATGAAATCATTTTTATGTCATTTATTCGAACATTATAATGGTAATGTATAAAATTGCACCATTGGACGTATCATACGCCAGGAATTATTTTCTCAATCGGCAAATTAAGCTGTATTTAGCAATACCGACGTGGAAATACACGGGAAATGAAGCTCCACTTTCGAGGGGTCTTTGGAGTTCATTTTGTCCCTCATTCACCTGAAATGTTTTAGACGTATTGACCAAAGCGCGTATTCAGAAAAATGCAGACTTTGACCCTAACTATCATGGGTTCGATGCCAGAAGACCCCGAAATCCCGATTTTTCCATAAGAATGCATTTCGGGGATTCCCGGAAATTCTTTTGAGGCACTTCCCGCCAAATTAGAATGTTGAAATTCGAGCGATAGCTAAAGCCGTATGCAACGAAAACATCAAAGACGTCTTCGAAGATTATCCTTGGTTCGACGCTAGGCCAGGTCAAATATTCTACGTAAGAAATGACACTATATAAATCTCTCATGAAAACCATTATCTGCAGACATTTAAGGACTTATATTCTTAGGGCTTCCTTATGGACATCGGATGAACGGAATTTATTAAACTTGCAACTTGTAAAATCTTGAACGGAAAATGATTCATTTATGGTTATAGGATGACCGGAGGCCAATGCAGCCGTTACTCGAAAACATACTCGTATTTAAATGATCACTCCCTTTTGCTTATCAACGGAAATAAATGTTCTTCTTGGGCATAGAAGGCGACACCCACACACAATATCGAGGATGATTGCCAATGGATTTTTCGTGAGTGGCCTAATATTCCTCATAAAATGTCCTCGCCCTTGTCATAGGATATTCATTCGCATTACTATGTAGCTTCCAGTGCCTTCGATAACCATCAGCCCCCCCATGCAGTAGTATGCTTTTGATTTTCGCCATCCTATGATTCCCTCCTTGAACACGGCTGTCAACAAATGTGCCTGATCTTAAATCAGGGGCGTAGATATGGGGGGTCGAGGGTGTCTGAACCCCCCCTGACAAGAAATACTAATATAAAATAAGAATTGTCAGTGAATAACTAGTAAGTCTGTAAATCTTTATTATCCGCTAATTCCATATTATGCGTCAGCAAGGTATCATATGATAATTAAGATTCCAGATTGTTGTTTTTTCTGTACAAAATGAAAGGAAAAAAATATCGTCTGCTTTAAACAATTACTGAAGCCGGTAATTTACAAATTAAAATTTGTATCTTATGTAACAGTGAGCTTCGGAAACGATCGAAATTATCGAGGAAAAAACGAATTGTACGAATTATAGAATAAATTACGAGTGTTGCATGTTGTCTAGGCGTAAAGGCCATCGCTGTGTGCGGATCATCCCACCGTTGAGATGATGGTGATCAGTGACATTATAATTATGGGAGTATAAAAGAAGATTTATAACGATTGTATTTCTAACTCCCTTGTATTATTAATATGCGTTAGTTCCATGAATGGCACTTTCTCTTTGTTCCGGTCGTCTATTTCAATGAACAGCACCTTTTGATTCAAACCTGTATCTATTTCAAATTGGGATTAAGGATCGATGTATTCAAGATAAAGAATGGTTACATGGACAACAATGCTCTTAACAATTCAATGACAATTCAATTATTCTAAAAGATATTCTTATACTTCATTGAGGACTGAACCTCAGAATCTACGCCCCTGTCTTAAATAAATGCACGCATAATCTTTTCGATTGGTGATTAGTCGGTCGACCTCCGAAAAGCGAAAGCGCTCGCCTTGGTGTGGCCATCGCGCGGCGGCCGCAGCTCACGTACATCCCAATGGCCTCTAAATTAAATAACTGAAAAATTTCAAGGACGGAACCGAGAAAATTCCTAAACGAAAACCACGCAATTCTTCGTGTAATAAACAGTTTAACGTGAACATAACGGTCAGTGAGACATTCACTCATTTTGAAATCACGGAGGACTCAAGTGAGTGTGCGGTAATTAAGAAATGAAATGTTCTACTTAATATTAGGATACCTGTGAAATTATCGAAGAAGGACTACTAAGGCGGCTGATAACAAGTCGTTAGCAAAAACTGATTTCTAATGGTTTCCCGCCAATTAAAGAACAATTGGCGGGAAATTGTCCAATTGTCCAATTGGCGGGAAATCATCAACAACTGAGAGCCTCACTATGACTCAATCCCGGTATTATTGTAACTAATCGATAATTGTACTTGCTTCTTTCTTAATTATGACAAGTAAGGGATCATTTAAAAGTATTCTAATTCGTAAAATTTGTTTTCTCATTAAGAGTATTATTAGTCCGGGGTATTCATTGGAATGCTGCCGTTTAAACGCTTGGTCGTATTGAATTTGAAGAATTTTACAATGAGATACGAATTAAGTAGATGTGATTGAACATTTTCCATTTTACCTCATTCCTTGACGTGATGAACAAAATTGTTTTAATGCTCTAGTGTATAAAATTAAGAATAGAAATGGCTGTCTTTACTCGAGATGACCTTAAAGGTTCCCGTCTCTGCTATAGTGGTTTTCTTTCTAAAGAAAGAATCAGTTCGAGAAATGGTTTACTTGAATTTTTATTTAGAAGTTTTATACTATAAAAGAAATGGGATTATAAAAAGCAACATCTATTTAACATAAAAAGCTTGAAAGTTTACTATGCAACAGGGAAAGAGCGTCTGCTGTGCAGGTATCCGCCTCTATTTCGCGAACGAACAGTACGATGGTCTTCATAATGAGTGGTCGTACATAAGTCGAGAACCACCTGTATTTCAATTTCGTTTCTCCTTTGTTTTCCGGGTGTTGGCCCTCTAACGCAACAACAACCCTCCTCAGTCCCAAGAATCGGTTGAACTCTTTTATTTGTTTATTTTTTTCGTTTTTTCGTTGAAATTATACAAAATATTGCAAAAAAATTATGAACAGGCCCATTTGCATTTAACAGCATGTAGCATTAGGGTGGTCCTTATTTATATGGAATAAATAAATTCTTTCGGGACACCCCCTAAATTTGTTTCATATGGCCAGAAAATAAATTGTGTAAAACATTATTTAAATCGGAAAACAAAAAGACGTGCCGCATCGCACTTAAATTTTATATTCTTCAACATTTTTGGCATTTTTTCGGTCTTCACAGGTTGTTAGGGAGTCTTCCTATGTTTAAACTGTCTTGATTTTTTATCAAAACATTATTAGACATTAAATGTGATTTTCGTAAATATTAATTACATGAGCGCAGTGGTTTTCGAGATTCAGCCCAAATAGAGAGCACTATACAAGTGCACTCTGCGCCCCCGCGAGAATCTCTGAATTTCCCCTCTTTGTATTGTCTTGTATTTATAGCTTTAAATTGATTTTGGCATAGTTTTTCTGCATAGCGTAGGTTAAAGACCTAATTATGCGTTATATACTTTATAATTTTGAAGTTAATTATAAATAAAAGGCTGAAAATTATTTTTTCCGTCATAGATATTGAAAGCTAGTTTTTGGTCTTCTTAGTTTTGGTAAATGAGATGAAGCAATTAGATGATAAAAAATCTGATTTGACCTCCACACGACTTTCTCAATATATGTAGATATTAATCTACGGCAGTATTGTCGAAGTCTATATTCAATATAAACTTGAAAGATTAGTGATTAATTGATATAATATTAACTTTTACGTCATAAAGATTACGAATAATTATTTAGGACATGTTCGATGAAAATCGATGATGATGTATATTAAAAGCACCACTATAAGATGAATCACAAAACTGATTATATATAAAACTCAAATTAATGGGCGATGGAAACGAAATCAAAATACGAACACAGAGCAGAAAAACACACTGCCGACACAAACGATTAACAAAAATAAAGACCGCACATTCAAACAGCGGAGACTTAAAAAGTAATGACGAAAATTCTTAATATACATAAAAGAAAGCTAATAAAGAAGACAAATGAAGTAAAAAAAAACAAAGAAGAAAATATTTTAATTATTATCAATCAACCAGAGCCTAATCTATAGCAAGAAACTGAGCGATGGACTTAGATAATTCTTTCACAATCACAATTCTTGCTTTTTTATTTTCTAACATCTAACCACTTTAGCGGGTCATTGGACAAAAATTACACAAATATTAAACCTTTTGAAAAATGATTTGGATTCGCTAAAAATAAAACTCAAGGACAATGGTACAAATTAGGAAACTGGTTTCCTAAATATTGCAGATATTTATAAATTCAGAAATATTATGCTTTTATCGGTGAGATTTTGAGCATCTTATTATCAGATTTTATGCAATACTTCACACTGAAAAGAATAAAATAGTTTCAATTGCAGTCTAACTAACAATTTGATCTACATGAAATATATATGAAATAAAATGTAAAAAGTGTTACAACATGGGGAACTCTCCCCTATATTTTCATTGCTCGAAAAACGTCATGAATCTCTGTTGTTGCCAGTGGAGACGTAGCTAAACACGGAATGTCACTTGAATGTAAGCGTTGAGTGATTTGTGCTCGGCTAATGACTGAACTGTCACGGATTCCGTATCTAACAGACATAACTCGTTACTTGTACGAATGAGTTGTAAATATGGCGAAATGTATCAACTAAAACTGACAAATCTATTAAAACTAGATGACTCTATGCAAAAGAGTAAAACATATGTTCGCAAATTCCGGCATTCGTAAGATCATTTGGAATGCAAAAGTATTGACGCTTTTGTGCTTGTTTATATCCTGGGATTTGAAAAAGCGCTCACTTAAAACGATTTCAATGCATTATAAACTTTGATAGTCATTTCATTCTTTCTCCTTGCTAACATGTTTCTCTTTTCGACAGTGTTAGACTAGTCGAATATTATCTTTTCACGAAAAATTGGAATCAAAACTAATTAGTACAGTGGCCCAACATTATTCTAATCTTGTCCCCTTTACCATACGATTTATTAACAGCATCGCTTACCAAATTTTTCTTAGTATTTCAGTGCGAATAAATACCTAACATTATCTCCGTACCTCGTAGTGACTGAGCTATTTGTTTTGTGTGCCATTAAGTCTATTGTTATCCTCATGAAAGGCGATAGAGGAATGGATCAAAGAAAAGATTAAATTTTCCGAGCATCACGGAAACATCGAGACTTGTTTCTCCTGCATCCGAAAAATCGGTCTTTCGCAGTGAGCAATAGGTTATATAAGAGAGGAAATGAGGCAAGTTTTAAAACGAAATGTATTCCATGTGGTTCTCCTAATGGGAGAAAAAGTTTCCTTATCTATACCAAACTCGTTTTCACTTCGTATAATAGCCAGCGTTTGCCTGTTCATTATCCAGTCTCTTTTTTATCTTAGATAATGACACATGAAATACGGAATTAATACTTTTATTCCATTTCCTTAATTTCTGTGATTACCGAAGAAACAGACTTTCCTTTATTTATTTTGATTCTTTTACTAAATGCAAAGAAAGAAAAACTCAGTTTGTAGAGTCCACAACACAATTTCAATAAAATGTATTTATTTATTATATCATCAATCATCAGCCATTTTCGATCCGACTTCCCTAAGTATTTTCCAATTTTCTTTGTCCTGTATATATAATCTATATGATTATATATGTTTTATGCTTTATTAAAAACTATTTTGCCGACTCTGCAAAGTGAGTGTTTCTTCCTCTGTTATCGCGAAGGAAATCCGCCATGTTTTCCTAAAAGTATCTCTGCAATACCAATATTTCATTTAATATCAATTTAAATTAAAATCCCTAATCGTCTCCAATTTCAAAGACTCTTTATAAATGCTCGCTATGATATAGAAAAATCCCATCTTCATTTGACGATGTAGAATGTTTTATTCGTATAGAAATTGCTTTCAACGAAATTGAAGATGTTAGTCGTTGTTAGATTTTATTTATCCTTTTACTGCTCAATTCATTAAAAACTTTTTCTCTTCTTTAAGACATTCATGAATTCACCAACTGGAACTCAAACTGGTGATGGAGTATCATTTCCATTTCTGTTTATTTTCGATAGTCATTCGTCTAATTTCATTATGCTCTCGGCGAGCCATATTAACTATTGCCATATACAAGTTTCGTTCCCTTCAACCCACTATCTAATTAAAGCATATCGGGACCCTGCTTTTTCACAACCTGCGGGTAGAATCAACTCTTTTTCCTCAATGAGATACTCTTTTCCCTTTCATTACGCGATTCCATAATTACTAATTCCTTTTCATTTTGGTGACGTCACTGGATGACGTTCAGAAAAGAAATCTGCACATTTTGAGGAGGAAAACGAGTGTCGTCACGGATTCGATGACGTATGCGAAATTAACCCTAATTCGCGAGGAGGCCGTTGAAACCTCTTCGAGAATTGCCACACTCGGCAATAAAAGTTGGTATAAAGGGGAGAACCTACAGTACTGTAATTCAATACGGAAACATATCACAGAACGATCTGGACGCTACTTGTAAAAGGTGTGAGAATCAGCAGCTCAACAAAATGAGCATAAAACGAAGCCAAACCTCTTACAATTATAGCATTCCCGTACGTGAGTAACTGCAAATACTTGGGTGCTCTTATTATTCTAAATTAATATTTAAAAATGCGCATTCGAGATATATTTGGATCAGTTGATTGAGGACACAGCCGAAGATTATTTTTCACTCAATTCATTGAGCGGCACTTGATCTTGGTACTAGAGCGTGTGGGGAGAACACAACTTGGAATCATTTAAGAACGGGAGCTTTGAGAGTATTTGTAATTAGTGATTACGATTATACGAGTTATCGAGATTTCCCACTCAACAAACGCGATGTTTGAATTCAACCGTCGCTGAGAATTTGCGAGTCAATTGCAAAAATATTGGTCTCTTTTTACAACCACAACTTCTTATTCAACTCTTTTTCCCGGCCGTGGTGGCCGAGTGGTTAGCGTGCTCGCACGGTCCCCGGTTCGAATCCCGGCTAGTCGGATTCTTCCGATTAGGAAATGGCCTCGTGTGATTGGTTTTGCTAATACCTACCACTGTAAATGTCCAGAAATGGAGGTTTGTTGGGTATATGAGATAAATAAAAAAATAGTAGCATCTATGGAAACAATATCAATTGTATATCAGGTAATTCCGGGAGAGATACCCCACCTAAGGAAATTACCTCATAACAATGACAGCAGTGATAATAAGAATGTGATACAGCGTGATAGAATGTAACATTTATTCGTTATGAATAGTATATAACCCAATTTTGTTTTAAAAATTTTCACCCAAAATATTAAAATTTTTCTTGATCCATGCATTTGGCCATCTCTCCGAGTGCCCGGGTGACACTTCTGTGGGAGAGATGATCCATTAGCTTAAACTGTATTTAATAGGCAAAATATAACAGAATTGTTTAATGTAACTTGAAATAGGATCTAATTAAACGTTTAAGTTAACTTTAAAACGTATTTTGAAGTTTCATTTGCAAAACATTCTGAGGCATCTCCGCTTCCTCTAGAGGCAGATAAATAGCATATTGAGGCTTGATCATCAGTTTATTTTGCGAGTGACATCTTCTTACGCAAAAATATTATCGTTTTGTCCGAAAAAATATTTATGACAATTTTGATGTTTTTGTCAAAATTTCGAAACTTCGAGGCAAAAATTCTCTCAAGATATTTCTTGGTTTCGAAAACAAATTGTATTGTTAATGTCCGTTTGAGTCACTTTTGCCGGTATTACATTTCGATCGGAAAAAAAGGGGCAAATCGCTCCACCCTAGTGCTTAGTAAACAATGCGTCATCTTTTGATCGTGCATAAAATGCATTCGACAGTGGATTTAATTTTGAATTGAAATTAAAACATAGATTACCAACGTTTTCTTGAGTAAAGCCTTAATCAGTATCACTTTTAAGTTAAATTGATACTAATAAGGCACATATACATAAAGATAGCACTGGGGCATCTATCCTGAGAAGATGTCTATCTGTCGTCTATCCTTTCAGTACGGGAGAGATGCCCTTTCAGACAGATAAGCCACACTTTGTCCAAGATGGCCAGTCACTGCACGTGGATATTAGATGAACCTACAGCTACAAGTTTTTTCTCTTCAATTAAAAATATTCAAACATTTAAACTGATGCCAACCCGACACATTATACTCTATCTTATAACAGGGCGGAAAAAAAACAGTACCTACTTGAAATGATGTTATGAAACTGCGTAAAAAGAATTAATCGTCGAGAAACTCTAGCAGATAGACAAGTACCTTCCAAGTGACTAGCGTTCGTAGTGACTAGCGGGCAATCTTGTGGTTTTCCTTAAAAGTACTACGAATGGGGCATCTATCCCGGTGGGGCATCTCACCCGGGATAACCTTAACGATAGTTCACATTTCATTAATTAATAATTTTCCATAATTAGTGATTACTTATTCTCTTATCACCGGTCGTTTGTTTATATTTGATCAGTTTCAAACAGTCATCGACGATTGGTTCATTTCGCTCTCCCATGGAAGCCACATCTGCCATCGGAGCCCCTTACTGCTCATTAAATTGTTTTAGTCTTGTATAGGAAGAACCGGGTTCGAGACCCACTCGGCTAGATTTTTGTTACCATCGTGTTTTCAGGCACCAACCTAAATGTACGAAATTAAACTCATTATTTTGATTTTATTTAATGTAAATTCTTATTTCTATTTGTACCATCTTATATCTGTTCATCTTTATTAGCTCTGTCCTTCAGTGATTGGCCCTGGGTTATTTCCTTTTAAAATTCAGATGTCTGTAAGTTTTCTCCTTTTTCTTAAAGTGGGAAATTTTCCTAAATTCACATTAACGTATTTCATGTGGTAATTTTATTCTTAATTTACCTCAACGGCTATAGTTATTCAAAACTCGTCACAGACGATGTGTTAGTTGAAGCATGTAGAATGTCCAGATTTTTCGCTTATGTGTAGGTAATGTAAGAAACCAGTAAAGCGCCAATACCATAAGTGTCGCTTGAGTGAGGCATGCGTTCGAAATACTTCAACGGCACCTCTGTGAGAAGGAGAAATCGCCATGTAAACAAGGGGATAATATTTTGAATGTTAAATCACGTGAAATGCAAGACTGAGATCAATTAAATGTGCGAATTTGTTTCTGTTTATCGAAGAAATGATCACATCGATATTCCCCCGTTTGGATTTATGTACAGATGCTCACCAGAATACGCGCAATCAGTAATATTTCTATATTGTTTTTGCTTCGGATAGGTTTTTCTATTCCGCAGAATGGCGGTTAAGTGTTTTAGGGACGTCCGACGGGGCTCTCCCAATATCCGCTTCGGTGTACCTTTGGACGGACCCGTTAGGTAGATAAACAGTTATGCAGGAAAACAAAAGAAAGTAATCAACAAGCGATGATCGCCATTTTGGAAGGACACGGTGACACTTTTTCGTTCTCCGAGAAACTCTCGATTTCAACTCATTCAGTCCACGTTGCGGGAATTCGAACCATTTCTGAGAAGATAACGACAAACAAAAATGTATATAATCCGATAGTTACGTATGTTTCCTTTAAAGTGTGCCCTTTACAACCCTTCGAAGTCATTACTTTAATTATTATTTAACCGTTGCGATGTTTGTGTTATTTCTTGTGCTCGATTGATTGTTGAACTCTGAAGCCTGATTCGGTTGATGTCTTATCGTTTGTCCATCTTCAATCGGACGCGTGTTCCGCGAAAAATTTAATTTAGGTTTTAATTTCTGTCCCGAATGTCCCGATGAATGCAAAATTGGTGATATTTTTCTGTCATCACTGTTTTTCATTTGAGAGCCCTATATTTCTTATAATAATAAAACATCTTTAATTAGGGCGAGGCTGTTAAGTCTTCTTACATACATATTCCACTTCGACATATGCATTTTAAAGGAAAAGCTTGAAAATAAGTACACAGAAGAAAACTGCGTAGCGGGTTTAAAAACATAAGGTTTAGCTTAGGAAAAATACACATTGCAGCAGGAAAGCAAGAAGTGCGAGAACTTACTGATAGTTTAGTAAATTCTTATGGAAAAACAGGTTAAAAGAGATCTGAAAGGGAAACAAGACAGAACCTTACTACTTTTAAAGATTCCATGAAAATTTACGATGCTCAATGTAATAATTTTTAAAGAGATATGTTTCAAATTGCTGAGTTTCGTTATTAATTACGGCGTTCACTTAAAGGAATGACTCAAATTAACGGACTTGTGGTCATTATGACGCGAAATTATGATTACTGTAAATGCGCTTCTGCATCATATTTACCATTGCTTTGCAATTGCATCCAAACCTAATTTTAAAGAAGCAGAGAACCCAAATTCTGTGCGTCTGTTACGAAAATTATACAGTTCATAACCTATCAGTGATCAAGTATAACATAACTTTGTCGGAAATATATTGTATGTAGTGGTGGAGAATAATTCAAGCCGAATCAACATTTTATTAATTATGGCCCTTTAAATATATAATTTTTAAGAAGAATATGGACAACGCGACACTTTAGAAGTATCTCTTTGTTACATAGAATATGGCGAAAATATGTCTTTGAGATGATTAGTTAATGTCTCGACTTTGAACTTGACGTAAACAGAGTCGAGTGGAATTACTGACGGTCTCCGTTTCGATTGGCCAATGAATCGAATCGAAAGGCTTTCGATTCATACGCTCTTTGTGATAATCGAGATTCGGTCACCGAAGCACCCAATCTCCGAATTCCAAACTAGATTTGTTTGCTCGTATTTCACAGCCCCGAGCAGGACATGTTGGTAACAAATGACGCACGGAAGCGTAAATAAAAGTAAAACGTTCAAATGTAAAGCGGTGAGTCTTCTTCGGGGGGAAACTGGGTGCAGAAATATCTCTCGCGAAAATATTAAAAATACCTAGTGCTATGTTAAATTTCATTTCCATCATTTGCTTAACAATATGGATAGGGTGTGCGGAGAAGAGCTGTAATTGCAGCGTGCATTCGTGGTCTAATTTCGTAATGGCATATTAGCTGTTTGATACTTGAAGCTGGTGGAAAGTTATTCTCCTAGTGCGATTTTTCTGAGAATGTTTTGAAATGGCAATTAATGTTGTTTTCTTCTGCGGAAGAGTTTATTTATCACAAAATTATGAAAGGATAGAACATTACTGATGTATGACCTTATGCAGAAACAAACGTTAAGAAATTAGCAAGATGCCCTGTGAGCGAATTCCCAGTAAGGCGAAAACTGGTGATTGTAATTTATTAGAATTAAAACGGGAGATAATTCCCTGCCTTGATGATCTTTCTCAATTATAAATTTAGATTTTCAAATATATACGCTCTGTTAATGGAGTTAATGGTGTTAATGGTATGATTGGTTTCTTTCAAAACCTTGTTTACACTTTCGAAAATACTAAAAGTAAACATTATTATAACTCAAATTATCAGTTTGAAAAGCCTCCGGTTAAAAATAAGTAGAGAATAACCATAGATTTTCTTTTTTTCCGCATTGAATTGCTTCTTAAAACTGGAAGCACACTTTCGTTGCGTAAATAGTTATGTGATTAAAATTAAATAAAAATACGCTATCAAATACTTGAAATTTCGTCAGTGGTAAATAAACAACGGTTGCTATGCATGCGCCTCATTTTCTAGCTTTGTGTAAAACATACAAAAATTAGAACGTAGAAACATTAGTTTTTAGAAAAAGTGGGTTCTCTAAAAATAGACGTAATTAAGTGTATGAGTTTAGGAATTAAATAAAGCTGAGGAAAGGTAAATGCACTTGACGAGGTAATTATTCTTAACCTCCGAGTGAAACTGTGTCCGAAAAGTACTTCACGTTTTTCACAAGGAATATGACATTGTGTGACGCTGGAACCGATTTGACCGGCGCGCGGCGATGTTCAACTATTGGCGCGGATCGCAAACTTAGAAAAGTGAAAACATCATCACCGCGGCGCGCTGTTTGCTATTTCATGCCGCTGGTCACACAAATTCAGATCGGTGACGTGAGCAACGAGGAAACGGTAGAGGCCAAACGAAGGCCACCTCAAGAAATCGCATTTCTCGAGAAAATCAGAGTTCCGGAGGAAAGAATTCTTAATCACTGTAATTGAAGTTTACTTATGACTTAATTGCTGTTTTACAATTCCAACGTGCACGTGTAAGATGAAGATTGTAAGTTTAACATTATATTTCAAGGATTAACATTTGAACATTCGGTTCAATTGCCGATGAAAGGACTGCTATGAAACTCATTAATCACTATGCAATTTATCATCAGTTTTCACGCAGGAAATCAACTAGGCCAATGTCGACATTGCGACAACTGTTTCAACACGTCAGAACAACAAATCATTCGATGATTCGCTGATAAATCAGTTGTTATTAATAACGAAAGTACACCGATAAATATTGCAGTAAATTTGAAAAAGCAAGATATCCGACTTTAAAATAAGCTGGGTGTTTTGATTAGTAATTGAGCATTACAAATTACCTGTAAAAACGAAGAAAACTGCACTCGCGCTTCAGGAATTGTGACCAAGCAACATTATAATAAACTAGAGTTAATAAAATTCATCCCAATCGATATACTTACAATTCTCCGTCATCTTATTTCGTGAACTGCCAATACCGCTATTAAGCTCGTGTTAAAGGGTATGCGATTGTCTGTAGGCAATCTAAATAAATACAATCGACGTACATATCATTTCATTTAATAAAAATAAACTTACACAGTCTAAAATACAGTCGTCGTGCATTTTGTACAAAAGTGAATAGGAATACACTCGTTGGTTTTAGGAATATTAAAATAAATTAAATATCTGGTCCGAATTCCGAAGGGACGAGCACCCAATCGGAGTCGGAGGTGTCCAAAAGAATGTTTCACGAAAGCGCGATTTTGATGTCGTGTTAAATACGTCGATGTATGCTAAAATGATCACAAATTCTCGTAATTTGTAAGTGTAAGCTCATGTTGTCAGTTTCTGTCGTCACACAACGAGAAAAGAGGAACAATGTCACGAAACAGTTTCATTTTTCCGCCACTCTGATGAAGGATTCGTGTCCAACTAATACTGCAAAGAAGAGATTCCAACGCTAGCATACGATGGCGTACTTCTTGTCTGCATACGCCGAGAGGCGGTTGAGCACATCGCAAACTCCGCACACCAAAGTGCATTCGGCGCAGGAACACAGCGGCCCGCACCGCTCTTCGCTCGTCACCATCTTCCAACAGCAGTAGGCGAAGGCCAAAGCCACCAGCGGGAACATTGGCACCAATTCCTCGCGTGCAGGACTCTTCTCGCGGAAGACTTCCCTTCGATTCCAGACGCGAGCAGCGGGAAATATCACAAGTTTTGGCGGAGATTCGCTAAGCGCCTCAAAGTTCGTCTTCAAAAAAGTGCCGTTCTTCGAAGAACGCGGAGGGAACGAACGATGATTCGGGGACAAGATGCTCACAGGTCCATCTTCTTCCTCGATCTCAGCACCCTGTGAAGTCCCAACCCGATGATGAAGACCAACAGCACTACTATGGCGACGATGACGGTTATCTCCACCGACTGTGGAATTCCCGCAAACGCGTCCGTCGGCGTCCTCACCGTGACCACCTCCGCGAAGTCTCTCTTGGGCGGCCTGTGGTCTGCCCAGTTCACCCAGGTGTTGTTCCAGTAGGCGGGGTCTGCGTTGGGGTCGTCCGACTTGGGATTCCCCGGCGGCACCGCGCTCTTCCGGTACCTGGTGAGCGACTCCTCGAGACTGAGCACGACCAGCGGCCTGGAGGCGGCCAAGTTGGTCGTCTCGCACGGGTCGTCTCTCAAATTGAAAAGGCAAGGCGCTTCGAGGGGTCGGCACGTTGCAGCAGCTTCCTCCTCCGCGGCGCTGGCGTCGGCCTTGTTTCTCTTGCATCTCACTTCCGCCTGCGACCTCAACATTCGCACGAGGCTCTCCTCCAGGGGCTGTCGGACGAGGCCACGGCGCGCCCGTCGAGAGCGGACTGAGTAAGAGGCAGTCGCGGACTTGGAGCCGAGGATGGCCTCGATGTCGTATTCCGGCTCTCCGCTGCCTCGGCCCGAGTCCCCGTACCAAGAGTCGATTTGCCCACGCTGGGTCGTCCCTTCAAAGAAACAAATCATAAACTGTGTTAAAACTACTCGGAAATTAAAAGCCTATATCAATCGTTGAATTGCATTTCTCGCCTCGATAATACGGGCTTCGGAATCCATACTTTCCGGTAATTAGTTCAAATTCTCAGCTGTGATCGTTGAAGGCGACATTCTAACCACTTCAGTACACATTCTCTCTCTTTCCGTTTGATTTTATCTACTCTTACAGCGGTTCATTCGGCTATGGTCTTACTCGTTTCAACAATATCTCGCTCTTGGGAATATACAAAGATAAGAGTGACTCATGAGCGAGCGATTTCTGGTCTGGAAATACATCTCGTAAATGTTGACTTCTAATCTAGTTTGTTTTTTTCTGAAAGTTGAAGTTCCCTTGTTTCGTAAGTATGAGATGTGATACATATATATGAATACTATTTATATATTTACACCAAGAAGGTGGTTTACTTAGCATTTAAATTCGCTTTCTTACAATCGAACGAACGCGATACCTTAATGTGTAGCAATGCGCGGTCTTCTGATTCGAATTGGAATAAGTGGAATTGATTGTATCCGAATGACATCGATATAAGAGAAATTGCTCTGGGTGATATAATATCAGATATGACGTCATTTTTCGTATGACGTTTCAATAAATCTAACCGCATTAATTCATAGCCTACAATTACTTCTTCAGAGGACATCCATAAAATGGAGGAATACTTTCATAAAAATAGGGAAATTGTGAGGCATGTGCCGTAATTGCCTTCGGAAGACATTGGACTGATTCTGAGAGTTGATTACCATGGACGCTATTTACTCGAAGAGATGAGTTTTGGTGCTTCTTTGGCCTTCTGATCCCACTGTTTCCTATTGAGGCAATGACTGTTTCGAATTCTAGCTTAAAAATTATTAACAATCTCATCTTCAATTATTCTAACGGTCCTTGCTGTATAGAATACTGTGGACGGATTTTATGCGAAAATTATTCCACTTTAAATTAACGAACGAGTTTTACAGAAACTGTTTTAAAACGATACTAAGAAAGACTTCTTTCTAACCTTATCCTAAAAAGTACACGCTTAGTTGTATAGAGATGAAAAAACAAGCATTTCTGTTTGATCAGGTTTAATCTTGTTCAAGGAAACTAATTTGAACAGTAATGTTTATATAAAGAGAAAAAAATCACTATTGATAAGTGAATGTATTGTCACACCGATAAGATATTATATCTTCGTCTTAGAAGATTCAATTGCGGTATTTGGCAGTACACCGACCGCAAATACGTTTGAACACTTTTGCGTCCTATAATTCCGTTATCATCACGTTTAATTTACTAACATTAGTTAGAATGATGGTTAGTTAAAGTACGTGAAACCTAATAATAGTTTTTGGACCCTTATCAGGCGCCACAAACCAATTTTCCGCGATTTGAATGGATTGGAAAGAACCGCTCAAATTCGACGCTTAAGTAGCAGCGCCCCTAGTGGCGTCCTTGTGAACTTACCATTGATGTATTTCCAGTCTCCCCGTCGGAGGGCAGCATAGTTCTCAATTTCGTCGATGTTGTGGAGGACTTCTGTCCGCGGGGAACTCAAATCTTCCGAAAGAGCCTTCCATTGGTCCACTCCGTAGAAGTCCGTCATTTCAGACATGTCCACACCTTGAATACCAAAATAACTTCTATGAATCACAAGGCATTTTCCATTAGCTCCTACTCTAAGGTGGGGAGGAATTAATAAAATACGATCGGAAATATCAACTTTATTAAACGTCAGCGTGATTGTACTTCATACATTTTTAAGAATGATTATGGACCTTTTACATATGTATTGATTTATTCAGAGTGACTGCTTCCTTATCAATGATATTTCATCAAATTATTTTTGCCTGAAATATAACAGATGATATTTCGTTCTATTAATTGCTCGTATCACTTCGAGATGAATCCATTATGTCATTATGCGTGGAAGTTCATAATAATAATTATAGAAATTACTCGTGTACTTTCCCGGATGATTTTATTTTCTGACGTCATGTTTCGCCAGAACAAAATCTTTATAAGAAATTATCTTTCCATGACATCACGGTGCCAATATTAAAATGATCTTCATGAAATAATCTTTACACTTTTTCAACAGCTTTTCAATGCTTCAAAATTTTAATTCTGTTGCTAGATGAAGTTTTCAGATTGTAATTTAGTTCTGGTTTGAAAATTCTGCTTAAGTTTCATATATACGAGTATATATATTCCTTTTTGATTTCGCGATTTGTATCCACAGCTCGAGAAAAGAAGTTCTGAAATGTTTGTTTGATATCAAAATCACTGAATAGATATCGTTCAATGCATTTTATTACACTTTTTGATATAATTGGAATCATAACTTTTTAACGCTCAGTTGAGGTAAAAGAAGATTGTGGTAACTAAAAAAACTACCAATGGGGGCAGAAGAAGGTCGAGAAGAAGCAATTTTGAGGTGGACCAGCGGAACATTTCGTCTGAATCGCTAAACAAAGTATTTATTTTGATACAGCGCCAATAGCACTAACACGTTCCATGCGGTGTCGATTTCATTGGTTGCTGTCCTATGGCTGAATACTTTTAGTGTAATATATTTATATGTATATAATAAAATAATTATATAATGTAATAATAAAAATTATATTTCAATTATACATAGAATGTTAGCTCTATATGCTGCATTAAGTTTTTAAAAAAATATGCTAACATAGGAAAGGGTTGGGGTGACTTTGCACATAAGGGCGTGCACCCAGGAAAATTCCCAACCGACTTGAAAAAAGTCTGACAGGGCCGGGAATCGAAATTTCGAAGTTCTGGTTGGGGAGCCTAGATGGTTAAGGCAGCCTCCCGGATAGAGGAAGATCCCGGGCTCGATTCCCGGCCTGGTCAGACTTCTTTCAAGTCCGTTTTTCCTTGGAAATTATGCTAACATTCATCGGGTTTATTTTCAATATATATGGCACTCTCAGCCACAGGGAAGGACCAACGTGAGCGGCTCGGGACGTGTTAATGACGCTTTGCCTCTCATAGTTTGGTACGAGACGTTATCTTTCGCTACTTTGTCACAACTTTGTTTCTTGGCAGCAGTTAACTACTATGAGTGAAGCTAAGCCTTTACAAAATTCCGAAAGAATGCCATGAAATGCTCATTTTATCCATTTTCTCCGTGCCATCTCACCCCGACTTATAAATAAAGAAATTTGGTTGAGTGAAGACAGCAATGGTGAGTGGCTCACTTTTTCTCCTAAACCTCACTCTCCTCCAAAAGTTGATGATTGAGGATCCTTTGGCCTCTTTTGAATGGAGACTCGAATCCCCAAATAATTCGGAGCAGTAACAGCTCTTTCCCGAAACAGCGAACGCTTTCTAGGATTAAAAAGGGGCTCACCTGCAGCCGATAGGAAAGTGGGCAGCCAGTCGGTGACATGAATCATTTGGTTGGACACTCTCTGCGTTTTGTTGAGCAGTGGACTCCAAATTGCAGCGACCCCTCTAACACCGCCCTCCCACGGAGAATGCTTCATCTGTGAAGAGGAAATGGGCGGTCAGAGATGGAATCTGGAGGATACATAGTAGACTCGAGTAGAAATACTTACGCCTCTGAGAGGGAAGTTGGACCCTCGGTTGTAGTGAATGCCATGAGTAGCACCGCCGTTGTCGGACAGGAACAGAACGATAGAGTTCTCCAGCATCCCCTTTCTGCGGAGAGCGTCCATTACTTCTCCAACGGAATCGTCCAACTTGGCGACCATTGCTGCAAATGAACACATCATCAATTGGATTCATCACAAAACACGATACGATTCAGTTTGGAAGGGGACCATAGCAATGGAATAGTTGCCAGGAAGGTCACTCACCGGCGTAAACTCTCCTCTGCTCGTCCTTGATGTGCATCACCCTGGCGAGGGCGTCCTCCGGTGCTTGCAGAGGGTTGTCTTCGTTGCCGGAGTGCGGCGCGAGGTGGGCGACGTACATGAACAGAGGAGGGGCGTCCGGAGAGGTGTCGTGACTGGTGATGGCTTTCACAGCCTCCGCGGTGAACAGATCAGTCGAGTACTGACCTTTGGCATCCCAGTCGACGTCCAGGTCTCGCCGCATGTCGTACCCCTTCCATGGTCGGAACTGCAATGAGAAGATGCCCCTTGAATATGCTTTCAAACAATTTCTAGTATCTGCTGCATTAAATGTAGTTCATCCTACAATTTGCCTTCCGTCCTCCTGGAAATCACGTATCTAACTAAGACTCCCAAAATAGAATGGGCGATGAAAGGACGTAAACGATGGAATTGTGATGTATTAATATAAGTGTATAACTTTAAACAATGACGGTGACCCTCCATGGCGTGTAGGACTTCCCTGAAAGTTTCTATCGGCCCTTAGGCGTTTTTACAGTTCAAGAAGTCTTTTAGAAAACCTGAAGATGTTTTCTGATTATCGGGCAACTCGCAGAGATCTTCCGCGTCGCCAAATACCGCCACGGGCTACAATTTCTCCGTCGGCACTTTCCGGAGAAAGTTTCAATGCGAATTTAAAACTACTCAAAGATACATGCACTACTGACAGTGCTCTTTTTCAATTTATTGTTTTCTTCTCTCCGGATTACGTAGTCATTTCTTCCTCATTTTTTTCTCCGTGTAAAAATTGAACGCGGCCTCTCCGACCCTCGTTCAATTCTCCTTTCGTTTACCATGGCTTCAGTTCTTTGTACAGTACATTCTTATCTCTGGTAAAGAAAGTTAATCACAATCATATATATGTGCATCTTTGTTTTCTTTTTGGCTTGTCTGCGGTATCCGCCTTATTTCTCCAAAGGAAATATTTGATTTGGTACCGTAGGAAATATCGCTTGAAAGTCCATTCATAGGCCAAATCAGCGTGTAAATCTGTCAAAGACACTGCCTTATTCAATAACTCCGAATAAAATAAATTGATTATATTCCTTGGAAAATGAGAAAAAAATAATCGTACCGAAAGAGGCCAAGTGAAAGAAGAAGATCATTCTGCCGTTGTATTATCAGATAAGGCAGGTAAACGTTTTCTTGGTGGTAACCGAGATATGATTAATTGGCAAGATGGCCTCCACCTATTTAAAAGATACATCTTCGTATTGCGAAAATTAAATTTTTCCCTATGAATGACTACTTTAGCTTTTTGCAGTTGACGTGCACGATTAATCGTTAATTAGATTATTTATTAGAATTATTAGTAGAATCGCCAATGGTCGAAAAGAGTTCCTTCAGATTCCGACCAAATGTTCTTCGCAATGTGAATTGAGGCGAAACTGATCTTTGGAGAGTTTTCAGACATGGAAAGGCGAAATTCGCTAATTCCGCTAAAATTGCGAGAGTATGTTTTCGTCTCTATTTTAGTAGAATGTGTTTTTCCTTCCAAACAAGGAGGAATGCGAAGGATCTGTCCTGTTTTCGAGGCGGGATTTCGAAGGCGCCCTTAAGAACAGCTCACTGAAGTAAAAAGGAAGAACTTTTGTCATTCGCTTTATTTATAGGAAAATGCTTTACTTTTCCTCCTCTTGTGAAATCAGGTATTTTGCTCGTCCCTTTCCTGAGAGAAAATCATTTGGATGAATAAACGGATGGTCATGCTTAAAAATAATCTGGAGGAAACACTTAATAGTATAATAATTTTAAAATCAATCGATTAACACAGATATATTAACGTTGATACGTAGCTAAGTTTCGATACGATTATAGATAAAATCGATTCTTTTTTTTACTAATAGAGTAATAGAATAACAACTATATTGTTTATTTTCGCTATTTGAATTTTCTTCAGAGATAATACTATTAAGAAACATGACGCATCGGTGATTCTAGATACGAGTTATAATGGCCCGAATTCGTAATATTTTAGAACCTGTGCTTTCCCTAGGATTTGACGAGGATCTTACAGTTAAGTTAGGCTAGGTTATATTTTATCTCAAATTATCACGCAAATTCTGCAATAATTCTTTAAAAATAATTTTTTAAACTATTTTTTGTGAGAATACAATACCGCAATTACTGTTACCCTAAGAGATGAGTATATCCCGAATCATCCAACTGTTGAAGACAATACGGCAGAAATTAGCAATTATTAATTAGTGAAAGCTTTCCCCTTCCAATGGAGACTTACCGTGGCCTCCACGCTGTGGTCATAGTAATCGTGGTATCCATTCCAGTAGCCGTAGTGCGAGTCGAAGCCCCTGTATATGGGCGTGTACTCCTTCTTGAAGTATCCCAGGTGCCACTTGCCCACTGCTCTTGTCACGTACCCCGCATCTCTCATGTACTGTGCCATGGTCTTCTCCTTCAGTGGTAGGCCCCACGCCTCTGGCTCCAAAATAACCAGATGCTGCATACCTAGAGGAAGAAACGTTTCCTTAGCGAACCGAAAATGGAACACAAGTGAAAATCCGCTACTTTACACTGGTTCGTGCACTACTTGAGTACTGTTCCGCAGTCCGCACGAGAAGGGTTTGATCTTGGAGCGCAACGTAGAGCGGCTCGTTTCGGAGACTATAGATTCGATAGCGTCCTAAATGCCCTCGGCTGGGAATCTCTCAAGAGAACCGAGTATTGGCAAAATTATTCGAGAAATTTTTAAGGAGTGATTTACACGACGAAATACGCGACGTCGTGATCCCAACTCTAAACGAACGCGATTCTCGCAGACGACAAAAATATTTCACGAGATTACAGCGAGAACAGGTGGCCTTTATTGGTCCCTTTTTTCGGATAGTATGAGGTGCGCTAATCTGAAAGTTATTTAGGTAGTTTGGTGTCTCACACCTCCTGCCATACGCCTCAGTGCGGCTCGCGGGGTACTAATGTAAACAGTTAAACGTATCGAAGAGTCGTCAATTGCTTGGATAACCCGTCAGTCGAAAGTAAAACCAGCTGTGGCCTCAGAGACTCGACCTTGGCCCTGAAATCGGGTATAGCCGAGGAAAGGTTTTTATTCGTTGGAAACTGCTTTTTCAATCGAAATTCTCAAAAAATAGATGAGATTTGTTAAATGACTGCAAAGTAAGGACATGATGGTGGAATTCGCGAGTGAAGATCCACTAACGCGGAGTGGGATTAGAAAGACTGTGTAAAGAAGTCGTTCTGAGAGTGTTATTACGAAATAATATGATGTTTATTCCTTTTCTTCTATACATATATCTGAACATACATACATATAAATCTGAACAAATACGCCGTCGAGGGACACAAATATATGATCCTGCCTTTTCTATAGTTAGAGTATGTAGTAGGCGACATTTTGCCAGTGCATACAACGAAAATGAAATTTAAAAAATATTTTAACGTAAATTTTCTCTTATTGTCCGTAAGGACTCTAAATATCATAAACGTTGCCGTTGAACAGTGTAGTTTGCAGTAAATCTTTTAATTTGTTTACTCAGTACAATAAATTACCCTGTTAGAATAAAAACAAATAAGGGAGACATTTCTATATTCTGAAAACCATCTTCTGAACATTCGAAAGGATTGAATATCCTGGATTAATCTCGAAAAATCCCGAGGCGCTGGGATATCTAATTATCGAGAAGTTAACTGCAGAAGAAACCAAAACAGATGCACCTCGTGGTTTGGAGGTAAGAGACGATTCCCAAGTTACTATTAGTTTCCCTCGGAAACAATTGTGGACATCGGATTGTCCATTACGAGCGACGACCGGTCCAAGATGAATTGCTGATTGGCGTGGCTACGTCAGAGAAAACAAATGAAGTCGAAACAAATTCAGGAATTTCTTGAGCCCTCCAAGGCCGTAAGCGCATAAATGGAGGCAAAATATACTATCTAATTCTTGAGGTACGTTGAGTTTCTTCCATTTAAAAACACATTATGTAACCCAAATCGGATGAACAATTTAATGGTTCGGATAGTTGTAACGAATGAATGAAAAGTCGGTGTCCTTCAAGGGCCATGTTTGTATGAATTAAATTATCTCGGGCACTAAATCAAAATTCGGTATTTAATCAAAAATTGCTGCGATTTTAATGTTATTTCTCACTTATTAACTTCTGTTGCATAATCGTAGATAGAACATTCTCCGTATTTGCTCTCATAGAACTGAGAAGTAGTCGTTTACAAAATGATTCCGGAAACTTCGTTTGGCATTATTTCGAAAAAAAACCTTTATTACGGTATTTGCGAACGGCCATCTCTGAGCGACCGCTAAAATGGCCAAAGGCACGAGAATGTAATCCCAGAATTATATCACAACCAAATGATGTCATCGACTTGAGGTAAGAGGAAAGTGTCGATTGAATGAATGCTCACCTGTGTGGATAGGATGCTTCCCTGTGAGCAGGGCGGACCGCGAGGGTGTGCACAGGGCCGGCACGTAGTGCTGGTTCAGAATTATTCCATCATAGGCCAAGGCGTCGATATTCGGAGTTGGAATTTGGTTAGATCCGTGAAATCCCACATCATTCCAGCCCTGTGTGGACAGAGAAAAGTTACGTGTTAAAGTATATGGATGAGACTGCCATAAATAAAATGTAATAATAATGAAAAGAAACTCACTATGAGAGAACTCGTGCAAATGAATATAAATATACCAAATTGTTTTAGTTATAAACCCGAAAATACAGGCGGCAATCACTCACGATAACTTAATCACACCTGTAGCAAAATCTAAAATTAACGATATTTATAAGCTTTTATAAAAATATGGTGTTATCGGTCAAAAGTAGTACCGATGAGACAACCATAGTGTTTTCATGGTGCACGAATGTTATTCATTGCTAGTTAAGTTCCTACTTAATTAAGCATTTATTTCGCGTGAAACTTGTTCGGCGACCCTCAATGGGGCCCACACCAACAGGATTCTGTGACGTGCTGTCTGTCATATTTCATCAAATTGCAGAAATGAAATTAATTACACCATTGCAAGTGAAAAATAAGTAAAAATTAAAACGTGAACCAGAAAAGGAATTTAAGGCCAAATTTCACGGAAAAACTGAGAATGTGTGTATTTATATGTGAGGAAGTACGAATATTATTTATGTACTTTATTAAAAGTTAAATCTGAAATTAATAATTACCATATCGTCCGCCAACATGACTATGATGTTCGGCTTCTTCTTGTGCGTCGTTGGGCTGCTGTGGACTGCGGCGCTCAGCAGCGACAGAAGAAAAACACACTGGAATGCGGGACATATCCTCCTGACAGCCATCTTTAATGAGATATCAAAAGAAAAGCGTGCATTAAAAAACGATTTGGCAACAAAGCTATTCATTTCCGATCGATTCTTTGCTCTTTAAAATTCCATCAGTAAGTTCAAAACAAATATTTCCATTCGAAAATAATGAGAAGTAACATTAAAAAATCTTACGTATACCAGAGCAAATATTGAAATCAACGAGATAATATGCTTGAGTAATATTTACGTGAAACCTAAGGGTAAACAGAAGCGAGACGACATGACTGGGATTCGAACCCGTGTACCCAGGTGACATACCAGAAATTATCAGCATTAAATATGTGCACTAGATAACCTATACATCCCAGGTTAAATATTTCAAACTCCTAATCCACGGTGAAGCACACCATAATTCTTTCATAAATAAGAAGTGAAGCATAAGTTGGTGGATGACGTGAATAAATTTTCCGAGTTCCGCTCCTTTTCCTTCCGCCCTTTAAATTCTATTTACTGTTATTGACGTAATGCATAGTGGACCTCTCTTCGTATGCTCTTTTACCCTAATCGCATCCAAAATGACCAATTCAATTCGGAGATTTCAACGCCCGGTGGAGCCCTCTTCGCATGTTATCCCAATCGCATCCAAAACGACAAATTCCATTTGGAGATTTCAACGCCCGCATCAGAGTGAGTTGCGGGAAATGCGAAGATTCAGACAACATCTAAAATAGCTTTTAAGCGAGTTCTATTAATAATTAAGTTTATTTGTGGTACGCCGCGCAGGTAATTGAAACATTAAATTTGAAGCCGAAAAATGGAAGACCGAATGCCTCAAATTCACAAAATAGGGGAATATTAAGAATTATGAAGAATATTAAATAAGCGACGGATTTTATGAATTTCGCGCTGAATAAGAACAGGAAGCCGGCACGTGCTAACTACATATACGTCAAAGGGTTTACGATTGCGAAAAAACGAGAAGTTTAGGAGAATCCACGTGGTCGTGGGCCTTGAAGACTCCTGGTCGAATCCCAACTAGGGAATCAGAATGTGAGACTAGTCGGACAAGTTGCGTGCCAATTCCGCAATAAAAGATCGCCGCCGTGGAAATTGAATTCCAGAGTGCACGGATCCACAGAAATACCGAGGAGGAGATTCTCATCAAAGGTAATGCAGCTGCGATTGGAAAATCTCAATCGAGATTATAAAATCCGCGATCCATGTGATCGTGGCAGTGAAGAAGCTGCTTCTATTAGGAATACCGACTCACATAATCTATTTGGAGACAATTCGTGACCAATATACCAACACTATCTCACTTTGGCATCTACTGCAGATCCTCCGATGCGATTTAGCTAAGTATCGGCAAATAAAGTTAGGTAGATTTTACTTCGCAATTTAAGTATTGGATCTCGGTTTCAGGATCAAAAGATTTCGGTGGAAATGAAGGTAAATTATAATTCTTGCTGCATGGATACGAGAGACAGTATTGATAATAGAAAACAATCAAAATCGAGAAAGAGCAACTCCACTGAATCTTGACATTAATCAGAAACACAGCAAACAAACTCCTTATTTGCCTAGAGCGGTGTGATCTGCCTACAATTTGGGACGAAGAAGTTGACAAAATTCCAACTTACTGTTATTTCCAACAAAGATTATGCAATGATGTCCGTGGGCGATTAAATCCACTTGCACTTAAGAGAGCACGGTCGGGCCGCGTCTCTGCAGAACTGAGGAGAGACTGTGTTTCCGCCACAGCTCGTCAGGGTATAAGTGCGCCCCCCCTCCGGCCCCCACCTTTTCTCTGGCCCGCCAAGAGGGGAGAGAGAGAAAGGAACAGGTTGAAAAGAGGCGTTATCTACCTAACTTTGTCTTACATAACGTTTCATTAACTTTTCACCTCTTGTGCGAGATTGCGTACCTTTCGCACATATTTTGCCCCCGAGAAAATTTCGAAGGAATTTCCGCAGAAAGTGCCTCTTCAATTCTATTAATAATGTGCGATCTTTTTTCGGAAACGGGCGTTCAAAGATTCATCAAAACCGGCTAAGCAAACAAAACAATCACGCTGTTTTGCTTTACACTATAATCGGCTTCTATTTTGGTTTAATAAACTTACTAAGATTGAAAGATTTTGATTCAATCACGACGTTTCTTTAAGCATGCAATTCTATTTCAAAACACATTTGGATATCATTTTGGAAATACCAAACTTCAAACTTAGAATACTCTCAGCGTTCTATTAGATAAATCTTCACGACAACCGATTCCCGAAAATTATTATATAAACTAGATTGCTATTGAAACTTGTACGGAACGAGCTTTATTTAATTCATGATTTCAGTAACCCTTTTTATCAACTTACGTATTATTATGTACTCTATAATTACACTGTCGACGCTTACTTGACGCCTAGTACTCTAGATTACCTCAAAGCATAGAGATTTTCTCAAACAAATAATTTCTCAATTAACGTCTGAATAGTTAATCTGAAGACGAAATGGGAAATCGCCTTCATTCATTGCAGTCTCCAGATGACGTAGGAGTGTCTGTTCGAATCGCCTCCGATAACATTGTCATAAAATGCATCCTCTGTAGGGGCAAGAGAACCCATTCCGAGGAATCCCCTGTTCAGGAAGAGGCAAGTGCAAACCTCATCTCCTAAAGAAAAACCCCGACCTTTCCGACCCAATCCTTTATTTTGGGGTGTCCCCGAAATCACTTTTACTGTCATTGCCTGCATTTTAGTCATCAGCAGATAATGGAAACTCTTTTCTTTAGAAAGGCACTGCCAAAATAGATCATCATGTCATTAGTTAGCCTAATGGAGGAATGTTAGCGAAAGAAGCGTATCTGTGGAGGAAGAATGAGGTCGGCGGAGGCCGGGGAAAGCCCGGAGACGCCCGCGTGGACCACCTTCGGATGACGCGGGGGAGTGGACGCGCTAAATTTAGCACAACCACTGACGTACATACTTTGTGTATCAACCTCCTTTCGTTTTACCGACGTCATTCTTAATTTCTAAGGTGTGATCAACAGATGGTCTTCTGCCGATTTGAGGCCCGGAGACGCCCTCGTGGACCACCTTCGGATGACGCGGGGGAGTGGACGCGCTAAATTTAGCACAACCACTGACGTACGCTGTGTATCGACCACCGTTCGTTTTTCCAACGTCATTCTCAATTTTTAAGGTGCGATCAACAGATGGTCTTCTGCCGATTTGAAGTTAACAGCTCATCCCAAATTAAAGGTTCGTTAGAGCGATTCAAGGCCGTCCGGGCTTTCAAGTTCATGTTTATTTCATCCTCTGTTTACTGAAGCTTGCGGTCGCCTCGTAAACAAAATTACAGTAGCACATCATCTCAATCCGATAGATTATTGAGTAATCGTGATGCTAACATTTGAATGTTTTTGCGTGGATGTGGAAGATCCGTGCGATCCAATGGAATTCACATTTTGCAGAAGTGTCTCTCCAAAGCGAATCTTGAATTTCCTTTCGCTAGTGTAAATGTAATATCGAATCCTTAATAAGTTCAAATTGTCTCATCTATTGCAATGAATAGAAGGTTAATTTTCAATATTAACTACGCTAAATAAAAAGTCTATGAAGATTTATTTTTAAATCCCGTGTGATTGCATTTTAAGTCAATGAGAAAGTTCAAGCCTACAGACAACTAAAATACAGTACGTCTGAGGAAAAATGCTAAGAAAAAATATTTTGTATTAAATAAAGCGCATGAGCTAAGAGCGATTAGAGGAAAACAAAGACTTATGCAGAAAATGTGTGTAGTAACGGGAATTTTCACTTATGTCATGAAGTAAATTCCGCAAATCAAAACATGTTGAAACAGCCTTTTATTTAAAAAAATAAAAATCTATTGTTTAAAATATAATATTTTAGCTTAAATATCAGAAGAACAAATTATGAGGCGATTTTGATCTGCAGTGGTTTTCAGCGGTGGTAATTGACTATAATTCTGTCGGTTCACTCTACGAACGTACGTTCTCTTATTAAATAAGAGGCCTAACAAGATCGGAAGTTCTTGGGACAGTTTCGAAGAAAATTACGGTTGATCAAAGAGTCGAATATAATTAGAGAATTATCACCTAATTGGGACTTTGTTGCTTATCCGTCTGACGCCATTGGAAATCTTTTTGATTCAGAGGTTGATGTTTATTAGTTAGCTTAGCCTTAGCTAAGCTTAGTTACAATTATGTATCGCGGAAAATTTATGTTTTCTTTATCACCTACGCGAGGAATCAACGGCTAAATTTCCGATGTTTCTTCAAATGTGTTATTTTCCCGATTGTTCAAATCGGTAACTCATCGTGGAAGTCACATCTCATGATCCGCAATACCACATCCGCCGGAATTAGTGAAGGAAAAAGTGACGTGGAACTCCAAAATCATTGCTCACTACCGATTAAAGAAAAGTCATCGCGGTTTTTTCCATTAGAAGTACATTTTCAGGGGAATCTCACTTGATTTTTATCATTGCTCATGATAGATAAATTTAACAGTCGGGAATTGTCTGTGTGTAATCACAAATTTCATAGCAATGAAGAGTGTCTCGTATTTGCCGATACCACTCTCGCATACAGAGAGATTTCGTCAGAGATGATGGCGTATATTACAGAACGGACGTTATATATCTGGTGGTGTGAATATTGGTAGCTTGATTTAAATATAAATAAATGCGTTGCTATGGGTTTCACGCGTTCCACAAACGAGCGAAAAGTTCATTGGCTCAGAGACGAAATAAATGGTAGTTCAGTGCCAATAAAGAACGAACGCAAATAAACGCAACATTCTCCGAGAAGTATCGACCAAACATTACAGGGAAGCAATCGCAAAAACAGGTAATCAATTTTTGTCGTACTTTCCGCAGGTTATTATAGGTGTTAATAGGGTAGATACGGTAACGATGATACCCCTGCCATACGCCACTGGGAGCTCGCGGGGTATATATCTAAATCCAACCCGGGTCTGCTTCGCATATCAGGATCTGCAAATAGATTGCTCAGCATTGTAGTGGAAAATTGTGTATGGCAAGTTGTAGCCGTAAACACTTACATAATTCCCTTTATCGGCGTATGATTTTTTCAATCTTCTTCATCATCAAATTCGAAATCCCGCCTTTTTTAAATGCGGGAGTACGTCATGGATGACGTCCGGAGGGAGAGATAACGACCGCTGTTGAGCTGGTCTTTCCACTTTCATGAGGTCACTGAGCCTTTGGAGCGGTTATGACGTCACGGAAGCAGTTACGCAATTCGCCCGTGTGAGGTCGGAGAGACGAAAGGAAAAGCAGCGGACGCCGCAATGGAAGATGTTTCACATAAAGAAAAGTTGTTGACTTCGTAAGAAGTCAGCGAATCCGCAAACACTCGAATATTTTTTAGAAATTCACATGACATGGATTATGTGCACCGTCGCGAAATACTCTTTTAAGTAAATTAATTTTTCGATCTTCCATTATTTATTGAAACTTTCAAAGGAATCTTTTTTTACAATTCACTAATGCATTAATGTTTTTTATATTACAAATTATAGAGGCATGAATTAGATAACATGATGAGGTTATCTAAGGGCAAGATTTCCAAATTGGTTGGTTCATAACTTGAATTTCTTTATGCTCAACTCACTCTGGTTACTGCGATTGCTGTTTGAGGTAATTTTACATGAATTATCGTTTTGAAGAAATCGTAGCGTGTATGGAAGAGAAAAGGATGACCTCCTTGTAAGATGTGGGCATTAATAAATTATCAGACTGACAGCAATGAATAATGTAAGTAATTCTGGTTACTAATTTGTTGCATGAATAAACTCATATTCAAAATTTCAGGCATTTAGAGCCTTAAACTGTCTTTTATTATTTAATAGGTAATTCATTTATTTATCGTCGATGGGGGTGGAGTACAAGCGTCCTTCGGCGTGACATATTGTGAATCAGTTTATTGCAAGGGTATTATCCGCTAGAGGTGCCCCACCTAAGGAAATGACTCCATAACAATGACTTAAGTGATAACAAGAATCTGAAACTGCGTGATAGAATACAACATTCATTGGTCATTAACATTATATGAACAAATTTTGTTTAAAAATATTTTCACCCAAAATATTAAACTTTTTCTGCATCCATGCATTTGGCCATCTCTCCCGAGTGTCCCGCCTCTGTGGGAGAGATGCTCCATTAGCTTAAACTGCATTTAATATGGAAAGCGCTTGTTGAAAGTTGTTAAATTTAACTTGAAATTAGGATATAACTAACCGTTTAAGTTTACTTGAAATCTTATTTAGAAGTTTCATTTGCAAAAACATAGCCAAAAATTGTAGTACATTTAGAAAACAATATCCATGTATAAGTGATAATGAAATTTGCAATTGGTATGAATGGGAGATAGAATGAACACCGTCGATATGCGTGAAGACACTTCCTAACGGAATTTAGTTGTAAAGTTAGACGCAAAAAGGCCATTCCATAGCTTTTCTAGTTAATTCCTCGAATATCCGAAGGATACCATCCTTCCAACCAGTATTGGCGTCCCTTCTTTCCTTTCTACCGAGAAGATTAATCTCATTACCTTTAAGTTGGGTCATTGTGTGCTCAAAAATATAACAAAAATATTTGTACAGCAAATAAGATATAAGGTGTTATAAATAGGTGCGAAACAGCAATGCATAGGTACCGCTACGAGCAGCCGTGTGAAGGAATTGACGAGGACGGAAGGTGCTACAAAATAGCTTAATTTCACTGAATTTGCCTCATATTTTAGTCCCATAGAAGGCATCTGAGCATTCTCTAGAGCAGAGTTGGCAAACCTTTAGTGGCAAACCCTTCGATGAGTATAAAGGGCAATGTGAACCATACACTTAGATTATTCATTTTATAATGTCAACGATGTGATTAACGTCTTTTATAGGACTTAAATGGTCGTTAGTTATCACTACTAATAAACAGAATCCACATTTATTTATGGGGAGCTTCATTTATTAAGTGAATAATGCCAAAAAAAACATAATGTCGTAGGAGTTTCGCGTACCGAAAAAATGCCACTTTGGGCACGCGTGTCATAGGTTGGCCACTCTAGAGGTATATAAATAGACGACGAAAAGATTTCGCATAATTATAGCGAGAACAAATGGCCTCTATTGGTCCCTTTTTTCGGGTAGTATAAGGTACGCTAATTTGAAAATTATTTAAGTAGTTCGGTGTCTCACACCCCCTGCCATACGCCTTAGTGCGGCTCGTGGGGTACTAATGTACATCAATGTAAACGTAAAAACGCTTGTTAGGCGTATGCATGCCGATGGCATTTGGGACTCACATACAAATTAGAAAATGTGCGGAGAACAGCGGAAGGATTCGTGTTGGGTTGGATGTGGGAAGCGTCACTGGAAGAACTCGGTTGGGAAAAATTAGGATAAAGAAGTAAAACAAAAACTTTGGAAACATATACAAAACTATTACTGGAAAGTCTTCGTTGGAAGAATTAAACAATAGACTCAGGGAACTGGATTACCTCGAGAGAAACGACCACAGTAATTAAGTCGTTACTCTTAAACGGAGAACAAATGTTTGTAAGTATTGTGTTATAGCAGTAATGTGTATATTAAATAAATAAGTAAATATATATATTATATTTATCTGATATTATAATTATCCAAGCAAAATAATTCAATATTTTTAGCGATATAATTTCAGCAACTTAGTTTTTACTTTTTGGAGATATTTAAAAATATAAATTGTTACTTATGATTGCAAGGTCATACAATGAGTCACATATTTATATTTGCGGAAGTTACGCTTCTATCAATAATTTCTCAATGCATTGATTGAGGCAATTATCAGTATGCTGCAGTAGTTTACTGCCACCCGAGTAAACATGGCCATTCGGATAATAATAACACATGTCTGCCTGGCTACAACGTTACGCGGTTTTTGTTATGGTAAGAGGACAAAATAATCGTATAAATCTCACTCAAATTAATTTTAAGATATATTTTACTTGAATGTTTATATGTATATTTGTCCTTAGACTCAGCATTTGCATAAGACCATATTTTTAGCTGTAAATGTTATATAATTCATACATACTGGAGACACACGCACATTTAAGCGATGTTAACGGATACCTCAAATATTACGGAAGATGTTCTAATAAATCATCAAGCGACTCATGTTTAAAACACTGGAAGTTGCGTAAGTAATATCATTTAGATCTTATCGGTGAGGAAGCAGTAGACGAAAACACGTAAACCGCTTCCCTTTTGCCGAAAACAGCATCTTTAGCTGCCGAACTAATTACGACTTCCTCTTCCCTCGACAACCGCTCTCAAGAGCCCTTCACACAACCGCAGACAATCGTCAAATGCTTCATTTCGCATCCATATCTACTGCGGTGTATTCACTTCAGAATTCGCTTGATGACTTCCATCTTTACATGTGCGTTATCGAGGCTTGAATCCGCTGGCATCCGACTGAGCCTCGGGAGATTCGATGGCAGTGTGTCGATCGAATGCCTTTAAAATCCCTTATTTGCTTTTGGAATCCGTCAGAATGTTAAAGTCCTCCGAAAAAGTACTTCATCCGAATTTAATCCTCCATCTTCTAAAGTTTACCAGCCTACATTCTGAAGTCTTAAGGAATTCTGAGAGGAAATCAAAAGGATATGAATTTGTATCCCCACTTCCACGTCTAATGTTTTAGCAAGTGTTTTCATATCAATGTCTATTCCTAGACTGTTCTTCTTCCTGTCTTCAGAGCCTCTTACTTTCTTTAACTTTTGGGTTAAACATTTCTGAGTCGATTAGTATATAACTTCTTTTATTATACGATTTTCCTTTCTCAAAAAAGCTTGTATTTTACGTGATTATTTATTTGCTGTAGTCCATTTTAAGCTTCCGTTTGAGTTGGTATGTTTGCAATTTTGGAGATCGAAGACCGGGATTATTTTTTTGTCATTATTTTAAATTTCTAACGTATTTCGCTTTGTGATTGTCTGAAAACAATACCCATAAAATATCATGCCAAACATATTTATGAAACCAGCCAAACAAATACAAAATTGCAACATTGTCATCCAGCTCTGCTATTCTGTGATACAAAATGAAATAATAGTACGTGTCGGATGATGCCATATGGCATCCGTAGTCCGTCGAGGGTTAAACTAGGCTTCTAGTTCCAGATACTTTTGGGCCCTAAGGCAACGGTTAGCGCCGTATTTACAGCTGCCTAACTCAGAATTCCGCATTTTCGGAGACAATTATTGCCGAGTGACTCTCTAATTGTCCGCTGTCTGACTCACTCGGAGTCAATACTTGTCACTTAGCTTTACATAAGTCACGGATGTCATTCGTAATCAGTCGTTCGTATCTTCCGTCATGAAAAGTGTAAAATCACAGCCGCATAATACAAATTGTTTACTAATTCGTTGCTATTTGTGTTGATTTATGTCTTTTTATGGATAGAAATTTAATTTTATGAAAGGAATTAACTGTAATCAATAGAATAAAGCCGACGACTTGTTTTTTCTACGTAGTCCTGGAAATTCGATAATAACGGAGATTAGAAAGTGTTCTTCCTCTTGTGAATTAAAACGGGACTGCTGCTTAATGTCGTTTAACGATTTGCGAAGTTTTCAAGCTGTAAGTAAAATCATTTTAGGTGAATACTTATAATAGTGTAGTAAGAAAATATCTCTGTATATCATATATCATCGCTCGTATGATGAGCATACGTGGATGATTGTCATCGCATTTATATTTACTAATATCATTTCGAATTGTGAGAGCAACATTCGCCCGTCATCTGCTCATCGAGGACTCAAAGGTGTTCTGAAGGCAATCCAAGAAACTTAATTTTCCACTTCGAGGAAGTTTGAGCTCCCAAAACAGGCCCTCTAACGATGCTTAATCAATCCCTAACTAGTGGAAGATTAGCGATGGCATTATGCGAGAAATGACATTAGTGGCAATTCATTCGCGGTTTTAGTGATTTTACTTGTCTGCTCTATAATTCATTGGAATGAAAATTCGTGTGTATGCTTAAGAGGTTGTTTTCGCAACAGATCGTTTTTTTGCTATTGTCATCTTTGTAAATCCATAATAAATGTTTTTAAAAATGTTGAAAATATCAATTTACTTCACATTATGAAGTTTCGTGGACATAATAGTAAAAAAAGGAAACAACTTTAGCCGTCGAAGGACTTTTAACACTACTATTACCAATAATTGGTTCTTCATAATTCATAACTTCATGGAAGAGGACAGTTCAATTAAAGCCTGTTAAATCGTTTATTTGGAATGTGAGATATATTCGTCAGTAATAATTTAGCTTTTAGGATAAATTATTGAGTGAAGAATGGCAATGAATTAAGTAATCGATACAGTTTTTAGTCCGAAATGTAATTTGGGCCAGAATATTCCACACACACACACACAGATATAGATATCTATATATATTTATATACGTGTGTCATTAAATGTAATTTTCTAATTTGCGCAAATGAGGTGGTCACAGTTATTTGTCGCAACGAACTGATCTTTATGACGTTGTTTCAGTTTCATTAGATACAATTGAAGTAAAGGATGCTTGGGAAGAATCGATAATGAAGTCAATACAAAAAGTCTTCTTGCTTAGGAAGAAATAACTTTCTTGGAATACATTTTCTCGAGAATGAGCGATGGGAAATTGCAGCATATGAACATTTGTCTCGGAATACAGAACTTCTCTCATTTCTAAATAACGGGGTCAATTGAAGAACTCTTAGGTCCGCTCTCTCCTCTAAGTTGCCTCTGCGTTAATCAAGCGACTTCATTGGAGAAATATTGCGATTCAAAGCCGGATTATATTTTCATAAGATAACAGTTGTCGGCGATTGCTGCTCCAAATCGCACGTGGAAATGTTAATCTCCGTGATCGCGTTGGACAAAGGGATCACATTCCTCTTCTTGAGTGCATTTTAATGCGGATAAAAAATATGCCGCAAAGATAAAAACCGCAATAAATTCATACGCTATGTCAGGCGTTTCTCGAACAAAAAGATTTATGTTTTTTCGGGATGAGGAATCTCGGTAATCTGGACTTGGATCTAAGGTAAGAACGCGATGCATTTATGCTTCCCCTTGAGCAGATCCATCATCTCGTATTCCTTCATTTGAAGAAATCAACTTGCATAGTTTTTATTGTTCAGTTGTATGCTCCGAGTCATATACTCGTGATGTCTGAGTCTGTTTTGCAAGCAATATCAGTCGGTACAAATGTCCCTTGATACGTGACTTTGTGATGAACTTCTACATCTATCGGTGAATCAATAGTGCTAAATTGATCTTCTATATATTTCCTTAAATCTCATTTAAAACACCGCTCGAACATACCTGTGAACAATAGCTAGTTGTAACTTTAAATTTCAGTTGTCGTTAGAGTTCTCCAATATTTAGTCGTTCCATTGGTTGAAGTTGTCTGAAATCGGCCTAATGTACCAAAGGGCAAATTATGGTTCCTTGACGGCTCCTTGAGATGAGCCACCGATGTCATTTGACGTAAAAATCCTCAAGATGTGAAACAATATCACTAAAAAGTTAATTTTTCTTTCGTAGCAATGGCCCTTAGCAACGATCCCAAGAAGGCCATCCCAAGGGTAGGAGTTCGATGAACCTTATCCTTTCGCTTAGTCGGAGGAGTGCAAAATAATCCGGGGATTCACCAGTCACGTGTCCCGAAGAGGGGAGGCATTAGTTCCGGGATGTTTGAAGGAATGGCCAACACTGATTGTATACCTCATTTTGCTAAGTGTAATTGAATCCGCGTACAACTGAAGATGCAAGAGTGGCTTACCTTTTATCGTTTATGCGTCAATTATTTCATTTTCATCTGGCATTCGCCGTACGCTCCATATGGTATAATTGCCGTGTGAAACTGTAATTGCTTCGCTATCTATAAATTAAGTTCGTGATTTTGTAAGCACGTTTGTTAACTGAGGAAGAAATGCATTTTTGCATTTGCACGCAGCTTATTCGATGATGGACTCAATCCATACTCTAGAACGTTAAAATATGTGAACTGTTAAAAATTCCAAGTGATTGTGAATTTAGCAGTTGCTTTTTCAGATCAGTTCGTATAGTTCGGGTAAATCATTGAAAGAGGGATCGCCGTCACTCATACGAACAGAGGAAAAGGAATCGACCAGTAAAAGATAAGAATATTTTTTGAAATAGAAAGAAATATTGGGAAAGAAAATCATTTTACCTGCACGCGTTCGTTTCTGCCAGATTAAAGGGGTTCCCCACATGAGAAGTTTGTTCATTCTCTTGTAAATGTATTGAAATTGTGAGTGCACCGTTATGTATTCTTACGTTCTGTCATTAAAAATGACTTAAGGCTTGAAATCGCATAAAAATCATCAAGGAATGTTAATATTCTTATTCTTTCATTTTCGTAGTCTTGGTGACTAATGCTTACTAATCGAATACCGAGTTTTTATTTGAGAATAATGAACGGTGAACCTCTCGTTTCGAACATTTTTGTAGCTTCTCGGTGGACATTAAGATCGGAGGTGTTTATAGGTAAGAAAAACCAGAATCTGTATTTATGCATATGTTAAACCTAAATTATAATCATACCTAGAGTTGTGATGATAGTTAGTGTACATGTTGTGTATTTTTGTCTTTTTTAATGGCGAGAATATAAGAATTTCATTTTCTAAAAGAAATTATTTATAGTCGCCGATAAACCGACGACGTGTTTTTACGTAGTCCTGCGAAAGTCGATAATAATGGATATCAGAGAGTGTTCTTCCTCTTGTGAATTAAAACGGGACTGCTGCTAAATGTCGTTTAACGATTTGTTAGTTAGTTTGAGTCTTTATTGGCTCCCCCTAACCTCGTATGTCGTCAGAATATGAACAAAATTAAATTAAAACAAAAAGACAGACTGTGGATAAAATCTTTACAACTGAAGGTTGCGAAGTTTTAAAGATGCAATTAAAATGGTTTTAGGCAAATACTGATACTAATGTCATTTTGAATTGTGAGAGCCGTTTTCGCATGATAATTAACTATGTAAGAACCCTACATATTGCACATACTGTCTGCAATTATAGTGACTGAAACGCTCCGTATACTTTATAGCAGCGCATTTTCAATAACAACTCAAAGCTGTGCATTGATTTTGATCTCCATCAACTCAGGAAGCAAACAAGAAAAATAAGGGTCACAAATATGTTTTCGAATCTTGTAACCAAGGGTTGCCGCACAATCGATCTCATTTCAGAACCTCTTCTTAAGAACGTTTCCCAGCGGTCAGTGTCGACGCACGCTGGAAACCTGCTCTGCGGAATTTCGGTTTTTCCCCTTTCTGCATGACCCACTACTTGCGTGACGCATGAGCCTCGGTGAGGGCTGAAGCATCCATCACAGGTTCGCTCTTCAGCGGGGTCATTGGGGAGGCTTTCAAATCTTCGGGGCCGAAGTGGAAAATACGTCACGACGACGGGTTTTTGCTAAAAGTGCGAATTTGGAGGCATTTGCGATGCTTTCTCCATGTGCGGACGTCGAGCGCCTCAGAGCCGTGGATTTCAACGACCGAGGTGGCTTTGTTTTGCGTCCGAGATGTGTGTGTCTTCGGTGGTTAACTGCGCTGAATAGGTGCTATATTAATATATTTATATTACTTTTGAAGGTTGCAAAATGATCTAATCAAGTCATACACTCCATATTGTTTGTTTATGAATAAAACTCAAATAGCGGGTTTTGGACGGTGATCTCCCTCTCGTAACTTATGTTATTATTTGATTTTCCGCTGCATAGCTATTATTATTATATTCTGTTATTAACCTTATGTTCATTAGAAACTATATTTGCACGAAATACTGACTCTTGAGTATTATTTTTTCTGATATTTGTTTGTAAACGTAGACGTTCATACCCAGCTAAGTAACTAACGGGAACCTTACCCTTGTACTGGAAAATACTGGAAGTTTTGTTCTTTTTAATTATAGTAGCGTTCCTCAAAATTAGGGCTTACCACCTTGAGTTTATACTTCTCTAGATACTTGCCGATTATTAATTTTCACTTTTATAGTAATTAATTTCGCCTAATATTTATTACTGATCTTAAATTACTAATGACGAGTAGAACGCAGAATGTATTTTATTTTGTGGTAGAAGCAGATGGTGAAAATCGGAAAATATGTTTTAATGCTCCCATTTTAATTAAACTAAAATTCTACAAAGTCACGCTCGAGAACGTTAGTTAGCCCCCTCTCGTTTTGGATTTCATAAGCTAAGAAAGATGCTAATCTGAAAAATTTTGCGCCCCTTTGAATATTTATTACGTCCTCGAAGTTTAAATGCATGAGAGAGCGAAGAAGGCAAAAGAGGCTGTAAAGAATTGCGACGAAAAGTCAGTGAGTTACTCACATGCATTGAGGATCTCTAGAAGATACGATATTTTTATGCAATGCCTTTTATCTATCCTCGGCAGATTCAATTGATTATTAAGATATGTGTGGCTATGGTTTCGTGCGTTTTATAACCGTATTTATGGATATTCGTCGATTACGAACGGAGTTTAAGCGCAGTCGAGATTTTACAGCAGCAGTGTGATTCTCACGTACTGCGTAATGTTTAACGAAATCACAATTGCATTCATTCTCTCGGAATTCTGCTAATATTCTTATCTTAATTAATGCTGATTATTGGTGCAAAGAAATAAAATTGGGAACTCGGTTGTTAATGAGTTTTAAATCTGCAAAGCCATCTTTGGGGTACGATGCGAAACTGCGAATATTTTATTACCCCTGAGCTCCCGAAAAGCTGTTTTGGTATCGTAAAAGTGCAGTTTCCTTTCTCGTTTCCTCCGAATAGCGGAGAATACGACGAGGACGGCTTTGGAGATTTAAAACCTCTGAATGCTGCTTAGTATTTATAAGAGGATTTTGGAAATGCCACGCATTTAGCTACAATAGAATCAGTTGAGTTCCATCATCAATGGCATCAAGTAGTGTTGACGCTATGTGAATGCTGATTACATAGTTATGTTAAATGTGTGTTTAAATTATTAATATTATTACAGGAGTAATCAGAGGTGCAATGGGAAATGTTTAAGTTTCATCATGCTAAACGGGGGAGTTAACTATTAATTATGAGAAGTTAATGTGGACGTAAACAAAGACATTAGTTTGAGAGAAGAGATCTTCTGTTTTGGATACACGAAGGGGAAGCGACTCAAAGAGCTAAACAAGCGAATGGTATTTATGTTTGATTCACTCAAAATTCCACGGCTCAATTCAAGCAATTCCCAGAGCAAACTTTTGTAATTACTCTGACCTTCCAACTTTATTTCGAATAAAGTTTTCTCCTGTTGTGCATATTATCCGTGTATTTCGGAAGTGTTGCACCGGGAATCGAATCCGCTCTCTCCTTAAACGCTACTTACTTGGCTATCCCATACGATCAGCAAATTTAGGATTTTCATAATAATTTTTTATTTTCGCTGCATTCTATATTAAGCGTGCTGATTTGGGAAATCAAATTGGCTATAATTTTCTACATCACTGCCACCGAGTTTTACGGTTCAAACGTGGATTTGGATTTCGCTTCTAAATGGAGATCGAGGAAGAAGCTGGTCCAAATCAGAGGGAGGACATATCTCTCATTTTGAAGGTACTTGAATTGGTATCTAATTAACTTGCGAATTCATTTTTTCCGCTCTGTCTTCTTTAAGTTGGAGATGAGAGTTTGTGGGAATTCCTAAGAATTCGTCCCAATGATCCGCTTGTTTTACAACACTTTCGGGACACTGCTTTGTGTTGGATGAGACTGTATTTGAAATGAAGCCGGAATACAAAGTTTTAATTATAATTATTTGAAAATGTGAATCGCCCGATACGCATGCATTAAAAAAATTGCCTGCGGTATAAAATGAATTATGAAAGGCATATATTTCGGCATACATATTATACATTGCACATTTTAACCGCTGTTGATTGGCCACTCTTATTATGAGAAGTGCTTTCTTCACCTATTCCCTCCAAACATCCGTCGCTCTGGGGCGTATACGGTTCAATGATGATCCAACTCGTGGTTATTAATTACTATCTTCCTTGTTTGGCATATTAACAAAGTGCATTCATAGCGACACTATTCGAAGGTACTTTAATATTCGGAAGCACATTTTGTTTTGATGATCATATACGTATTATGATTTAAGAGAATTTCCGAACGCCCTCTCATACAATTTCCTGAGTTCAAGGAAAAAGACGCGGAATTCTCGGAGCGGAAGTGTGTTTTCGGAGAAAGGGCTTTCCTTTCGCATTCGAGAATTAGCGATACCAGATTTTATAAAAGTATTAGATTTTCTTGCACAATTTCATTCTATTTGGTCGTCAATATTTGTCTTTCCTAAGTACAATGTATCATTTCTATGTTAACTTACTAATTCTTTAATTCGGTGGCTGTTTTATTCCTCTTACGCCGTTAATTTCCAGCACCTAGTTCGTGTCTTTATATAAAAATAGATTGCATGGAAATTAGTTAAAAAGCGACATCTATAAGACAGTCATTACAAGCAAAATTGGAAAAGATATCGGAAGATATTTAGCGAGCAGTGGATGGAGTTAATCGAACGAAAAAGGAAAATATTTCAAATTTGACTAAAGTGAAAAGAGCAAAACAATGTCAAGATGAAGGTCTCTCTAATAACCTTGGCAAACCACGCGTTTAAAGCTGTTGTGGTACACTGAAGAAAGGAAGGAAAAACGTTTATAATTGAAGCACTGTTGAGATGTTTAGTTCTTTTTCCGGGTTGAAGATTAACTCAGTCATGTCAATTTCATTGTAATGTTTACGTTATCAAGTTGTAAGAGAAAGCAGTCATCATTGTGAAAGCAGGGAACATTGTATAGTACTTAGTAGTGAATTAATAGTTGATTTGCCAGAAACAGAAAACAAAATGCATTGAGAATTGATCTAGTGAAGAGCAATGCCAAAAGTAAATATGAAATACTTTTTTTACTATTTATTTCTCTATTCGAGACAGGTGCATGCGGTTTAACTCATGTAGACCACGAATGGTAGTAGAATGATGTGTTTTAAGCAGAGGTAATAGCAAATGTGTGATTTTGAGATGTTATGTGAATGGTTCAAAAAAGCTGTGAGAAGCAAATTGAATTCGGTGGATCAAAGCAGAGACCAAAGTGTTTCGCTCCAACGGATTTGCTCCTTCGGCCAAGACCGAACCGAGTGTAACATCCATGTGAAAGCATTTTGTAATTGCAATGAGATTGAATTTTCCAACAAAAATTAAACGGTATTAAAGAAATAGTGATCAAAATGAAAAGTATTTTGGGCTGTAACTAAGTAAAGTAAATCAGCACTCCAGTGCTCAGAAATGCGTATCTTTTCGGCAAACTTCATTCGAAATATTGTTACCCATCGAATGTGATTCCATTGAGCTCATTTCCCCTTCTCCCGTATGGAAAACAAATGGAAGACCAAATGGAAGACCGCGTGAAATTCAAATGACCATTCCAAAGCAGATTTTCTTGATTTAGTAAAGATATTCACACACACAATCGGTTATTGATATATACTTTTAAAATTGTTAAAGAAGTGTTGGAAAAATCTGTCTATAAAGTACTAAGCCCAAAGGCCGGTTTATAATTCCAATGCATTATCATCGGGGGGGGGGGGGAGGAGGGGTGGTGGAATAGACGTCTATTTACTGGATGCATTGGGAGAAGTAAGTTTGCGCAAGTTTTCGCAATTGGTTCAGAGCCTCCTCTATAACATTCGATAAGTTGGCAGCAAAAATGTAATCCTTACACCTCTGTTTTCTTCAAAACATAATGGCACAAGTATAAGACAAAATTGTGTAAGATTTATACGTTTTCCTTGATCTCGTTCTCGTAAATAAATAACGCACTTTATAAGGTGGCATCGAAAGTATATTAAGAATAATATACGAAGAATAGCTCGTCATTATGTCTGCAAGTTTCCTTTAATCAACATAAATGACGACAAGAAACGACGATGCCAAAGAAATGTATGAAAATACAGATAAATCTCAGTAAAACTTTTCAGTTGTCCGATATTTGTCTTTAAGTAGGGGAATATACAAGTATTGTATGCATTTGTATTGAATTTAGCATAATGAATTAGTTAACCTTGATGGAGGCTACCTTTCGTCTTTCCAAATGAGCATTATTTCATTAACAGGCGCAACCTTGCGATGTTTTCCAAGTGAATCGGCAGCTCTTCCGCTGCGTCACGTTCTGCTTGGACTCCCTCGAAGGCCACCAGCGAAGCGGGCAGTTCACTAAATTGCCACATCTGAGATATTAATAAACTCAGGACAATATCATTGTGATGCGAAAAGATTTCAAACGGCCATTAGATTATCGCCGAGCGAAACGTTATTGAATTTGCACCAGAATGAATGAATTCGTGCAATACCGTCGCATACACTTATGAAGGCAAAACTCTTAACGATTCATGGGGATGAACTTATATTATTTAACTTAGATCACTGCCATAACATCACTCTTAATTTCCCGCTGAAAGTGGTTGTAAGTGATGCTAAATCTTCAGAACAAATTACAAATCACGAGAAACACACAATGCGAACCCTTATTCCTGCGTCCTAATAAAAGTCAAATGCATCAGTAGGCTATTTACATGTCTATTTAGAACCAATAAAACTTATTTTAATTCTATCAAAATCACTATGAAATATTCTCTCTGCAAGAAATGGCCACATATCACATAAATAAATGATCGAAGAATAATAATGAGAAAGGCTCTGAACGTCTAAACTATAAGCATTGAAAAGCGGTTTCTGTTCAAACTGAACTCAATTTAAACTAAATGCGATATTTAATGGGACGGCCACAAAAATAGTTAAAACAATTTCTACCATTTAAATGTATTGCTTTGATTTCGGGAATTTCTAAAAAATACTTCCCGGATAGGTAGAGAATCAAAACTCAAGGAGCCTACAAATCTGGTCTTGATCTATCGAAAACATTAAATAACTTTTACAAAAAACGTCCTGGGTTCGATGCTAGGACAATGCAAACATATTTCATTTAAAATACATTGGGATATAGCGGAAAATATTTTTGAAACAGTGTTATAAGTACTTTAAAATTCGCGCCATGCATTCCAAACAATAGAGTCGCCTGGTGCCGAACCCAGGGTCTCTTGGAAGATGTGAATACATATAACGCCCTGGAAGAAACAAAACTTACTTAATTCAGATTTTGAAGTCGTTATTTAACCGGGAAGCTCCTAAAATAGGACTTCGTCAAATGGCTCTCTGGGATCGAACCAAGGACACTCCACAGGAAACCATAAATAGCGTATTTGAAATTTATTTATGATCTCTAGTCATAGGCCGGTATTCATGTTTACATGTTCTCGGGAAAGGATTCTAAAAAAATCTTAAAAATCCTAGCAAACGTTTGGCGGGAATTACAAATTACTTATAATACCGTTTCGAAAATATGTTTAGCTACATCACTGTAGGATAGGAAAATTATAGAGGCCCAAGAAAACGCGCTCTTTAAAACTGTCACCAAAAGTGCGTGAGTTTGACGCCTGGTTGGTGCAAATTTCTCCTATTTAAAATTAATTGCGGCGATTTTTAAGAATATTTTCAATCCCTATTTTTCCTTTTGAGGACTTTCTCGATATGAAATCGACTTGAAATTTGTTTTATTAATGTGCTTGCAGAATGCAAGCAACTTTTACTCGTATGTTTACTAGATAGGCTAAAAAGGGGAAAATAACCGGTGGTGTGTGTATGTTACTTTAAATTATTATTTTTTATTGCTGTGTAACCATTAAACGGAGGAAAAGAATAACATTTGAAAACGGAAATGATCGAATTATTGAAAGAGGAAAAGCATATAAGCTTGGAAGGACGTACGATATGGAAATGAATAAAAGGGACTCGGTAAAAGCGGTATAAATTTGTTTTCTTCCTACATTTTTAGAGCTTTCTGTACGACTTAAGTTTCAAGGGAGAGAGACGTAGTGAGAAAATGATTTTAGATGATATGGCGATCGGCTTTGGCAGATAGCGTTCTATTTTGTTTCTAGATCGTCTCTGACTTAGAGCCACGCACTTTGAATTCCGAATTTCTTTTTTTCGGAAGGTAGAAAATCAAAGTTCAACAATCTCTTACATTTTTGTATCATAGATGAAAATATTATTTGATATTGCGTAAGTGACAAATGAATTCGCCATTGCGATGAATTCTGGAATTATGTAACTTTAATTACATATTGCGTCGGAGTACCTTCATTACCTGGGATGATTTGCAAATTAGCAATAAATGATTTAATATGATTGCACTTGGTAACGTAATTGTATGAGTCAGATCCTTTGACCTCGGAAGTGGAATCTCATCTTAGATTGAGTATTCGTTTCTGTTGACCGCGTTTATGTTATCTCGGACGGAATTCAGCAATCTTCATTATACACCCACTAACAGTGACTTACATTAGTGCAGCTTGAGGTCACGTTATTCATTGAGAAAGTCCAATGCAGCGTACTAACGCCTCTACATCTTTCAAATTATCACAACAGAAACAAGTGCATGAAAGATACATTTTCCTGTGCCTCACGAAAAATATAACATTCATGAAGACGTAGAATAAGGCACAGTGGCAAGTGTGGAGGGTTTGTGGATCCAACTTGCTTGGTGATGGACAACGATGCTTAGAATGCATTCTGCAGAGGCTGTTTCTTAGAAGTTTTGAATATGCATGTTTACAGCGATTTAAGCAGTTTCATTATACTGATTTTTAAATCATGAATATGCGCCAATTTTAATGTAGCAATAATACTTATGTCAATTATTGAGTTTTTAAAGTTCGGTTTTTCGATAAAGATTTACAAAAATTCCTCTCGGAAAATTTGGCGGAATATTACACATGGCACCGAAGATCAAAAATATATAGAATATGTATAATAAAAATCTCTTTAGAATCCATTTGCATTTCAACTTGAAATTTATGGTACCTCTTTATTTCTGATTTTTTCTAGACAATAATTCAGACATCAATGGTTCGAGCAAATATAGAACAAAAAATATAGTTTCTTAAATCAAAGCGTTATACCGTTACTTATATTGATCCGAATGCCGTATTATTAGTAGAATTTATATCTATTAGGTGCCTTGAGGACTTTGAAGTCCCGAACAAACTTTCACGCTATTGTAAATAACTTTATTTTGTATTTTCAGTATCAAGATATTGTTCTAATATCGATTTCATTTGCCTTCCAAAAGATGCCGCAGAAACAGTTACACCCACTAAGAACCTTTCAAATGATTGCAGTGATAAAAGCACGTAACGGACCAAAATGTGGCGGTTTAATTGAGCCAATGCCTTAATTCAAAAGAATGGATTAGTTTTTAAAACAGTTTGTGTTTTGATGATTATTGAGGAGCAAAGTAATTCACGTCGCCTTTGAATCCGGCAAGTTTCTTTGTGCCAGTTCCGGTTGCGCAGGGATTCCCCTGAGAACTGGTTTTCTTCTCCTGCATTCCTTTCATCTCGACATTCGATGAGGACTACGGAATCAGACACGAATAAAAAGCGGGAAATAAACAGTAAATGAGCATTGCCTGAATTCGCACCACAGAATATGCGTGAGCATTTACGTATGCCATTTCTGCTAATAATCAGCGATTCTCGTCTTACCCCGATAAATACCACGATTCTTCGCCTCCTTGAAAATGCAACTGCCCTGCGAAAAACGAGGTCGATTAAGAAGTACGAAGAAATTTTACGCGTTTATACGGGAACGAAAACATTTGTTATAGGATTTAAAACATCTACGGAATAGAAAGTTATATTATTTGCTAAACTGTATGTCTGATATTCGATTTGCAAGGTTTGCTAATGCTTGTCACGTAATGTCTGTTCTCTTTATACATTCGCAATGGATCCGTCATTCGTGTGTTCGTAATCTGGGGCACTGGTCGTTTATAACCGCAAATTTATATAAATATTTTATCTTATTTCTCCAAATTCTTGTAATGATCGGATCTAAACTTATATTAAATTAACAAAATAAGAATCTTAGATCTCGTGTTTTGGTACTGTTCTAGAGTTCACTCTTATTTTTAATTTAATTTTTGAGATGAAATGAAGCATGCAAATGGCGAAAAATAACATGGCGTGCATTTAAATCTAAGTTCTCTGGCCGTACTTCGTGGAACGACATTTAGAAATGATAAAAAACACAATAATTTCTACAATAAAACTTTAATGGACGACCGGACGTCTTTTTAATGGACGACCGGACGTTCTTCTTGACGTGTATTGTTTATGGGAATATTTTCGAGCCGTCTAGGGTCGAACCCGGGGTAATGTTTTCAAATAAATTTCGATACGTGATATTGGAGCTCTAATGAATCCTTAAATTTCAAATTTGGATCGGGAAGTGCGTAAATCAATAGCTTTTATGCCTTCCCAAAGGAGATCGGTTGAATGAATATCCAACCGGACATCACCTGCGTGGTTTGTCGAGAATAGCTCCGCCTTCTTTCAAACGTTTCCTTTTTACATTAACATATGCATTAATTCCCACCATATGGCTTATGATGAGTGATTTGGGAATGAATTGAGTGAAAAATAATCTTCGGCTGTGTCCTCAATCAACTGATCCAAATATATCTCGAATGCGCATTTTTAAATATTAATTTAGAATAATAAGAGCACCCAAGTATTTGCAGTTACTCACGTTTGGGAATGCTATAATTGTAAGAGGTTTGGCTTCGTTTTATGCTCATTTCGTTGAGCTGCTGATTCTCGCACCTTCTACAAGTAGCGTCCAGATCGTTCTGTGATATGTTTCCATATTGAATTACAGTACTGTAGGTTCTCCCCTTTATACCAACTTTTATTGCCGAGTGTGGCAATTCTTGAAGAGGTTTCAACGGCCTCCTCGCGAATTAGGGTTAATTTCGCATACGTCATCGAATCCGTGACGACACTCGTTTTCCTCCTCAAAATGTGCAGATTTCTCTCCTGAACGTCATCCAGTGACGTCACCAAAATGACCGCAGTGACCTCTGAGAGAAAGTTTGCGAAAAAGAAGTAGCAATTATGGAATCGCGTAATCAAAGAGAGGAGAGTATCTCATTGAGGAAAAGGAGTTGATTCTGCCCACAGGTTGTGAAAGAAGCAGGGTCCCGATAACGGGTGGCTCGGAGGATTAATGAGCACTGTAGGTACTTTTTTTACGATAAAGAGATAATGGGTTGAAGGGAACGAAACACTCGGCCAAAAGAAGTATGGAAAAAGCGCCGAAGACCGAAACGAAAAATAAGCGAGATTTACCGACAATCCCACCTAAATTTGTTTGCGAAAGAAAAATATCAATTGCGATAGTTAACTGAAGGAGTGTCAAAAATAAAGTATCCGATTTGGAGCATCTTATTCATAGCAACAACACCGATATTTTGATACGCACAGAAAGCTGGTTAAATGAGGATATTTGCGATAATGAAATATTTCCAAAGGATTACACTATTTATCGCCGGGATCGTAAGGAAAAGACAGGTGGCGGTGTTTTTATTGCGGTTAAATCATCTCTCCAGAGCAAGCCGAGGACTTCGATAGCGATATAGAAAGCGTCTGGTGCACAATAAGCCAAGAAAATAAGCCAAACATAAATGTATGCGCGTTTTACCGATCACCATACTCCTCTCTCGACAGGTTTTGCGAAATCTTAACGACGAAATCAATTTCTACACGATTAAGAACAATCAGATTATAACGGGGGGAGATTTTGATCTTCCAGACATCGACTGGAATAATTATAACATAAATAAAAGAGCCCGGGATGTCGACTCATGTAAAATGTTATTAAATTTGCTTCAGAATAACTCGCTTAGCCAAGCAGTGAAATCGCCAACCAGGGGTGAAAATATACTCGATCTCCTCTTAATTAACTTTCCTGAGCGCATAGAGAACATTTCGATTGACTTGGAGACCATAAAGGCGTTTTTACAGGTATTGAGATAAACCTTAGCAAGTATAAGAAACCCAAACGCAAAATTCATCTTTATTCCTATACCAATTTCGAGGAATTTAACTTAAAACTAACTACTGATGATTAAGTCAACCTCCCGGTTAGAGGAAGACGCCGGGTTCGATTCCCGGCCCTGTCAGACTTTTTTCAAGTCCGTTTTTCCTTGGGATTCTTCCTGGGTGCACGCCCTTATGTGCATAAGTACCTTTAACCCTAAGTAGATTAATCCAAATAAGTCGCAAGGGCCAGAAGGTATTCCGGCAAGAGTGCTAAAAGAACTGGCAGAAAGCGTCGCCCCTTATCTCAAAATTATATTTTCTAAATCGATGAACGAAGGTAGGGTCCCAACTGATTTTAAATTTACGAATAATATTCCTGTTTACAAAAGCGGATTAAAGGAGGACCCAGGAAATTATAGACCCATATCATTAACTTCGTTACCGGCCGATCGAATGGTTAACGCGTTAAGCGCTATCGCTCCAACCACACGGCCCCGGGTTCGAAACCCGGCTGATCGGGATTTTTCTGATCAGGGAATGTTTGTATATGTTTGTCTGACTTTCCGGTGCAGGGCTGGCGGCAGGAAGGGCATCCGGCTGTAAGAGTCACTTCATCGTCAAAAAGAAACCTCATCCTCATAATCAGCCAAACCATCATTCATCAGCCGACCCCATACAATATGGGGAAATGGCTTAGAGGAAAAAAATCATTGACTTCGATGTCAGGAAAGGGAATGGAACATATCGTCGTGGGCTCACTCATGGGATTTTTAGATAGAAATCGATTATTCGACGTGAACCAGCATGGTTTTCGAAAGTCCCGATCATATGAAACCCAACTTACACTATTTGTAGACTTAAAATCTGTGGAAAGTAAAAAGCAAGTGGACGCTATTTTCCTAGATTTCAAAAAAGCATTCGATAGAGTCCCCCACTACAAACTAATTTATAAACTAAAACTAGCAGAGATTAACAAGGAAGTAGTCGACTGGGTTAAGGATTTTCTCTACGAGAGGGAACAACAAGTAGCACTGGATGGCGTTAGATCAAATAGAGTCAAAGTTTCCTCTGGCGTACCTCAAGGCAGTGTAAATGGACCTCTTCTTTCATGACTTGAGTGACGAGATAGATTGCAATGTGAGGATACTTGCGGATGACTGGTTATATATAGAGGAATAACAAACGAGGAAGACCGAACATCTCTCTTAAACGATTTAGTCCTCAGGAACGAAAGTGAAAATAACTTTTACTATACCACAGAATATAATATAATACCACAAAATTCACTTTCGTTCCTGACGGATCCATACCACCAAGTCACGGCCCAAGCAGTTGATTCTATCGATTTAGTCCTCATTCAAAGGTGGTGCGAAAAATGGGAATTAGATATTAACGTAAGTAAATACTCCGTAGTTAATTTCTTCGAAAAGAAAAATAATTCTTCCAAATCACCCGTATAAAATGAATGGAATTAATATAAAAGTAGTAGATTCAGTTGAATATCTCGGGATCAACATTACTAATAACTTAAATTGGAGCACGCATATTCGAAAAATCTGCGGCAAAGCAAGTAAAAGGCTTTGTAAAGCGTATTGTCGGTAAATGCGATGAAAAGGTGAGAGAGCGATGTTATTTTACCTTGGTCAGACCCCTTCTGGAATATGCGGCAAGTATATGGGATCCGGCGGATGAAACTCGAGAAAGTGCAGCGTAAAGCGGTTCGTTTTGTTAAGAAATGCTACGATAAAAAAGCACAAAAATGCTCTCAGACGTAGGTTGGGAATCCTTGAAAGAAAGGAGATTGGAAGCTGCGATTGCTTAATAAATTCAGGGAATCTACATTTTCGGAAGATACAGTCGGTATCATGCAATCCCCCTGCTACGTCGGTCGATCCGATAATGAGCGTAAGTTAAGATAAAAAGATGCTAGGACGAATCATTTTTAAAATTCATTCTTTCCGCGAACGATACGCGACAATAACCAAATAAGGAAGTAGTTTAGATTCAACTGGTGTTTACACCCCCGGCTTGCAGGGTATTAATGTAGATGTAGATGAATTAAATACTACTTGAATCAAAACAGCTAGGAAATCGCATTGACCCCTGTCTGCCTCATCAGATCTACACGAATGCTACATTTAAATCATTACTAATAATACTACATTTACATACTTTTAAAAATTAGAATCTTGGACTTACACTGTTACAAATCTAATTTTAAGTATGTTGCCGTTAAGATAGCTCGATAAAATTTTCGTAGTAATCAGCTTATAAATTGGGCAAGTTTTTAAAACAGTCACCAAAAATTTTTTAAGGTGTGTTTTTTTTTAATTGGCCTCGAAGATTTTGATCAAATTCATGACGTCACAGTTTCTTTAATTTGAAGTTTAATTTTGACTTAATGGAAGCAGCTGTGACAACAAATGTTTTTGCCTCGGTTAAAGCAACTATTCAGTGATTTTAGAGAAAACAATTAACCTTGTACCATAGTTACTTACGTTACCATGGCTAAAATTACCCTAAAGTCACATTTTTTCAATACTTAAGAAATTCGTAACTCGGAAAAGAATAAAAAGCGGACCTCCAAAGTGAGGTGTTTCGGATATCCCAAGAGGAGCTTTTCCGATTATCACTACTTTTTAGGACACCCTGTACCTATATAATAAATAATTCTTTTATTCTTCTTCTTTTTATCATCGTGAAAATGACAAATTATGTTAATATGTAAAATTATGTAAAATATGTAAAATTATGTCAAATATATTATTATTTTTATTGTAAAATTACTTCGATTGCGATAAAGCTGTTGAACTATTTTTCAGTTTAATTTTGAGTGGTTTTAAATATTAAAAATCTTGTACAAGAAGTGTGTCTGCCCAGAAAGAGGGATATCTTGGTTCGAGTCCCAGTAAAGTCACTATTTTTCACTTCTTGTATAACCTTGCGTCGAGTCGCACGCTTTCCTGTGCTAAGTTCAATTCCAACAAATCCCTTTTAAGGTTTAATTCCATTCCGAAGTTGAAAATCAAATGTCCGAATCCAATTTTTCGCATCCTCAAAACAAAACTACATAGCAAGAAAATATTAAAGAGAGTAATATAAATAGCGCGAAGCGAGAAAGAATAAAGAAATTACGAACTTAGAGATTGGATATGCAAAATTTTGAGCTGTTTTACTAAGTCTCGAGGTTTCGAAATAAGTTTGTCTCTCGACGTTTCGGTCTCCGGAACCATCTGCAGGAGCCAAGTGAAAAATCTTCGCTCTTCCGGAGACCGAAACGTCGAGAGGCATCGAAGAAGCCACCCGGCTTGCAACTCGAGAGAAATCCACGACTAAAATAAAATCTATGGTCGAAGGCTTCACTTTGTGGAAATCCATTACAAATATATAATTAAAAGATTCACTTTTACAATTTCCACCGTTCATTAGAAAGCGCGATCGATTTCGGCTGGAACTGCCATCTTCAGGTGAGGAATATAAGGGAGGGTTGGGTGGTGAGGAGAGGAATACGGGGAGGGAAGTGGGTGAGGGGAAAAAAGGAGGAGTGGCTGGAGGAGGAAATGAAGGGCAAGTAAGGGTTAACAGGTAATGTCCGGGGCCCTTTTTTCCCTCACCCACTTCCCTCCCCATATTCCTCTCCTCACCACCCAACCCACCCTTCCACCTTATACATACCTCGTGAAAAAATATTTCCTCACCTGAAGATGGCTGTTCCAGCCGAAACTGGTTGTGCTTTCTAATAAACGGTGGAAATTGTAAAAGTGAATCTTTTTATTATTTATTCATCCGCAACATTCGCCGGGAAAGATCCTTTCGGATATATTGTCTTTTGGTAAGAATTATGGTAGAGATCGGACTGCAGTGGGTGTTAAACGCTGACCTAAGGCAAAAGTGGGTCTCTTAGATCGTCAGCCCTTTCATTCCTGCGAATCAGTGCTAATCCGGTTGAAGCAGCCCCGAAGAGAAATCTTTATCTTAGGCCGTCTTATGCGAACTTATTTTTGATTTCGTGTGAGTTCAGCCAGTTTTAGCAGCTTCATATAAAAGCGGTCAAAATATAATGAATGTCTTATTAGCAAAAACAATTTGCATTGATTTACATAATTACGATGAGAAAATAAACGAATCAGAAATTATAATCTATTTGGATATCAATTCAGATCTGTGAATACGAATTTTAATGTCATCATTGACTGTTAGGACCATGGTTTACATTGCCGCCGCAGTTAGTTTGAGGACAGGTGGCGACGTATCTTATACAACAGCAAACAGTCAAATTCTATGTATCTATACAGTAACCCATTTGCATAAAATATAATAATATGAAAGTAGTAAAAAATATATAATAGGTACTAAAATATAATTATACAGTACACGAAATGGATCCATAAAAAGTTAAACATATATTTATATAATCTAGAAATAGCATAATATTATTTGTCAAATACTTATCATGCAAGATCTTTCGGGGTTCCTGATAGGACTTCACAGTACTTCACCAGGCAATTTGTCTCACATTTCGTCAACAACAGGCTCACTCATCGATATATTCATTTTATTAATAACGTTAACAAACCATTTAGTATTTATTGGAAAAGGTTCAAATACTTCTGGAGGCCGACTATTCCATTCCACAATACTTCTATTAAGGAAATAATATTTCCGATTATCAGTTTTTTGCTTTATACATCTTATTTTGTATTTATGGTCATGCCTTCCCAAGAAAACAACCTCTTTTACTCCATCACGTGATTCCTTATATATATTCCATCTCTTCTTCTGTCTTCTAGGCTGACCCAGCCTAGTTCTTTTACCATCTGAGCTGCTTCGTTTTTCATACCTGCCTAACGCGATCCTTGCCGCCCTTCTTCGCACCTTTTCCAATTTCATTTTAACTCCTACTTGATAAGGGTCCCATAAACAGAGACGCGGTGGTTACACCACCTGCTGAATCAATGCTAGATGATGTTTGCTCCATGAAAGGTCTGTCGTCACTCATTTATTCTAATGCTAGATTGTTGTACTTGAAGAGTTTTGGGCGTAACCGTTCGTCATATGAACACTTGATGGAATTACCGAAGCCCTGTTCTGTTTATTTTGAAATTTATACAACTTGTGATGATAAATATTACTTTAAAAGTCGATTTTTGCACCAAGACTCATCTTATTTAAGAGAAAATTAATTGGAATTAAGCAAATGAATGTTCTATTTAGACCACTGCGAATAAAGTAGATCGATGTGTTTTGGCCTACGATCTGGAAGCCGTGAAGCGAGGTTTTAAAATGGATTCGAAAATACTTTTAAAAACGTAGATTCCTCTATAGTGCATTCTTTTAAATGTATCAGACGTTCCCTTAGATATTTTTTCGCAATTCCCTCAGTAAGCGTGTTTGGCATCTTATCAATTTTGTTATTCAAGGCTGCTTAATCAATATGATCGTTCTTCGATGAAGAAACTTTCACTAAACCATTCCCCGGGAAACGCACAATGTCGAAAGGCCGTTTCATAACTTTTGAAACAATTGACTTTAACTCGACAACTTTTAAACTTCACCCTAATCTATAAAATTCACAGTCTCTGGCGATGTCTTGTGGAAATTCGGCTGATGAAGAATGACAATTTGTACTTTTTCCACAGTATATTATTGAAAACAATAAACTTGTTGATGGAGATCAATCTCTGAAACTAGTCGTGTTTTGTTTTCTTTTATTGTTTTTAATAAATTACTGTGGAAAAAGTACAAGTTGTTCTTCTTCATCTTCACCCTATTTTACAAACTCCATCCGTGGAGTGATTTTGATTTTGACGCGTTAATCGGAGAATTGACGGAATCGAAAACTCCAGTGTTTTTACAATTATATTTAAAGCTGATAAACTCTAACAAATTATATCCGTAGTTTCAGGTGAAGATATTTACATTAATCCGCGTATGGCAGAGGGTGCAAAACGCTAAAGTAGCTGAAAAAATTTAATATCAGCACCATCCGGAGAAAGAGAAGGCCATGTTTGTTTTCGCTGTAATCTAATGACGATTATGTTCAGCCTGTTGTTTACTACAGCTTTTTACGCCTATTTCATTACAATAAACAATTTTCTGGGTGTTTAATGTTGTACCTTTATTTGAAATCTACGAATTTGATGATAAACAGTGGCTAAGCCATTCCGCGCTATCCTGTCATCTGGTTAACGATGACTGGCCTTTCGTAATTCGAGCTGTGCATTTATTTTAGGAATCATATTCCCTCTTCATATCTCTGTGGAGAACCTTAAACCATATGAGAATCCTGTACGGCTCAGTTAGGAATCCTATTCGCCGTTAAAATGATTCTCTGCAGCCATAGTCTCTATAGTCAACAGATGAAACTGAATTCTTCTAAATATTCGTAAGTTATAACGTACCGCTGGCATATGCTTCATTACCGATACAAGCCGAACAAACCTCATGACCGACTAAAATCTGTGATTGCCAACTGACGGCTCAAGTTCCGTAGAAATCGCTGATTTGAATATACGGAAAGTCGTAAAATGCTCTATTATGGATGAGTATGGTAATGAAGGCATTTTAAAATAGCAACGCATGATATTATAGCTGATAGATTATATGGATAAAGTCAATCGGTTTTTGAGGGTGGTACTGAAGGGAGAATCAGTGTGTTAGAAGGAGTATTTTTTGAGGAGACGTCTCAAGTGTTTGCAAGTTGTTGTGTTTGCATCACAAGTAAAAAATGAAAACTCCAAGCGAAGGATTTCTTTAAAGTGAGATGGACAGCTCACCTGCGGAAATTTTCCATCCTTTCGCGTGAAATCATTGTAGCTTTATGGAAATCGTATCTGAAGTAAGTAATTCCGAGAAGCTGCTCGTATCGAAATCAGAAGATTCTCTGGTCGAGTGATTAGGGTGAGTACACCCCAAATAATGAAGGTCTATCAGAAACCTCGCGTTTAGTAATGGGGATAACATTCTACATCCGCAGTATTTTTATTAAAGAAATGTTCTTGTAGAAATTTTATTTCATCGAGAATAATTAGCAGTTACAATTTACTCAATTATTTGGTGGTTTTATTAATGTATTATTCGGTTGCTATTAGATTACTCATTCCTCTAAGTGCCACCAGAAGGCCTAACGTGCAGCTTCTACAAAACGTTATAAACCTGGAAAAGGGCTTTATTGGATAGAGACTTCCATTTGATAAAAGAGAGAGTGGGAAGATGTGCTCATTTAGGAAGGCCTCTGGATGTCTTTCGTGGCCGTCGCCTTCACGGCCAATTGACGGCTGAAATGAAGGACGTCCCTCTGGGGAATATTTGTTACTCAAGAATGACACATTGGAAATTTGTCGCGAAAGTTAACCATATTGGATAATATGGAAAATAATCCGAATTATTGCCCATCATAATGCAGGTGGAATTGCATGCAAGACGAGTATTTTACAATTTTCCACCTCTGTGTATTCCTTTCATTTATCTTTGCTTTAAACAGAGAAAATAATTTATTTTCTTCTGTCTGTTCGTGGCTGCAAATATTTATAAACTACCGAATCATTCCATTCGCTTTCCAATAATCGCATTCATCGCAAAATAAATTCTCTCTTCTCATTACATTCTGGATTGAGAAGGCGAATTATGTTACTTCTGTTTTCACTTTCATTCCGAGTCTAAATGTTTTCGCAGTTTACATTGAGGGGAAAGAGCAGCCGTAGGACTTTTCAGACCGAAGTTAAAATGTATTGCTACTAAATTGGAATGAAAACAGAATTGAATATGTCTGTTTCACGGTATTGAATCGTATGTTTCACGGTCGCCCATTGTTCGCGGAAATATTTACTTGAAACAGCTTTTCCTGGAATTTATTTTCCGATCAAATACAAGAAATTCCTTGGGAAACTCTTTTTCTCACTTTGAATCGGAGAGACCAAGTGAGACATGTTCTTCAAACCGGACAGGATACACTTCGTCGCAGTTATTAACAAATAAATTCGCAATCACAATTTTTACTACACCACAAGAATTAAAACATACACGACCTAGGTTTAGCTACATAATCAGGTCACATTTGATGATCGTGGTCGTGTATGCATTAATTCTTTTGGTGTAGTAAACGTTTTTATTACTAATTGGTTTGACATATTGTTCACTAACGGCAGTTTTGTATAAATACAAAAATATCAGACATATAATGTGAAAAATTAATGATGCATATTTAGGGTTAATTTTGTGGTAAACAAACTTTTACTAGACCACTATTATTATAATTTAAATAGCAGTCTAGTAAAGGTTTGTTTACCATGAATGATATATATTTTTATATAGTTATATATAGTTTACCATATAATAATAATAAAATAGTGGTCTAGTAAAAGTTTGTTTACCATGAATTTTTTTGTGAAAAATTAGTTCATTTTAGTACATCCTCGAGATTAATTAAACCTCACTGTAAAAGTTAGTTAATTATTGTGCGCCGGAAAACAGGCAGGTACGGCAAAACCTGGTATGTTTACCATCATTAAAATATACTAAGTCGTTTCTTCCTTAATTACTCGTTAAAGATGATTTTCTCGCGAAAACTACCCAAACATATTTTACGACAAGAGTGCAAGATTTCGAATGTAATTCATTTTCGTGGGCTCAATGTTTGGTCCCTAAGTGTTCATAATCTAATTTTCTACGAGACATAATGCTGCACAGCGAAAAACCAATTTTTAAGAGTATTCACAAACAGTATAACAATCCGTTTAGTCAAATATGAGACTGTCAGATGATTGAAAGCGGCCATTTGCACCTCTTGACATTTAACGGGTACATCGTTCTCCCATTAATATTCTCAGATTTTAGGCAATATTTACGATAAAATATGTGCGAAAACCTTCAAATTTTAAATATTAGATACAAACCAAAAGACAGAACCGAGTTTAGCCTCATCGATAGTACACAGTATTTACTCGCGCATAAAAGGCACGTGATTTCGAAAGTTTTCGGGCCCAAAACCACGGTAAGAAGAAATTAAAAGCTTTTTCGATCAACTGCTACGCTTACGGGAATCTTTTCTAATAATGTTAACGTCTCTTGTTTTTTTTACTTATTCATTCGAAATGGTCGCAAATTCGCGTAATGATGAGGAGAACCAAGAGAAAGAAACAATCTGCGGGTGGTCTTCCATGACTCCAATTCCGAAAGAGTTACTTAAAAGTACTCAAATCAAACGAAAACTTCAACGAAAGTGGATCTCGGAGCGACAGCGTCAGCCAAAATGGATTCAAAATCCACCGAAATGAGTTTAAATTGTGAATCTATAGGTAAACATAGCGAAGTAACTTTCTTGCGAGGGAAATATGGCGTCCGTGGCCTGAATAAATGTTTATGCGCGTTGGATAGTGACGTAATAATAGGTTGGCGATATACGATGCGCGGGCACTGCATTTGTTACGCAAACTTAATGGCGATAGCGTAATATTGGCTGAATATCTTCCAACAGCGAGTTGCTTTGAATGCACTATCATTGCCTCACTTCGAAAAATCCCATTGAGGCGATCGACCTTCCGTTGCTCCAAAGGTCGTTGGTTCGATCCCAGGTCACGCCATCGGAAGATTTTGGTTTTATTTCTCGTGAGGAGAAGTAAAGGAACATCTTCAATATTTAATATTAGGAAATTTTATTATTTATTTATACTATTTATTGTATCTACTGCAAGCTGGAGTATCCAGAATTCTCTGGTAGAAAAAATAAGCAAGTATTATTTGAAATGAAATGAAGTAAAAATTTTCCCAATAAACACCATAGGAGTCGCAATTATACCCGATTCCCTGCTTTCCTTATTTTTTCAAGATTTAACTTAACATATCGAACATTATAAGACAAGAAATTGTGTGAATTATTTACGAGAAATATATTTTCCTTGTTGGTAATAATGTTTTCGCGATGGAGCTGTTTTCTTGAGTATTCTCTCGTCAAACGTTCCACTGGCTTTAACATGAAGCTTTATCAACTCCGCAGACTTCCGCAAGACATCCTTTATCCAATTTAATTTTAAAATAATATTAATGATGCAGTAATTTAGTATAACTCTTTATCTTTCAAATCGTTGAAGTTTTCACGCTCAGAGACTTAGCTCATTCAAAGCAAAAAAATGGCGGACACCTTTTTCGAGCAAATTTCGGGATAAAGTAAGGAAAACAGGCAGGTAAATGGCGATGGAGTATCAAGTGCCTCATACCACGTCAACCCACAAGGGTTTTAGGAATGGAACCTGAAGAAACGGTTTCCCTTGGATTGCGGTGGATTTTTCGCAAGCGCTCGCGGTCCTGATAGAATCCACAAATCTCTTTTGGTTTACGTCGCGCGACTTATCTTAGTTATTTCCTAACCCCAAATACAGTTCGGCTCTTTGGTGGTGTGAATTTTAGCCTCTTTAGTATTAAATTCTTACTTATTATATGAAAAACTCACGTGACGACAGTTTAAGATAGAAATTTGATACATCTACTACACGAAAAGGACATTAAAAAAACTTTACACTTTATTGACAGGTGTCTGTATTTTAATTTTAATCGTTTAAAAACTTTTAGCGATGTTTTCATCCTCTGTATTGGTCGAAAATATGGTTATATGGTAGTTACAACTTGAAAAATAACATTACCTTCTTCTCGGGCCTTCAACTGCTAAACTATATTCGAACCTTCCAGAAACTGTGCTTCTTAAGTAAGTGTTCGGCTTATCTGCTTTGGTTCCGAATGTTAAAGACGTCGCATTTTAGTCTACGTAGGCGTCAATCCAGTTTCATATCCCCACTTCGGAATTTCCGAACTTCCGTTGTTACGCCACCTGTTTACGCGTGAGTCACTTGTCTTTCTGGACGAGCGAATGAGGGAGCGAATAAGAACGTAATCGCAGTAAATTCTCGCTAAGTGCCGGTAAACGAGGATTCGGATGAGCATCCACCGATTTAAATACGTAAAAACGGTTTTTGCAAAATCAAAATATGGATCTGAGAAATCGGTTTTTTATTTTCTGCATTTAACAAATAAATTATGAACATTATCTCTTCACTGAAACCCATGGAGTAAGTGTGGACGCAAAACATTACAACATTCAAAATTAGGCGATTAAACTTGGAAAATATGGCATATCATAATTAATACCATGTTTAAACGAACTATTGAAAATACTTATCCTATTTATTAAGATCATTCTATAATTCAAATTATGATATTTATTGCTTGTTGGATGTTTCTGATTCTCCGATGAATGGAACATTCTCTAGTTGTCATTTGGTGCAGGACAAATGTATCTTTCACGTGCTTAATCTCGTCTGAGATGACTGTGACGTACGCTGAATACTAATTAAGGTATCTGTTTATGGACCACCAAGAAATGCGCCACTCTTACGGATTCCGCCTTCACAAGTAAAGCAAACGACCAAAATCTTGCATATTTCTCTCTGAATATTCTAAAGACAGATTCTGTACGGTGTCCATACTTTACTTTATTTTTACAAATAACGAATACCCAATAATATCGATATAAATCCCTAAATCCATATGTGATACCAAAATATTAAATCTGTCAATCTTTGTCAGAATACGGCCGTCAATGAATGAGATGAACTTCTCAAATATATTAAAAATTCAATTTAATTGTGCGTAAAAATAATTGTATACGTTGACTCGTGATGATGTTGGAATTTCAATAATAGCGATGCACTTAAAAAAAATAAAAAGTAAGTGTTAGATAAATTCATACTTTGCAATACTCGTCGCTGAGATTGTTTTCGTGTGAATTGAAAGAGTTTAAGGCCTAATCTATACCTCAGAGATGACAGTTTAATTTTGGATGAGTGGCTGGATGAAAAGTAACTCTACTCAAATTCGCTAAAAAGTAGTTTAAAGGACAGCCTTGAGAAGATCGAGAAGTAAGAATACGAAAGAAGCTACGCGGATGGAAACCAGAGAAGTCTTCTACGGTACACGAATTTGGGCTATTTCATCAAATATATGCCATTTATTTTCGTTGTGAAACGAACGTGTCGATACACATGATGGATAAAGATGTCGCTGAGATGGAAAAGAGGCGTCAACTATGGTTGACTAGGTCTGCAAACATGTATATATTTAAGAAAGAGTATTGGAGGAATCAGAAAAGAGAAAATTGAGATATATGAACAACAGCGCCGCCGCATTAGAGAGCGTTTATTTTTACTTATGTTATTTGAGTCGTTAGTGAGTATAAAACAATGTTTGAATGGACACCGACTTTGTTTTACCTGTAATTACGAAACAGGTATTCAGGCGTATCTATAGAACTTGTACAATTTATCTAAATACACATTTTCAAGGAGGAGGCTAAAGAAATATAATTTAACGCATTAAATGTTGTTTTTAAAATTACAATAATTAATTGAAAGTCAAGATAGACGACCCTTTTCATTTGACCGAGTTCCCTGTTCTTACACTATTAATGTTTATGGATAAACAGATGTTACAACATTTGCCGTTGACATAGTTGTTTTTCCGAATCTCTGTTATCTCATCAGTGTACTATTACGATTATCAGTTTTAGCTCTTTCGAGCGAACATCCGGATTGAGAGAGGCCAAAGAGTAATAAAACAGACCAACTGACTTACTCATGGACGGTCTCCATCTCTCTCTTTCATCAATTTATTTAAATTTACGCTGCAATTTGGCCTTCTGGCCTCGCGGCAACGTTTCACGGAAACATAATAAATTAATTTTAATCCCGACATTCGCCCAAAGACATTTTTCGTTTCTAATTTGGCATTGAAGTGTCCATCCGTCCATATTAACAAGTTTAGGCTACAAATAATATTCTTTTTATATTTCCTTGTGACCCAGATTGCCTTTGGCTTCTTTTCAGATTTTTTTCTAGCTGAATTTGAATGAGTAATCAAATTATGTGTTAATATTGTAACACGAATAAAATTCATTGGATGGAAAACGAGATCCCACTCATAGCCGATCGAAATCTTCTTTTAAAACGTTCTCGATGTCTCGCGATTGCGAAATATAAAAGCCAACATACGCCGTTTCGAAGATTGGCTAACTATGACAAACAGGTCAGCCTTTATTACTGTCCGAAACCTGTTTCCAATCAATGTCATCTCGAAGAACTATATATACACACACACATATACATATATATATATATATATATGTATATATAATCCTACAAGGAAATAGACGTGGAGAGGTTCCAAAGGAACAAACAATGGAATAGACTACATCATCTTTTCATGCCTTTTGACAAAGTGATGGCCCTTGGAGCGACCGATTTTTACCAAATTTTGCAAATCGCTTTGATTTGATAAGAAAATGAAAACCCCCGAACCGTTTTATAATTTACGCAATTTTTTATGAAATATTGCAATGTTTAAAAATGAAAATTTTACGAAAGTGCCTTCGCATTTGAAGCCATATCTCCGGTAATATAGAAGCTAAAAATACACAATATTGCTCAATTTAAAGGTCTTGTGTTAGAAAAGATAAATATAGAAGATGTTAATAAAACTTAAACAATTTTATAAAGTATATAACAATTTTAAATTTTCAAATAGATTTTTGACGATGTACCTACCACTTTGATTTTTCTGATTTTCTTATATGTTGTACATTCAACCCTCCTCTACAAATAAAAAAAATTGGTGAGGGTAATATCTCATTTAAGAAAGGAAAAAAAATTAATAAAGTCCTGATGCACGCCGCGCCGCACAGTGGGCTAGAATCGAAAAAAGCTGGCCAAAATTACGAAAGTGCTTTTTTTGAGTGCGGACTTTGAGATTTCACATGTTTATTTGAATTAATTCTGCGTATAACTGCGAAATACTTTTTGTTGATTCTTGCGCATCACAATTCTCCAGGGGGTCAAAGTTGATCAAATTTTGTGATAAATGCCGGTCTTCGATTTTTCGCGTAATTCTTCAACTTCAAAACGATGCTGAACCCATTAACGTTAGTTATTGAAAAAACACAACTCTACATTATGAACCTGTATTTTATCTTTCACAAAGTTTAAATTTAATGATTTCAAATGAATATTTGCATATTTTATGTAACAAAATGGCGGACTCTTGTTTTAGAGAAAATTTTACCTAAAGCGAGGAAAATAGTAGAGAAGGACTCCGAAGGACATAAAGATATTTATACCACGTTATTCTTTGAAGCTTACTGAATAGGAATCTGAAATAAAACTTTGCGCCAATTTGCACCCACGATAATAATAACGAATTTTCGACAACACTGCATGGGCAAATCCGCGCGGCGGAGTACGGCCCTCCAGGAAGATATGGGTTTGAAGACCTTCGGACCTTCATGCCCCTTAAATGATAACTTTTGAATGCTGAAATTTACTTTTTACAAACTTTAGACGAAGAAATAATGAGAAAAATAATACACATTTACCCATCATTCTTAAAGGAAGAGTGAATTTAGCAACATCGTATATCTTTCATCGAGTATCAGAATAGAGTTATCATTTTTTTAAATATTTTTCTATTTTTTGATTTTTCACTTTATAAAATATTATGAAAGCGGTTTTTGATGTTTTTGAGCTAAGCTTTCTCTCACAGACCCTCAATACCATTGAAAACCAGCCCACACGTGGGCGTCTATCCCATTTTCCTCGCATATATTTTATTATATGCTCAGAAATCTCGCTTTTCAAGTAAAGTGCTCAGTGGACATCTTGCACCCGCACGCATTCACATATTACTCACATTAGAGGTTAAAAATCTCCAATTGCCGTCTTTGTCGGCGGCCCCCTTCTCATCCGCCGGTGTTCGGAGAAAACAAGAGAGGACACCGCACTTTTAATTGAACCTCTAACTTTATAACAGCCGTGTTCCAAAATTTTCATTCTTTAGATATTAATAATAGAAATAAAATTTGAAATTCGAAGAGCAGACCATCGGAAATTAAGTTTCCTCTCACAGACGACGATATTTGTAAGGAATGAGTCAGTTTCCGTGTGTCCTCAGTCATTGACTCTTCTGTAGGTAGTACATTATTTAAGGGAAAGTTGTCAATCTATTGCCCATTACCGTTGATAATGAATCGCTCCATTGGTGATGCTTCAAAACATAAATGTAAAGTGTAAAGATAAAGTGTGCAGCAGTTTCCGCGTCTATTCTGCCCGTGAAATAGAATTAATCCAATTGAGGAGTGGTGTGGATTCTGTAGTCAATTTGTGCAGCCGTCATCATAAGGATTATTCGCAATACAAGGTTCGTCAAAAGTATTGCTGCTATAGACCTTGAATATGCACAGAAAAGTTCGCTTCCGTTATTTGTGGACAATCACAAACGAGTTCCACAACTCCTTTCATGAAACAGTGGCTGGTGTTGTAGAGAGAACGAAACTCTGTATACAATGTAAAGTGGGAGTGAAAAAATTAAACGAGGCAGAAAATGTAGTTGAAGTGAAGGGTCCAGGTTGCTCTCAAACTATGGTGGAAGAGCACCCAACCAAAGACGAGTAAAAGTTGCTTGCGTTCTGCATATTGATAATACAAATTTAAAGTCGAAATCAATTCGAGAAGGAGCGAAGAAAAGGTTCGCGAGCGATGTTACTTAGCGTTAGTTAGGCCTCACCTTGAGTATGCATGTAGTGTATGGGACCCCGCCGAGAAATGTCATATTCGGGATTTAGAAAAAGTACAACGAAAGGCGATACGATTTGTAAAGAATTGCTACGATAAAACAGCCAGTGTCACTCAGATGTTACAGGACACGGGATGGGAATCATTAGAAGATAGAAGAAAAATTCAAAGGATAAATTTATTAAATAAGTTCAGAGAAATTACGTTTTCAGATGATGTAACCGATATAATGCGACCCCCCTGTTATATGGGCCGTTCTGATACTGCCCGAAAGATAAGGGAAATAGATGCTAAAACTAATCGTTTCAAAAATTCATTTTTTCCGCGAAGTATACGCGAAAGCAACCGTTTAGGAAAATAGAGTCAAGGTGCTTGCACCCCCTGCCACACGCCGAAAGGCGGCTTGCAGGGTTCTTACATAGACATAGACATAGACAAGGTCCTGAAAAAAAGGAATTAAAAATATTCTTAAAAATCAACGCAATTTATTTTAATTTGCATCCACCTGGTGAAGACCTCACGCACATTTGGTGTCGGTTTCATAGATATAATAAATAAGAGAGTGTTTCCCGTGACCCCTATGATATTTCTATTCCCTATCCTACTGGGATATTGCTTAAATTACTTTCGAAACCGGATCATAAATAATTAGAAATTCCCGCCTTACGTTTTTAAATAGTATAGACGCCTGGTGTCGAACCCAGAATCTTTTGGGAGATGTGAATACATATAACGCCATAATAGAAATATAAGTTATTTGATTCAAATTTTTAAGTTAATATCATACCGGGAGGGTCCAAAATTAAGACTTCATTATCCCCATTTGAAATGCATAGGGTAATGTAAATGGCTCTCTGGGATCGAACCAAGGACCACCAGGGAAACCTAACGCACCACATATTAAATATATCTATGATCTTTATTCAAATGCCAAGGTTAAAGTTTCTATGTTATCTGGAAGGGATTAAATAAAATCTTTAAAATCGTATCAGTTACTAATTTTAGAGACGCCTGGTGTCGAACCCAGGACCTATTGGCAGCTGTGTCTAATGCCCCTATTTCGTTTTAAATGAAAATCGAACGGTTTTGGAAGTGAAAAAGTAATTCTGTCTCAGTTTAGGAGTCGCGATTAAATAGAAATCAAAAGAAACATCGAAAATAGACCAGAGTAAGTTTATTTCGAGATTTGTTTCGCGAAGAATTCCGAGTAAGATTTTCTGTTAGAATTGTATGGATCGTGGGCTAAATATTGTCCTCGCTCCGTAAACTATAAAATAATTTTGATTTTTCATATTTAATGTTGAAAATTCTTAAATAACTGTAGATCACCATTATGTTTCCTCGAGAAGACTGGCTTTGCCTGCAGTAGTACCCTTTTTGTCCTCTTTTCTTTAAAATCAACTTTTATCTAATTTTGAACATTCTTGCATAGTATGAAACCTTTTAAATATATAATTTATGAGAGTCAATTTCAACTTTCAGATTTATTTGTTATATTAATACTTGTCATATAATATATCCTACGTGCATTGAATTGGCCTTAAATCTAACAAGTCACGCCTTCGTAAATAGATTTCACGAATCAATTCATTTTAAATGTTAAATATAATCGAATTCAGTCTGAACCCCTTTATGAACTAAATTAAGCACAATTTTAGAAATCGTTGTCATTATATTCAGGCCATAAATATATATCTAGGAACATTCATTTCACAGAATAAGTGATATAAAATTTAACTTTCTTAGTAAATGTGGATCCACTATGGCAAAGAAATGTAATTTTTAATTATTTTATTCTGTGAATATCATATACTATGTATTTAAATCGCAAAAAGATCTTCATGAATATAACAGATTTCCGGAGTTGGGGATAAGAAAATTTCGCTCGATTTAATCCTTAGATTAAAGGATAATCTGGACTTAAATATAGTATATGTAGATGAATTAGGAAACTTCAGAAATCATGAATCTAAGAGAAATTGAAGGATAACTCCGGAATATGATTTCCAGTTAATTCCACGGGGATATTAAGTTGTCGGGGATTGATTCAAGCAGAAACGGCTTCTTCTGCAATCTGTTCAAATTACGGAGACTAAAGATGTACCTACGCATCGCAGTGTCCTTCCTACGTATCTTTGACTTCTGCGGAATTAGATCTTCTGCAGCATCAAATGTCACAAACGTCCTCTTTGCGTAGTCTGGAGATGCTGCCGAAAATGCCTCAAAGTTTCCTGATTCAGTTAACTTCCGTCTCGAATCTTATGAATCAGATCTGAGCAATCTTTCGTGTCCAAAATGTCTCCTCAATCCCTATCTAATGTTTCCCCGTATTCCCAAGCGTTCCTATCTCTCGACGTTTGCACCGTCTCTTAGACATTTCACTTTAACGAGGAGCGAAATATTCCTGCATCTATCATCCGATGGTAAAATAAAAAAAACTGAATTAAGAAAAAATAAAGATTGAAAATATTCTTAAAATTCGCTGCAATTTATCCGTCCGGCATCGAACCCGGGACTTCCTGGTGAACTTACTATGCAGCACAACAGAAGATCACCATCTCTAACTATGTGTGAAAGCTAAAGTAGAAATATTTGCTGCAACTGCCTAAAACGATGTCCTACTTTTCACATATATTCCTTATGTGAGAAATTTTAATGTGCTCTGGCATCGAACCCAGGAACAGCATGGTCTTATATAATTTTTTGTCTAAAACGGATTCTTAATATACTTCTTCTAGCTGAGCCAGATCTTCCTATTATTTCGATGAGTGCATCAAAAAATAATGAAAACTACCTCAATGTATTTTAAACGGCAGATTTTTGCATCGTCCTAGCATCGAACCCAGGATTTTTCCGTAAATGACATATATTTTTTCAATAGATCATAACCATATATATAGGCTCCTTGAGTTTTTATTCTCTGCCTATCCGGGAAGTATATTTTAAAATTCCCGAAAATCAAAGCAATGCTTTTAAATGGGAAAAATCGGGACTTTGGGCGCGTGTAAAATCCTTTGCTTCCCATGGATTAATCCCATGGCTCGCAACTTAGGTTTCATCCAACGCGTATCCCTTACGCTCCCTAACGGTTTCAATTGGGACAAACCTAAGCCTTCTCTTAATATTCGTAAGAATTCAATTCATCTATCCTAAAGTCGTCTCATACGAGTCCTCATTGAGCGTTTAATTCTGTATTTTTCACCTCCTGAAACGAACTCGTGTATTAAGAAGACTCTTTGTCTTGTTTATTACCTATGCTGAAATGTAAATTTTTTTTATATTTAAACTGTTCTACGAATGCTGATTTTGTCGCCACTGATTGCGGCCAAACGGTGAATTAGCAACCACTTCATTTGCACATATTCCTCGAAACTATTATTTTCTTTAAACTGATCGATTTAAGAGCTAAATTATCTCTCTTTTGCAAACATTGCGTAATGGACATCATCTTTAGAAGATATTTTAGCTCTCTTTTGCTGGCAAGAGTTATAAGTTGTTATAATAAGTTTTCGTCACTGATTATAACAACTATCATGGCACTGACGGAATAGTACGACGACCACTGCAAGAGAAGAGAGCCAGCGAAAGATTGATAAAATATCTTCTACCGATGATTTAGAGAACATCGTCAAAAGAGGTTGGATTGAGTTGATTATTTTTAATGAAAAAGGTAATTGTACAAGAATTTTCGCCATGTGTCGGCTGTGGTGGAAAGTGTAAAAAGAAAATACAAACATTGGTAACTAATCAGTTTAAAACATTAAAATCCATTGTCTATCAAATTGCGACAAAGTTTGAGGGAAACGAAGTATTTTAATTGAGTGCAATTCAAGTTATTCTTGAGTTCTTCCAAGAGCTATCGGTTAACATCCAAAAGATTACAACTAAATTGTTGAGGAAGAGAGCTTTTGAGTTCTCTAATTAAGTGATGATATCAAGTAATTAGAGAAATATCTCTGCGGAGAGACCACACCCGTCTGCTTCCGGAGAACGACTTCCGACTCACCGCAGAGACCCTCTTTGCGGTCATTTTAATTATGTAATTACGCAACGGCAGTTGATAACTCAGAACAAAATGGCAGCTGTTATGTAAGAGACACGAATGTATCTACCATTCCTAAGTACCCGAAAAGTAGTTCTACGTTTCAATTCTCATTTCAATCTAATTGAATCAATTATTTGAAACAAACTTCTTTTGCTATCGATATCTCTACTACGCCCCTCAAAATTGTTATCTCGTTCTTATATAAAGATTTTTAAGCAGAAGTATACGACTCTCATATAATACTTAATTTTCCTGGAAAATCACATTTCATTTATTGTAAAACACTGAGTTAGAGGAGAATGGGATAGCCTCTGTGTATCGGCAGCAGGATTTATTTGGGTGTGGTAGGTGCTACCCTTTTCGAAAAAACGGAAAATACATTAATGCACTTTAGTGTTTTGGCAGCTTATTTCTGTATTTTGTCATACTCTTTGTTATTTCTTTCGGTAGGTTTGCGCAGGTTTTTCACATCCCCTTCGTCGTGGGTGTTTTCATTCAGTGGACTATTTTTCCCTAAAAATCTGTTGGGTTTTTACACCCACAAGTCTTCTATTCTATTTAATTGAATTTTTTCATAATTAATGACGATGAGATGAAGAAGATACGTTAAGTCTCAAATAAAGACAATTATTATTATTATAACTCATTGCCTCACTTTATAACTTTGCCACGATTTCTCATACTCAAATATGTTTTCCTGTTCATACATTTTCATACTCATGAATTCCGTTTGACTTATCAGAGTATGTCAAATGAAAATGAACGCACTGCACTATGCATTAGGTGTGGTTGAGCAATGCATATTGCAGAACTATTATAATCATATACGACAAGTTATTCGCAGTCCAATTATTCATAGGCTATAATAAGTCCTTCCAAAGTGATTTTGTGGAGGCACTCCAGTCATAGCTGCATATCTTAATTGTATCCATTGAAACCTTCTTTTTAGCAGCGGGATTTTTATCTTTTAGTATATTGTATTCTTGTTGATAGTTGGTGATTTTATTTGTTTTATTCTCTACTGTACCCTTGTTTATACTAAGCGTGCTGTTGTTTAGCTTGTTTCCCATGACAACGCTTGTTTACATTGAAGGAACCCTGGTTTGACTCTTCTTATTGAATCCTTCATTTCAACAGTTTGTGATTGGTCTATCGCCAATGTCAATCAAAGGCTGAAACTCTCACTTTGTGCAAAGAACTGAGGCATTACCGATGTGTACCTTTCATTTTGATTTCGCGGACTTGCTCAAATTAATTCCTTTTCTGCATTAACTCTAACAAAAGAACAATTTCTTTTGAATGAGACTCGGATGAACAATACCCAAGATTTTTAGTGACATCATGGTTCACAAGTGGCCCAATTATAATCTAATTTGCTTAAAAGACTTGGTTTGCTTGTGCTTATTACATGCTGCATAATACAGATTCAAAGTTAAACGTTCTTCATGCAATATGTATGCCAATGAATGGATTTATTCCTTGTTTGTACTTCTGGAATGGAATGAAAAATTAAATGAAAAATATGTGTATTTTAGCAATAGAGCAAAACTTCTATTTAATTTACATTCCTCCCGAGCCAAAGTGAGTTATAATAAATATCTCAATTACTCAAACATTTGATGAACAGTAATTGTTCTCTCGGTTACTCTGCATTTTCTTAAATCTGAGGCTCACGAATTCAGCAGCACTCGAAAAAGGAAGGAACGTCCACGAAAATGTCACGCAAACTAAAGTATCGAACATTTGAAATCATAAAATCGTGAATTTCTGTGAAAATGAGATCCATTTGCCGTGGTGCAGCCAAAATAAGCTCATAAAAATCAGTAAAATTACACTAAGAATGTGTTTCATTATCAACGAAGAATACATTCTGTATTGGGCGAAATTGGGCCAAAGAAGATGACAGACAAACGATTTAGACATGATAGTTGTATGCAAATGATTTACAATTCGATCCTTAAAGCATTCAACGGCATTTGTCAATCTAAGCCAAATTCTATTGTACAATTTAATTCCGATTGGTCTATTTTTAGGCAAAATACAGTTCGCTTCCAATGCTCCAACCTCGTATCCGTCAATAGGTTCCAACGTCCTTACGGCGAAAAGCGCGATTGAGTTATGAAGAACCGGAGGGAATCGCTTATTCCTTAGTCCAGGAAACCCTTCTAATGGTGGTGTAGAAGTGGAGGAAGGAGGTGAATAGTTTAATAAGTGGTGGATTTTACGAGTTCATATCTAAAATCAGCGACTTAAAATTAGTTAAGAAAGGCTATTGCAATCCATGTCAGCGAAAAAATTATTTTTACGATATCGGAAAACACGTGTAAAATTACGGAAAACAAGAGAATAAAAGTTGCAGTAACAGGAAAACCCTTTAGGAGGTGGGACTGAGCTAATTTCTGGAATCAGCGATCCAAAATTAGTTAAGAACAGCTGTCGCCATCCAAGTTGATGAAAAAGATAAAATGTGTCTGTGTAATTATATAAATTTATGAATGACGGTAATTTTGATATTAGGTGATCGAATTAAGAAATAATGCCAGGGGAAGCGTATTGCTCGTTTTAGAGAGCAATTCGCCCAATATTGATTTCGCAGCAATGGAATGTTGCAAACGTTCTGTCTCGATGGATTAACCACGAGTGGACAAATTAGAGAACTCTTGAGTTGACAATTCAGTTGCACTTACAGATATGATTAACAGCACTTAATCTGTTCCATTACGTGTGGAGCATCATTAGATACTAGATAAACCGTTTAAATAACTTCACTGAACATACTAACCACTGTTATCCTAGCTTTCGGAAGCTTTCAAGTAATAGTACATTAAATCAAAAGCCCGACTTTTTATTTACTCTATGGCTAGTAAAATTCTGTTTCATTGATTTTCTGTCTAAATTATAATTCACGAAGATTACTTTTGTTATAAAATTTCGATGATTATGTGAAGATGTGGTCTGATTGTTTGAGACCGATGTCACTTATGAACAAATTTGCATCTTTTATTGATACTCAATAGATTTATTTGATTAGTGAGCGGAAATCTGTGGTGGAAAATAACCCAAAGTAAAATTCTTTCGTAACCGTATCATAAATAATTTGAAATCCCCGCCATGCGTTTCAAATAGTAGAGACGCCTGTTGTCGAAACCAAGGGCTTTTGGGAGATGTGAATACATATAACGCCCTGGTAGAAATAAAACTTATTTGATTCAAATTTTGAAGTCGATATCCTACCGGGAAGGTGCTAAAATAAGACTTCGTTATTCCCATTTGAAATGCATAGGGCAATGTAAATGGCTCTCTGGGATCGAACCAAGGACCATCAGAGAAACCTTAAACAGCGCATATGAAATGTAACCATGATCTCTATTCACATGCCGAGTTCTAAGTTTCCATGTTATCGGAAAAGGGTTCAATATAAATCTTAAAATTGGCCGTAATTTCTAATTTTAGAGACGCCTGGTGTCGAACCCAGGACCTATTGGCAGATGCGAATTGACAAATAAACTTTTTAGAACCTGATCTTAATTAGTGCAAGGTTTGAAGTCGATATCATGCCGAGAAGTACTTAAAATTGGGTACCGTTTTCTCCATAAGAAATGCATTGAGGAATGTGAATGCCTCTCTGGGATCGAACCAAGGACCATTAGCGAAACTGTAAAAAGCGTGCATAGAATATATTTATGATGTCTATCTGCATGCCGAGTTTCAAGTTTCCATCTTATTGGGAATTGATTAAAAAAATCTTAAAAATCGCCACAATGCGTTTTAAATGATATTTGCCTTGACCTAGCGCCGAACCAAGGATAATCTTCGAAGATGTCCTTATGGTTTTCGGCTTCTAGCGATCCCTCGGATTTCCACTCTCTAATTTGCCATATCTTTAAAACTGTCGCCAAATGTGCGTGAGTTTGATGCCATGTTGGTGCAAATATCTCCTATTTAAAACAAATTGCGGCTATTTAAAAAAAATATTTTCATCCCTTTTTTTCTTTTGTGGACCCTCTCGATATTATATTGACCTCAAATTTATAAACTGGGGGTTCAATCTATGGTGAAATATGTTATTTAATTTACAAAATTCTGCTTTAATGACAAGGACTTCAAGACAGTCCATGAAAACATCGATTGACAAATGCCTCCGGCTGAAGAAACTTTATAAAATTCTTATTATACTATATTGTAGCTTATAGAATATTAGATTATTTACTTTATTATAGCTTTTGACTTTTATTATAACTAAATCAATTAGGTCTTCTATAACTTTTGTTAAATTTACTTTGTAAAATAATTGTTCATTATCTAATATTTGTCACTGTTTATATATCTATGTTTGTATATTATTGTATTTATTTTTATCACTGTGTTTTCGCGGTTTTTTTTCACCCCCCTTCTTTGTGGGTGTTTTCCCGCAACGTGGGTTTTTTTCTTTGTCAACCTTCAGTTGCAAAGATTTTTTCCCACTCCCTACTCTTTCTTTTTGTATTATTTTTAATAAGTCAACTATAAATGTAATCGACGTACGAGGTTAGGTGGAAGAGAGGCCCACCTGGGCTTCACCTCGCCAATAAAGGGTCCAACTAACTAACTAACTTTATGCTGAGAGTCTTAATTTCGCGAACCGTGATAATTCAAAATGAAATCTGAGTTTTCAAAATCAAATTACTACATTTATAAATATTAACTATTTCTATTACTATTGTTCTAATTAATATAGTAATCATAATTAATATGAAATTGAATTATCTAAAAGCCTGATTGGAGGAAATTGCCTGAAGGGAGGATATGTCTGACTCAGCAAAAGTTGAACTGCTCTATTCTATATTTGATTTTTATCATTCGCAGTGCGGAAATCTTTTTAGAAATGCAATGAAGTCCATTCTATTTCATCGTTCGAAGTCAGTAGTTGTTAGATTTTCTCAAAGGTCGAAATATTCTTCAATTCCTAAATTTATAATTTTATATTCCACAGCTCCATGGTCTGCTGATTGCTCTCGAAGTCTTCAACTGACTTCACAGAAGATATTACTTAAGAAGTCAATTTTTCTCCTCTTTTGATTCAGTCCATTGTGTCTTCAGTGTCATTGAGAGGTGCTTCCCAGGTGTTTCCGACTGAAGTCGAAATTTGGGAATCCCCTTGAATCAGGACGATCAAGCGCTTCTTTGTCTAATCATTGACTGCAAATGAGACACTACTTATAGAACTAAGCGGAGAAATGTGTCACTCTAGACGACATTGGTTTTGATTTTCAAGGAAATTTTAATTGGAAAGTCTTCAACACTAATTTCCCTATTAGAGCCAAGTAAACGAGGTTCGAAATGCTTTCCTGACTCGGTAGTGATGCGTATCAGAAACATAAAGACCCCATTTAATGAATAATCGCATTGATAATCAACTTGGATGAACAAAATTGACATGGGCCAAAGATGGATGATACACTTCAGTTGATCCATGCTACTTACACGTATTTTCATGTTAATTCATTATTAAAACGAATATTCATTTAATGGCGTCTGTATCGGATGCTGCAAGTCGAAGGAGAGTAACCGAATGATCGAGGACGGACATATATGACTAAAATGTAAGCTTCATGACGTCACCGGAAGTAAGTAAGAACCTTGATGGTGCTTGATTGTAATAGGAAGCAAATGGACTGGACAATTTTATGAAAAACAGGCCGTTAAGTTGAAGAAATGATCGGTTAGTTTAGATACCGCAAGGGTCAGAACCGCGAAATCGGCCAAGAATAGACTCTATTCATGGAAAAAGGCTTTTGGTGCAAAAATCACGCCTCGTCTCCTTGGGGAGTTCTTTTGGCCGTCGGGCGTTGCTCCAAGGGCAACCCGGATATGCAGAGCCAAGGTTTGCGCCGTTGGGTACGGCACGACAATTCTTTCGTAACAGAAGTCTCACTTCATTAGCTAACAGTCACTTCACACCACTGAAATAGTGTGAAACCTAACTCGCATATTTGAACACGGATTCGTAAGCTGATGATTTACATGCTGTCTATTGACTCGTATAAGATTCGGCTCTGTATAAATTCTGCAATAACTGAATCCGGAACGCAATGTTGTATACATGATTGATAATGCGATCGTCATCTCTACTAAAATACTTAAATAAGTTGTTTAAAGATAAAACTCGTAATGTAACTAAAAATTATTCATAAGTCACTCATTCATTTTGAGATGGATCACTTTTTCGTCCTCTGCAAACCTGAGCTCGGGTCAGAGCAGCGAATCTATTACCGAACCCCCTTCAATATTGTAACTTTGCTAGAAATTCAAAATTCATGTTTCATTGTGCAATTATTGAAGCGTTCGTCGTTACCTGTTATCATGTCAGTGTTTTTAGAAAATGTCCATCCAGACCCTTTCAACGAATTTTAAATTCTTCTCCTCAATTTCTACCGTTTGATCGCGTTTTTCATTGGATTTTCAAACGAAATCTGCATTTAATCTCCATAATTTCATCTTCAGTATGCGAAATTAAGATATGATTTAATTAACATTCTTAAGCATGTTGTTTATATAGTTACTGTATATGCCGGCGTATAAGTCGACCTTTGAAGTCTAAAAAAATATCTCAAAAACCAGAGGTCGACTTATACGCGGAACATAAAATTTAACCATCTGCCATCGAGGGGTAAATATGCGAAACTGCCTGCTTTACACTTGTTGTGCACATATCTCGCAACTCACCACAATTATTTATTACTGATACAAATTTTTGGCAAGTCTAATTAACGTAAATATCACATAAAACAAATTTCTTCAAGAAATATAATTGCGGCCGAAAGTATGTTACGTTTGGACCTGTTTTCATAGTAAAAGAGTTAAATTAATAAACCATTTTCATATCTATAAAATAAATTTTGACTCACATTTATTCTTAGCAAATTATATTCAATTCATCACATGTATTTTGATTTTACTAAAATTTAATGTAATTTTCGATGTTTTTTTTTACAAATGAAGATAAATAAACACATCGTGATTTTTTTTGTTTTTATAATCGTTATAATTCGACTAAACGTTATGAGTTACTGGATGTTATTTTAGCAATGTCGTGATTTGATATAACCACGCTATTTTACCATTATTTCTATAATGAATTTTTAATAACATTGTGTTTCTGATTTGTAACGCATTTTTATTTGTGTAGCCTTGGTGATACCAACGAAAGAAACTTGAGTAATAGTTAAGCGAGAATTTGACATGGCAGCTGAAAGAAACAATTCTAGCATCTTAATCTTATTTGGTAAATATTCCTTAAGCTATCGTACATTTATGGATACCGCTGTTTTTTCCCATAAAATAGAGCTTGGGAAGTGGTGTTGCCTCATTTTTTGGGTCGACTTATACGCCGAACATTGGCTAAAACCGGAAATTCACCTCAAAATTATAGGGGTCAACTTATACGCCAGCATGTGCGGTAAGTTCATGTTCAGTACATTAATCTTCAAATGTAAAACATGCTAATTATGTCAATCTGTCAGAAAAAGGGGTTGCGTGTGTACATTAATGGTATTTACTTTCTAAATATCCAACGGAATTGCTGGTCCTCATCTACCCTTGTGCCGGAATGCAGACAGCAATCCACCGATTCGATGAGGACTACTTCTTCTTCGGGCAATTACAAGACCAATTATCGTTGAATAATTTCGCATTGGCAGTTTACGCGATTAATAAGTCGCAAGTATTTTAAATAGCTTTTTACTAAGCACTTGAAACAGAATCGATAAGATTGGCGCAGATTCAAAATGGCCATTGCGTCGGCCTCTGCATAATCATTCATTTTTCACGCTTTTTTTAACAATCCCTGACCATTCGCTTGTGTTGAAAACCATTCTTAACCAAATCGCCTCACCATTCGACCCTCTCTTCATTTTGAATACAAATTGTAATGAAATGTTTTAAAGAAGCGTATGATCCTGACACGGAAAAACGCCGTCTGAGAACAAAAGAACTTTGTAATGCAAAGGTGTTTTTGTTCTCAGATTGCGAAAGCTGGGTGTGTCAGGGGAAGATTGAAAGCAATGCGCTTTTTATGGAATATGGGAGGAGCAAGTGTGTCAAGAGATTTATGGATGACGTATAAAGATTATGAATTCACTATTCGGAAGATTATTCAAATACATACATTTTATTTACCTCTGCTGACCAATTTTAAAATGTTATCTTTAAGCTGTGTACGTAATTAGTGGAGAAATAACAGCGAATTGTTAGAACTTTTGTCTAGATCTCTTAAAATACCAGTCAGGGCTTAGCATGATACCAAAATAGCATTTTTTGTCTAGACTGTGCGCTCTATTCGGTGGTTAGTACCCAATTGCTTAACATCAGAATACATTTTCTTTTTCCAAATTCATTCGTGGTCGTTTTTCCACCTGTACCCTTAGTTGTACCCTGGACAGTGGCGCAGGAGGGGGGGTTTTAGGGGTTCAACCTCCCCCCCTCAAGAGTCCAATGACTAGCTCTGCACTTTTTTCTGCTGAAGAATACAAAACCCCAATCATCACGCAAGTCTTACAGATACACTGCTAGTCACGTGTTTGCTTAATATATTCAGCGAAAGCTTGGCATACCCGTAAATATGGCTCCGATTTCAGCTATGGTGATGCTTTCGGTAGCAGAGCAGACTAAGAGCGATATCAATGGGACGCTTTGATACAAGTTTTTTGCAATTAATGTTCAACGGGTGCACTTCTTAAGCCTATCCTTTTGTTAGATGACTCACACCATACGATAAGATTCCCATGAGAAAAATTCGAAAGTGCTGATTCGTTTACTCCTCGCTAAAACACAAAGGAACATTCGAGAAGTAATTCGAACCTTACACTCTGAAAACAGAGATTAAGATTACTTTTAAGAGACAAACAGATTGATAAAACACTCAGTTAGATCTTCTGCATGTGACTGTTTTTAGGGTGTGAATGCAAATCTAGGCTCATGAGCAGTTCTTTTGAGAAATCCACAGTGACATTTCTTTAACAGAAGAGAGAGGAGAGTTTAGTTTGGATTTCATAAGGTACAGATGGACATCCGAATTTTTTTTTAAGAGTACGCGAATAGCTCAAGGCCTCTATCAGAAAAACGTAAGTTAAAGTCTGTGTAGTTTTCTTGTGAAATTACCATTATTAGATGCATAAATTAGGATTGTCTTATTAGGGCTGTTATCGGAGGGAACACCTGAATATGAGTTTAGCGACAATTCCAAAGGTACTGGTTCCTTTATTAAGCATTCTGGACGATTAAAATCTGTACGGTAGACTCTTCTTTACTCGGACTGATACTTATTTTATGATTACCTGTTAATTTGCTGTATATTTACGAAAATAATTTGATAATCGAATTTCCGTAGAAATTTGAAGAAGTATTGGATAAATACAAAATATCACTAAGAAATGATTTTTGATGATATCATTAATAATATATCATTTTGGAAGCATATCAGTCAGCTGACAGGTATTGTGCGCGTAAGGTACGCACAGATTTATCAGAACAGTGACTTGATGGCTTGAAATAAATTGGATTAACTGTTAAAACTGTGGCTCTAGCTTCCTTTCCGATGCAGCCTATTTTTTCTCTGGTAATAGAATCCAACGAATCTCATGACTTATCCTGTCAACCACATAGTCATGCAATGCCCTTTCAAAATTTCAATTCATGGAAATTTTTTTTCTTTGAACACAGAGCGTAAGACTGGGTTTGCGTCAGCTCTCTGCTGGTTATACAACCTAACTATTAATTAGTCTAAATAATTATAGGTTGGCGGCTTCATTTTTTCCCGTTGGTATAAAACTTTAGTACTGAAAATTCAATTATAATATCAGCTATAATCTAGAGCATACTGTATTTTTTAATGCAGCGAAATTTTTAATCTTCGGTTTGTGACGCATTCAATTGAATACTTTACTAGTAAATAAAGAAATCAGACTTAATTGTAAGCCTACCGGAAATTTCTGATGTAAATGATTTTTGTTTCTTGGAGGAGGATTTAATTTTAAAAACAAGGGATGAAGTCACTCCTAAGAAACCTGCTGATCATATAGTTAAATAACTAAAGCTATTCAAATAAGCATGGGCGCGCCAATGTGGGGGATCTAATGAGTGGATATTACGTTTTGTCGGTTTCCAAATATTCGTTACTATTTTTTTCCTTCTCACGCTTGGCAACCTCTTGGAAGAAAGATCTCTCAAAGACTCCGGAAGTGTATATCTACAACACTAAAAAACTTCAGCATAGAAAAAAATGACTTCTTAATTGATATTGGACGTATCCAAACTAGGAACCCAAACAACACATATGATAAGTTTCCAATAGTTCGGTTACGTAAAATACTATCTTGGAAAGATTAATAAGTTGGCTATATAAGCGTTAAACTCCTCTAGTTTTCAATGCATTTAGTTTTTGAAAAAATTGACATATATTGTAGTAAGTAGCGGGCTTGAATATAGTAGCCCCTGTAAGTTAGGCATTTTTTCGTTTCCTTGGACCCCTCCCATTGGCAAATCCTGGCTGCGCCTCTGACCCTGGATAATAATAATAATAATAATAATCTTTATACATAAATTCCGGAGAGTCCGTCCGTCCCCCCCTTTATCTCAGAAACGGTTTGACTTTAGGAGATTCGAAACAAACTGCATTGTGTTTCTACGAGTTAGAAACCCCTAGGAAAACTATTCTCAATACTATGAAAGCCCGGGTTCGAACCCAGGAGTCCATAATACGGTTCCATAAGGAATACACGTAAACTTCACTTTTATCGCTTGCAGGCTTTGTTTCTTTCGCAAAATTAAATTAGTAACACAAGTCGTACAAAGTCGAGACAAATACCAATAGAAAGAAAATTGAATAAAGATTCATATTTCAGTCGTGGAATATCGTTTAAGATTCGAAATCGCAAACATTTGGATAAAATACACCAATATTTTGAGGTTGTAAACAACTCATCCCCTTGACGACCTAAGCAATTTTTGATTTTGAGCTCATGAGTTTATCCATAAGAAGACATATTTAGTGATTGGTTTAAACTAATGCTGAAAATAAGAGATACACTATATTAGATAGACAATAGAACAAATTATATTTATACATTTATATATATTACTAGCAGAAGTACCCGTTGATTCTCAACGGGGATATTTAATTTCATAAATATCAGTGTAATAACCTTGATCGTAACAAATTCTTCATAATTGTTGTTAAATAGCGAATACCAAACTTTCAAACCAATATATCAAGAAATGTAAGTTGCAATTAAGTCTACAAATCCACTCTAACTCAATATTCAATTTAACGCAGGTTGATGATCTTTTCCGTGACAATGTGTCAAATTGTATCTACATATGAAAGTGAGGCTTACATATAGCTTCTTCTCTCTTGGCTTATATCTTCTGAAGGCAGGTTCTAGTATCTGAATGAGCTTTTCGGTAACAATATATGAAAATGTATCTACGTATGAAAAGAGGCATACATAATAGCTTCTTCCCCTCTGACTTTTATCTCCTAAAGGAGCATTTTTCTTCTTTCTACGCCGACTGTAGACGCAAACTTTCGACTGGTCATCATTGAGAGGATATCGTCAGTAACTGAATAAGTGTAATTCCGAGAATGGACAAAGACGTCATTGTTGTATTTCTTACGTGAAGAAAAAACTATAGACATTTAATAAGAAATGGTGTATCATGGAACCAGAAGGTATGTTTCATTGTTTTATCTTGGCTATACTTATAACATGAGGTTGTTAGTGAAAATTCGTGACTCGTATAAAATGTAGTGGTATGTTAATTAATGCCCAGAAACGTAGTCGTAGATCTTGGGAATGATTAAGTGCAAGACACAACGCCATATTAGGATGAAACGATAAAAGCCATGACAATAGAGGGACAACTTTACCGAAATCAGTATGTGGAGCTATGCTCGTAAGTCGAAATTCATTATATGATAAGTGCATTGGGTTAAGTGAGCAGGAAAGTATTTGATTACAAACCTAATAAATATTTGCAATTATTTTATTGCTGAAAATATTTTCGATCGAATAATAACATTGGCAGTCTCACACAGAAATATGTCAGGAAAGTTCCTTTTGGATCCAAGTGATAAGGCTTCGAAAAATGCAAGTTTGATCTCGGTAAACACTTTGCCGATATGTCTGTGTGCGGGACTTGGTTAAGATTTTTAGATTTATGTACTCTGCGAGTGACGTATGGCTGGGGAAAATATTGGCAATGTAAATGATCTGATATATTAATTCCTTCTCCAGTAACTAATGAAAAACTTCTCAAATAAATTATTTCCTGGACCCACAAAATACATTCAGCGTAGAATCATCACAGTAATCAATAAATACAGACACCACCTACCTCCGTTGAGAAGTTGTATAGTGGCTTAAGTAAATTTACATTTTGTGGTTATCTGTATAGTTTCTTATCCCGAAAACAAACTTATGTTCAAGATGTTTAAGAATTATAACCTATTCTTCGGCTGAGGTCAAATTAATAAATTTCAACGTACAGTATATTAAATATGTATTTACATTTGGTTTAGCTGTTTTCAATATCAGAGTTTTATTTCGACATGGCACTCCGTCCAGTAAACACCTAGGTAAATCATACTATATATTCATAACGAAATGCATAAATCAGTAAGTTGATCACGATGCTCGTAATTATAATTGATCGTTGATATTGCTACTGCAGCTATAATTTACGCAGCATTAGATATTTCTATACGGTTTCGAAAAAAACAGAATTTTTCACTTTCAACAATTAACAATACATAAAATCATGCAATTTCATAATATTGAAACTGATAAACAATATGACCAAAAGACAAAGCCATTTATATGAAGATTAAAGTTATAAACAACGCAAAATATACTTTACAATACCGGCCATTAATGCTACATAAGTTTTTTAAACGTTTTTAAATCTGTTGCAGTAAGAATTTTCAACACAAAATAGCATAGTATTATAGTGCAGTAGAATAGACTTTATTCATTTGTGATTGAAAAACTGAGAAATGATTTCAAAAACTATTATACTTGTGTCTATGATATCCACAATATACTGCGTTTCAAGTAGGGGTCTCCAAACTTTTCAGCTTTATTAACTATCAAACAGCAGATGCGGCCCGCGGGCAGTAGTTTGGATTTGGATTGATGTAAGGGATTACCCATTCTACTACAATATCGTAGATTTTCTGCGGTCTACAGATAACTGAAATCCCTTTACCTTTTTAGGCTTTGAAATGTTACTTATTCGCTCCTGACCACTCGTCGCTCAAAATTTAAAAGAAAACAAAGACCGATTAAACATAAGAAATATGGACGTCCGTAATTTCCGTCAAAACTCAAAAATAATATGAGAGATGTCCACAACTTACCACGTTATTATTTTAAATCAGTGGAATTGACAGTTAGAATGCAAATTCTATCAACGTACGAATTTCGAAATCATTTTATTTCACTGAATATTCAGTTAACAATTGCGTAACCATAAACAAAACTCGGTTTTCACAGACGCTTAAAGAATATTGAAAAAATCAATGAAAAAATGTTCGTACCTTTCAAAGTGCGTTTCTTCACAGGATATTGTTTGTCACAACAAATTTTAAAATGCCATTCAATTTTTTCTTCACCATAAATCTTCAACTCTTATTTTCAAAATTTATTTTAACTGGCCATTGATCCGCCATGTCTTCTTATAGAATTACACATGAGTTCGGAATCAACAATCGCCTCGATCGCCAAGGGAATGGGTTTGTTTACAACATGAAAATTTAGACGGAATTTTCGTATATTTTATCAAAATTCTCGCAATTTCAAATCGCATACGATATTTCTCAGCCAAAGTAAGAATCTTTATTCTATTTCCCTTGTTTTTAAATATATATATATCTATTATATATAGATGCTTCTCCGGATTCATTCATGGATATACCTATATAGATAGATAGATAGATAGATAGATAGATAGATAGATAGGATACTAATTCACAGCCTAAACCACAAGCGTCATTGACTTGAAATTTTTACGACGTATTGGCCATAACGTGTAACCGCCATAAAAATTGCGATTTTGATCCTCAGTGTCATGGGTTCGATTCCAGAGGGCCCCAAAGTCACGATTTTCTCCATAAGAATACATGGCGGGGATTTTCGAAAATTTTTTTGAGGTACTTCCCGGAGAGAGAAAGAGTTGAAACTCGAGGGATCGCTAGAAGCAGTGCGTATCCAACGAAAATCAGAAAAAAATCTTAGAATATAGTCTACGGTTCGATGCTAGGTCGGGGCAAAAATCGGCCGTTTAAAATGCATTGCGGCGATTTTGAAGATTTTTTTTGGATTCTTTCCCGATAACATGGATATTCGAAACTCGGCACGTGGATAGATATCATCAATATACTTCATAATCAAATTTTACATGTTCGCTGATTATCCTTGGTTCGATCCCAGAGGGCCATTTGCACTTCTGAATGCATTTCTTACGGAGATAACGGAAACAAAATTTAGGTACTTTCCGGCATTCTATCAACTTCAAACTTTGCATGATACAAGAACAAGTCTTTACAAATCAAACTGTGCATTCACAGTTTGCAATACGTCCTGGGTTCGACACCAGGTGTCTCTGAAATCAGAAGTTGATCCGATTTTTAGGAATTATTTTGAAACCTTTCACAATGAAATAGAAACTTGAAATTCGGCATATATATAGAGATCATAAATAACTTTCAGAAACATGTTTTTGATTTCCAAGATCGTCCTTGGTTCGAGTCCCGAGCGCCATTTACATTTGTGAAAATTAGAGCGTCTTTTGAGGCAGTTGTAGCCAATATTTCTGCTTGAATTTTCACACATAGTTAGAGATGGTGATCTTCTATTGTGTTTCTTAGTAGGTTTTACAGTAAGACCCGGGTTCGATGCCAGACGATGAAATTTCAGCGAATTTTAAGAAAAAATTAAATCCTTTTTTTTCTTATGAGCACCGTCCCGATGTGATGCCGATATGAAATTAGTATTGTCGATCTGCTTGCAGTATGCAAGCTACATTTTACTCGTAATAGATATATAGATGCTTCTCCGGATTCATTCATGTATCTATTATATATAGATGCTTCTCCGGATTCATTCATATATATACCTATATAGATAGATAGATAGATAGATAGGATACAAATTCACAGCCTAAACTACAAGCGTCATTGATCTGAAATTTTTATGACATATTGGCCATAACGTGAAACCCCCAGGAAAAAAGAGACTTTGATCCTCAGTGTCATAGGTTCGATTCCAGAGGGCCCCAAATTCCCGATTTTTCCCGTTTGAATGCATTGCCGTGATTTTCGGGAATTAAAAAAAAATACTTTCCGGATAGGTAGAGAGGTAAAACTCAAGGTGCCTATATTTATGGTCTTGGACTTTCGAAAACATCAATGACTATTACAAAAGTTATCCTGGGTTCGATGCTAGGACGATGCAAAGATCTGCCCTTTAAAATACATGGGAGCCGTTTTTCATTATTTTTTTAGATGCACTTATCGAAATGATAGGATGTTCGTGCTTGGCTGGAAGATGTATGGTACGAATAAGTTTTAGAAAAAAATTTTCATAAGACCGTACTGTTCCTGGGTTCGAAGCCAGAGCACAATAACGTTTCTCTCATAAGGAATGTAAAGGAAAAGTAGGACGTCATTTGAGGCAGTTGTAACCAATATTTCTGCTTGAATTTGCATACGCGGTTAGAGATGGTGTTTTTCTGTTGTGCTGCATAGAAAGTATTGCCTGAAAGACCCGGGTTCGATGCCGGGCGGTAAAAATATCCCCCATATATAATACTATGGGGTATCTTTTCATAATTTTTTTATGCATTTATCGATATGTAAGGGAGCTCTTGCTTAGATGGAAGATGTATATTTACACTTTGTTTAAGAAAAAAAATAGATAAGACCATGCTGTTCCTGGGTTCGATGCCAGAGCACATTATAATTTCTCAAATAAGGAGTGTATGTGAATAGTAGGACGTCGTTTGAGGTAGTTGCACCTAATAGTTTTGCTTGAATTTTCACACATAGTTTGATATGGTAATCTTCTATTTTGCTGCATAGTAAGTACACCAGGAAGACCGGGGTTCGCTGCCAGGCGATTAAATTGCTGCGAATTCTACGAATATTTTGAATTTTTTTTTTCTTTTGATGTCCGTCCCGATATGATGCCGATATTAAATTAGTGTTGTCGATCTGCTTGCAGTATGCAAGCAACATTTTACTCGTATATATATATATCTATTATATATAGATGCTTCTCCGGATTCATTCATATATATACCTATATAGATAGATAGGATACAAATTCATAGCCTAAACTACAAGCGTCATTGATCTGAAATTTTTATGACATATTGGCCATAACGTGAAACTCCCAGGAAAAAAGCGACTTTGATCCTCAGTGTCATGGGTTCGATTCCAGAGGGCCCCAAAGTCCCGATTTTTCCCGTTTAAATGCATTGCTTTGATTTTCCGGAATTTTTAAAAAATACTTCCCGTATAGGTAGAGACTCGAAAATCAAGGAGCCTTTATATATTGTCATGATCTATCGAAAGAAGAAATGAGTTTTACGATAAATATCCTGGGTTCGATGCTAGGTTGAGGCAAAAATCGGCCGTTTAAAATGTATTGTGGCGATTTTTAAGATTTTTTTTGGACCCCTTCCCGATGGCATGGAAACTTGAAATTCGGAATGGAGTTGGAGATTATAAATATATTTCATAATCAAATTTAACATATTCGCTGATGGTCCTTGGTTCGATCCCAGGGCGCCATTTACATTTCTCAATGCATTTCTTATGGAGATAACGGAAACAAATTTTAGGTACTTCCCGGCATGCTATCGACTTAAAACTTAGCGTGATAGAAGAACCAGTCTTAGCAAATCAAACTATGCATTCATAGCTATCAATGTGTCCTGGGTTTGACACCAGGTGTCTCTGCAATCAGAAGTTGATCCGATTTTTAGGAATTATTTTGAAACCTTTCCCAATAATATAGAAACTTGAAATTTGGCATATGGATTGAGATCATTAATAAATTTCAGAAACATTTTTTAAATTTCCAAGATCGTCCTTGGTTCGAGTCCCGAGAGCCATTTACATTCGTGAACATTAGAGCGTCTTTTGAGGCAGTTGCAGGCAATATTTCTGCTTGAATTTTCACACGTATTTAGAGAAGATGATCTTCTAATGTGCTGCATAGTAATTTCACCAAAAAGACACGGGTTCGATGCCAGACGATTAAATTGAAGCGAATTTTAAGTATATTTTGAATCCTTTTTTTCCTTTCCGGGACCGTCCCGATATAATGCCGTTATGAAATTAGTGTTGTCGATCTGCTTGCAGTATGCAAGCTACATTTTACTCGTACCTATATACACATTCATTCATTCATAGGGGATCAAAATTCTAACCATGTTCCACAAGTGCCACTGACTTGAAATTTTTACGACATATTGGCCATAACGTGCAACCTCCAGGAAAAAGCCGACTTTGAACCTCAGTGTCATGGGTTCGATTCCAGAAGGCCCCAAAGTCGCGATTTTGTCCATAAGAATACATCGCAGGGATTTTCGAAAATTTTTTTGAGGCACTTTCCGGAGAAGCAGAGAGTTGAAACTTGAGGGATCGCTAGATGCCATGCATAGCCAACGAAAATCAAAAAGACATCTTCGAATATTTTCCTTGGTTCGATGCTAGGCTGGGGCAAAAATCGGCCGTTTAAAATGCATTGCGGCGATTTTGAAGATTTTTTTTGGACCTTTTCGCGATGGCATAGAAACTTGAAATTCAACACGAGGTTAGATATCATAAATATATCTCATAATCAAATTTTCCATATTTGCTTATGGTCCTTGGTTCGATCCCAGAGGGACATTTATATTCCTCAATGCCTTTCTTACGGAGATAACGGAAACAAAATTTAGGTACTTCCCGTTATGCTATCGACTTCAAACTTTTCATGATACAAAAGCATGTCTTTACAAATCAAACTATGCATTCACAGCTTACAATATGTCCTGGGTTCGACACCAGTTGTCTCTGAAATCAGAAGTTGATCCAGAATTATTTTGAAAGCTTTCCTAATAATATAGAAACTTGAAATTCGGCATATAGACAGAGTTCATAAATACCTTTCAGAAGTATGTTTAAGATTTCCAAGATTGTCCTTGGTTCGAATCCAGAGAGCCATTTACATTCGTGAAAATTAGAACGTCTTTTGAGGCTGTTGCAGTCAATATTTCTGCTTGAATTTTCACACATAGTTAGAGATGGTGATCTTCTTATGTGGTGCATAGTATGTTTACCAGTAAGACGCGGGTTCGATGCCAGACGATGAAATTTCAGCGAATTTTAATAAAAATTTCAAACCTTTTTTTTTCTTTTGAGGACCGTCCCGATATGATGCCGATATGAAATTAGTATTGCCAATCTGCTTGCAGTATGCAAGCTACATTTTACTCGTATATATATATATATATATATATATATATATATATATATATATATATATATATATATATATATATAGTATATATATATATATTCTAAGATCACATTAGGATAAGCAGTACCACGTTTAAAGTTACATTTTCATACAAGTACAAAGGGGCCAAATGAATCAAGCATTAAACGTAAATGACAGAAATAAATAAAATTTCACTCAAATAACCAACGATGAATATTCTACACGGAAAGTAAATGTATTTTGGAACTGACAGGTATCTCAATCTTAAAATGTGTAACATAAACACGAACCACAAAAGTAATCGCAATGCCAAAATAGAAACAAAAATTAAACACCAATAACAGAAGGATAGTAAATGAATATGGAGTGGAAGCACTTAAAAACAAAGATTAAATCAATATTTATATTCTGCTTGTAATAAAATAAAATTTCTTTACCTTTTTGGTCTATCATACGATGCTGGAGGTTTGCTACAACTTTACAACTCGCCGTTCAACTCTTCAAAGATTACAAACACCGAATCTGGGAAATCTTTACGTTTTTCGCTAACTCCATTCCCGTCAATCGCTAAATACATCATTGCAAATAGATTAGATTTAGTACTTAATTCAGAAGAATATACTTCAAAACTTACGCAACGTACCAGGATATTTATACGCAACCAGTTGAATTGATCGACAGAAATCCATTTTCAGAAAACCACTGTTATAAAACTCATTTCATTTTACGAAAAAGACGGTAAACAATTAAGTTGAAATAAATAAAACTGGTTGCTACAGACTCGTCAACAAAATTCGAATTTTAAAAATTTATATCGTCAAGGGAATGGGTTTGTTTACACATGGTAATTTAGTCAAAATTTTCGTATATTTTATCAAAATTCTCGCAATTTCGAATCGAAAACGATACTTCTCGACCAATATAGAAATCTTTATTCTATTTCCCTTGTTTTGATGCTCGTTTCGACTGCTTACGACCGCTCTTTCTAATTTAGTTTTTCAAAAGAATTGAAGCTTGCAACGGAAAAAATTAACTTTACGTGTATTTCTTATGCAAACTATTTTACTCATCTGGGTTCGAACCGTGAACTTTTGGGAAATTAAAAATACCACTTGATCATCCCCGGGAAGACTTTTAATGATGTTAAAAGTTCAAACATTGTGCGACATCTGGTTTTCGAGATTACGTGGAATATACATATATACACACATACAGGCATTTTTATAGATATATAAGATAAGATTACATTATAAACATTTGCAGTTACAAACAATATCCTCTAAAAAATCTTGCGAAAAAATATACGAAAAATTGCAAATTTTGTTTATTTGTCTGTAGCAACCAAGCTTTATTTATATCAACGTAATTTTTGACAGTCTTTTCATGAAATAAAATGGTTTTATTAGTAGTGTGCTTCTTATAATTGCATTCTCTCGATCAATTCAACTGATTATGTATAAATAAACAGGTAAGTTGCGGATTTTTTTGATATAATCTTCTGAATTAAGTATTAAATCTAATATAATATCAACGATGAATATTTAGCGATAGACAAAAATGTAGTCAGTGAAGTGAATTTGATTCGGTGCTCGGGTTCTTACAGGAATAGAACAGCGAGTGATCAATATGTAGCAAATCGCTAACATCGCATACCTGCCCAAAAAGGTAAAGCAATTTTATGTTTTTTATATGCAGAATACAAAAAGTGATTCATTTGTGGCAATTTTGATTGCTTCCACTCCATATACATTTACTATTTTATCGTGTGCTGTTTAATTTTCGTTTCTGATTTGGCATTGTGATTGATTTTGCGTTATTTGATGGTTTTCCGTGTTTATGTTACACATTTTAGTATTGGGGTAAAAGTCAGCTACACAATTCACTTACTTTCTGCGAAAAAAATTGTAGTTGGTTTTTAGAGACATATATAATTTATTTCTATATAATCATCGTTTCCGTTATCTCTTTGTGCCTATCTGAAAATGTCTCTTTATCCTGATGTGATCTTAATAGTTTCATTTCCGGAGTCGCCCGGGATCGAAATCCGGAACCCATAATTCGTTTCCATTTAAAATACAAGCACAAAACTTTATTTTAAACCTACTTCAAATCGTCCTATTTTTATTCTTTTTAGTGATGCATCAATTAATATCCTACTGTTATTGGTTTAAATGCTATGTTTTTTAAACTGGTGTTCCTCTCCGAGACAATTACCTGCTGACGATGTCACAGCATTATTTTTTTTTAATTTTCAACAACTGACCTGCTTTTAACGATTGGATTTACGAGAAACTTTTACTAGGCTATAGTGAACTTTTCAGACGACATTTTCACAGTGATTGCGTTCCGCTAAGACGAGTGAATATCTTAAATTGGGACTTAATTGAAGTTTAACCACATGGAAAGCAATTAAATTAGGTGGTCCAATGACAATTATCATAGATTGACTGAAAGTGATTACTTTTTGTGAAATGGAATCGGTCATCAATAATTACATTAATGTGTCTGATTATATATTATTATTAATTACTTAATGCATTCAGGAGAAAAGAATTAGATATACTTTGACTGATTTAAACCCTCCTGAGGAAATTTTTTCGTCTGAAGTACAGAAAAGCTTAATAAATAATATACATTTATTTTAGTTTCCAAAATTGCAAATTCAGTTTTGGAATTCTTTGCATTGTTACACCCAAAATTATTTCTTTATGATTATTTTAGTAATAAGTTGATCAATGAAGTATCTTAATGTTTGTAGTAATATAAACTACTGCGAAAAATACCTTTTTTGTATGATAACGATCAACTAAGTTACGTGCATCTCATCGATTAGGAGTAAAGAATTAATTTTAATATTTCTCCCATGTATTGGGAGAAATATTAAAAGTATTGTACATGGGAGAATCGGGTCCATCCTGGAATCGAACCCTGGGCATTTAAGAAATATCTCTTGGTAAAGCATTATAGAATGACCATCTGTAATTATGCGTACGATTTCAAGCTGAAATCTCACCTGTAGCTCCCTCAATTCGCGTCCTACATTAACCATATATTTCTTATGGAAGGAATTTTACTGTACCATGGCTTCTTACCCCTGGAACACTTTAAATTTTAAATTTTGTTAATTGACGTCTTATAAGATATATGTTAGTTTCCAGTACCTAAAATAACACTAGTGAAAGGAGATTAAGAACTATGTACTTTGTATGAAGTAATGTCAAATCTTAAATATTATATGCGCGCAAATATTTGCGCGGGCCCAGCTAGTAATAATAAATGGCCTTCATTCGGGCGAGATTGAGACTAGAAAGTCTCTTCTTACACCTAACCCATCGTCATATGCGAAACAGAAAGAAAGAGATAGTTTGCAAAAGAAGATAAGTAATATGTGGATTGAAAAAACCTAAGCTGAGGGCTCAGGAAAAATATTTCACTGCAGGAAAACACAAGAGGGGGAGTGTGAAAAACCTGTGAAACCTACAAATAGAAATCTATATTTTTGATTAAGGAGAAATAAAAGAGTTATGAAAGACAAACAGAGAATAGATAAAAATTATGCAAAAGATACAATAAACATTCACCACAAGCAATCAAATCAAATAAAATATCTTCACAAATGACACTAAATCTAAATACAAGAATAGTAGCATAAAAAAAGATAAAACACATAAGAATATTTCAAGAATAATAAAACGATTAAGTACATTAAGGTTGAGAATAAATAAAATAATCAAAATCATGGAGTTTATATGAAATTGGACCAAGACAGTAAGAAAAAATTTTAAAAAATAAAAAAAATGAAAAATAAAATTTTAAAATAACCTAAATTACCTTATCGTTAATTATATACATATATTAAGTGAGACAGCGGATCAAAACCAGATAATAGTGTAAAGAACAGTGATTCCCAAACGATTTTCTGCGGCGCACTAGTGCCTTTGGTGTGCAGGTATTTGCGTAAAACTTCGCATTACTATAGCGTTGAATTTTCCGAAGGCCCTGCCATTTTAGACAAATTCGCAATATCCGCAACTCATTCTCTTCGGCCTTCAATCGAAGGAGTGGTTTCGAAGGAATGCACCGTTTCTTTGCGGGGGTGAGGACGAAGGTCAGGACTATCGAAAGCATTCTCTCGTCACCATTGAAGACTTCGTGTTCCGCTGTTTAACTCTTTCAAAGGATATCCTTCACGAGCTGTACCTCATTCGTGCAGAAAACCGAGAGAATGCGATGTTTCAAGAGTTGCACTCAATTTGGAGATTTTATTTCATTCTGATCGAAAAATAGGCAATTAAATGTAAGAAAACGTTATTTATTAATCTAAGAGACTTACCTATTGGATGCAAATGAGAATAAAAATTTTAACATTGTTCGGTATCTATTATAGATTTGTTTAACTTACAATATTTACTTCCTTTGAACTCTAATAGAAATATGTGTTTCTAATTATGATATTTACCTATTAAACTCTCCCAGGTTTTTGTTCGCTAATAAAACATCGAAGCTGATGTGATATTACGTGCATTTTTAGCCCCAAAAGGGGTAAAAGAGGAGTTTTATTGAGAAAAAATGTCCGTTTCGATGCATCTTAACCTTGCGGACGATGAGAACTTTTGTGGGTTTCCAAAACACGGGTTCTGAATTGTGACCCCAGCATAATAACCCAAAGGTCTCGTAAACTTCGACTAAGGGAGGTTGGAGCCGAATAGTCTTCGAGTTATGGAGGTCTAACATGCATTGGTCTTATAAGAAACCGGCTGGTAACTAATGACTGATTTGACTTTTGGAGATCCAGCTTTTAAAAACAAGTGGGCGACAAGTAGTGACTCTGGACGCAAAATCATCGCAAAACATATTCTTAATTCGTCCTTTCACGGTCTTCGCTCGGAATGAGAACCGGATTCTATCTCTTCTAATTTCTATCGTATATGATTGAAAGTAGCATATGATGAGACTATTGCTAAAAGCTTAAATTTGAGCTAATAACTTCAAAGTTGTGTATTTTAATTTTGATATACTTGCCATTATTCCGTGCATTTTCAATCGGCTAAAAATTTTGAAACATGGACAATAATTTATTTTATTTTAAATTAATTGATCGTTCTTTAAACACGATAATGTGATACTGCCCAAGGCAGATGCCCTAAAAATAGCCTTATCTACTCCTAAACCCTTAGCGCTTGATTCGTCGTATCTGTCTGTGATCACATTAGTGATTACCGACCATCTTACCATCACTTTAGTCATTATCGTGAATACATAAAATCCTCGGATGCACGCGAAAATGATCTGTCGCTTCGTTCACGGATCGTCACAGTTTCACGGTCTTGTAAACGAAACCATTCACTTTCCTAACGATTTAGAAACTGCTGAAGACGAGAAGTGCTAATTGGCAGCGACTTTTGAGCTGACCGACGCCTCACACGTTTGTATAATTTGCGTTTGTAAATTCATCTGAAAACCTAAACCCGCAACTCTCTATGTTTGCACCTTTTGAAATGTCATCACCGCAGCTGTCTTTTAATCTAGGTGAGGCTTCAGATCATTAGGATGCACGTCCACAACAACATAACATGTTGTGCATAACATATTGTGGTATGCAATGGTTTACTGTTTAATGATATATGCTTGTTTACACGAAGTCCATGCGGTGACTGAGCGCCCATCGCAGTCGCGCGAATGAAACAAATTGATATCCGCAGGCATTGTTGAAATGCTGAATATTCTAAATGCCTGTCGTTGCATGCAAACACTTCTTGGTGGTCTTTTGGTGAGAGCCGTTGTTTTTTTAGTCAATTGATTCAATGTGTGTGCGCATGCGCTGCGAGAATTGTTTCAACTTCTCTGTGAGGGAATTCATAGAATTAAATATTGGCATTTCGGCAGACAACTCCCTTCTCTTTACCAAAAAAATCAGTGGAAACTCTCGCATCCAAACAAAGCCTCTGGAAGATTACCTTCGTAATTACAATTGGCTGTAACGAATTAATCGGTAGCTTTTTTGATAGTTTCAAATGGAGGAAATGTATTTTTTGCTTTCTCATCCAAAATGAATTTAAAACGTGAACCAGTTTTTAGAGCGATTGACAATGGAGAACATTACTGGAAAAAATCCTAAGAACTCGAGTCATTTTAATGTCTAATATATATCACCTTTATGACAAGTATTTAAATCACAGAGCTCAAAAGTATTCGATGCTTCAGCACATTACTCGAATTACATTTATAAAATATCTCCTCAGAAAAAGATTGAAGGAGGGACAAAAACTTCTTTTTTTCAAAGTATTTAATATTAATTCTGTAGTAATAAAATGGATTATGTGCGATGTAATTCTTTAGCCTTCCACCAGGTAATATCTTCGCATATTGAGTTTAATTAATATTAAATAATTTTTTTAACATGAAAAAAATTAAGTAAACGAAATGTAATTACAATGAATCTTATGATAAGGAAAGGATTAACGTATATTAAGGGCGTGCACCAAAGAAAAAAGGAAAAACAGACTTGAGAAAGTGTTTCGGGAACCACCCCTTTTCCGCTTTACCTTTGGAATCTTATGATACCTGATTTAATAGTCTTTAATGGAAAGAACCCAATCACATCCATTGTAATAATGGTTAAATGAGGAGAATTTTCTTATTTTGTATATAACTGACATTGATCATCATAGAATATGCGTGCAGGAGATTCATCGATTTGGAACCATCCAAATCCTTTTTGATAGATAAAAACGTGTGATTTCACTTTCAATTTGGTGGGTGGAAAGAAACAAAAATAATCGATCATTTATGGGCAAGCATGGTGGAAAGACATAAGAGAAGAAGCACTTACACAAGATATTATTCAAACGACGGCGCTAAGCAAAGTGTTTCTTAAACATAATTATGGCGCTGTCTAATATTCGTGCCTTAATTACAAGTCCTTCCCACCCTTCTTACGCTCTTCAAATCATAGCAACAGTACGATTGGCATATCGAGTTTAATTTGTTTACCGCTAAGGAAGCTGTAGGGGGCAGAGTATGATAATAATAAATCGTCTTTATTTGGACGAGATTGAGACTTAAAAGTCTCTTCTTCCATCTAACCCATCGTCATTAATTATAAAATAAGAAGTAGAAATAATTAGAATAATTGCGGATGTAAAAAACCTAAGAGATTCTTAGGAAAAATAATCCACTGCAGGAAAACACCCACAAGGAAGGGGGGTGTGAAAAACCTACCGATAGTAATAGCTAAAAGATAAGAAAAGATAAAAACATTCAAAAATAAATAAGTGCACTACCAATAAGTATTGACATGCGATACAAGAATAAGAATCAGTTCACATTTAAAAACGAGATAGCATTATACAAAATAACATAAACCAAACAAAACAGAGAAACAAGGAAAACGTACATGGATCCATAAAGTACATTATGTATAGTGTAGTATGATCAGTGTTGGAGGAAGACGGACGAAGTGTTGGGGTCTCTAAGAACGACTCACCTCTGCCGATTATCGGAGCTCCTCTTGCGGACTCTGCCGAAGTCGACTGTGGCCCGAATTGGAGTGACGGCTTATAAGCAGCAGGTGGAGGACACGGGAAAGCAATTCCGCGTTTCTTGGTAGAGGCCGTTAAACCATTTACTACGCCTATGAAAATTTGGGACGAGATCTCGTCATTTGCAAAAATTGATACATGCGTGCAAGAATCGTTTCCTGATTACATACACGTCTTTCTCACGTAGTAAAAGCGAATCCTCAAATATGTCTTGCTCACCATTACACATGGGGTAATTTTCCTCTTATATTCGACCATCTGAGTCATATTCTTATTAAAAAATATATCGCTCATTGAAACCACCATGAGGAAAAACTTCATTTTTTTCGCGAACGATATTTTATTTTTCGTATTCCTCCGTGAGAAATGAATTTCAAGAAACATGAATCGAAATTCATTTTTTGTCATTTTTTTTCAAACTCTATAGCTTCCTAGTATCAATTTCATTACTGTCCCGTTGAATCGGCTGTACGTAAGGTAAGGATAAGATGTTGTCAAGAGATGTATTTACTGGACCATTACCAGCCTTGTCCAATTTTCAAGACGTATGCCTTTGTTGAGTCACCAGATTGATCGTGCACGTGAGATTCACCGAACGAAACATAATTAAGATGAAAATATTTTAGCGGATTCCGGATTTTAGGATTTTCGGATTGCGTTAAAATACTTCATCATCACGCTCGAGAATTCTCGAAGGTCACAGCTGCGGAAGGCAGCAAGTGCTCGCTTTAAGTGCTTAATGGAGACAAAAAGTCCTCAAATGGCATTGGAGGAAGACAAAGATCTATCGCTCAACAACTTCCGTATTTCTCTTTCAATTTTATGGGCACTCATATGTGAATTGAGAACGACCGATTTGGTCCAAAATTTTAAAGAATCAGAGGAAGAACATATGATTATTTTGTTCCCTTTTTAAACAATCTGTTAATTCTCTTAGGAAAGTTTATAATGTGGCCCACGGTGTGCTGTGCAATTAAGTTTCAAATTGATAAGAATATTGTCTAAATATACCTCTGCATTGGTATTCTATTTGAATATCTCGTCTCGAGTTAGAGGTTAGTTAATTTAGCCTATTAGTTAGAAGAGGGGTGGATTAGAAAAATAATTAATACTGAGGGAGATAGAAATATACGAAAGAAATAATTAAATTGATTGCTTCTGATGTTTCCTCTACCGTAAATCAGTTGGGAGAGTGGACATAGTCTCACTGAGGACCCACTAAACGTTAAGATATTCCCTTCGTTTCTCTCTCTATGAATTCCATTTATTACGAGAATTATCGTCGTAAAATTTCGGTGATAAATCCGGCCTAAGGATGTTTCGAGGAATATTCTACGGTTGCGCTACCACTTTTATGAACTGTAATGTAAAAACGTTTTTGCTAACGTCGATTCTTCAAAAGCATCAACAAGAATTAGCGTGATTGCCGTTATGCAGTTACGCATTCAGAGTATTTATGTGAACCTACCGCATAAACTCGCGTCTGCCTTGATAATAGGTGTACTCCATGGAATCGTAGCTATTTTCCGTAATCATCAATTACAGATATTTTCATAAATTTTGATGATAAAGATGAATTCGATAATGCTGATATGAAGAGGGCTGCCACGGACCGGCAAAGGAGTTCGCGACCTGCCGAAACACCCGTGATGATGATGACGATGATAACTTTTTGAAATTTTGTAGAAGAACCGTGTTTTCTATCAACGTTTTCCTATAAACTTACCTAGCAACTTTTCTTTATCAAATTATTAGGGGTACAAGGGATTTAACTTATTACCTCTATGGCTTAGAATGAATATAAGAAATGTATGTAGAATAATACGTAAGACTTCCTTCACTTTGTATAGAACATGCTATTGGGACAGTTTTATGTAAATGGCATGAGTCGTGCATGGCTAAAATTTACTTGCTAGTTGTATACGCAAGTCAAGTTGTCGGTCCACGATAGAATCAACACCGATTGGAATGATTGAAAACTGGTCTTCTTTGCGGTTTGCGAACATAAGTTCTCATACTAAAGGATTCTATGCTAATAAAACTTGTGAAAATCCACAATACGCACAATTTGACCAGTATCGGCGCAAATCACGCCTCCATCAGAACTGGGGAAACGAGTTAAATACAAAGTTAAGAAGGAAGGTAGAAAGAGGGGGAAAACAAAAGTTAGTGTATTTTGGGGAAGTGCCATTAGCAGTGGTTGTTATGGAAGAGTAAATCAAAAGAAATACATTTGTGGAGGTGAATTTGCGATTCTTCTGATATTCTCCTACATTAAGATCCATGATTAACGGGGAAGGAGGAGTCACTCTTGTCCAAAAGGTGATCACCAAAATGTTAATTCCTTTAAAAAGACATTTTTATGCTCCCTTGCCCTTGCTTGACCAATAAAGTCGTGTACAATCTAATCTATAAACCCCAGATATTTTAAGACGACCAATCCGATCTTTAGCATTGCAGAGAAGGGTCTGCATGTAGTATTTTGTGTAAAAAGCAATACGTGTCGAGCCAGAAGTGGGAATCCTGTGCCCCGATTATGTAACTGTGAGAGGGAGCGACGTCGTTGTCAGGGGCAACGTCATACAAACGACGAAGGGTGACAACAGCGATTATCTATTCGTGAGAGCGCTTTTTCTCACCTTCCTGTGTCATACGCGATGACGGCTGGGAAAGGCCGTGAGAAGCGTCGTAAGAAATCGATTATGAACAATAAATTTGATGATTGGCCTAATAATATTATTTTTACTTTCTCCCTATACGTAGTATAGAGAAAGTATTGTATTCGCAAAAAAATTCGACCTCCAGATTTTGAAGGAAATTGATGTTTTGGGGCCCATAGAGCACATGGATAAATACATGAACTTGGAATCAGCAATCGCCTTCATTGTCAAGGGGGATGGGTTGTTTACAACTTAGAAATTTTGATAAAAATATTCAAGCATTTTAACAAAATTCTCAAAATTTCGATTAAAAAACGATATTTTACGACTAAAATAAGAATCTTTATCCTATTCCCCTTCTTTTGGTGCTTGATTCAACTTTGTACGACTATTATTTCTAATTTAAATTTTCAAATGAAATAAAGCCTGCTGCGAGAAAAATTAACTTTACGCGCATTTCTTTTGGAAATGCTTTTTCGATTTTTCGTCTATTCCTTTTTGGTTTCTCCTAATTTTATTTTTTCCTAAACCACCTCCGTACCGAGGCGAACAATTCAAAAAAAAATATTCCAATCGGTCGAGCCGTTTTCGAGTTTCAGACGAAGTCACGCACATCATTTCATTTTTATATATAAGAATACTATGTTAAATTATATATAAGAATAATATGTTAACGCAAATTTGTTGTGTTAAAAATCAATATACGTAACTAAATTGAATTACAATTAAATTATTAAAGCAATTATATGAAAATAGGTATCATGATTGTTATTAGCGAGAAACGGAAAAAATACGCATAACAGCAGAATTTTAAAACATAATTTTTACCTCCGCTACCATTTCAATACATCTAAGTAAATTTTTTTAAATGAAATACCTCATTATTATTATTGAAACACGCGGTCTACAGAAAGTTTTACTTCAATCTTTTGGGATGGAATAGTACTGCAAAGTATCGCCGGAAACTATTTACCTTATCCACAATAATTTATATGATAGGGGCCATTTCTGTCTATGCGTCCACAAATGTGGAAAAGTGACAACAGATACAAACAAGCAATTGCTGTTGTGAAACTATTTAAATTCGTCAACGACTGCACAGGAAGAGGAAGGAGTAATAAAGTTGAGGAATTCGACTAAATTAAACAAAAAATCAGGCCCATAAACAATGAAAGCCGACCCAAATTTCCAGAATGCATCATCATTCACTATTTTTGAGAATTTTGTTATATAAATAATGCTCAATTTTCAATTGATAATTATGTTAGTAAGCATCGATATCCAAACGAATACCCTAGAAATTATTTTAGAACTGGAACACGATCGTAAGGAGGTGAACTTCATAGATTCGGGTGCCGAAGTCACGGCGCCAATAGGCCGACGTGCACTCTCTATTTGGCCTGAAACCAACTGCGCCGATCAAAAAATATTTTACGAAAATCACGGTCTACATCCAGTAATGCATTGATAATAAAATGAAAACAATTAAAAGATAGGAAGACCACGTTATTACCTGTAGTGGACAAAAAAGTCCAAAAATGTCGGAAATATAATAACATTTAAGTGGAATGCGGCTCTTCTTTTGTTATCCGATTTTAATGATATTAAAAAAAATATTTTCTAACCAAATGAAACGACTTTAGAGGGTGTCCCGAAAGAATTTCAAACTTTCGAAAATAAGGACCACCCTTCACTGAAGGTCCACGCAGCCTCTCGGCCATCTGCGCCTTTCCGCTCTGATGAACACGGCAAAAGCACCATTCCTCGGGGTTGACATTTACCCCATCCGAGTTTACGACCCCCCATCTGGACAAAACCACATTTGGCGCCTTTTATTTAAGACTTTTGCGGAGCAGAAATATGCGATATCGGCGCACTTGTTGGATTCTGCAGTGCGAATCGTGTTTGAGAAAACCCTGAGTGAAAGCGTAAGATAACCTTAGCGAAAATGAGAAATATCTTTTAGGGAGAGTTAATGGAGCTCAAGCAAAGTTTGTTCCACTTACTCACCTGCATTTGATGACAGGTGATGCATTACTCCTTGAATGGATGTAATTGACGAAAAGAAAAATAAAGAGAAGAATGTAACGGAGATTATAAAGGAAGGACCGAGAAATTCGTGAAAAATCCCAGGGAAAACTAAAAAGAAGTGTCTAGACTAACGTTTATAAAGAGAAGAGGAAATTTAATCTGCAAAACAATATATTTTTTCCGAAAACTATGTTGGAAGTGATTGTTCAGAGGAAACGGAGGTTTGATTTTGCTAGGCAAGTTAGGGAGTGAATGGTCTGGATTAGATTGGTTGGGATACTGATTAATCTATTTTGACATGAGATATTGAATTCTGCTAAGCAAAAATATAATTTTACGAGTAAAAGTTGTAATACAAATATCAAGTCGACATCTTTTCGAGAAGGTTCTCATAAGGAAACAATGGGATTTAAAATAATCTTAAAAATCAACGCAATTTATTTAAAATCGGAGAAATTTGCATCCACCTGGCGAAAAACTTACGCGCAGTTGGTGTCAGTTTCATAGATATAATAAAGAAGAGCGTGTTTTCCGTGACCCCAATGATTTCGTTCTCCCCATCCTACGGGGATATAGCTTTAAATATTTTCGAAACCGAGTCATAAATAATTTGAAATTCCCGGCATTTGTTTCAAATAGTACAGACGCTTGGCGTCGAACGAAGGATATTTTGGAATATGTGAACACATATAACTCCCTAGTAGAGATAAAACTTATTTGATTCAAATTTTGAAACGAAATCATACCGGGAAGGACTTAAAATAGGATTCTGTTTTCCCCATAAGAAATGCATTAAAGAATGATAATGACTCTCTGTGATCGAACCAAGGCCAATCATAGAAACATGAAATAGCGTACTCAAAATATATTTATTATCTCTATCTACATGCCGAGTTTTAATTATCTATGTTATCGGGAAGTAATTTTTTTATGTTAAAAATCTTCGCAATGTAGTTTAAATTTGAAAATATTTGCCCTGACCTAGCATCGATCCAAGGATAACCATGGAAGATGTCTTTATGGTTTTTGTTGGATATGCACGGCCTATAGCGATACGTTGAATTTCAACTGTCTGCTTTGCCGGAAAATGCCTCAAAAAAAATTTCGAAAATCCCCGTATTGTCTCTTTACGGGAAAAATCGGGATAGTGGGACCTTATTGCATCAAACCCATGACACTGAGGTTCACAATCTCTTTTTTTCTTGCGGTTACACGTTATGGCCAGTACGTCGTAAAGGTTTCATGTCAATGGTACTTGAGGTTAGAATTTTGATGGCACATGGTTAGAATTTTGATCGCTTGTATATAAGTATTTCCGGAGAAACATCTATATATAATAGATATACGAGTAAAAGTTGCTTGCATTCTGCAAGCATATTATTGATACAAATTTCTAGTCAATATCATATTGAGAGGGTTCTCAAAAGAAAAAAATCTGATGTGGCCAGCACATGACTTTCTCCATGTATAAGATGTAAATATTACTCTACGACAGTATTTTCGAACTCTATATTCAATCTTAACTTGGAAGATAAGTGATTAATTTCTTTCAAATTATCTTTTACATCACAAGCATTATAAATAATGTTTTTCAGGACATGATCCATGAAAAACGATGTAGTGGCCTTTCGCCCCAGCGCTCAGAGCGCCCACAACGTACGTAATCACCAACTTCCGGTTTATCAGTATTTCACAAATAACTCCTACACAATCAGTGATACAAAAATATGTTTCGTACAAAAGTTATAGTATATTTCATTTTGTAAAACGTTTATAGATAATAGTTTATACCTAAATATCATATTTATGGAGATATTTTGAAAACCGGAAATGAGCTTTGAAGAATGAAGCTCAACTTCCGGTTAACTGATTTACTCCAAAAAATAATCAACTCTAACGACATCAACCAATATACTATATATGAAATTTGGTGTTGATCCGGCAAATAGTTTTCAAGTTAGAGCGCCCACAAAGTACATAATCAGCTACTTCCGGTTTATCAGGATTTCACGAATAACTCCTAATCAACCGGTGATACAAAAATATGTTAAATACAAAAGTTATAGTAAAACACATTATCTAAAACTTTTATAAGGTATACAGTATACCTATATATCATATTTATGAAGATATCTTGAAAACCGGAAATGAGTTTTGATGAATGAAGCTCGACTTCCGGTTAACTGATTTACTCCAAAAACTAATCAACTCTGACAGCACACACGAAAGTACTATATATGAATTTTGGTATTGATACAACTAATAGTTTTCATGTTAGAGCGCCCACTATCACACACACACACACACACACACACACACACACACACACACACATACACACAGACATCATTCCGAAAATGGTCAAAACGTGTTCTAGGGACCCCAAAACATGTATTTCCGTTGAAATCTCGAAGTCGAATTTTTTCATGAAAACAATACTTTCTCTATACTTCGTATATGGAGAAAGTAAAAAAAGGATTGAATATATTCTTAAGAATCCACGTAATTTATTTCAAATAGGAGAGATTTGCACCCATCTGGCATCAAACTCACTCACATTTGGTTCCAGTTTCATAGATATTAGTAAAGAAGAGCGCGTTTCCCGTGACCCCTATGATATTCCTATTCCCTATCCTACTGGGATATTGCTTAATATATTATTGTACTGTATAATAAATAATATGGAATTCCCACCACACGTTTAAAATACTAGAGGCGCCTGGTGTCGAACTCAGGATCTTTTGGAAGATGTGAATATGTATAACTCCCTGATAGAAATAACGCTTATTTTATTCCAATTTTGAACTCGATATAATACCGGGAAGGTCCAAAATTAAGACTCCGTTATCCCCATTTGATATGCATACGGTAATGTAAATGGCTCTCTGGGATCGAACCAAGGACCATCAGGGAAACGCTAAACAACGTACGTAAAATTCATTCATGAACTCTATTCACATGCCGAATTTTTAGTTTCTATGTTATCGGGAAATAGTTTAAATAAAAATCGTTGCAATTTCTAACTTTAGAGACGTCTGGTGTCGACCCCAGGAATCATTGGCAGATGTGAAAACATTATTATAACTTGGTAGGACTTGATCTTATTTAACGCAAATTTTAAAGTCGGTATCATACCGGGAAGGACTTAGAATAGGATTCCGTTATCCCCATAAGAGATGCATTGAGGAATGTAAATGACTCCCTGGGATCGAACCAAGGACAATCATCATCATCATCATCAACAAAACGTTAAACAGCCTACATAAAATATATTCATATTCTACATCCTCATTCCGTGTTTTCGATTTCTATGTTTGCGGGAAGTTATTTAAAAAAATCTTAAAAATCGTCGCAATGTATTTTAAATGGGAGAATATTTGCCCTGACCTAGCATCGAACCAATCTTGGAAGATGTATTCATGGTTCTCGTTGGATATGTATGGCGCATAGCGATGGTTAGAATATTGATCGCTTATATACAGGTATATCCGGAGAAACGTCTATATATAATAAATATTCATGAATTATATTAACTATTGACGTCATACCACGTAGAGTAGAGAGTGTGAATTCGACCAGCGTTTATCTGAATATTTACGAAGATTATTATTTATTTTATTATTGTTATCAGAAAAAACCTTTTCCGTGTAATTAAATCGTAGGCTTATAACTATACCATCAAGTTAGTACCATACCCAAGAACGTTAACTATCTAGAAAATTCAAATATCCATTTGTTATCAAAATTAGTACCAAGTCTAAACTCCATCATGAATTATATTTATTAACTTTTCTTAAGCTTTTATACGTAGAATGGATAAACGTATTTCTTGCGTTACGACATTAACTGTCGATCGCTTTTTGGGATACATAATCCGGAAATTTTGGATCAAAGGTTTTATATGTAATCATATAATAATAAAATCTAACAGATTAAAGAATATTTGAACGGGAAGTAAAATACTAAATATTTTTTTCGAGAATGAAATAGGTCGAAAGAGTTTAAAATAAAGTGACAAAGATAAACTTGAATTCTAAAATGAAAAATATTTTTTTTATTTTGGAATAAATGAAACTACCTCGTAATGTCAATAATATTAGGAAATCTCAAATGAAAAATGTATATTTATTTTAAAGGACTATATTTAATTTATATTTGTAATTCCCAAAACATTTACCATTGAATGATACAGTATATAACATTTATAATAACCTTTACTTTAGAATTATTATAGATTATAATAAACATTACGCTTATAATCAGTTCAATGTACAACAAAGCATGTTCCGGCACGCCAATGTTGTAAAATTCCAGTTGTTGAAAATGTCCTAGGGACGAAATTGTCCGGTACGCAGTTGTCCAGGACGCAGAATCACGGGGGACCCAAATGTCTTCTTTTCTTAGGGCTTGTTGACATTCAGGAAACCCCGAGGAAGATAGGCTGATGTTGGCGACTTAACCGCACCTCACCTGGGTGTTAATAAGAGAAAATTCTATACAAGAAATATACTATTTAAAAATGTATACCTTCATTACAAACTTTAAAATATATGTTGAAACATTACGAAGTATTTACAACGAACTCTCCCATCATTAAAAACTGATTTTTAATGTCCACTTCACGAAAAACTCGTATATCTTCCGATCTCTGTTTTTCAGTTGTGCGAATAAAAATCGAAACATTCTCTATTAAACTTAAAAAAGCCCTCTTATGATAAACTGGTTGTTACAACTCCGCGTTTTCTTTTCTCAACTGACATGTGGAATGGGGTATTTAAAAATGTAACACATATTCTTATTAATTAATTAATTCGTGAAATAAATTTGAAAGTGGGTGGAGAATACCTTAATCCAGAGATTTATAAAATAATTTTCAGATTCTGACCTACGATCCATGGAGGAGTGTGAAAGCGCCCTAGTTTGAACCCAAAGGCCTACGCTGGCGATAATTCATTTCCTGCATTTCGCTCATTTATCAATCTCTAGTTTATTTATTAAAGCGACAATTTAATGAAGAATATTCTGTTTATTGGTCGGTTAAATTCGTTTTCCTTCGTAAAAGTGTTGTGTTCTACAATAAGTTATGTTTTGGTCTAATGGTACCAAAGGCGGCCTTCAAAAGGTGACCTCCACCTTGTCCGCCGCTCGGTCTTGACCTTGTCGCGCCTCCGATCGCATCTGAACACTCGTCGGACTTCGATTGGACACTTCTCAATCGGAAGCAGAAAGGTTCTTTTGCAGCGGAAACACTCCTTCCAAATGATGGCTCTGAATCGTATTTATACACCGAAGGAAATTGAAAATTTAAAAGAAAAACACTTTTCAGCTATATTTTATCCGTCTTACGTTGATAGTCGTATCATAGCAACTGTAATAATCACCGATTATATCTCCGATTTCTGAAAGAAATTAATCCATCGCTAATTTACTAAATGTGTCAATGAGATGAAGAAAGAACTTACTGGATTCTCAAGAAGGCCCGATTCGTCGTCATTTTTATAATTGGTCCAACGTTTAACTCGAAAATATTCCAATAATACATTCGTTATTAAGTTTTCTTTCACCGTTTTCAGTTATCATTTCGTTCAGGAAATTACACTACATGACGATCGTACCTAATTGGGACCAGCAGCTATAGAAGGGAAACCGATTAAATATTATTGTATTGGTCGTGGATTATAGTTTCAGATCAAATATTGCGAGAATCTGGACAACATGTAAGAATGTTTTGCAATATATTCTGGTTATTAACAAGATGTCCTTTTGGCAATTTTTTAATTAGTCTAATTTGCACGCAAATATAACAGTGGATTAAGGCCCTCATAGAATTTGTTAGCCCCCTTTAACAATTGCACTTTTAAGCTTTAAGGGATGATATTTATGAAAGTTTGTATTATTTAGAAATAAGTCATTCATTTTATTGTAATTTACGATTCTTAATAATCAATAAAAATGCTATGATGAATGATGTCTAACTAAGAGCTGTTTAACTCCGCAATTAGTTCCCGAAAACTATGGATTCGTTAAAGAGACCAAGTAGTTTGTTCTTCCCTTCTCAATTCTATTAATGGAAACATTCAACGTAAGTGTGAAACGGTTTATGTATTTAATAACAATTTTCATTGTATTCAATACGGCTAATGTTAAGATGTATGTCATTATTCGGCATCACTCACGTCTCAGGATCGTATCTTTAGCTAATACTTATTATTAGCAGTGAGAAAATTATAAATGGTTCATTTGCTCTCCGTTTTCATTTTGCTGATTTGCGACGGAATCTTTCCAAAGAAAGTTATTTTCTTTTCCGAAGTTTCGCGAATGTCTTGGATCAACGCCACCGCGTGAATTGCGAGTGATTTTTAACAATCCAAATCCAGTTTGCGATTCGAATGGTTCTGCGGAGTCATGGTTACTAAGAGGAATGCCAACTTTCAAACGAAACAGTTTTCCATTCCAACATTCATTTGGACGAAAGATCATAAATTTAGTTTTAGAAATAGCCTTTTAAATCATTTAAATTTGACAAAGTCTTTCAAAGATACTTCTGGAAATAATCATCACCCTTTAAGAATCAGATTTGATGAACTTATGAATGATTAGAAAAGGAGGCATTAGGTATATGTCATTCTTTAAGTCAGAAGTTTTATGAGAAATCAATGTTGAAAAATTCCATCACTGACGAGGAGCATGGGAAGGTGTCCATTTATGACGATGTTCACTTGATCCAATAAAGGTTGGATCACTTTCTTCGTGATAATTGTTAAAGATTTATAGTGATCGTTTAAAAAACTCGACAATCTAATTTCAAGCTCCGCTAATTGCCAATAGTCCTTTCGCAAACCTCTTTCGATTCCTCCAAAGTGGCCTCTTACCAGGAGTATTCCTTTCTCCTAATGATGCCCTTGACTTATTGGAAGGAGTGATCCTACGAATGATAGAATGAATAGCTGCGTTGGAATACATTTTGATGTTTTTATATTTTTAATCTTGATATCCTTGTATCAGTGGTCGAATGCCAAGTTGAATGATGATTGGCGAATAAGATCAGCATGATTCCATGGAAATCTACGAATTACAAGTGTGCTCTCTCACAAAGCTTCTTCTGCTGAACATTCTTCAGACGCTTTAGACGCTTCGATTTTCCCACATTCTCTTTTGTACATTTCGCCAATCAAAAGGCCCAATTCGTGGCTTGCTCTAATTATTGAGTCTCAGAAGCGATTTTCCCCTTAAATGGACAACTTTCTATCCAAAGATGTTTGACGGACGAGGAAAATACTAAATTCGGGCTCCGAATTATCCCAAAATGTGTTCTGACAAAAACTCCCTTTTAAAACGATTACAATAAATTAACAAAATCAACAAAATCGGTAATATAATTATTGCCTAATTTCCTTTTTAGTTACCCATTAAAAATTAATGATTAATCGTTTATATATAAATTGATTTAAATATAAAGCGCATGTAGTAAAAGGGTATGTGGAATACATTGTTAACTTGATTTCTATAATAGTTTTTGGTGAGCTGATTGATAATAGCCACAGTAGGTGTTAATTATCGCAGAGGATAACGTATAGACAATTACAGATTAATGCCTAACGTTTTATCGAGAACAATCGCTAATCGTTCATGCAAAAGATTGTTTTTAAATGATGCATAGCAAAGATTCCCTAACCGAACTTCAACTCACACCCAAATATCAATTAAGAAGACAAATCCTAGAGCATTATCCAGCGGAACGATCTAACGCGTTCATAAATATATAACATCTTTATTTGTTTTAATATTTATGCGTGAGAGTGACCGGTGGAAACAAATGTATTAAGCAACAGATAAGGACAATAAAACCGAGTCCTTCGCCATCAACGAAATCCTCCTGTGGCGGGTGTGGCGTCGCTGACCTTGAGAGGCACTTATAGTAGAAATACTACTTTCACTACGAAAATTAGCCGATTGCGGAACCGCCACCTGCGCCCCGGATGAAACCACAAAATGCAGAGCATTATAATGGTGTGATTCGTGCTCCGTGGAAACATTTTCTTTGCCTCGCAAATCATCACGACATACTTTTAAATTCGTTCATAGGCATGCAAATTTTATGTTCGAGGTACGTTTTTGTTTTAGAGTTTTAGATTTAGATATATACTTCGCGAGCCGCCAGATGCGTATGGCAGGGGGTTTAGTATCGCCATCATTACTTAATCCTTCTATTAGCCTATCTTCTAGTCTGCGGAAAAAGAACAATATTCTTAACAAGCATTTTCAAAAGAGTTCCGCTTCAGATGACGGTCGCGTCAACGCATTTTCTACTCGAGTTTCTTAAATAATGGATAAATTGGAATTAAATGAGACTGGTATTCGAAACCTCTTACAGAAAGTCGTTAGTAAGAAATCTCCTGGACCAGATACCTGCCATCGTTATATTTAGGCTTGCAGATGAGCTTGCCCTCTCCTCCTCGTACTCTTTAAGAAATCTTTAAAAGAAAATGCGGTCCCTCCAGTACCGAAGAAATAGCTTAAGTCAAAGGCGGACGATTACCGACCGATATCTTTAACATCTATATTTTGTAAAATCTTGAGCACATAATATGCAGTTACTTAATGCGTTTTCTCAGCATTAATGTTGCAATCACGCGCAGTCAACATGGTTTTCATAAAGGCCGCTCATTCGAGAGCCAATTAGCACACCTTAATCACGACTTAATGCGAGCAGCCGACGAGGGCTTCAGTACTGATACTATACTTCCGGATTTTAGGAAAGCATTCGATACAGTACCACACGAGAAATTACTACAAAAACTCGGCTCTTATGCAATCGACGACCATATCAATCAGTGGATTAGGTCCTTTCTTAAAGGTGGATATCAACGCGTGGTCTTAAACGACGTTTTTCCGACGAGGTAGAGGCGTCATCGAGAGTTCCTCAGGGCAGTGTTATCGGACCGATCTTGTTTTTAATGTACATAAACGACATAGTAGACAATGCAAAGAGTAATGTGAGCTCTTCGCGGACGACACCCCTATGTATAGACAAATTTTAAATTCAGAAGACGTATCGATATTAAAGGCCGACTTGGGCATTATTTCTAAATGGTGTGAAGATTGGCAACTCTGTTTCAACGTTGAAAAATGTGTATCAATGAGCATTACCCGCTCCTCGAACATAAGCTTGATTGAAACCTCCTACCAGATTAGTGACTCGAGATTAGAATCCGTTAGGCAGTATAAATACTTCGGTGTCCTCTTCAGCAGTTCATTTAAAATGCCCATCCAGAACTTAGCTGGGTCAGCCGATAGGACTCTGACTACGTAACCGCGTCCTAGCGATTCGAGCGTAAAAGCGGTAGTTTACTTTTCACTGGTTCGTGCACTACTTGAGTACTGTTCCGCAGTCCGCTCGAGAAGGGTTTGGTCTTGGAGTGCAACGTAGAGCGGCTCGTTTCGGAGACTATAGATTCGATAGCGTCCGAAATGCCTTCGGCTGGGAATCTCTCAAGAGAACTAATTTTTGGCTAAAGCATTCGAGAAATTCTTAAACAGTGATTTACACGACGAAATACGCGGCGTCGTGATCCCAACTCTAAACGAACGCGATTCTCGCGGACGACGAAAAAATTTCGCGAGATTATAGCGAGAACAGGTGGACTTTATTGGTCCCCTTTTTCCGGGTAGTATAAGGTGCGCTACTTTGAAAATTATTTAGGTAGTTTGGTGTCTCACACCTCCTGCCATACGCCTTGTTTAAGATTTAAGAAGGTTTATTTTTTATCAAAACTAATTATTTTTAGAGGTAGGGAAACAAACAGTTTAGGGCCAAGATAAGGGAATGATCTGCGAAATATTTCAAAATGGGTTTGAGTATAACTCTGCTACTTATATTGGTTCTTAGTTTATAGAATCTGTGTCCATCCAGATCTACGGTTGTAAAAAAATTGTAATACCTTGTAAACGAACAAATGTCTTAGGGGTAAAGAATTAAGCTTAATAAATATGAAAATAATTCATAGTGGTGCTCGCGTCATTACGCACCCTTTTCTGGATTAGTATTACCTTCCCAACGTACAATTCATTCAACGTTCATTCATCAACGTTCATTCATAAACTACCTTGAGCACTGAGAGGGGGCATACATATAGAATTTTCTTGTGGTGGATATTACTTCTAAAATTAATTTATTTATGACTTTTCCAATTACTATTTTCGTCAATACGTATGCCTAAATATTCTCTAGCTTGCTCAATTTCAGTACAATCATCATAGGATAATAAATTCCCATTGAAACTTATGATGTTCTATTATGCTATTATTTAGCCTGAACAAAACGTACTTCCTTTTGTTATTCAGCTCCATGTAATTTTTATAAACCAGCACTTCAGCTTGTTTAAGTCATCTTGCATCTGTAAATGCAAGTCATATAAAACACTAGCTGAATAACATCCTTGCTACGTCATCAGCAAAAGAAGTTAGCTTACCTTTAAAACATCCATTGCACAAATTGTTCTCATAGATTAAGAGTAAAATGGGACGCAGAACTGAGCCCTTTGGTACACAACAGGTGAGATGTGTCTTTAGACTATATCGGTTATTAATTCTTACACACTGATATCTGTAACTAAGATACCAGTTATATGAAACCCATCTTAAAACCAGCTTGTCACAATCTTCGTAGTATCATATTATGACTGACATATTTTAAGATTTCTGTTATATCTATAAACAATCCCGCAACTTAGTAGCCACAATTCATACCTTCATATACGATTGGAAAGAATCTTAACAGGGCATTTTTCTTTTAAAAATCCAAATTGAGTTTCATTAAAATACTGTTTATTATTTAAGAAAGACAACAATCTATTTTGAACTGTATTTTGTAAGATTTTAGAAAAACAGGCAATAATGATATTGGGGTGAAGTTATTTGGATCCAACCTTTCTTTGGTTTGAAGATAACAGTTTTCAATTGACTACTCCAGTTAGCAAGCTTAAATTAGCTATGATTGTAAGAACTGGCGCGATTGTTTCATCTTTACTATAAATGCAGTTATGCCATCCACTTCAAGAGTTTTCTTCGGTTTTATTCCCATTTATTACATTTTGAACTTCCTTTTCGTCTACAGGAACAAAGAATCTAGAAGAAAGCAATTTGGAAACCAATCATCATATTTCATCGTATCGGAGCAGTCACTTCCGGAGTCTATAATTTGAATGCAATGGTCATTTAATTAATTTAAAATATCTTGATAATCGGTCAAAATACATCCATTGACCAATATTAATCGGTTAGTACCTTGGTTTTCCACCGGTAATTGAATTTAGAATACGCCATTGCTTAGCTCTATCACCCTTGTTAGAGTTATAAACATGTGCATTCAGACATTTTCTTTCTGTTTTCGAATGTCCTTACATTAGTCGCAGTCACATTTATTCTTATACGATTTGTAGTACCGTTTTGCAAGATTTTCATTACTAAGCCGTTTTCGCAATTTGTTATAAAGTAAATTGCGCTTAGCTATTTTATCGTATAAAGATGTTGTTATCCATGGTTATTCATTTCTAATGCTGCGTTAAACAATACATTTTGCTCCGTTTACACAGCACTTAAATTTATCTATAAATATTTCATAAGCTTGATTGACGTTTTTGAGAGAGTGATCCTAAGTCCATCAAAAGTTCTTTAACATGATTAAAATCCATTTTATATATAGACTCCTCTGATCCATTGAGGTAGGGCTCATAAATTATATTAGTGTTTAAATAGCATTCAGTCATATGATGCTCAGTCAAACCTATATCAGCAGTATTTTCCCTGTAAGTAAATTTGTCTCTACTTCTGCAAAAATCAATATCATCAATAACAGTTGCTTATGTCGTTTTTGTTGGATCTGAAATTATTTGGTCAAGTCCATATCTTGCCATAATCATAATGTTCTGTTAAATAATATGTTTTTGCAATAAAATAAATTAATATCATCAATTAAAATAAAATTCCTGAACTTGCAAGCATTTGATCTACATCGCGGAAATACATATTTGTTGGTAAATAATGGTACCTGTGCATTCCAGTAATAATAGTAGAAGTATTTAAGCTAACTGTTACTTTAATTATATCTTCTGAATGAAAATCATAGATTTCTTTTGCAGTGCATGAAATAATACATTAACCATCATTCCTCCAGCCATATCATTACAATTAGCTCTCTCGTCATATCATTAACTCACTTTTATCATAGGATATTTGATCCGAAAGATTTGATAATTTTCGTGCACAAAAGTTAAAGTTTAATGATTTAAGTTCGCCTAACGTAACTCTCACGTTTCCCATCGATTGTGTCGTGAATAAACGAAGTGAAGGTCTCTCGTGCGAAATATCGTCACGAGAAAAAAAGGGCTTCCTCGTGACTGTGATTGTAATAATAATTCTGTTGATCACGTGCTTCGCTCCATCAAATTTCTGACCCGGTTTCTCGAGGTCATAAACAGAGGCGAAAAGAAGTACAGCCGAGATTGAAATTTTCAGTATTTTAAAAATTTATTGCCAATTCTGTGGAAAGGTTATACTCGATTGTAATATTCCTACAGTTAAAATTTGTCGTTTTAAGTATTCAGTTTAATGACATCTCTGTTAAGTAGAAAACATAAATCTTCTGGAAGAATACACCCAGAATCTCGCATAGCGAAAGAAGCAAAATGTTAAGATTGGAAAAGGTCACAAAATCAAAAGCCATTCAGAAATAACTCGGTGACGATGCTTTTAAAAACAAATGCCTCAAAGGACACGAATTTAGGATTTAAGTAAGTTATTCATATCAACTGACCACCATCTTCCACGTACCTATGAGGCAATTCCAATTAACAGTACATTCAACAGTACCAGCAACTCTGCGACTATTGTTTTTACGGTGCATAAAAATATATTTTCTTTTTATTTACCTCTGTCGTTGTTTGTTATAGACCATTCTATTTTTTAAATGTTTTGCCAACGTATTTATTTGATTGGTTTTCTGCAGAGAGCCCAAATTGACGCTGATTGCGAAAATTCCATCGGTGTTACTCATCATGGTGAGTGGTGCACAACATTGGTCTGACTCAATAAAACCTCACATAGAGACCGGATCGCACTAACTGACAGCTACCCTGGAATTTTCATAATCGAGGTCTGCATTGTGATTATTATATCCTTATCCCTGTTGTATACTGAGCTATCAGATTGATACTCTGCTTCATTTCTTGGGAGCGTAACTTTCCTTCTTTTCTCACATTTTTTCCTTTCCAAAGGTCTTTCAGTCGGAATTTGTATTTTATTCAATCGAGTTTGATTTGCAATAAATTAATGCATTCTTATGAAACAAATTTCGGATTCTAAAGTCTCGATTTGGTCCTAAAAATCTTTCCTTTTTTGTAGAAGATGATTTCTATCAGTGTCCCGTTCTTGCGTACCCGGTTTTCAGGTACATTCCAGTTCTGATTCAAGTGTTACTCCTTCGTAATCATAGAAAATATAAAACTCACTTTAACTGTACTAAGTGAGATATACTTTCTTTATTATTACATTTCAATTCACTCGAACAGCCAGTGCATTCTTTGTTATTTTCAAGCACAAAGGAACTGCAAACAAAACCACACAAGCCCTCCCAAATGCACATATTCCAGAAAAATCCCCGCACAGTGGGTTTTTCTCCGGAAGACTTCAGCCGAGGAGTTTTTCCCCACATTACAATTCTTTTATTTTTACCTCTTCTTTTTATTTTCTTTATATATATATACACAAAAATATATATATTAATAATAGTTACCCTTAATGGTTAGGTGTTTTAAGAGAGGTCCTAATGGGCCTGACCTCGCCGAATAAAGAGTTTTTATTATTATTTATTTATATCATTACATCTAATTTTAAAGAACCCGTTTCGGATAATTGTTCCTTCAAAAATTAGTCGAAGTTTCACTTCGAAGTTTTTCAAGTGAAATTCTTAACTTCGTATAGGAATACTCGAGTACTACTTCGCAATAGAATGCAGTAAGTAATCCTGCAGGATATTAAGAATCAAGCAGTTTAATCGGTTACATATTATTTGAGTTTTTATTTATATCTCTACGAAGCTTTATTCGACCGTTATAATTTATATTTCATACGTTGCGTTGTTCAGTTTCCATGCGATGCCTCTCCCTCCATTGAAACGAAACCCAGCTAAGAAGTAAGAGGTGATGTTACAGAAGAAATATTTTGCTGGACAGCTCTCTTTACTTAAGGAGAAAAATAGTTTACTTTATGAACAGCGAAATGACTTGGAAAACCAATGTCGAAAGCTTTCCTTTGGCGTGGCTCCAACGTCGTACACTTGTATTACGCTATCCCATAAATAACTCACAATGTGGAATTACTTAACAGCGCTGTGCTTTTAACGGTTGATGCACGATGACTGCCCTTTTTAAATAATTACCTTTTTAGTTTGAACAGTTTTCTTGTTTTGGGAAAAAATTCAGCAAGCAATTATTATTGTGGATGAGACTTCATGAAATAGATCAATACTCACGTATGAAAATCTTTTTGTTATTAATTATGTTCACAATCTGTGTCTTCAAATCTTGCGAAAATAACCTGAGACAAACTAAGACAAGTTTAAGGTGGGAAAAATATTTAAAAAAACCCCTATATACTTAAAATTTAGCTGTAAATATCACAATCTCCATGATAATTTTTATCAGTCGATCAGTTAATTTTATCAATTATTGTACTTTCGCTAATTACTATCTGTAACATCTTATGTTGCTTACTTATAGCTTCAAGGTAAAGCTTGCTTTGTAAAAAGCTATAGTTTTTTTAAATTTCATGATTGATTTGAAAGTCTCTTGAGAAAGGCATTACCGAACCGAACAACACCAAATTATGTCAACGCCGAACTTTGTCTGGCACACAACAACGAAAGTACGTATTCATCAGTAAATGCAGCAATTTTCGCATGTTGACAACCAATCGAGATGCATTCACTTCTCTCTCAGCATAATCTGTTACCGCGTTATGTGTGCAGCAAAGCATTACCATCCTATGATTTATTTATCATAAGCTGTAATTACAAATATTCTATCTTCGATTCCATTTGATGATCTTCTTTGTAATCAGCAGGGATTCCAGTTACCGAGGGTACTATTAAAATATCTCGCGTTCCGTAATAAATGCTGTTATTAATAGTATCTATATTATTGATACTTAACATCGAAAATGGATATTTTCTTTATATTGCGGTGATAGTGTCTTCCCTATTCTTGATTTTCCTCTCGTTCTATATTGGCCTAATGCTTCCAATTTTAGAAAACTTTCATTTTAAAATTCCGTTTAGTGATCGGAAGAGTTTCTAGGAATCGACAAGAGTGGTTCAGGCGTACAAAATGTCCGGTAAACATTTAATTGTCCTTAACAATATCTAAAGTGAATAAATGTGATAAAATGAAATCCTCGGTAATGACTGTCACTTAAAATATTGTGTCAGGACGTGCGTATCGGAATATTCGAAAAATAAAATATAAAATAATTTAACTTCTACTTTATACGGTCACTCGAATTACTTGAAGTCGGATTCAATTGGTCCAAACGAGTCTCCATTTTGTGTTGTTTTTTGGAATTTACAAGATTGATTCGACATATTTAATACAATTAACAATTCTAGAATTTGCATAAATACATGCTCGTAATGTACGCGAGGTTAAATTTCTCCCGCGCCATGCATTGTTTAGGAATGCACTCTTCAGCGAAGTGTATGCTTTTCTTTGAATTCGTTTGCTTCCTTGGCCAATAGTTCATACAAAGGAGTGTTCCTTTTTGTTGGGCCCTCTTTCATTCACCAACCTCTGCTCTGATTTTTTCCCGGATTTGTAAAAATGCCCAAATTCGGTTTCGTTCCGATTAACCGGGTTTTCCGCACCCATATTTTATTCTTTTTCGATAATCACTGTCATTAGCCTTTTGATATTGACGAAATCAATTTTAAAGTTTCCGGTTCTGGCGAAAAAAGGAAATTATGTGGTAAATTAACTTTTATTATTGAATTTCTATTCCCGTTACCTGTGATTAGCAAAGTAAACTTTAAGAAAAAGCGCAGTCGCGCACGCCATCGAGCGGATGAGGATGAAAGTAGTGAAATGCGTGTGAAAAATCCATTAAAAGCTGCCTTTCGGCACTTTCGGTATACCAAATTATTCTCTCTAGTTGACGAAAAAGGAGATTAGGCAGTATTTCCCTGACCACAATGGCAGCTTATGGAAGTAATTATAAATGGGGATTTCAAAAGAATTCCGCCATTCCCTTCAAAGTCTTTAGATTCGATAGCGTCCTAAATGCTCTCGGCTGGGAATCTCTCAAGAGAACTGAGTATTGACAAAATTATTCGAGAAATTTTTAAACGAAATACGAGGCGTCGTAATTCCAACTCTCAACGAACGCGATTTTCAGACGACAAAAATATTTTGCGAGATTATAACGAGAACAGATGGCCTTTATTGATCCCTTTTTCCGGATAGTAAGGTAATTCCGGGAGAGAAGCCCCAGTCGTAGTACTTTTAAGGAAAACCACAAGATTGCTCTACGGACGGTGTTTGTCAGTTAGTTGGAATGCACCTGTCTGTCTTCAAGAGTGTCACGGCGATTAATTCTTTTTACGCAGTTTTATAACATAATTTCAATTAGGTACTGTTTTTTCCTCTGTGTTATAAGTTAGAGTATAATGTTTCTGGTTGGCATCAGTTTAAGTGATTGATTATTTTGAATAAAAGGGCGTAAACTTGTAGCTATAGGTTCATCTATTATCCATATGTAGTGACTGGCCATCTTGGACAAAGTGTAGCCCCATTGGCTGTGACCCCTCCACGGGATAGATGCCTCAGTGCTATCTTTAGGTGTACGTGCCTTAGTTGTATCAATTTACCTTAAAGGTGATACTGATTAAGGCTTTTGTTCAAGAAAACGTTTGTAATCTACATTTTAATTTCAATTCAAATTTAAATCCACGGTCTAATGCATTTTATGCACGATCAAAAGATGACGCATTGCTTAGCAAGCACAGGGGTGGAGAGTGAAGCTCTACAATTGGGGTTTCTACATCATAAAGAGCTATTTCATCTTTTCACCTCCATTTTTCATTCAAATCGTTTAAGCTTTCCGTACGATTTTTCTTGTATTTTACTTTGTTGTGACCTTTTCTTCCTTTTCCTATGTTTCCGTTCATATTTCCTTTCGGAACCGTTAATTGGTCGTATTTCGTTAGCCCCTTATTTTCTTATCGTTTCTCTCAAAATTGTTTCAATTTTTCCTGAATAAGGCTGAGCTCCGCTTCTTAATTGTATTTTTTATCTTCTTGTCCTAACGCAAGGCACTGAGGCATGGAGGCTGATTTAGGATGAAAGGGAAATCGCATTCACTGTCTCCCCTTATTCTGGGTCTCATTCTTGAATCATTTCTGGAACCTGAATACTTCAAACGCAGACGGATCCAATGTTATGAAATTCATACTTGCCGAAGAACACTAAATTATGAAGGTGGTTTCCAATATTTGTAATTTTGACTACAAAACTCAATAATGTTAATTAATTTTAATCTTCAGTCGTTCAAATAGGAGCTCAAACTGCAGATGCTGGTGGAATAGCGGCGGTGCGATGTCTCGTCGGGGGTTTTGCACTGGGACACTGAAACCAATTGAGCGACCACGACATCTGTTGAAACATTTTTATAAATCCTAAATATCTCTTAGCATAAATAGATTGCAAATTGCAATGTCCCACTCCTGAAAATGGTTGTACACAATTAATTTGAAACATGATCCTCTAATCCCTCCTTCTTTCCAAATTTTTCACATTTCGCTCCTCCAAAGTCCATTTCCCACTATAATTTTCTCTTCTTCTTAAGCCACTGCCACCAGACGTTTAATCTACTTGCAGTGTTTTTTAATAATCTACTTAACACCCCCTTCGCCACTTTGATCTTCACTATTTTAAGGCTTCATCAAATAAATTGAACACAATTATGAAGTAGAAGAATTTAAAAATATTACTATTTTCCTCACGTAACGAAATTTTCCATCAAGATACAATTGAAAATCAAGATAATTATTTTAATGTTTAATTACAGGTAATCTTCATCCAGCTTAGCTAATAATTCCTTTGACTTTTTCTTAATAAATAACCTCGCTGCAAGTAATCAATTCCAAACGGGTGTTGGTCTCCCGTTTTAACCCGCTGTTAAACACACAAAAGAGCTTCATTACTCCGATCGAAGTAAACATCAAACACGATGTGTTCATTGGATGTAAAATTCACTTTCGTAAGCCCACGAAAAATGGAAACTATTTTGAGGGGGAAAATCAACTTTTTGCACTCTATTCCGAGAAAACATGCGTGAAGGAACGTAAATGGTTCGTTTTCATGGTAACGAACAAACAATTCGGAAAAAGTAATAGTAAATATCGTCGAATTTCTTTTGAAGATATTTTCTGTCGTTCGTTGGCCTCATTTACGAAATTAAATCGGAAGTCTATCGAAAGCAAAGATTACAAAAGAATTAAAATTTAATGAAGATTATTAATTTGGTAGTAAATTCTTTTTTAGATTGGAAATAGCGAGAACTTATGCGAATAATTTTTTACTTTCTCCCTATTCGTAGTATAGAGAAAGTATTGTTTTCACGAATAAAGTCGACTTGGAGATTTCAACGAAAATATATCTTTTGGGGTCCCTAGAACACGTTTTGACCATTTTCGGAATGATGTCTGTGTGTATGTGTGTTTATGTGTGCGTGTGTGATTAAGGTAAGTGAAAAGTGTTTGCTGTATCAATACCGAACTTCATATGTGGTACGAACTACACTGTGGTAGGTGCTGTCAGAGTTGATTAGTTTGTGGGGTAAATCGGTCAACCGGAAGTCGAGCTTTATTCTTCGAAGCTCAATTACCGTTTTTGCAAAATATCTCCATAAATAAGATATTTAGCTACATATCATTCAAAAAAAAGTTTCAGGAAATGTAATTTACTACAACTTTTTTTTGAAACATTTTCTTTTATCTCTAATTTTTTAGGAGTTATTTGTGAATTAACGATTAACCGGAAGTTGCTGATTATGTACTTTGCGGGAGCTCTAACATGAAAACTATTTCCCGTCTCAGCACCAAATTTCATAGCACTTTGGAAGGAGCCATTCGAGTTGATTAGTATTTGTAGTAAAACGGTTTACCGGAAGTCGAGCTTTATTTTTAGAAGCTCGTTTCCGTTTTTACAAAGTTTCGTCAGTAATCTAATATTTAGGTATACACAAATATCTACAAAAGTTACAAATAATGTAATTTTTTATAAGTTTTATTTGAAAAAAACTATGGGTTTGTTTACATGCCAAACAATGCAATGCAAAGCGTTTTTCTCTCATTCTCTCGCTTTAGATTGAGCTCTGGCTGATTGAGAAGGTTTAAAAGGTTTTCTTCTTTGTTTTTTACTACATTTGTCTTCTTTATTAGCTTTCTTTTTTGTATATTAATAATTTTCGTAATTCACTGCTACTTCTTAAGTCTCCACTGTTTAAATGTGTTGTCTTTATTTTTATTAATCGTTTGTGTTGTTCGTGTGTTATTTTGCTCTTCGTTCGTATTTTGATTTCGTATCCATCGCCTGTTATAATCAGTTTTGTGATTCATCCTATATTGGTGCCTTGTAGTCGACTCAAAAGGCCAATTTCACCGGTTTTCATTGAAAATGTCCCGAAAAACTTTATTTATCATCTTTTTGACATAATAGTTAATATAATATAAATTAATCACTAATATATCTTTCATGTTTAGATTGAATATAGACTTCGACAATACTGCCGTAGATAAATATCGACATCTTATATACGAGTAATGTCATGTGCTGGCCATTTTTTTACTTCTTTTGATTATGAATAACCCTTGACGACCAAATTGGCTGTAAAAGCCGAGCTCATGTTTTTTATTATATGAAAAGATTAGAAATTAAGGACCCTTTGTAAGTAATAGCAAAAAGATATCTTTTTGAAGAATATTTATTTTATGTAGATTGCTGAGAAAAAGTATAAACCATGAACAAGTGTTTCGCATGAGGCAAGTAAAAAGGTCTCATACATGTTTTTCACGATCAAGGAGTGATAATAAATCAAGGTCTATTATTTGAGAGGAAAGTGAGAGATTTCGAGCGAAAATTATGAGCGAAACGGTTTTTTATTTCGAAACTCGCGAGATTCATGATATTCAATAAAATTTGGTTTAGTCATCTGTTAGATATTCTGGTGTCATTTTTAGCTTTCAAATCCATCATGATTAATAGTTAAGACATTCAATTGAGGTAAATTATAAATTTTATTATTGTAAAGAATATCAAGAGCAGTCAAGGTTTGCGTCTCGACTATTGAATATTCAATTGCCCACCCATTGGGGTGAGCGCCTGAATGACACAAAGAACGTAATGGTTTTCAAATTTAGATGTATACACCGTCAGCCTCCAGATGCGTATGGCAAGGGGTGTAATAACACCATCATCACTTAATATACAACATCAGCAACTCTAGTTGCCCTCGGAACAACGACCAAAAATAATTATCCGACCTTGCGATCACTTCCCTATAACGCTTCGTCGAATATTTCACTTACTTCGTCTATAAATTCTGAACGAATAAACTTTTCGTAAAGTTTCCGACGATATTCAGATCTTCTCACCTGGAGGGAATTCCAACCGAGGGACTCTATCATTGCCGTAACGCTGCTATCAAACCTGAAATCCCCGCAAACGAATCGGGCTGCTCTACGCTGGACCATCTCTAAATCTGAGACGAAACCTACTCCGTGTGGGTCCTAAAAACCGCACAGCAGTATTCTAGACTCCGACGAATAAGAGAAAAGTAATCTATTTCTTTGACTCTCGATGAGCATCCTCTCAACGTAGTTAATCTTTGTATTCTATTCGCTTTTCCTATCGCATCTCGAATATGTTCTTTAAAAGATAAGTTACTGCTAAACGTGACTCCTAGGTATTTGTTGTCATGCACTAACTCTAATGGAAGTCCCGAAATTTGGTACTGCGCGGGAATAACGTTTGTGGAACGCGTAAAACTCATAGCAGCGCATTTATTTATATTTAGATCAAGCTGCAGGTGTTATCCCCGAGGGGATGTTATCTGCCCTTGGAGACGCCATCTAAAACGGACCCCACTAAACGTACTCCAAGGGAACGTACTCACACGGAACGTTTGAGGCGAAAAAGTAAAAATTGAGTGTGCCCTTGGAAGCGGCAGGGGGTGAAGATCATCGCCGAGAGGGTCCTTGACAGGGGTCCCCATGGCAACTGGCCATCCATCTGCCCTTGACGAGTGCTGCATTTCGCGACCACAAAGGATTGTTTACTTCCGTAAGTAAAAATAATTTACAAGTAAGAAAATGTTCTGATTCCAAAGCAGCCCAAATAATCCAAGAAAAGCAGTTAGAGAGTGATTGACTGTCATGTAAGGATCAGCTATTATTGTCAAATATTCCTTAGCAATATTCTGTCAAACATATTTCCGACGTTTGAGAACATTTCCATAATTCTTTTACCGTTAAAAATAAAATACAGGCGCATTTCATTGAAATGTACGATATAAATCCCTTAATCTTACGTCCACTTTTGCGTCGTTGAGATGTCAAATTCCTACTTTCACGTAAATCTTCAATATGAATGCATTCATCACGAAGGAGGCTTGACTTGACCAAAAAGACAGACTCGAGGACGGCGACTCTTACGAAAAACCCTCCATGTTATCAGGCGAATTGAAACTTCAGATTTCATAACCGGAAGATGTGCTGTAAGAGACTTGATTGCCCGTCGTTTTTGTGGTATCACCCAGCCCAGCCTCCTGATTCGGCCGGTTCTATATTGAGCCTTTATTGAGAGAAATCGGTGACCGGAAAGGTCGTTTTAAAAGTTCATTCTTTCCGCGAAAGATATACGATAATAACAACGAAAAGTCCCAACGCTCGCTGCTTACGCCAGGGTATTTATGTAAATAAACAGAAAAATGATTTCATTCATCTATATGAGCTAAAGGATTGTAAATAGCAAATGGACTCATGTTGTAGTATATCGGCGTTTTCTGTTTGAATTTTGCTACTTAGGGCACGAAAGGAAAGTTGTGGAATCCCAAAGTAGTTATTTGGTAATCATTAAGGCGCCATTGGCGTATGAAGTGTCACTTAAGGGAGAGGGAGGGAATCCCAAAGTACCGAGATATCATTTAAGAACTAAAACCAAATTAACATAACGACAGTTTCTATGACTACTGTTTATATGCAACACGACATAATAATTCAGCCATGCGGACGTCGGATGGATCTCTTCCCTTTGAATTTGGAATTCATTGGAGCATTTTATATAAAAAAATCTATCATCTTTATTCACATGCCAAGTTTTAAGTTTCGATGTAATCGGGAAAAGGTTCAAACAAAATCTTAAAAATCGTAGCAATTTATAATTTTAGAGACGCCTGGTGTCAAACCCAGGACTTATTGGCAAATATCAATAAACATTATGACTTGTTAGGACTTAATCTTATTTTATGCTAAGTTTACATATATATACCGGGATCGACTTTAAATAGGATTTAGTTTCCCCCATAAGAAATGCATTGAGGAATGTAAATGACTCTCTAGGATCGAACCAAGGACCATCAGCGAAACGTTTGACATCATATACAAAATATATTCATTATCTCTATTCACATGCCGAGTTTAAAGTTTCTATGTCATCGGAAAAGGATTTTAAAAAAAATTAAGAATCGACGCAAATCAATTGAAAAGGGAGAATATTTGCCCTGACCTAGCATCGATCCAAGGATAATCCTCGAAGATATCTTTGTGGTTTTCTTCGGATATGCACGACTTCTAGCGATCCCTCGAATTTAAGTTCTCTAATTTGCTGGAAAAATGCTTTGCTGTATCTAAAAGAGTTTCTTTGTTGTGTTAGCAAGTGAACAAAAGGGTAGACCTGATAGTTGCATTTTTATAATTATAATTAATGAGTGTGAAGTTTGGAGATTGCGGTCTGTTTAGTATTTCCGCATACCTGATTTGAAATTTTGACGACGTACTGAAAAAAGCGGCATTGAACCTCAGTGTCATGGGATCGATCCCAGAAGGACCCCAAAGTCCCGATTTTTCCCATAAATATGCATTATGGGGATTTTCTTAAACTTTTTGGGGCACTTCCCGGAATATTAGAGAGTTGAAATTCAAGGGTAGCTAGAATTTGCGCATATCCAACAGAAATTTCCCAGGATCATCCTTGGTTCGACGCTAGATCAGGGCAAATATTCTCCTTTTAAAATGCTTTTCGACGATGTTTAAGATTTTTTTGAATCCCTTCCCTATAAGATGGAAACTTGAAACTCGGTATGTAGATAGAGATCGTGAATATAATTTATGTACGCTGTTTAACGTTTCGCTGATGGTCCTCGGTTCGATCCCAGAGAGTTCTTTACTATCCTCAATGCATTTCGAATGAGGATAAGGGATTCCTATTTTGGGACCTTCCCTGTAGGATATAGACTTTTTAAGACTTTTTTTTACCTTTTCCCAAAAACATGGAAACATGAAACTCGGTGGTTGAATAGTGGAATACTTACGTTTCATATGCGCTGTTTAAGGTTTCCCTGTTGGTCCTTGGTTCGATCCCATAGAGCCATTTACATCACCATACGCATTTCAGTTGGGGATAACGAAGTCTTAATTTTGGACCTTCCCGGTATTATATCAACTTCAAAGTTTGAATCAAATAAGTTTTATTTCTATCAGGGCGTTGTATGTATTCACATCTTTAAAAGATCCTCGGTTCGACACCAGGCCGCCCTACTATTTGAAACCTATGGACAGAATTCAAATTACTTATGATGCACTTTCGAAAATATTTTCAGCGACATCCCTTTAGGATAGGGAATTCAAAATCATAGAAGTCCCAGAAAACGTGCTCTTTTTAATTTATTTCTATAAAACCGTCACCAAATGTTCGTGAGTTTGACGCCAGGTTGGAGCAAATATCTCTTTTTCAAAATAAATTGCTACGATTGTTAAGAATATTTTCAATCCCTTTTTTAATTTCTGCATATACGTAGTATAGAGAAAGTATTGTTTTCATGAAAAAAATCGACTTCGAGATTTCAACGGAAATACACGTTTTTGGTTCCCTAGAACACGTTTTGACCATTTTCGGAATGATGTCTGCGTGTATGTGTGTGTGTGTGTGTGCTTGTGGGCGCTGTAACGTAAAAACTATTAGTCGTATCAATACCAAACTTCAAATATAGCACTATGGTGGGTGATGTCAGAGTTAATTAGTTTTTTAAATAAATCGATCAACCGGAAGTCAAGCTTTATTCTTCTAAGTCAATTTCCGTTTTTGCAAAATATCTCCATAAATATATTATTAAGTTTTATACTTTTATTTATAAAAGTTTTAGAAAATGTTATTTACTATAAATTTTGTATTAATCATATTTTTTTTATAACTGATTGGTTAGGAGTTATTCATGAAATACTGATAAACCGGAAGTTGCTGATTGTGTACTTAGTGGGCCTCTGGGCGCTGGCGCTGGGGCGAAAGGCCAATTTCATCGTTTTTCGTCGAATATGTCCCAAAAAACAATATTTATAATTTTTGCGACGTAAAAGATAATATGATATAAATTAATATCTTATCTTCCAAGTTTGGATTGAATATTGAGTTCGAAAATACTGTCGTAGATAAATATTTGCATCTTATATATGGAGAAAGTCATGTTCTGGCCACATCAGATTTTTTATTTTGAGGACCCTCTCGACATGATATCCAGTCAAACTTCATCATCAGCATCATCGTTAGCAACTTTTACTTGTATATATAAAAGTACATCCGAAGAAACGTCTATATATAATAGCTATATATATATAGGGGATCAAAATTCTAACCATGTTCCACAAGTGCCACTGACTCGAAATTTTTACCATGTGGTGGCCATAACGTGTAACCTTCAGAAAAAAACCGACTTTGACCCTCAGTGCCATGGGTTCGATTCCAGAGGGCCCCAAAGTCATGATTTTCTTCATAAGGATACATTGCTGGGATTTTCGAAAACTTTTTTGAGGCTCTTCTCGGCGAAGTAGAAAAATCATATTCGATGTATCGCTGGAGGCCGTGCGTATCCGACTAAAACCATTAAGACATCATCGAAGATTCGCTATTGGTGTTTAATCTGTTTTTCTATTTTGGCGTTGCGATTATTTTGTGTTATTTGTGTACCGTGTTTATGTTACACAATTTAAGATTGAGAAACGAGCTCCGCAATACACTTACTTTCTGCAAAGAATATTTTTTGGTGGTTATTAGAGTGAGATATAATATATTTCTATCATTTATGTTTAATATTCGATTACTTTGTCCCCTTTTACCTGTCTGAAAATGCCTCTTTAAACGTGGTACTGCTTATTCTAATGTGATCTTAGAATATATTTTAGATTGTCTTAGTTGAAGAAATTTTTCACCGGCCTCGGTGGTCAACCACTCGACCACCAAGGGTGGTCCAGTGATTAGCTTGCGAAGGGGTTATCGCTCCAACCCCCCCGGGTTCGAATCCCGGCTGATCAGGATTTTTCTGATCAGGGAATGGCTGTGTATGTTGACTTTCCCGTTCAGGATTGGCGGCAGGAAGGGCATCCGGCTGTAAAAGTCATATCATCGCTAAAATCAACCTCATCCTCATCATCACCCAACTCATCATAAAGAATCTATGGGAATAATGCTTAAAAAAAAGATGAAGATATGTATCTATCAAATTATATGAGATTGATTATTGAGTTGATGCGGCTTTGGACTTCATTGTAACTAAAATTTCTTGGTTTATCGGATTGAAAACTCTGGTATCTTTCTTCAGTTATGAAGTATTTGTTACGATTTAGGTTGTTGCACTGGTATTTATGAAATTTAATGTCCCCGTTGGGAATCAACGGGCTCTTCTGCTATGATAATTATAAATAATAACAATACAACATAATCTATGTTCAATGCGCTATAAAATACAGTAAATTATTAAAATGGAAAGTAATAATTTGTAATCATAAAACAAATTGAGCGAAAAAATAAGGAATATAATATTACACAACATGTAATATTAATTAGAGCAGGGGTTCCCAACCCCGTGCCCGCGAGCACCATGGCGCCCGCGGAACGATTCTTATGTGCCCGCCACTATTCGACCGAGACAGGATTTATTCATTAACATTTATTAAAAATGTGAATTGTTTTTATTTATTTGTTAGAGTTTTAATTTTTTGAGTGCCTAGGTTTGTTAAATACGTTCCTATGTTTGCGATATTGTATATATGAGTGGTTCCTTTGCTGACAGTACTTGTCGCAACTTGTCTATGGACGAGTCAGACTGCACTCCTCACGCTAGCCTGGAACCGCATTGCTGTTATTGTGATTGCTGCCCGATCGGGTCGCGACAGTAGCTAGGAGACATCTTCGTCTGAGGAAACACGAATTAAGAGTTTTGATATTCCTTATGAAAATTTTTAACGGGCTAAAAGCGAGGTGCGTAATATATTATATTAATAAGCGATAATCTATTATGATTGTGGGGATAGTTATAGTCCTTGTTATAATATAATATAATTTATGCATATAATGTAGAACAGACGTGCGCTATAACATTGATATTATATTGTAATTCAATTACTATTTATTTTTTATTTTTTAGACCGAAAATGAATGAATCGAGTAAAAGACAACGAACCTATAATTTTAACACTGACTGGGAGGAATCATATTGTTTCGTTAATTTGAAAAATAAATGCGTTTGATTGTTGTGTGGTATGTAGTAGTATTGCAGTGCCGAAAAAAAATAATGTTGAACGTCTCTTTCAGACAATTCACGCCACTTTTTATGTGAATTATCCACTTAAATCTGAAGTAAGAAAGAACCAAGTCTAACTGCACAATAGACTGTTTTCACTAGACATGTGGAAAATTCTAAAAAGGCCACCATTTCTTCTTTCAAAATTTCTCACATGATCGTAAAAAAGAAGAAACCTTTCATTGATGGTTGTTGGAGTTGTTTATAGAACTATTTTTGATTGGTGCCGATTAGTTGTTTGATGGATTTTCTAACAAACGTGAGATTGTCTCAGCAATACAAGATTTACAGTTTTCAAATAACACCGTCACAAGAAGAATACATGCAATTTCAATAGACATACAAACTCAGTTAAAGACTGACTTGGAAATATGTGACTGGTTCTCATTACAATTTGACGAGTCGACAGATATATCAGACACCGCACAGTTATAAGCTATGGTGAGAATGGTATTTAGTAACTTCACAGTAAAAGAGGATATGTTGCAAATATTACCTATGAAAGTACAGACAAGGGGTGAGGATATTTATAATACATTCAGAACATACGCCGATTCAATAAATATGCCTTTGCAGAAGCTGTCTGCGATAACCACCAGCAATGGTAGGTAAAAACAAAGGATTTATTGCCCTCTGCAAGAAGGATGAATCATTTCCAAACTTTACGTCCTACCACTGTATTATTCACCAGGAAGCTCTGTGTTGTAAAATATTGCCATTTGAACACGTTATGAAAATAGTTACAAAAATAATCAATTCTATTCGAGCAGCTCCTTTGCAACACCGTCTTTTCAAGGCCCTGTTAGAAGGTACTAAAGATAAAGAACATGATCTTATTCTGCATGCTGAAGTACGTTGGCTCAGTAAAGGAAAGGTTATTACGAGATTTTTGAGTTTGATTGAAGAAATAAAAACTTTTTTAAACGATAAAAATGAAAATTATGATGAACTAGCTGAATCTTGCTGGCTGATTGATTTGGGATTTCTCGCAGACATCATGGAAAAATTGAATTCTTTAAATTTGGAGTTGCAGGGGAAAGACAAAAACATCTGAAATGATAAGTTCTGTAAAGTCATTTAAAGCGAAATTGGATTTGTTGATATCACATCTGCAGATCAATACTCTGGTGCATTTTCCACATATGAAGAAAATGCTAGGTAACAATGAATTAAACGGATCATTATTTATTAAGCATCTTCAAGTGTTTAAAAAACAGTTTGAAGAGAGATTTTTGCAGTTTACACATATCGAGCCAATTGTTTCCTTCTGTATCAATCCTTTTACTTGCCAAATAAATGTAATCGAAATGGCCACATGTATTGCAGATTTTGTTCAAGGTAAGACAGAAGAACTAGAGTTAGAAATTTTGGACCTTAAGAATGATATTTTGCTAAAATTCTTAATATCAGAGGACTTTTGGAATACAGTAGACAGAGAAAAGTTCCCATTTTTGAAAAAAGCGGCATATAAAATTCAATGATTTTTTGGTTCAACATATTTATGCGAATCATTATTTTCAAACATGAACTTAATAAAATCAAGATATAGATCTCGAATCACCAATGAGCAACTTTATGATTGTTTGCTAACAGGATTATCGTCATACTCTCCTAATTATGAGGCACTGGCCAATAATATGCAATGCCAAATATCACATTGACATATCGATATTACATTTTTTTTTAATGCTTTCTTTGTATTTGTGTTTTTTGTTTACTTTACTAACGTTTTGTAAATACATTTCTCTGAGTGTGTGTAATTTTAATAATAATTTTACTATTTTGAAACATTTTTGTTTATTATTTATTAATAAATTATGAATATAAGAAAATAAATTAAGGGAATGAGAAGTTATGGAAGGAGTTTGTCGATTAAAAATAGGTGGTGCCCGTCACCCTACCGATATTTTAGAATGTGCTCTAGAGTACAAAAAGGTTGGGAACCCCTGAATTAGAGGATTATTCAGAATCAACATCAGATTCTTCGATTTCACTTTCTGATTCTTCGGAATCAGAAAAACCTGATAGGATTCCGTCCTGATCTATTGGAGCTCTAAAGAGTTCACATACCCCCTACTGATTTTACCACGTTTGGTTTTTGGACGATATGAACATAAGCAAGCTATAAATGGGACTGAAGACAACATTAATATATATTAATTAAATCCTTGATGACTTCCTAGTAAATAGTTTCCTAAATATTTCGTTTTCCTTATTTCGGGCCTCTTGTGCCTCCTCAGAAAGTTGGCCTATTCGAAGAATACACGAATCTGCAATGTCTTTGCCGTGAAATAGAATTTTATGCACGCTCAATGGCATAGTGCATAGTGCTCTCTAATATACAATTCTCTGTTTTTCACTGTTAATCGAGAATCCGCTATTTATGCACTCTAATATGATATCGAAGCGCTTAAAAAGCTTAACGTCGACACCTGTTATTTCAGCTGACTTTTTAGCATTGCAAAATAACTTACGAGCTGTATTACCGTCATTGGTGTTTCTAGTTTGCTGTTTAGCCATGTCTACTAACAAACGAAACTCTCTCTTGGACTTGTTTTTTCTCTTTTCAGCCACTTTGTTTTATTTCCAGCTCCTCTAGCTTGCCATGATTTTATTTAAAGACGATATGAAAGTTGTAATTCGCATTCAAACAATCTAATCCAGGTATGCATAGGTGACAGGCCCAAGCAAGAAGATCACTGTTTACAGTATTTTTTGTAAGGTGATCCTTTCATCATTCATCTCACTAGGCTTGGCACCACACAAGTAACAAGTCTGTGTTGATGCACATGCAGCTACTGCATTACAAATTTTGCCATCGATCATGCAGAATATCAGCGTTGGTTGTACCAAAACTTCCATGTCATTTATGCTTATTTTCGTAGGTAACAATTATGTTACTTGCTCCTTGATCCTCTCGACTTCTGTCTTAATAACATTCGCATTTTCTTTGGCAAACATGAACTTTATGGGACGACAATATCTCGTGGAGGATGGGAAAGGGTTTTGCCGTACAATATTTTAAATTTTTTGGTCAGTCACTGAGAATATCTGAATAGGCACCATCGATATACTAAATAAACTTTCGTCTGAGCGATTTTCACAAGAAAATCTCTGTTTGTATCAATTTTGTTCCGCCCCATCACAACCTCACTTCACAATCATGTGAAGAGTTTTTAATTCTCTTATACATTTTAGGACCTTTTTTGTACTTCGCACAATCGCGTAATGGTGTGGTCCATTAGAGATTGCAATTTTATTTCAGCGAAGGTTTCTGTAGCATTGACATCACTCAGATAGCGCAGCTGTTTTACTGCTTTAATTTTATGATATGCTGGATACATGTTCTTGTGTGATTTGATTGTTGCTGCCGGAATACATTGTATTGATGTGTTGACAGATTCGCATCAACCATCAAAGCAAGCGGTATTGCGAAAGACCACTTTGTCTTGAAAAAAGCTTTCTCGCTTTCTTCAATGAAGTACCTCTTCTTGGAGAATAATGGCAGTGCTCTTTTACAATTGCTGCTGAATATCATTTGCCTTCTTCTCGAAGCTGTGCTTCAGCCACCATCGATATCTCTTCCGGGCTTGATGTTTCCAGGATGTGTTCAATCCGCCGTCTTTTTGTTTGGTACAGCAAGTTTCAAAGTCCTTTTGCGGTCTACCGGTTCTTCCACTCGGTCCAGGATGTGAAGTTCCTATACTGTCTTTGGGAACATGAGGAAACGGCATGTAATTATCTAACCACAAAGAATTCGTTTTTTGGAAGGGTTCCCCGTTTCTACACGGCTTTGACCATTTTTGTTCGATTTTTTGGCTAACACTTCTGATTATAACTTGAAAACTTTGGAAACTGTCTTATGGAAGTGATCAAATTCTTGTAATAGATATACAATTCAACAAAGCCTCCGTTCTTTATTCTTTGGCGTTAGTAAACCAAACGTCGAAAAAATTTCGGCGTGAATTTTGCGTAGTCATCTGCAATTAAGGAAAACTTATACGAAATTCGCAAATATGCGCGAGCAACTTTAAGTATTTTCTATAGTTCACAAGTTATTCTTTCAGTAAAACACCACTGCACATTGGTATAATGCGATGCGATAAACTAAAACTCAAGTTCAAACTGACGTCAAAAAACGTTCGTACGTTTCTCTCATTCGGGAAAAAACGGCGATCAATTCAAATGATGCTCGTGATTTAATTTAATTTAAAACACATATTAAAGTAAAATATCTAAACTAACCTTGGTGCTTCAATAATAAAAATAGCGAAAATCAACCGCTACTAGCACACAGAAACACAGCGTATTTATTAAACGAACGACTCGATCGCTTAGAACACGTGACATGCTAAGTTCAGATAGTCCGACCCTTTTTTCTATTGGTTGACGCGGTTTTTATGGAATATAAACCTTAGATCCAGTTAGTACCGTTTGTCCTTCATAGCTAAAAAAAGATTTGACCCGCGTAGACAAGTAAGAAAATTAACTTTTAACCCTCTAGATTGCTAAATTATCACACTTTGCGTCGTTTAGAAGACGCAAAACCTTACCTCACCGGTAGAGTAGTGACCTTGGCCATGATCGTCCCGAACGCGTGACCTCGACAGGTTCAATTCCATCCAATTCGTCCGTAACCTTCCGACGAGACCGTGACCATACCTAAAGTGTGAGCTAATATGTGAAACAGCTTTTAATGTATTTTGTATAGGAATTAATGCGGCAGATCTTCTGGTACATCACCATTATCAATGGCTATGTTAAATATTGTTTTTAAATACGGAACTACCTCCCGGCTTCCTAATTTTAAATTTTCGTTCCGTTTTCAATCTGGACATTGTGATCTATCGTTTTTCAACTTATTTATTCTTTTTAATATGTCGTTAGAGCATATCATAAAGGGAACCTATAAATTGGGTTAAATAAATCCAAGTCGCCTTCTTTGACCTTATGCTTTATAAGTGCTTGGAAAATAATTTCTGAATCCGTCATCAATTTCGCTAAATTATGTGTTAGAATACGAGCATCTATTTCGTGTTCTCCTCTCCTTCGTTTGACTTATAAAAAAAAACTGTTGTTACCATTATTGATAGTTAATTTTGCCAGAAATTTATTCTCGGACTCTTGCTGTTTAACAATTTAATTACCTTCCCGTATTTCACTTAATGCTTTTCGCTGATTTTCCTCATTTTGTGCCCTTGATTTCCTCTTCACTCTCCTAACCTCTGAGTTATAATATTAAGGGTCCGCATTACGTTTTTGTTTCTTTTCTGGAACATACCTCTCTATTCCCAAATTCAAAATCTTCTTTAAATTTTTCCAGATTTCCTCAATATTTGACCCCTGAAACTCGCTTCTTAAATGGTCTCGGAAAGCATTTAAATTATCTCGATGAAAGCTGTATGCTATTTTATTATTTTCCGTTACAATACTGATAGTATTATTCAAATAGAGCTCTCAATACACTGCCTCATAGTCGCTCATTCCTGGTAAAGTATCGCCATTTTTGTAGAGTGAAAAGAAAAACGTTATTTATTCTTGTGAGAAATGTCAGCTTCTTTTCCTGACCAGCTAACCTGAGGTAAATCCAAATATTCTGCAATTAACACAGATTTACTAACGTCCGTACCGCAGCAGGTAATTTTTTCTAGTATTGCGACCATAGCGTGGTCCTCCTCGGTATTCTCCAACTACCTGAATTTATAATATCTACTAGCTGGAGCGCCCGTTGACTCTCAACGGGGAATATAGAAGTAGATTAAATTCAAGTTGCCGGTCGTGCAATGCGTTAATTACCTTTAGAATAGTCTTAAATTCCAAGCTATTCTTTTTATACAGGAAAATGCATGATCTCGGCTCAACAATCTCATAGATCGTCAGGAGGAGTGGCTGTTTACAACCTCAACAATTTTGGAAAATTCACGCGTATCTTGTCGAAATTCTCGGAATTTCGATTCGGAAACAATATTCCACGATCAAATATAGAATATTCATTTAATTACCGTTCTTTTGCTGTTTGTCTCGACTCTGCACGACTATTTTTCTATTTTAATTCTTCAAAAGAAATATAGCCTGCTACCGATAAAAGTGAAGATTAGATTTATTCTTTATGGAAACACATCTGAGCGATCTTGGTACAAACCCAGCAAAATTATCGAATAAAATTGAGACATCACGTCCTTCCTGGTCCCAGAAAACACGTACGCAAAGTTTTGACGCGAATCTGGTGAAAGGTTTGTACTAAAATCGAGGATACACAACATACAAACAAACGTACAAACCCACAGAATATTTGCTTTACATCATACAAGACATCTAACTTCCCTCATCCATGAGCTGGTAATCTCCTGACTGCAATTACGTACCTGCAATTGCTGGTTACCTTCTTACAGAAAATTTCTCGTTATCCATCTAATATATCGTCCTCCTCAATCATCAGCTTTATGAGCCTAAAGTCCACGAGTATTTTTACGGGATAAAACGTGAGCTCGGATTCAACAATGGGATCGGTCGGCAGGGGGATGAGTTGTTTATAGCCTCGAATTTTCACGAAAGTTTTGTATATTTTACCGATATTCTCGCAAATTCTAATCGAAAGTAAGATTCCATGAACAAAATTAGAATTTTTATTCGATTTTCTTTCTTTTGGTGTTTGTCTCGACTCTGTACGACTATTCCTTCTAATTTAATTCATCAGGAGAAATAAAGCCTGCAACCGATAAAAGTGAAGCTTATGTGTATTCCTTATGAAAATCTATCTGAGCGATCTTGATTCGAACCCAGCAAAATTCTTGAATAAAAATGTGACAGTACTTCCTTCCTGATATCAAAGGACGCGTACGCAAAGTTTGAGACAAATCGGCAAAACGGTGTGGACTCCAATCAAAGACAAACAAACCCCCAAACCCACAGAATTTCTGCTTTTTATAATTCCTTCTACGGATTCATTCATGTATATAGGTATATAGATAGGATACTAATTCACAGGCTAAACCACAGGCGTCATTGACTTGAAATTTTTACAGTGTTTAGGCCCTAACATGAAACCCCCAGGTAAGGTGAGAAAATTATCATTCTGACCATGGGTTCGATCCCAGAAGGCCCCAAAATTCCGAATTTTCCCATTTAAATGCATTGCTATGATTTTCGGGAATTTCTAAAAAATACTTCCCGAATAGGTAGAGAGTCAAAACTCTTGGAGCCTACAGATATGGCCATGATCTATTGAAAACATTTATGACTTTTATAGAAAATGTCCAGGGTTCGATGCTAGGACGATGCAAAAATTGGCCATTTAAAACTTTGGGGTACGTTTTCATTATTTTTTTCGAAGCACTTATCGAAATGATAGGAAGTTCTTCCTTTGCTAGAATATGTATATTAAGACTCAGCTTAAGAAAAACATTTAGATACGAAATGCTGTTCCTGGGTTCGATGCCAGAGCACATTAAAATTTCACACATAAGGAATTTATGTGAAAAGTAGCACATCGTTTGAGGCAATTGCAGCCAATATTTCTGCTTGAATTTTCACACATAATTAGAGATGGTGATCATCTCTTTTGCCGCATAGTATCACCAGGAAGACCCGGGTTCGATGCCGGACGGTAAACATATCTCCCATTTAAAACATATTGGTTGAATTTTCGTAATTATTTCGGAGTCTTTACCTTGAAGACAGATAGTTGACACTTTGCATGTGTATGTATATTTATTTTATGCTATAAACCATTGCAATGTGCAAGCAGCATTTTACTAGAAATAAATAATATCCCGCGATACCTGGTTGTATCTGTTTGTACAAGTTTTCCAGAAAATACTTTTTTTTTACTTGAATGTTTCTGATGTTTACCTTGTCTTTGACTTCTACTCACCATATTTTGAATTCACTATCTCTCGAAATAAGAAAACTTGAATACCGTTTGGAAAGGCAAACAAATACCCCTACTCCTTCCCTGTCTCTCCTATATACTTCGAACTCCTCTGGGAAATTTTCAGCTTAAGCTATTTCATCATTTTGCCTCAATTCTGTTCCTATTGTTATATCCGCATTACATGACTATGCCATTGTTCTTAGTTTTTTAATTTTATGGTGAAATCTACGACAGTTTTAGATTTAGATATATACCCTGCGAGCTTCCAGAGACAGGGGGCAGTTAACCTGCAAAATCTCCTCTCAAAAGACAATACGCATTTCTCTTGATCCCAACAAAATCATGAGCAAATTCATCTACCACAGTGCAATTTAGTTTCCTTTGTAGTTGAAATCTACAAAGCTCTTCACATTTTTTCTAAACGTATGCGAATCTTTCCTGTTTAGATGCAACCCGTCCCTTTTCAAATCTACTTCACTTATTAGCCGACCATTGAGACCCAGAAACATGGCATTCTGCCTTCCACACGCGCTTCTCGAGTTCCCTTTCCTAAATCCAAATTGATCTTCAGTCAGTGTGCCTTTTCTATTCTGTTCCGTGTGATTGAAATTAAATTTTGGACACATGCGCTACTAAACTCAAAGTATGATACTGTTCACACTTATTGCCTTTGTTTTTTTTGGGTATAGGGATTAAAATACACTTTTTAAAGTCCACTGGTATTCTTCCGGTATAATTCAGCTGGAATTTTATCAGTCCTTGTAGACTTGCATCAATGCCACCTCATGTCATAATATTGAGAATCCATCTCATGTTCATTGACTGTGTCCTATTTGTTTTCTGCTTTACATAGGTTCTTTTTGTAACGCTTCCATCTCTGTGTTATAAGTTTTGGTCAAACAATATTTCTCCATCCTCATCCACCACTGTGCCAGTGCTTTTTGTTTCACCAAAAAAAGATTTTATTATTGCATATCCCCTTTCCATGTTTCCTTTTCCATGTTTACTTCTACTATTTTACAATTTTGTTTCTGAAATTTTCTCTCTCATTTTTGTGTTAGTGACATTTCATAGATTTATGTATTTCTTCTAATTTATTAGACATCTTCTTCTCTCCTCCATCATTTTCAATATGTCTTCTACGGCTTTCCGTTTCCTCTAACCGTAATGCCAGCAACTTTTTCTGCCACTTTTCTAACATTATTCTTAATTATTTCCCACTTCTCATTAATACTTCCAGCAGTTTTAGTTTGTCCCTCCATTTGATGATTAGTTTGTTCTTTATGAGTTTTCTGGGTTTCATTTTCTTTCAACTTCTGCGTATCCCACTTTTCTCTACTCTTTTTCTGTAGTTTCTTCAATTTCAGTGAGCACTTAGCTAATACTAGATTATGGTCACTCTCAACATCTGTTCCAGGATAGCTATGACTTTTCTCAACTCGGTTCCAGAACCTTTTATTAACTAATATGTAATCTTGTTGGTTACAGTTCCTGTCTCCTGACATTTTCCAAGTATACCTCCTCCTTGGTGGATGGTCAAAAAAAGTATTTTTGATGCAAAGCTTGTTCCTATCACAGAATTGTATCTCCTCTCTCATTTCTTTTCCCCAATCCATACTTTTCAACTTTATCTCCGTCTACTTCTCCAATAGCTGCATTAAAATCATCTAATATAATTAATTTGTCATCACCTTTTACTTTTTTGACCAATTCTTCCACTTCTTCATACAGTCTTTCCACTTCCTCCAATACATGACTCGATGTAGATGCATACAGCTGTACTGTTACCGCATCCTTTGGTTTTTTATGCAATTTCACTACCTTAATTCCATCACTTTATTGTACATAACCACTTACTTTATTTCCTTACTTTTTGTTGAGTACTATTATCTGTCACTCCATGATTACATTCTGCAGTTCCCGTGTGTATGACGTCTCAATCAAAAAATCTCCATTTTGAGGCCATCGAGTTTCTGTTAATCCCAATACATCTATGTCCATCCTTTTCATTTCTCGCTTCACATTTTCCAACTTTCAACATTTTAATAGAGATTGCACATTCCATTTTAAATCTAATCAATCTAAGCTAATCTATTTCCTCTCCTTAGTACGTCCCACCCATAGATCCAAATATGGGCTCTTTTTACCGGATGATTTTACAAAAGAGAACTCTATCCTTAAGCTGCTGTTACTTAAGATACCCAATGGGTCTTAATGCAGTAGTTTCTTATTGCTTTCTGCATCCTAAGCCTTTGTCCAGTCAATGGTTGATCTACCTTTAAGAGGTTATTTTGCACACCAAGTACAACAGGGTGCCTCTACCTGCTCATTCCCCCATGTTGGTCACCCTGCTTCTTTATAGATTATTAAATAATTCGGGATCCCAAAGAGTTTTGACTAATCACATTAAACAAATCTGTAATCAAAATATCTCTTTAGTTATTTATACTGCAAACGCATAACTCTCTGTTTCGAAATCTAGTCTGACGGTTGGTAGCCCACTTTCATAAATTTATTACAACTGAAATGAATTCTAATTGTTTAAGAAAGGTGATTGAATGTAAATTTGAGATATCGGAATGATATTTACCTGAGAAAATAATTGGAAGAACATTTTATAATAATAAAAACTAATAAGTTGGTAACCATGCTAAGAAGTGTTTTTATGAATTTGTAAATGTTGTAAAACGATTTTTCGTAGACTTAAACTCCAGGTTGGAATTTTTCACGACATAATTCGAAAAATTATTCTGCTATCATAGTCGCTAGAGGTTATTCCTGAGGTGCGAATGAGTGGTTTTATATGCTTTACATCAGATGGCATAGCAAACTTGGTGAAACGTGACTAACTTTTATCAACAAATCAGAACTACTACCACTTATTCCGAAAATATGAGTTTCATTGGTCTAGTTTGAATAGGAAACATATTGCAGAATATAAAATTCTGTCGATTTAGGACATCGGTCCACTTTTGTTTAATTAAGTAAAATTTAAGCAAAGTATGAGGTAAAACATCTTATTAGCACTTGTGTAACAGTCACATTTTGAAATTCTGGTCTTTGAGACTCATAAAAGTATTTAACTATTAATTTTAAAATTAGGGGGTCAAAATGATCCCCAGCCATCCTTCTAGGTATAACTTGATTTAAAATTACCACATAAGCATTAACAAAATGTTCATTATATTAAATTAAAGAATCAAAGTCAAAGACTAAAAAAAAATTCAAAAATTTTTCACTTTGAAAATTTTGAAGTTAAACTCTGGATAGGGCCCAATAGCCGCCGCCGTCCTTCTAATGTTATGCTATGCTAACATGCCAGTAAATAAATTGTTTCACATGACCGCTTGCTTAAGGACGACGTAAGCTATGATGTTATCAATTTTTTTTTTAATAATAATAGATTTATTCCATCTTAAGATAATACAAACAAAATAAAATAAAATTATTCTACATTGTGATGGAATTAGGTACCCCATTGGTAAAACCTGTTTTGGGGTTACCATCAAACTGAAGTAAACGGATTGCTGGTGCTAATACATACAAAAAACATAAAAAAGTAAGTGGTTTAACAAAAAGAAAGAATATATTTGTGTTCTTTACACTTGTTCTTAAAGAAAAAAAAAGTAATACCTGTAAATTATACAAAAAAGGGAGAAAAAAACCAGATACATGTATATAACAATAACAAGAATAATAATACTATTACTATCAGAATAATAAAATTATAATAACCAAAAAATCAATTTAAAAAAAATCTATCAACATTTTCATTTGATAATAACCACGACTTGACTAACTGAAGAAACTTATAACAACATTTCTCATTTTTTATTTCCTTAGGCAAAAAATTAAAAATTTTTGGTCCCATATAAACAAAAGACCTTTTAAAAATAGTCAAGTTCGGTTTAATTAAATGTACATTACCTTTCCTTAAATTATAATGAATTGAACTATCAGAGATAGTTGGCTTATTTCCACTCATGACAAAAAACAACTTCAAAACCTTAAACATATACAAGTGTTGTAACGGGAGCAATGTTAAATTTTTCACCATAATTTGGCACCATAGCTCCCAGGATAGCCACAGTGATAGTCCATAGCTCAGCTATAAGCAAAGTATACTTTGTTTCATGCTGAAATAATGTTGTACTTTACATTTATAGGTGCAATTTATGTTTACTGTTGCTTTACTTACTACCATCAAATTTATCGAATGTTCTACTGCTTTATTTCGTAAACGATGCAATGTTTTTTGTAGAAATCCTCGCAATTCATGTTTGCTATTTAGTTTTCATGAAAAATGAATTAATTGATAATGTAGAATTAATAAATACATGGTTATTTAATTCCTAAAATTATGGCGTCATAAACCTGAGACCAAGGCCATGGTGTAGTGTTTCATTTACATTTTCTTTAAAGTATTTTCTATATAGTTATGATATCAGTTAGATTCATTCAGATTTCAAACAAGTAAATTAAGATTTTCAGCATTGCCATTTGCCATTAAACCTATTTGGCAAACTGTTGAAAATTCAATTCCCTTAATGTGGAGCCATTATCCTGGTCTCCCCTAATTTAAAATAACCTCATTGAACTACTTAGAAATAATTTTCTATTACAAATTAATGCACTCTTCATATGAATTTAGAGCAAATATAATCCAGATTACAATAAAATATTAAATATATCTGTTGGGAGATATTATCAATGTTCTATGATGAATTAGCAAGAATTATTACCAAAATTATTGAACATTGAGTTAAAATGATGGTAGGTTTGTCTTCTGTAAGGGATGTACCAATGGCCTACATTATGGATGTTCCAGTGTGGCAGAGAGTTCATGAAAAGGAATCCAAGGTTGAATGGAGGTGTTGCACTTGCCGAGAAATGCCAACGACAATCACAGATCTGGATATAGCAGAAGGAAAAGCCACTTCAATGAATATTATGGACCAAGTCAAAGAAATCAAAAATGACATTTAAATTGACATTAAAAAAATGCTTCACCTTCTTAGTGAAAGCTACGAAGACTTTAAGAATTGTCTATAAAGTCATATTGACTTGGTGAATGAGTTGAAGGGTGAATCAAGTGAACCGAGACGAGATAATGAAAGAGAGGACCAAGTTATCAATGATCTATATTCAAAGGTAAATATCTTAAAAAACAGAAGGCCATGGAAAATAACCTGGAAATTGTGGATCTTGCTGTAAATGACGATAGCAAAGATGTATTTAAACAAAAGATTATCAATCTTGTTAACGATATTGGCTGTGAAGATTTAAGATATGATGAGATTGAAGATATACACGTTCTAAGTTAGATGAGTAACGATGAAAAAGTAAGGTTATTGTGAGGCTTAAGAGTACCATTGACTGAAAATGGTTGTGCAACATAAGCAAAAACTAAGGGATACAAAGATGAGGTCAAAATACAGAGAAACTATTTTCATTAATGATCAACTAACGTAGTATTTCTGAGACCTCCTCTGGAAAGTAAAGAAACAAGCAAAGGAAAAATGTTTAAATTCTGCTTTTACAAAGATTATAAAATACTACTAAAAAAAGATCAGACTTATCTTTGACTTCATTGAAATAGAGAAGTCACAATTTGACTCCTGCATTTTAAATCCTAAGTACAATAATCAGTCTGACTTCCATTTTTTATATCTTTACATAAGATCAATTAAAAAAAATTTTGATGAAATTAAACTAGCTGTACATATTTAACAAACATAAATTTACAAACAATTATACAAACTGGAGATGTTTGATCTTACGATATAGGAGGATATAGAGGATACAAGAAACTTAGAGTGGATAAAAAAGGTGGAGGTCATATATATTTGCACTAATATTGAATTTCAGGAATGTAGTATTAATACTTCTTCATTTGAAACTTTACTTGGGAAAGTAATGATTCATAAATTACAGTTCTCACTTATCAGATGCTACAGACCCCCAAATACCAGGAAAAGTCTCTTTCTAAATGAACTAGAAGGGGTGCTGTATAAAACCAAAAAACAAAATGTCATTATTATTGGTGATATTAATATAAATATTCTCATCAAATAGGATGAATATGTTATTGACTACAGGGATTTAGTCACTCAAAATGGGTATGATGTAATAATTAACGACTATACAAGAAAAGAAGTGAGTAATAGCATACTTCTGCAGGCATGCTAAAAAAATATATTTATATCAGATGTTAAAAGCTTGTCTCAGAAGGAATTATAATTAAAAGTAAAATTTGAAATCAATGCATAGTTGGCATAAATATTTCAATAGGAAAGAAGCTTTCAAGAGTACCAATCCTGACATTATTTATAAAATACTCTGCACAACATCGAACAATGTTAACATGGAAGCAAAAGAAATAAAAAATAAGACAACAACAACCAAAATAAGCAATAGAGAATGCTTTAATGAATATTTCCTTTCTCTGGTATGGGAAAGTGATCTTGCATTCAAAAAACATGAAACCTCTCCTACAAAAAAATAATATAAAGAAAAATACTTTAGGCTAAGAAATAAAGCAGTTACAGAAATAAGGTATGCAAAATATAAATATAATCAGAACTTATTTGAAAACACTAAAAGTAGTAAATATATTTGGATGCTATTAAATAAATTAATTGAAAAGGGAAAGGTTGAAAGTATTGATTCATGTATTATTAAATGCCTGGATAAAAAAGGATACAGCGGTAGTTTCCTCTAAATTGTGTAAGATTTTCACAGATCACATAAATAAACTCAGATAGAATGCTGAATGCTAAAACTGAGTCAAGAAGATGACATAAATCAAACTCATTATTTATACCTGAAGCAACAATAGGCAATGTCAAAAAGATAGTGATGGAAATGAAAAATATAGGTCCAGGATTTGATAACATTTGGATGAAAGACATAAAGAATCATACCTCTCTACTCAAGCTTGTCACATACCTTATTAACTGTACCCTGAACCAAGGTACTCCACCAAAAGAATTAAAAATAGTAAATCCTATTTCAAAAGGTGAATTGAAGAATGAATTCAGACCCATCTCTACTTTATCCTGCATTGATAAAATATTAGAGAAACATGTAGCCAATTACCTGATGAACTACACCTTAATATATAAGCTTATTTCTGAGTATCAGTGTGCCTTTCAACAGAGTAAGGGGACTAAAACTTTATTGGAGGATTTTGTGAATGACATTAATAAAAATCTAGATAGAGATATCAATGTAATCATTCATTTTCTAGACTTTAGTAAGGCATTCAAAATGGTCAGTTTTAACATCATGCTAAATAAATTGCACAAAATTGGTGTGAGAGGAAACCAAATAATTTGGTTTAAGGACTATGTCAGCTGTAGACAAATGACCATCATATTAAATAATTCCATAATGAAATGAAAAACATTTACAGTAGAGTTCTAAAAGAATCTGTGCTAGGACCTCTATATTCTATATGTTAATAATATATTCTCTAAAATTAAACATTGTAAAATATTATGTATGCTGATGATGTTGCACTTGTCTCTGTTCATGAAAACTTTGAAATATCTAATTTGTATACGTATATATGTATATAAGAGACCTAAACAAGATCGTAAAATGGTCTCATAACAATGACTAATTAATCAATGAAAATAAAGCAGTTGTAATGGATATAAAAAAATAGGCCCCTCGTAAGGGACAGATTATACGTTAAATCCATAATCACTCTTGCCTGCAAAATTGTACCTATGTAAACAATATTTCATGTGGTTGCCATGATTTAAAATAAGTATCAAACCACAACTACCTTGGTATTATAATTAATGATAAATTCAAATTTAACAAGCACGTTGATTTAGTTTCAAGCAAATTTAAAAAAACTATCATATCAATTTTATTATGTGAAGGACATGTTGCCCTTCAAAACTAAAAAGATGATGTACTGTTCCCTTGTCGAATCTCTCTTAAGGTATGGCATATCAATAGGGGAAGTACCTACAAAGTGTACCCTGAGAGAGTAATCAAATTACAAAATAGAATTATTAAATTCGTCTCAAATGAAGCAAGTAGTGAAAATCTCTTCAATAAAAAAATAAGTTCTCTGAATAAGTACATAAATTTGCTAAGCATTGAAGAAAATAATTAACTAAAAAATGGAAAATATTCAATTAACTATAATGCAGAGAAATGCTAGTATGAAGACCTTCAGTGGTTCTGTTTTATTTTGTTGAAGTTGATTGATATCAGCAAGCTCTGATGTGTTCAAATTACTATATAGTAATCATTCCAATGCATTAATATACCAACATCATAAGGGATTATAATCATAAATATATTTCAACCATGTCAAATTATATGAACTTAGCCAAAAGGAATATGGGAATGGTCATACAAATTTTAGAAAACATTCAGTTTATTTTAGACATTTAACTCTCTAAATTTAGTTAAAATAGGTAGAGATATCTCTCTCTTTCAGTTTTGAATTGTATTCAGCTCCAACAGCTGTGGAGCCTTTAACCAACCTTTATAGATATTGTATAAATATTACTTGCTACTAGGGGTTCACATTTTTTCAGGACATTTTTCTTACATATCATAATGTATGGAACTCTTATAATGTATAACTAACTACATTCTTTGACTCTTTGGACTTAGTTTTATGGGTAAATATAATTAATCCTATCAGATATCAGATCAGGTTTAGCATTGACTCATCTGCTTAAACAAGTGAACTCCTTAATATGCACTATTCTATTTTCAATTTATTTTTTGCAATTTCTTTTAATCTAATTATATTCTTTCTGCTATGTTCTTTTACTGTTATGCATACATTTATGTTGATTTATATGTATCTGTAATTTTTATTTGTGTTTCAGATCTTTCTTAACCTGCTTTCTCCATAAAATTTACTTAACGATCCATAGGCTTTTCACACCCACCCTTTTCTGCAGTGATTAATTATTTTCCCAAGAGAAACTTAAGGTTTTTTTAAACCTCCAAGGTAGTTTTCTTCTAAGTACTTTTTTCAAGCTATCTGTAATTATAAAATTTCTATGACAAGGATTTTGATGTATTAAGATGCTTAACCCAGCCCTAACAAAAGACATTCTATTATAATTAATATATCAATAATGACTCCTAAGGACTGATTCCCAGACAACACCGGATATCCTACGGATATCCGTTTCATGTCCGCCATATCCTATCCAGGTCCGCTGGCATTCAGGATATCCGTCGGATCTCCCACGGATATCCAATTATCCCAAAACTTCCGATTGGGTTGTCAATAGGATATTCTGTTACAGAACTACGTACATAACATTAATTAATGTATTATTGTAATAATTATTGCACTAAAATTTGCACAATAACAATGCAGTTACGCCTTCCATTAATAGAAGAAGCAACTGAATGTAAATATAAATTCTGACCGCAAAAAGTTATTTAAATAGGTTTGTTAAAAATATATTAAAGCAAATAGACAAGACAAGACGATATATCACTCCCACCAGGGGGTACTAATTGCCCTAGTAGCAAGTAATATCTATACAATATCCATAAAGGTTTACCAATATCCAAAAAGTCCACATCTAATGTTGCATAGATATTACATGGATATTAACCCAGTAACCATAGAAAGTTGCAATGTAGATGGGTGAAAAAAACTATAGGAAAATATACTTTCTAGATGCGGTTCGTGGTTGTCTGAAGCGATTGAACACTTTTCTACGGAAAGTGTTTTTTTGACAGTAAGCCCATTTCTGGACTTCATATTTCAATAATTGTTTCCGGAGTGGCGAGTTAGAAAATACCAAAGGAAATGTGTTTCTAAGCACGTTTCGAGATCGTCTAACATTCCAATTATTCGGTTTGTTCCCTTATAAGATAGAAATGCTGCTAATTATAAAGGGTCTGATTCCATTATATTAAGCAGAATGAAGGAGATATTTGGTACTTTTTCCACGAAATTTTTTAATTGTACTACCGGTTTCAACGAAGGATCGTCATCTTCAGTTACAAGTTAAACAAATCAAACAAATATATACACCAACAAGGGAGAAGAAGTGAGTGGAGGAGAGGGTGAAGTAAGTGCGTTGGGGAAGATCGGGAAGGAGTGCGCGGGAGTAAGGGTAAAGGGGATGCTATCAGTGGGGGGGAAGAAAAGGACGAACCAGCGTTGAATGGAAAGGGTAAAGGAACTCATTAAGAGTAAAGGAACTCTCACTACCAAATAAAAAATTTTTGTGGAAAAAGTACCAAATATCTCCTTCATTCTGCATGATGGATTTCCACCATATCTCGCCCGATTCTGTGAATTCCATTATATTAAGGAAAGAGTCACAAAATACTCCAAACACCATATTTATATTTTGTAACTCTTTCCCCATTCACAGCTATTAGCGGAAACTTCAGGGTATCCACTATATTAGGCCATATTATTTTCAATATGATGATAATATTAGTCAAATTATCTGTGTCTTCTGGAATAAATATTGAATATGTTCACTAAACTCCATCCGGCAAAAAAAGTCTCCATGCGAAATTTGATTTTGAATTTTAAATTCTAAAAATAAATGGTAAAATTGTTTATATATATTTGCAAAGTCATATTGACATCGTGTAGCGGAGGCGGATATCCCATTGGAATGCTTTCCGGGCTTTCTATTTCAAACGGAGATTCTCTCAACTGCTCAAAATTCGAATTCAAATTTCGCGGGGAGACACGAGGGGGGGGGGCGCAGCAATTTTCACGATCGAATATACAACGAGGTTTAACGGATTCAAAATGCGCATGGTGTAGATTGGTGTGCATCATTGTAGATACGAGTATTTTAATGTGGCTGGACTTTTCCATTCTTCGGCATACGAGTTGTAATCGTGCTGCTAAGAACGCAAGTTTGGTGAGTAAAACTTGTAAACGTACTGATTGTAGTCATTTACATAAACATCCAATGTTAGCAAATTGTCCAATATTATATTTCGCTCGTTTTCTTCAGGTTCGCTTAGAGCCATTTATCTTCATCGTCATACATTTGTGGATGAAATTCAGTCAGAATAAATAATAAGAGGAAGCTATTCAATGAATTGACTTGAAGCGGTCGAAATAAATTATTGAAAGCTGATTTACAGCAGTGTTTGGAGACTGATGTTGAGTCGTTAGGGTACCCTATGTTTCCCAATGCTAGTGGGTCCGAAAATTGTGTGTTGGAAAATGAGGGGCACTTCAATCAAGACAGTGGGGGTAGATCAAAATCAAGAAAGAGAATAATTCTTCCTATCTTCAGAGAGTGAATTTGAAGTAAATGGCATTACTGAAAATGCAAAACATGCAAAGAAGAAATGCTGCTGTGAAAATCTAAGGAGCAATGTAAGAACAGAGGAGGACAGGACCGAGTTGAGTGAGTGTATATCACTAGTTTGCTGCTACTAAAACAAGGAAGCTATTGATTGACAATTATGTGAGGTTTGATTTATCTCTTTCAGAACTGCAGGAAATATTAAGGACAATTCTCTTTGTAAAGAGAGCTGTTGCAGACATAGAACAGAGGCTAGCCTCAATAGAAGAGAAAGTTACAATAGCAAAAGGTAACAGACCCCAGAACTATGAGGAGGAAGAAAAATTTAGTGGATTGGAATTTCCCCTGGGAACCCAAGAGGAGTTGGATGCAGCAGAGGAAAAAATGAAAGATGTGGGATTTAGAAATATATTGGTAAGGTGAATGTTCATAAAATAAAGCTAGATAAAATATTAATCAACTGGAAAAGTCTGATTAATGTGTACTTTATCAATTTAATTGCAGGTGTCTTAGTTGTCCTTCATTGGAGGGAACACTGCAAAGGACGTGATTGTACGTTCTCCGGCATGTCATGACAGACAACCTGTCTGCCAGTTATGGTTGGATTGGGCATAAAAAGAAAAAAGTATTCTCTGAACTCAGCTTGAAGACTGCAGTTTTTGGTATGCATTGCTTTAAAATTCATAAGTAGTAAAATAAGTTGTATTCTTAGTGTGGAATTAAAAAAACATAAAATTTGAGATCTGTTTGTCTAGTAACTGTCTAAAATTTTTAAGGGTTTACAAATGTAGGGATTTGCGAAAGAATTTAGGCATCCATGGTGTGTGTGAAAATGTGTACATTTTCATAGTACTAAGAATACATGCAGAAATTTATTAGAATTAAGTTAGATTGCATGTAATGTGTAGATGAAATACTCCACATATTAATGAAATTTCAGAAATCGCTAATTTATGAAAATTATTGCAGTTATTTTCAGGGTGATCCTTATTTATATGTATCAAACTATAGTTATTGTTCATAGAAGAATTGGCATTCTGTGTTCCATTGTCACAGCACTTCATTTGTTCTTCACAATGAGTTATACCATTGATATTATTTAAATTACTTCATTTTAGCTTGTCTTATTCCTAACATAAAGACTAATTAAATGGTAATTTGTATGTACATGCTGTCAATAGCATGTAATGGGATATGTTTTCTTCTTATAGATGCTGTTCCGCATTCCAAGTGGGAATGCTCTTCTCTTTAAAATACTTGGGAAATTATGAGAAGGATTGGTTACTAGTGTATTACTGGACAACTTTTTTATACAAACATGAGCAAAAGGTATGAGCAAAATGAGGTAGTATGTGGAGTGTATGAAGGAAAGAATGCAACAGCATGTATGAAATATTATTTAAATGTTATATAAGTAAAATATTTGGGATAAAGGATACCAAAAAGCAAACAATTAAAAATGTCAATTAATAATTACACACTGTGAAAAGCAGAAGGCTGAAACTTTGAAGGCCTTGTTTCTTCAAGTTGTGGCCTAATGCCATTGAGGCATGCTGATGAAATAGATATTATAATTACCGTGGCACTAAGAGAGTTAACCTGTTGCAATGACTTTTATGTATGGCACTATTTCCATTATTCATGACGTAAGTCAGACAATATCTGACCTTCTCATAAAATATTATGGAACAAAAAACTTTTGGCATGGAAATCCAAGTAAAAGGAATAAACGTCTTCAATAATGCAAATACATTCAAAATACACCTAGTTCATTTTAAAAAGGAAATAAAATTTCCTGAGTTCTTGTATCTATATTTTTGTTTTCATTGATTTATATAATTCTAAATAGCCCTTTTCCGGTCTTTATGAAAATATTTAAATTATATTTAGCAAGTTAAAAAATTGAATGCCGAAGAAGCAATCTTGAAAAATGCAAAATACACAAATGATTCATTCCAAAGGTTTCCTACATAACAACAATGAATAATAAACCAGTAAGGAAGGTATTTAAAATTTTGCCACATTCTAATGTCAGTTATTTAGCTCTTTTTACTGTGTCTACCGCAAAAGGAATTGCAAAAGGGTCAAATAACTCTGTGACTGCTTTTTTATAATATTTCCTTTTACTTCTATATTTTAGGGGCCAGGAAAATAACCAGTTGCAGTGAGTAAGGTTGGCTGTAAGGCAGACAACTTTGTAAAAATATTGTACGACTTTGTAATAGAGGGAAAATAAATTACTTTTTTGAAATGTAAATTTGTTTTTTTTTTTACTATCAGCAGCCACTAGTTGATGCATTCATTCGTCAATGGTTACTACTCCCATCAATTCATCTATAGGTGCCATCGCTTAAGTCCTTCCACCATGGTGATTAAAAACGAAAGTTTTTAATCACTATGACGAGTACCCGCAAAAGTTTTAATGAAGACTCCTTCCACCTTGGAAAGGTTGTATTTCATGTGAAGGAATCTTTTTGGTATATATTCTTGCAACAAAATGCATGAAATATTATTAATATCTGATACGGTCATTTTATGGATATCCTGCCGATATCGGATTTTGGGACGTAAGGATATCCTGCGGATATCGGATTTTGGGACATATGGATATCCTACGGACATCCGTGGGATATCGCCGGATGCTCATCGGACATCCGTGGGACATTCGTAACGTCCGTCGGACATCCGTTGGATGTCAATGTGTTGTTTGGGAATGTAATTATTTTGGGTTTAAGCATGTCTATTGGAGGTCGAAGAAAAAATTCAATTCAAATCTCTGATAACTATATTTAAGAAAGAAAAGCAGGATATTAGATATTGCAGAGATGAGATTTGAGAGAAGCAGGTTTCTCATGGGACTCTACGAATATAATTTCTCCAAGTTTACAGATAAGTCCTTTTAATCTACTCACCTTTGACTGGTCTCCCTTCCTGTCCTGTAAAAGTCTCTTATTTTTCTAGCATATCCCCCTCAACCATGACAAAAATTTAATTGACTATGGAACAAATGTATCAATTTTGTACATTCTTATATCTTTCTTTTGTATCACCATCATTTAAAGACCTAATGCTTTTAACATCATGTCATCGTGAGTCTTCGAGTTTTCAGTGAATTGTAAGCCCCTAAATGTTTTGCTTAACATAAGATATGTTGCTAAGAAGACCAATTCCTGTTTAAATTATGTTTTGCCAAATTAAAAAGCATTTGATGCACTAAGAATTTTTCAAAAGTAGAAGATATTACAAATAAATTAAGTAGAGGAAACTGATTCAATGCAATAGTGTTGACAGTTACCTTGAAAGTAATTTCCCTTTCATTTAATGTGTTGAGATGCTAAAAGATTAACTCTTATTGTGGTGAGATGTGAAATTTATAGCTATAATAATATAATATCTTCCTTTTAAACATATATAATGATTCTCCAAATCTAAGTCATTGCTCTAATGGCATTTGCCAGTAGACTATTGATAAATAATGAAAAATATTTGAATCAACCAGTTTTAATTACAAACATTGATAAAAAATAGCAGTGCACATTGTGTGTGGAAGTTTGTAAAGCAAACAGCATTGCACCAAAGAGGAATGTTTACTCATAGTAAATGATTTTTACTATCAGTAGTGAACTAATTAAGACATCAGCAAATAAATAGAAAAGGAACAATATCAGTAATGTTGCATTATCCTTGTCGTTACATTCACTTGCAGTCACAGGATTCTTTGGGGCAGGAACATTGTCCGCCTTCCTTGCATCCACACTTGCCTGTAACAATTAAGCCATGTTTAACACCTTGAAATTATCCAAAATAATTCTGCTAAAGTTTACAACTTGTAATGAGAAGATAACACATCCAAAATGCTACTAGTTCATGTTACTCCTTTGCATTTTAAAAATTATTATAAATATTTTATTTACATAGCTATTCATGATTGATGTAGTATCTAATAAATAGACCAATCTTTCATTTATAATGACAATAATCAATCATCTTGCATTTTTAATCAATTCCAAAAATTTTAAACAATTTCAAAATGTTGCAGTTCAGTTTTCTTGTTCATATATTGCCAAAAATGTTACATCTCTCAAGAAATACATATTGCCATTAATTTCATACATTAAAACTGTTTCATGATTTGCCATACCCACTAAAAGAGTAATTTTCACAGGACGTTAATCCTATGATGCCCAAGTATTGACAAGATTAAAATGATTTAGACTGGGAATGATGTAAGAGAAAATATCTAGAGGAATAAAAATGGATTTGGAAAATACTGAACCACATGTGAAATTCTACAGAAAGCATTTTAGCTTTTAATCTGGACATTTGGTACATTGGTTGCTTTAATGCATTGCTCGGAGAAATAAATGATGGATGTATACAGGGTAATAAAGGAGTTATGCTAGCAGGTGATATTACAAACGAAGATAGAGTGAAACAATGGAAGAAATTAATAAGAACAGAAGAATGTAGCAATGCAAACTGGTCACTTTAATGCTTATTTATTAGCGAGAGGGAGGATCGGAAAAAGAGAAAGATCGGTCATTCTGTAAAATTCATTCTTTTAATAACTATCCTCTGTTTTAACCTTTCAATCCATCTCCACAAACGCAATACAAATCAACATATCTTTAATGATTCCCATGTTCTATGCTACCTCTCGGATTAACATTACCTGAGGAAGCAGATCAAAGGACTATTGAAATTAAAGTCCTACTTTCTGTTGCTCCGTATCTGATGTTTTGTACTACAAAGAATATATTCTGTTAGCTATTTTTAATTTCATAAAACGCCTTGATGTATGGCTCCCCATCAGAATTAGTCCTTTGAAATCAAACTGTTTAGATACAAACATCTGCACCATCTTTTATCATATTTATACCCATTCATTTAGCTGCACTAAACCTCTGCATAATTATTTTGGTCAAAAAAGGTTACACCAGTGAAAGTAAGCAAAAAGGTAATAGAGTGACGATTAATAGTTGAAATTCTTAAATTTTGAAGAAGTAAAAGAAATTAAAAAATAACTTTATGGCAGCAATTTAAAAGCTATGAATTTTGAACAAAATTTGCATTGAATATGTTTTAACTGATTCATCCACAAACTTAATGCCGTATCATTGTTTTTACTGATTTTCCGCTTCTCCAAGTCAAATTCCATGTCTAGTAATGCAATTGATTAATTTATTTAAAACCTGATCTTATTTGAATTTAAAATTGTACATCACACCGTCAGTTATCATTTCAAACCCAGCCCATAATGGATCTTCAGGTTCAGCTGTCATGTGTCATCGTCAAATTTCTAATAGAAAAAGGAAAACTCGTAATTTTCGTTGTAGAACATCGATTAAAAGATGCTGGTACCTCTCATCCGACGAGTGATACGACGAAGATAACAAATTGTCGATCGTCTGAATAGTTTATAATTTTTTAAATTGTATACCATTCTGGTTAATTACATCCCTGCCGTGAGGGAACCGTCGTTTATAAGGTCTGAATCTGAGTGAGGGTCAGGGATTATGAAGTAAGCAACTCAATCACTGTAAAAACCCACAGAAAACTACCACTAACATTTTTAAACATCACTAAGAATTATTTTGTAGCTGCTAGATTATACCATTCTGTAAAAAAATTAGCATTTAAATTTTTATCATTTTCATTCTCAAGAAAGTAATAATGTTATAGCAGCGGAGGACTTACCCTTCTTATCGCCACAGCACTTGCAATCAGAAGTACACTTGCAGCCGTCCCCACACTTGCCTCCAGAGCCGGAGCAGGAGTCTGTAGGAAAAAAAGCGGTATTTCGAACATGTTAAACTCAATGTGTAAGTTTATTCCGTAGATTCGTTTGGCGAATTATTAGCAATTATTAAAGAGCTATATCTCAGATTACGTGGACGAACATGGATTCCAGAAATGCATTTTTGTTCGTTTTCAATGAGGTAAAAAGGATTTAGGAAATATTCAGTTTTAACTGCGATCTTGCTCAAGACGAGTAAGCGAAGTATTAACATTTAACCGCTTTTATAAATTACTTTCTACTTATCATTTTACCACTACTTTATTTTTAGGACAATATAGCTAGTAGTAATTAAACAAACAACCACTTGGATATTGAGACTACAAATTCAATAGAATTATACCACTGTGACAGCAATGTCGCTAAAAAAACATTCCAACTTGACTTTTAATTTTGAGAAATAAGTAAATTATTTTTCAAATTGACCGTGGACTGTCTTCAAACCAATTTGGGTTGGATATGTTTACACGACTGTTTCGCGGGGTTGAACAACGGCGTCTACAATGCTTAAGTCACCGCATTATTGCGATAATATTACCGTAATTTAGAAATTTCGCTCTCAACGCGAATAGTTGAAGAACAAATACGAAACCCTCCGATTCTTCCCTCGAAAACGTGCGCCTGGATGATAAAAATTCACACGGGTTCACGAAATTATACTTAAATTTTGTCGCGGATTATCAAATCGATTCCTTTAAAGTTGCCTACGAAGGCAGTCCATATCTTTTAAGCGCAATATAAGTATGTTTCGATTTATTTAACCATCTTCGAAAAATTGCTTTGGTACTACGAAGCTTCTACCAATTTCCAAAAGCATTTTGGATGTTGATATCAAATCATTTCCTATGCCAAGTTTGCAAGAATATGTATGGGGGAAATAAAGCGAAAGGTCGCTCCATTCAAGTGTTCACGCAGTAAAAAATCCCGTACTATTTTGGGAACATCCCATTGCGGCGAATATCAACCTGTAAGGCAGTGGATGGTTGACGAGAATGTATCACTCTAGAGCAAAATGAATGTCTCCTATAATGTTCGTGTAGTAAATAATTAAATTAAGAACGGACAAAGTCCTTAAATGTATGAAAAACTCAGTGCAGTTATGACGTAGGCCTATCATCTTCCGAACTGTATTTTGAACGAATAATAAGTCAGACATACTCACCCTTGCAGCTATCACAACACGGGTTAGGCATGGTTGTTGTCTCTTTCTAGAATGCTCCAGCGGCTCCAGCACCGATGCTTATATCCTTCCTTTCCGGGAGTGGCGTGCGCAACCCCGTGCTGCGTCGGTCAATCTACCGCCTCGACCAATCGTTCCACACGGCCCGCTGATTTTGAAGCAGATGTGCGCACGGCTCTAACAGGCCTTGCGACACGATTCTAGCGTCTATTTTTCCTCTCTTTAAACCGCTTCCTCATGACTACGCTTTCCTAACGGTTTCGCACCCAAGTGGTCATTGTTTCGGATGACGCTACAATGCATTAACTATGAAGATACCAACAAAAGTGCTTTGCACTACACTTACAATATACTAGTGCATTAATTTTTATTCGTATAATTTTGATTGTATATGATATGAGATAATTCAGATAAAATGAAAGAAAAATTGCAATGCTAGTAGTACTGTAAGTAAAGATGTTAAAATAAGGGAGCATTAACCCCATATAAAATCGTTAAAAATGCAATATCATAAAACTGTACCAATGCAGTTTAACCATTAAAATAAATCTAAAAAGGAAACCACGACTTATCTTTATGAGGCAACTATTAGAAAAGAATTAAGGACAATTAGTGTAAATTACGCTACATTTGATAATATTTGAAGCTATTTATTTTGTAGCCCCTGTTAATGGGGAAATTATCTGAGAAGAAAAGACATTTAAGGTAATTCCGGATGAGATGCCCCACCGGGAGAAATTCACCAGTCGTAGTACTTTTAAGGAAAACCTCAAGATTGCTCTACCGACGGCGTGCGTCAGTCAGTTGCAAGGCTCCTGTCTGTCTGAAAAAGTTTCACGGAAATTAAATATTTTTACGTAGTTTTATAACATAATTTCAAGTAGGTACTGTTTTTTCCGCCCTGTTATAAGACAGAGTATAATGTTTCTGGTTGGCATCCGTTTAAATGTTTGAATACTTTTAATTAAAGGGCGTAAACTTGTAGCTATAGGTTCATCTAATATCCACGTGCAGTGACTGTCCATCTTGGACAAAGTGTAGCCCCACAAGGGCATATCTCCGGTACTGAAAGGATAGACCTCCTCTCGGGATAGATACCTCAGTGCTATCTTTAGGTATACGTGCATTATTTGTATCAATTTGACTATTGACTATTGACTGATTGAGGTTTTTTCAAGTAAACGTTTGTAATTTACATTTTCATTTCAATTCAAATTTAAATCCACGGTCGAATGCATTTTATGAACGATCAAAAGATGACATATTGTATGTATTTTAGTTAAGCACTAGGGTGGAGCCTGATCCTAGGGTGGATTGATCCAAATATAATACAGGCAAAAGTGACCCACTCAAATAGACATTACAAGTATAATTTTTTTCGAAATAAAAATATATCTTCTGTGAGAGTTTTTGACTCGAAGTTTCGAAATTTCCACAAAAGCATCAAAATTGTCATATTTTTTTTCGGTTAAAATGACAATATTTTTGCGTAAAAAGATGACACTTGCAAAAGAAACTGATGACCAAGCCTCGATTTACTATGCCTCTATAGGAGGCTGAAATATTTCGCGGGAAAAACGACTTTTGGTCGTTTTTGCCGCGAAGTATTAGAAAACCTTTTAGGGGCCGTATTTATAGTCGGTTCCTACACCTATCCCTAACGAACCCCACATGAGTAAGCTGCCAGGCGAGCGGTACCCATTGGTATTTATAAACGACTCCCCGCAGTCCTCTGACGAGGAGACGGATTCGTGATAAATTTGGCAACAGCGTTCCCAAAAACCTGTTTCGCTGTTCAGTTTTTTTGAATATTCCTTTCTGCTAATTTGTTTTGGTTCACATGAAATCTTGTATTGATGGCAAAGTTTGAATAGGTATTGTAAATTCTAATAACATTTAAGCTCTGCATGAGAGTAAAAATCAGTTTCATGTCCGTCCTCATCCATTTTCAGCTCTACCTGTATTTATTTTCATGTTTAAACCAAGGTTCTGTTGAGCTCAATGTTCCTGTCATTGACATTTACAACAGTCCAAGAAAGGAAATGTATATAAATAAAAAATATCTACTATTTATAACAAAACTATTAAATTGATTATAAAGTATCAACAATTTACTTAGGCAGCCGTTGTTGAAACTGCATTACTATAATCAAGATAGAAATGGCAGGTTAACGTTTGTGAGGTTGTAGTTACTTTATTGTATCTGGTATGATATTTCCAAATGTTCATGAATGTTTAATTTGTGTCCTTTTGGTAATTTTTTTAAAAAGTGAGGGAAGAGGTGATTATACTTTAGAAGGCTTTTGAAGAAGGAAATTTTGTGAAATTTTAAACCTCCCACGAACCGAGTTCTCGTGTCATAGCTTTGGCTTTAAAAATTCCCGACACCGATGAATCAGTTAGCGCAACGCAACGTACTAACGCCGGTAATGTCAAATTTAAGTCGATTAAATAAAAAAATCAAGAATAAATATTGCCTCGGTAGCATTAGATGAATGAAGCAGCTGCTTCATCCATTTAATGCTTAACAAGTTTCGGTATCTAGATACCGAAACTAGTTAAACAATCGAGTCAAGCGCACGCTGTCTTGTTTTTTAAATGGTATTTTCTGCTCCCTTCAATTTTCCCTGCAATTCTGTTAAGTTTTTTTTATTTCTTTGGAGTACACTAACTCTTTATAATAACCCCACAGGAAAAAGTGTATGTGGTTTTAGTCGGGGGATCTTGGCGGTCACTGGATTTGGCCCATCACGACCTATCCATCTGCCTGAAAATATTTCGTTAAGTTCCTTCTTGATTAAGAAAATTCGAGCGAATCAAGAGAAATCCAGATCGATGTGTAGCCAAAAGTCTGTGAAGAAAGCCAATATAATGTAAACAGACAAGTTTTGCGACAAATCCGGAGAAATATTCTGTCAAGAATCCGTGGAAAGAGCCAAAGTTACCATAAAAATCATGAACCTAGACCACAATTGCATAAACTGGAGTGTAGAAGAAATTAAGAACGATATCAATACAAAAAAACGTAGAAAAAGCCAGTGTCCTAATAAATATAAAAAACCTGGATCACAATTGAGTGCACAGCAGCGTGGAACTTATCAAGAATGATATCTAATTAAGTCCGTAAAAAATGCCTAAGTCGTATGAACCGGCCGTGGTGGCGGAGTGGTTAACCTGCTAACTCGTTAACGCTCCAACCTCACGGTTCCGGGTTCGAATACCGGCTAATCGGATTTTTCCGGTTAGGGAATGGTTGTCTGTGCATGTTGTGTGTGTGATATTAATAAAATGAAAATGCAAAAAAGAATAAAATTAAGAAAAGGGGTTAATTGGAGGAATAGCCTTCCTAGGCTAAAATTCGCCCAAAAAATAAGACGGCATTATTATTATTATGAAAATCAAAAACTAGGAGCGTAATGTACAGCAACAAATAAATTCAGGCAAATGACTGTATTAATTGATACTTTCGCGGAATGCATTGTTGGGAAAGCTTAGTTATGCCGTGGCTCCCAATAATGCCTCATACTTTGTAATACTCGCGAGGGATATTGTTGTTGACTTCGCCTAGTAACGAGGGGCGAAGTGGTATTTTTTCTTACCGCCGGAGCGTGCCAAAGCGATGGCAATTAGAAAAACGTTTTGTAATTTGGATAATTTAACACATTAATATGTGACATCATATATATGTCATATATATGATGACTCGTACGTTAAAACTAAGAATCTTCGACTTACTTTGTTTTAAATCTAATTTTAAGAATGTTGCCGTAAAGATAGCACAACGAAATTTTCGTGGTAAATAGTTAATGACTTGTGTAAGTTTATAGAGTAGTCACCAAACTTTGTTTTGTTAAGTTTTTTTTTAATGCGTCTTAAATATCTTGATCAACTTCATTACGCCGTAGTTTTTGAAATTTGAAGTTTACTCTGATAGAATAGAAGCAGCTGTAAGAAGTAATATGTTTTCCTCAGTTGAAACAACTATTCAGTTATTCTATGGAAAAAATTAACTCTGTATCTCAATATTTTACGTTATCAGTGGAAAAATTGTCTTGAAAATCACGGTTTTTTTCCAATATGAAAAACATTCGTAAGTCGCAAACGAATAAAATGCGGACACCAATAGGGGGGTGATTCATGTTGCCCAAGAAGAGCTCAACTCCCGTTCTTCCGATTATCACTACTTTTTGGGACACCCTGTATAATTTTGTATCTATTAATATTATGTATAGTATAGTAATAATAATACTAAATCGTCTATTTTACATAATATATATTTTATAGATATCTATCAACGGTCGTGTAAAATGAAGCAAACTAAAGAGCATTTCTTTTACCTTTAAGGTGTAAAGAGCGTATTTAAAACTAATTAGAAAACCCTTCCTTTTCGTATTCCAAGGAAAATGAAATATAGAGTAATCGTTACCCTACAATAAGACAATCCTGCCTATAACGCTGTTTTCATTTGTTCCCCTAAAAAGCCTCCCAACCGGGTTTTACTGTAAATAATTTTAGTGCATTATTTCTCTACCACTGACTAATTAAAGCTGTATTGCTGTAAAAAATTATATTAAAGTAAAACGAGTAAAGATTTCACTGATGCCATTGGCTAATCGCTTGCCTTAAAGTAGGTTTTCTACAAAAACTGCTGGCTCTGACGAGAACTTGCTTAAAAATACTCTTATGCGTTGAGCAATCAGGAGTTCTCGCAGCCGTTGATGATGAGATAATGTATTTTATCGAAAGAAACAAAACGTGAAAACAATTGTGCGGAATCCTTGCATTTATGGTGTTGTAAGTAGTTGCGAGAGTATAATTCTTTCTCCGCGACTCTAATGCTAACCAACATAATTTAGCGTATGATTATGAAACGTATTCGATTTTTAACATTAAAAATATATCTCACTGCGGCATTTTGGATACGCTAGAATACTTGATTCGCATAGACGAAGAGCGTATCTCTAATTATGTCTCAACTTCGTTTACGCTTAAATGTAAATACATTTTCTTTGTAACCATAAACCTTCTTTTCTCAATGGCCACACCTTTAAATATTAGCTTTGCGATGAAAATCTTCGATCAGTGCCGCAGCTGAATATTCATGGTCCCTGCCGTAATGCACCTTCTTTGGACTCACGTGGAACTACGAGGATCCTCACTTCGCCATGAAAAGTATTTTCTTCCGGCTAGAATATCCATCGGCAATTTTCTGCGCTAATCTCATGGCTCGGTTCTTAACGAGATTCTTATCGCACAGAAACATCCTCTTCTCTGACCACCGTTGCCATTTTAAGTCTGTTCTGACAGTTATTCCGGTGGCCGGTAGGGATCGTTGGGTAGGTGCTGCGTTAATTTTGGCCAGGAGTGTACAATAAAGCCAGACTCGCTAGAAAGTCTTACGAAAACCATCTTGATTCCTAACTCTGAAATAGGACTTTTCAAGAAATCCCTTCAAAGAGCCATGTTCCATACTTTTACCGCCCAGTGATTTTAAAGAGATCGGCCTGTAATTAGTTGCATCATCCTTTTAGCCGCATTTAAATATTGGCGTGAGATTCGCCATTTTCTAGTCTTTTGGGACCATATTTACACTCATACTCTTGTCAAATATGACATTAAGAAAAGGTCTCTTTCGTGAGGATAGCACTTCTCTCCGCTACTTCCTTGAATATTCGTTTTGCCACTGGTATACTTCCTTTATATATATGTCCCTTCAAAATCTCAGGCACTTGGGATATTTTCTGCCTTCTTCTCTGAAAACACAGCTTGTGAAGTCTCTAATTATGCCTCACTTTGATTATGGAGACATTATCTACCAAGATTTGTCTGGTGAACTAACTCTTAAACTACAACAAGCTCAGAATGCAACCCTGAGATTTATTTTCAATTTAAGAAAATACGACCATATATCTGAATCATACGATAAATTAAGCTGGTTGAAGTTAGATACTCGCAGAAAGCTACACATTCTTTGTTCATTCTACAACATCCTACACACACATACTCCCGAATACATCGCAAACGAATTTGTAAGTTTTGATTCAGTACATAACCGTAACACACGAGGATGCAAAAAACCACTTATCCCTCACCACCGAACTGAAAAATTCCACAAATCTTATATCGTAACTGCAAGCAAGCTATGGAATTCTCTTCCGGCTAATATCAAGCTCTCTGTGTCCTCTCATTCTTTCAAGAGAAAATGCCTTAATTACCTTCAGCTAGATAGACTTTCGAATTAAAAAGCCTCACTACTCCTTTCTTTCAATATGCATTCACTGAATCACCTTCTTTTATTCCTTCATCCTTGCTTAAATCTTTCTTATAAATGCCCTGACATAAGCAATGAAAATAAATTTCCTCTATCCTATAAATACTCAACTGATTTTGCTCCTGCTCTTGCTCTCAAAACATGAGATGCTTTCTCTGTCTTTATACCTAATAATTCTCATGCTTCTTTTTTTATCTTTTTTTTCTTACTTAGAGTTACCTAAATGTCTATGTTATATACAATTTTGACTAGTATATACTGTGTGTATTATTTTGATACTGTTTTTTAAAATATTCTTTTATTTTTCCTCATAATGTAATTTACGGATGAAAGTGCATATACGTTTTCCTTGTCTTTCTGTTTTGTTTTTTATGTTATTTTGTATATTGCTATCTCTTTTTTAGAATGTGAACTGATTCTTATTTATGTATCGCATGTAAGTACTTATTGGTAGACTATTTATTTATTTTTTCATGGTTTTCCTTATCTTTTAGCTATTACTATCGGCAGGTTTTTCACACCCCCCTTCCTTGTGGGTGTTTTCCTGCAGTGGATTTTTTCCCCTAAGAATCTCTTAGGTTTTTTAGTTCCACAATTATTCTAATTATTTCTACTTCTTATTTTATAATTAATGACGATGGGTTAGATGGAAGAAGAAACTTTTAAGTCTCAATCTCGCCCAAATAAAGACGATTTATTGTTATTATTGTATTGTTCGTTTGCTTCGCAGCGACTTTTAATTCGTCTCCGTTTCTTTAAAGCTTTCCTAGTTTCCTTATTATACAATCTAGCTTCATTAGTTTTTTATTTGATATTTTAGAGGGTACAAATTTATCCATTTGGTCACGTATTGTTCGTACAAAGAGATTCCACGTGTCCTCGGTATTTAAACATATCGCGTGCGTTTCGTAAACAGGAAAGACGGATATGAGTTACTGACGATATCCCTCGAAATCGGATTAAGAAAAGCTCTTAGGTTTTCTATGCCTTACCAAGTTAAGGTCGATATCGATAATTATGGCCCAAGGAAAAACGGACTTGACTTTTTCAAGTTCGTTTTTCTTTGGGAATAATAAACTTTTCAGCTCATTTCCATGCGTTGAGTATTTGAGGGCCAAATCGATGTGATTCGTTGACGGACCCAAACATCATTCTATTAAGATATGCTTCACACGGACATGCGTCCATTCTTTACCTGTAAAACGACTTTTTGTCCTAGGAATCGGAGAGGTGTAATTCGTGTGTCGGAAATGAGGCAGTGTTCTGTTAGCGCCATCACACTATTCTGTCCGCCATCCGGTGCAGCCACAGCGATTTTAATTTACAGCCAAATTGGGTTGAATTCGAAAAGTAATTCATTATAAATATGCCACAATCACAAATTGTTTTGCGAGTTGTATTTTATTTTACGTCCGCATAAGAATTCGATATTACGAGTTCCCCCTTTTTGTGAGAAAAGGTGGAATTAAGAATGGCTCTGAGTTAACTGATCACATTGCTACCTTTTGGAATTAATGTTGTCACGGCTTTCATTGCAACCTTAACAACGGCTACGTAATAAACATTCTCTAACAATGACAACAACTGTTATACGAAGTGCAACGATGACGCTTTTTGTAACGGACAGCGAAACCAAACTATCTCATCCTTAATCATTGAGGAACGGTTGAGTAACTCGTATATGCAGAGTAGAACGAGGCGAGGTTCAGCTTTGCAGGACATCTTCCCTGGTAAAGTACACCCTTGTTTTTCAACAACTCTCTACGACACACCCACATTTCGAATCGCCCTTTCTTTGAGATTCTGTTTCGTGTGATGTAAAGTCACAGATTGGCAGATGGCAGGAGTTATACATAAATTAATAAATAATTAATCAGTTTGGCTACACTGCGCTTTGAGCTGACTCGAGAAGATCTGATTTGAGGAGACGCAGAGCTCGGAGCTTCTCTTCGACAATTCTTGTAACCTTTCGCTATTTTAATCAAGGATATCTTCAATTGTAGAAATCCCCGATCAATTTAAATGTGTTCATATCCAATATTTTTCTTTTGAGCCTAATTCCTTTGGGGACGAATGATGCTTGGTGATGATGGTTTTGGCAATGATTCGACGGTCGGATGACCGCCGCCGACTCTGAACGGAAAAATCGGACAAACGCACGCAATCCTGATCAGCCGGGACTTGAACCCGAGGCCTAGGTGTCGGATCACCCTCACCAAGGCCTGTGGATGTGTTCATTCCCAATATCTCTATGAAATCGTCTTATTTGTTACAACGACGGCCCAACACAAAGAATGACAATTTGAGGTACTTCTTCATTTACTAAGGAATGTGGACCTCTATTTTCATGTTAAAATTGAACCGTTGATGTTTCTCCTGATTGATATGGTAACGATGATGAATATTTGTGACCCTTTTACTCAATCTTAAAACCTTAAGTGCATCACTTTTTAAAGTCTTAAACAATTGCACGGGTACACTTATTCTCAGGAATTATTCATGACTTTACTATTTCAACTGTTCTACTTTCACCAAAACGAATGGATAAATTATTCTTTATTCTCATAATCAGAGTATGAGAATTTTTTATTTTAATAATTGAAGCTTTGGGAGTAATGTAAAGGAAAAAGTCCAACATCAATGTGACCTTCCGTTTGCAGCGTTAGCACGGTGGGAAAGATAAAATTGGAATAAGGGTATTTAACTGAGGGAGAGTACATATCTCGTAATATTCATATATTTACTTACTTGATGCAAGTAGACTCTATAAAATCCATTTAACGTTTGTTTTAGGCTTTGTTGCAGATATTTTGTAGAATTTAGTCGTAAATGAGGTTGCGGAAAATGGGAAAGAAGAAATCAGGAAAAATCGAGAACAGAGGAACATATTTTCACCATTGGATAATGTTTATGAAAAAAATAAGATCTATCTCTTGTTCATAAAATGAACGAAGTTAATTTATAATTAATCAAAAATATAATTAATGTGAATGTTAATCGTTGCTATCGATGATATTTCAGTAGCTGAGTTTTTTTACATCGAGCGCTGAGCCGGAAGTGGGTTCGCATATTTACGAACGCATTGCATTCTGGGAATCCCAAAGAAACTTCCACTTTAATCGGCAATAAGTTAGTCGATTCAAACCAGCAACAGTTTGCCGCACAGAAAATGTCATTTTTGACGACTTCAAAGTAAACGTCCTAACGGAAGTCGGATTGATTTTCTCTCCTCCACTTCTTCTCTTTCGACGAAATCTGTATGTTGCTTTTAATTTTAAATTTATTTTTATTATCTCTAATTGTCCCGTAAAAATAGAAAAAATCCCCTAAACACTGATGTGGCCTTCTTTCTGCCCGACTTCTTGCTCGAGAAATCCAAATTAGACATCACAATACCAATAATTGGCTATAAAACAATATTATTTTCCTTGCGGCTTATTTGGGAAATGATTTCAATGAAAGTATGTAAATTAAGTCAAAAAGTCACATCACGGAAGAATATTTCAAAGTGACATCTCCAGAATGAGTCATCGACCGCTGTAACGCACGAGTGCGCCTCTGGTTCCGCCGAAGGCGTTCTAACGGCCATCGCAAGAGAAACTCTGCATTCGTCATCGCACAATGCATTTTCCGTTTGATGAAATACTCTCTCGTTCGGAAAGAGTCTTCCAACTCCGTATCAAACTTAAATTTATTAATGCAATATCATTAGTGATGACAAAAAAACACAAAATTGCAAAATGGACGCAGTTGTGGAAGATTGTGAAACTGAAGACGTTTTATTATAATCATGATAATCATTCCAAGATTATTCTCTGATCGACCTGCTTACACTATAATATTACGTAGTTCTGCCCAAGAAATTTTTCACCAACCCTTATGGGTTGGATGGAATACCAATATGTCCACAAGTTTCACCACCTCAAGGCATACGGTGTTTTTGAAGAGTAAAGTTTCCGTGCGGTAATTCCTTCCCGCCCGTTCTCATGATTTTTTCGTATGCCCGTTCATAATTCCCGAAAGTCTGAAAATCTCTAGACTTCGGAATCCCTTTAGAAAAGAACGAGATAACTTTAGGACGTCGCCGTCGGATAGTATTTGATATGGCGATTTCCCCGCTTCCGCCGAGTACTCGTCAATCTTTGAGAGCGGACATGGATATAGAAATGATAATTAATGATTGCTTTGTCGCAGGGGCGGATTCAGGATTTGTCTGTGGGGAAGAGGGTCATAGACAGTAGAAAGAGCGAAAATATTTCTACATTTTAAGGGCAGGCATATTCATGCACCCTACGTGATAGAAGATATGTTAAATCCTTAAAAAACTTAACTGCAGAGAAATTTAGGATATCTTCACTGTTATGTGGAAAAATTAAAACCTTTTTGAGATTTAAGTTTACATAAATGAATAATTGAATAATAATCCTCAGTGTTATTTTGATTTCCAGTTTTGACAGGGCCAATTTCTATTAAATTGTCATTATTTCTCTAGGTGTATGGTTTTAATCATTGTAAATATTAATTTCAAGTGCCCTCGTAGCACTACAATTTGGACAACCCAGTTACTTATTAAACGTGACTCCTAGGTATTTTTCGTGGCGCACTAACTCTAAGGGATGTCGTGAAATTTGTTAGAGAGCGGAAATAACGTTTTTGGATGACTTCTAACAGCCTTAGGCCGTTTGCCGGCAAAATCGGTGCCGGAGTGCTCCTCGACTCCTACACCGGCGTCGGTTACAATGTATTTATGCTTTGTATACGTCATTCATAAAAAGCTCTAGTTGCGTCTCACAAGATCTACCTTTATGGAATCCGTGCTGGCTCTGATTGATTGCTATGCATGCGGTAACAAAGTGAATAATAGAGCTTGCTAAAATATGCTCCATTATTTTGCAAAAACTCGAAGTTAATGAAATTGGCCTATAATAATCCTTTTAATTAGACATATAATAATCTGATCATTTTTAGGCTCCGGAATGACGTTTAATTTTTCCACGACATGGGAACAGTTCCCTCATCAATTGATTTCTGATAGAATTCCTTAAGAAGGGGAGGAAGCTCATCGGATAACGTTTTTATGGGAACAGCGGGAATACCTTCGCGTACAGGTGCCTTTTTCCTATTCATCTGTTGCAGTGAATTTCCACTCGCATCAACTTATATCTCTGTGGGAATCATCTCTGAATCAATGCGCGAGGTAAAATCGTTAACTCGACCATCGTCAAATGAGAAACATTTCTGGATGTGTGGATTAAGTAAGTTAGCTATTTCTGTCGATTAAATTCCCTCTTCGCTTATAATGCTAGGTATAGAAAACTGACCACCACGAGTCTAACGCACTTATGACCAACATTCTTTCTAATCGCCAACTAGTGATTTTAACAGGGTTCGAGATCTACATTCCTTATATTCTTTTAGTGATCCTTCCTCAAATAAGTGCCTTTGCACTTTTGTATAGTTTTGATCTTCAAGCTCATGGATCTCGCCGCACGCTCTAAGTTTTCTCAATCGCGAGAGACAATTTTGTTTGTCAATATCAAAACGTTTAAAGTACTTAATGCAATTTTGTGTTCTAAGCAGAAATCATTCGAATTTGAAATTAAGTTATTTAATGCTATAACATCCATGAACTGCATTACTGCATTTTTACAGTATTATTTAAAAAGGTTCTCGTGAAAACGTACATCCGAATCGTCCATATCCATGGTTACGAGAGAGGAGCGCTTTCCAACAACACAGCCCGAAGCATTTTCTTTTATTTAGACATTATTATAGACGCGATCGATTTTGCTAACTCTTCCAACCCTCTCGTATTTGAGGCACCTATTAATCAATGGCACGGATGAGAAAATTATTGAACGACACGTGATAATTGTTGCAGACAATTAAGCATTGTCTATGTCTATGTCTATGTAAGAACCCTGCAAGCCGCCTTTCGGCGTGTGGCAGGGGGTGCAAGCACCTTCACTCTATTTTCCTAAACGGTTGCTTTCGCGTATACTTCGCGGAAAAAATGAATTTTTGAAACAATTCGTTCTAGCATCTATTTCCCTAATCTTTCTGGCAGTATCAGCACGGCCCATATAACAGGGCGGTCGCATTATATCGGTTACATCATCTGAAAACGTAATTTCTCTGAACTTATTTAAAAAATTTATCCTTTGAATTTTTCTTCTATCTTCTAATGATTCCCATCCCGCGTCCTGTAACATCAGAGTGACACTCGCTGTTTTATCGTAGCAATTCTTTACAAATCGTATCGCCTTCCGTTGTACTTTTTCTAAATCCCGAATATGACATTTCTCGGCGGGGTCCCATACACTACATGCATACTCAAGGTGAGGCCTAACTAACGCTAAGTAACTTCGCTCGCGAACTTTTTCTTCGCTCCTACCGACTATTCTTTTAACGAAGCCGAGTTTCTTAAGTGCTTTTCCACATATATTTCGGATGTGGGCACTCCATGATAGATTATTCGTGAGAGTTACTCCAAGATACTTTACCTATTCTACTGTCATTAGGTTTACCCCTCAGAGACAATAAGAATAATCATTTATTATAGATTTACTTTCGAAGAAGTTAACTACAGAACACTTTTCTACATTAAGCTCTAATAGCCAATCATCGCACCAATTCATAATTCTATCTAAGTCGTTCGAAAGGGTTAATCTATCCTCTGAACTAACTATTTCCCTGTAAATGACTGTGTCGTCTGCGAATATCCTAACATTGCTTTCAATGTGATTGCTGAGGTCGTTGATGTATACTAAAAATAACAACGGTCCAATTACACTGCCCTGAGGGACGCCCGAGGTCACCTTAACCAACTTGGATCTAATACCATCGAGTACTACTCGTTGCTCTCTATCGGTGAGAAAGTCTTTTATCCAGTTAATAACTTGTGCATTGATACCCGCAACTTCTAATTTGTACAGCAATTTATGATGAGGTACCTTATCGAAAGCCTTCCGAAAATCTAAAAATATCGCATCGACTTGCTTATGTTTTTCAGCAGAGTTTAGAACATCGTGTACTAATAAACCCAGCTGAGACTCGCAAGAACGAGCCTTACGAAAACCGTGTTGATTCCTAATTATGAAATTGGACGTTTCAAGAAAACCCATTAAAGAGCTAGCTATTATATGTTCCATAATTTTACCGCTCAGTGATGTTAAAGATATATGCCTGTAATTAGCTGGATCGTCCTTAAAGCCACTTTTAAATATTGGCGTGACATTCGCAATTTTCCAATCTTTCGGGACCTTTCCTTCGCTCATACTCTTGTCAAATATAACTTTAAGAAAAGGTGCTACGCTCTCCGCAACTTCCTTGAACACTCGAGCCGGTATGTCTTCAGGACCCGGAGCTTTATTCGGTTTAATCTGTTGCAATAGTTTAATGATGCCGTCTTCTCTGAAGGTGATTTTCGACATTGATTCAGGTTTATCAACATTCGGGAGAGTATTTGATGTATCGCCAGACGTGAAAACGCTTCGAAAAAAATCATTCAAGATATTAGCTTTGCCTTTAGCATCGTTTACTATATTACCGCAAGTATCCTTTAATGAACCAACAGTTTGCTCTTTACCTTGGACCTCACGAACGTACGACCAAAACGCTTTTGGGTCCTCTTCCAAGTGTTCGCATAAAATCTTCTTTTTATATTGACGGAGGGCATCTCGCATAATTCGTTTAGTTTCCGACTTTGCTTCCTTATGTTCGCTCTCTACTCGATCTATGTTGATACTATTCGGTTGCCTCGCAGCGGCTTTTAATTTGGAATGCAAACGCCTCTGTTTCTTTAGTGCTCTCCTAGTCTCCTTATTATACCATCTAGGTTCATTAATTTGATTTGAAAGTTTTGAGGGTACAAATTTATCCATTAGGTCACGCATTGTTCTTACAAAGAGATTCCACGTGTCCTCGGTATTTAAACATATCACGCGCGTTTTATACTCCAGAAATTCGTACATGAGTTTACTACGATATCCTTCGAAATCGGCTCGCGGGTAAAGATAAACTCTGCGCTTAGGTTTTCTGTGCCTTACCAAGTTAAGGTCGAAATCTATAATTATGGCTTTGTGATCGGATATTCCATCGCAAACAGATGTGTTAGATACTCGTTCGGGGGTGTTCGTAAGAAAAAGATCTAAAATGGTTAATTCCCTGGTAGGCTTTTTGACTAGCTGGTGTAATGAATTTTTTTGTATTAAATTTAACAAGGTCCTACAAGAGTCATTGTCCCGAGCTCTTTTCTTGACTACGTGCTTTTTCCAATCGATGTCTGGAAGATTAAAATCTCCTCCAATTATCATTATGCTATTGTTGTTTTTACGCGAGTAAAAATTTATTTCATCGTTTAGGTTACGCAAAACATGACGCGGAGAGTTGGACGGCCGGTAAAAAGCACATACATGTAGATTGGGTTTATTTGGCTGACTAATGGTACACCATACGCTCTCGATGCAACTGTTAGGATACGTATGTGAACTACTCCGCAAAGAACTTTTAACCGCTATAAATACTCCTCCACCCACTTTATCCTGACGGTCCTTACGATAAATCTTAAAATCTTTAGGAAATACTTCGTAGTCATTAATATCGTCTGTTAGCCAGCTTTCGGTGCTTATAATTATGTCGGAGTCGTTACTTCGGATAAGATGTTCAAGATCGGCTACTTTGTTTTCGATGCTTCTACAATTAATAATAGCAATCGATAGTTCATTTACAATGGGTGAAGCCCGGGAAACGCGTTGTTGCTCATCTTCAACTTGCTCAGTAATTTTTAAGGTATTCGATTGTTTATTAACTTTATTTCCTATATCGGAGCCACTTAAATTAGAAGCATTCCCACAAATTCCCTTTAGCCTAAAGAAACCTACAATGCTCGTAAATCCTATGAGCCACCCCGCTTCAGCAGTATAGTGAACACCAGAGGCGTTCAAGGCGAGGGGGTACGACAAGAGGGTCGGCCGAAGGTCCACAAAGTCAACTCCCATGCCCCGACAGAACTCCCACATCCGCGCATTCAGACCATCTATTTTAGTCCGAACGCTTCGGCTGCAGTCACTCCGCGGGACAATGCTGCAGATGGACAGCCGCACATCGATGCCAAGCGACTCCTGCACGCGCTCAACCTCGGAATTCAGGTCCTCAAAAGCATTACATAACATTGATCATTTGACAATGAGATTGTATATATTTGAAAGGGCCGAATCTGTGGGTTCGAGAAGAAAACTTTATTTTTGCAAAGTGACGCAATGAAGTCTATGAGACTTCTCAGCTGTTTCGTGAGTGATCTGCCATGAAGTCACATCGCACAGTGGGACAAAATCCGAAAAAGCTGGCCAAAAATAGTAAATGTTATTAGAATTTGCTAAAACTTTCATCTTAGAGTAATGTTGACCTCCTAAGCTTAATTTTGTTATCAAATTTACTGTAGGTATGATAAATATGGAAAAATCTCAACGAAAATTAAAAAAAAAACTGAAAATCTGCGTTAATAATTAATGCTAAATTTCTTAATCTAAATTGAGAAGTTAAAACTTATCTAATCTCAATAATCAATCGAAAGTCTATAAAATAATTGAAAATAATGGACCCATGCCTATAATTTGACTTCTATGGAAGAAGAAAATGGAGAGTCCTCATTCTCCGACTCGTCACTTTCCTCAGTCTGAGACTCCTCAATTTCCTCTTCTTCAAGAAGCAAAAGTTTCCGTACATCCATTGGCAATTCTTTCATTCTCTTTGTTTGTAGCTCATGCGAACTTGAGATCACTGGATCAGAAGTCAATAGTTATCTCCGGAAAAGGTCTTCATTGGCAGACAACCTGGAATATTTTCTCGAGTGGTGTTCCCTGAATCGACGAATGTCCTTATTTCTCGCCTCCATTGCCTCTTCCGAAAGTTGGCCAATCGAAAGAATGGCTTCCTCTGCAATAGTAGCTCTATACCTTTAAAAAATTATGCACGGTGGGTGGCATGTAGAACCAATTATGCAGTTTTACATACAGTTTCGCGATACTATTGCAGAACTTTGTGAAAGCAGGGTAATTGATTGAAGGACCGCTAGATAAAACTTTCAGGATCACTGAAAACTGGGAAATTATTTCTTCATCGATACCTGGTAAAAAAATTGTTCAGCCATAGCTTTACAATGCCTGGTAAGATAATTACATCATATAAAACATTTACGTTGCATTTCAAAATATTGCCGTGTTAGAAAGTAGATTAAGCTGGCTCAAGAATCAATCACATGTATTTGTACTTAAATGCTAGCCTGTAACTACGGAAGACAATTTGGGATCTGCGAAAAAGCACCTATTGGTATTTCCGTCATTTGAAGTCCCATAACCCGGTTTTGGAACGTCAACAATGAGTCTCATTTTACTTCGAAATGATTCCTGAAACATTTTCTACCTTTTCAGAATTAATGTCTTGCTTCCATTGCTTAATTTCGCCTTGAAGGATAAGTTAAAGCATATTTAACAAAATGAAGGAAGAATAAATGGCTAAGTTACTTAGGCCATTTTCATTTGGAAATATATTTGCCTTCCATTGCTTAATGTCTAAGCGGTGGGAAAAGTGAAGGAGGCATTCAAAGCAGCGAATATAACAACGCAGTGTAGACACTCCAAATGAATATTTTTCCTATCTAATGGAATTTCTGCAATCCAATCCTCAGATGATCCTGGAAGCGGTATGCGTCAGTAGCGCTGAGAATTGCACTTAACACTTTTATTCACTTACAGAAATTTCCTCAGGATATGCAGCAGTTTCTGCAATCCGCACTCCATCATAATGTGGGTAGAGCATGTTTCCATGTTTTTTTGATGTCTTTCGAAAGAGCAAATTCAGGTTTTTACTAATGTTACCTGAAATAATCAATGAAAGGGCCTCATCAGGAGACATTTCACTTTGCTCTGTATCCCGTTTCCGCCATCTACTTAAGACCCGTTTTGCTCTTGTTGGGATAGTTGTAGTGACCTCTTTAATGAATTTCACCTCATCTTCGTCACCTGTATCTCGATGTTTCATCGATTTAGCAAAAGATAGCTCAGAAGCAGAGACTGTAGCCCTTAGTCCCTCTGATTTTCTCCGCTTCGATCGCTGACTTGAACCTTCAAAATGTTTTGTTGTTAGGCCAAGGGAGAGTTCGCCAGGTGAGCCTGTTATAAACATCCATGTCGCTTGTGGTTATTGAAATTTTGAGCTACGCGTACGTAATGTTCCATTACTACTCACCAATACTGGAAGTAGACGGCAGGTATTTGTATACAGTTGATGGAAACAATGTCAGACTTAAGCCACTTTTCGTATTTTTTCCGTAAAGGTTTCTCACACCGATTGCATTGATTCCATCTTAACAGATAGTGATGGAAGAAATTTTTCTGAATAAATACTTTTAAATTATCTTTGGCAGATTCATCTTCATTCAAATTGAATTTAGCCATCAGGTATTCCAGAATATGTTGTTTCCTAAATTCCACAGACTCATCTTTCTGTTCCATAATTTTATCGTACAATTCAAGGCGGGTTACTCTCCTACTCTCCATGCTGTTTTCTAAGCAGCTAAAGTCATGAAATTCTCAATTTATGGAGACGATCAGAGGATTCGGAAATAGGAATTAAATGATAACCATCCGAACGAAAGTACAAAATTTTTCATAATCGAAAAGCACAATAATTTGATTAAGAATATGCTTACCGAATAAATACGGCCGAGTTCTCCTTGCCTGAATAATGTGTAATTGGTTAAGCACTTCCCACTGTTAGCAAAATAGCTGTGACTCCGTCTGCTACACGAGTCAAACTGAATATTTTTGCCTCTAGTTCCATATGTCCATGTGTGAACGTCAGTGTGGTTAAGGGATAATCCAAGCTACCCTTACGTTACACGATAAGGAAAGCGAAGGTGTGAAGTAAGTACAAGCAGTCTCTATCCATCCCCTACTTCTCGACTAGGGAAGGTCTGCTAGTTAAGGGTCAAGCCGAGATAAGAGAGCCTTAAAGAGCCCCCAGAGAGAAAAAAAGGATAAAAGAATGAAAGATAAGTATTGTCACACAATTCACAAAGTTTACTGCGTATTTTAGGAATTATAACTCAAAAGAGGCGACTTCTGTCCCTTTACCTACCGCGCGCCGATGGGAAGGATCGGGAGGCCGCGCTACCAAAAAGGATCCATAAACGACAAAGATGCAGATATATGCAAGAAATTCCTTTTGTTTCTCAATATGCAAACATTATACTATATTCCTGTGCAAATATCTCACTGTCGATAAGTGTCGATGACAAAGATTTTGTACGTTTTCATCAAAAATTAAGTGTATTTTGTACTCTTATGTTAATAATAATTTTAATTGTTTAAATATATTTTATAAATCTATAAAAATAGAGGTATGTGTTCAAGTATAGATGCATTAATTCGCCATGTACTTTAAAATTCTTATCAATGTCCGTATAACTCTGCTTGTCGACATACATTTCAAGCATTAAAATGTGAAAAATTTTCCATGGCCGTCAACAGTCCTGTTTCACAAACTTTGACCGGCAAGTGTCGCTAAATGGTGGTATAAAAAAATTCAAGTAGAGGCTGATCTGATAGTCCTTATGAAGGACAACAATAATATAACTAACAAAAACCTGTGAAAAAAAATCGAAAAATTGATTTTTGGCCAGCTTTTTCGGATTTTGTCCCATTGTGCATCGCCACCACCAAACAAAGAATCCGCAAAACCGTGAATGTAAAGATAACATTAAACTGAATTTTAAATATGCCATGTAATTTAATTCTAATGAAATAAAGAAGTTCTTTAATACTTTTACCACGTTGTTGCTACGTAAGGCGCAATCGCTTTAATCTCGATGGTGCGATTGAGGTATTTGAGGAAGAATGGCGGTGGATATCGTGATTTTGCCCAAATGATGATTAAAGTGTATTCTGTTACCTATTTCTAAACGGACTTCGAGCAATGCTTTGAGCTTAGTGAATCACTGCTCAGAATGATACCATAGAGTAACTTGATACTATGCGAAATTCTTCACGATTTCCAACCAAATAATTTCTCACCAACTCAAGGATAATTTTCGTATAATTCCTTTCTCCATTTGTCCTAATGACAATTACACATTTACTGCCTTATTCCTTACCGTTATTCCTCTTTTTTCATAACTCAGCTCACTGAAATTGCTTCTGTTCTACATAAATATGCAATACTCCACCTTTCGGTACAACTGCATTCACCTCCATTAAATCTCCCGGGAAACGGTCTCGTCGCTGTTACGGAAGAAATTGATTCAACGAAATTGAGCGAGCCGCGCTTTAGCCGCGGTCGCGATCCACGATGTTTGATTGTCTCTTGAGTGTGAACAGGCCCTCACTCAGCCCGCGGTCGAGACACTGTGAACACACCGAACCTAAAGAGTGAAACGCGCCTTGACCGCGATCGTCCCGTACCTCGATCGATAGTGTGAAACAACCTTTAATTCGATTGATAATAATAATTCGCTTGATCGTTGACTTCTCCACGTTACATTTCTAGAAGGTCGATTGTTACGTAATGCTTAATTGTCTGCAAGAATTATCACACGCCGTTCAACAATTTTCCTATCTGTGCCATTAATTAATAAGTGCCTCAATTACGAGAGGGCTGGAAGAGTTCTTAAAATCAATCGCGTCTGTAATAATGTCTAACTAAAAGAAAAGTCCTCCCTTATAACCATGGATATGGACAATTCGGATGAACGTTTTCACGGGAACTTTTTCAACGCACTTCCTCAATTTAAGTTCACATTGATAACTTTTATTTCCGATAATTGAGTTAAGGCATCCTGGTATATATTCAGTAAGAGCATAGGAGTCCACTCAGCTTTGCCCGCTGGCAGTTTTACTTTGAAAACATTTCTTTATCAGCTTCTTGAAAAAGTGTGTGCTCACCGATAAGATAAAGAGCGCTGTTGGAGACCTTCGTGTCCAATGCATTTCTCATTCCACACAAGGAGTTCCGTCTTCATATCTCTACTAAATTACATGTTAGTATAATTTCTATTGTATTACTTAGTAATAATAATAATAATAATAATAAAACGGCTTTATTCGGGCGAGATTAGTAGAGTAGATTTGCGGGCGTCCAATAGTTCTCACGTAAATAGCGAACCAAGAGATGTTCTAAATATTATCTTATATCTTATCTTATCTATTATATATAGATGCTTCTCCGGATTCATTCATGTATATAGATAAATAGATAGATAGGATACTAATTCTCAGGCTAAACCGCAAGTGTCATTGACATGAAATTTTTTACGAAGCATTGGCCATAACGTGTAACCGCCAGAAAAATGAGATTTTGAACCTCAGTGTCATAGGTTCGATTCCAGACGGCCTTGAATTCCCGATTTTTCCCATTTGAATGCATTGCTTTGAATTTCGGAAATTTTTTAAAACTACTTCCCGGATAGGTAGAGAATCAAAACTCCAGGAGCCTATATATATGATTAAGATCTATTGAAAACATAAATGACTTTCACAGTAAATATTCTTGGTTCGATGCTAGGACGATGCGAATATCTGCCCGTTAAAATACATGGGAGTAGTTTTTCATTCTTTTTTTGGTTTGAGAAAATGATGATTGAATGATTGAATGAAAAGAAATGATGAAATGAATTGGTTTAAGAAAAAAAATATCACAAGACCCTACTATTCCTGGGTTCGATGCCAGAGCACAATAACATTTCTCTCATAAGGAATATAAGGGAAAAGTAGGAAGTCGTTTGAGGCAGTTGCAGCCAATCTTTCTGCTTGAATTTTCACACATAGTAAAAAATGGCGGTCATCTATTGTGTTGCATAGGGAGTATCACCAGAGAGACCCGGGTTCGAAGCTAGGCGGTAAATATATCCCCCATGAAAAATATATTGAGTTAGTTTTCATTATTTATTTTGATGAACTTATCGAAATAATAGGAAGTTCTTGCTTTGCTAGAAGATGCATATTAAGACTCGGCTTAAGAAAAACATTTAGATACAATTCTATTCTTGGGTTCGATGCCAGAGCAAATTAGAATTTCTCACATAACAAATATAAGGGAAATGTAGGACCTTGTTTGAGGCAGTTGCAGCCAATATTTCTGCTTGAATTTTCACACATAGTTAGAGCTGGCAATCTTCAGTTGTGCTGCATAATAATTTTACCAGGAATACCCGGGTTCGATGCCAGACGATTAAATTGCAGCAAATTTTAAGAATATTTTCAATCCTTTTTTTTTCTTTTGAGGACCGTCCTGCTACGATGCCGACATGAAATTAGTGTTGTCGATCTGCTTGCAGTATGCAAGCTACATTTTACTCGTATATAGATGCTTCTCCGGATTCATTCAAGGATATAGATAGATAGATAGATGGATAGGATACTAATTCACAGGCTAAACCACAAGCGTCATTGACTTGAAATTTTTACGACGTATTGGCCATAATGTGTAACCGTCAGAAAAAATGCGATTTTGATCCTCAGTGTCATGGGTTCGATTCCAGAGGACCCCAAAGTCCCGAGTTTTCCCCTTTAAATGTATTGCTTTGATTTTAGGGAATTTTTTAAAAATACTTCCCGGATAGGTAGAGAATCAAAACTCTAGGAGCCTATATATATGGTTATGATCTATCGAAAACATAAATGACTTTCACGGAAAATATCTTGTGTTTGATGGTAGGACGATGCAAATATCTGCCCTGTAAAATACATGGGAATAGTTTTTCATTATTTTTTTTGATGAACTTATCGAAATGATAGGAATTGCGTGCTTGGCTAGGAAGATGTATAGTAAGAATTGGTTTACGAAAATAAGTTAAATAAGACCGTACTACTCCTGGGTTCGATGCCAGAGCACAATAACTTTTCTTTCATAAGGAATAAAGTGAGTCAAGATATACCTTATGCTGTCAAAGAAAAACACAGACTGTCTTGACGAACGTTTCGCTACGCTACGCTACACGTAGTAGCGAAACGTTCGTCAAGACCGTCTGTGTTTTTCTTTGACAGCATAAGGTATATCTTGACTCACTTTATTAACATTGCTGTCAGTGGTGTTTTTAATATTTTCATAAGGAATATAAGGGAAAAGTAGGATGTCGTTTGAAGCATTTGCAACCAATATTTCTGCTTGAATTTGCATACATAGTTAGAGATGGTAATTTTCTGTTGTGCTGCATAGAAAATATCGCCAGAAAGGCTCAGGGTTTGATGCCGGGCGGTAAATATATCCCCCATATATAATACATTGGGGTAGCTTTTCATTATTTTTTTGATGCATTTATCGATATGATAGGAAGTTCTTGCTTAGATAGAAGATGTATATTAAGACTTGGTTTATGAAAAAAAATTAGATAAGTCCATGTTGTTTCTGGGTTCGATGCCAGAACACATTAAAAATTATCACATAAGGAATATATGGGAAAAGTAGGATGTCGTTTGAGGCAGTTGCAGCCAATATTTCTGCTTAAGTTTTCACACATAGTTAGAGACAGTAATCCTTTGTTGTTCTGCATAGTAATTATTGCGAGAAAGACCCGGGCCGGACAGAGAAATTGCAGCGAATTTTATGAATGTATTCAATAATTTTTCTACATTTGATGACTCTCTCGATATGATGTCGACTTGAAATATGAGTTATCAACATGCTTGCAGAATGCAAGCAACATTTACTCGTATGCGAAGAACGAAAAGAATTCCCAGTTTCGTAGTTTGTAATCCTTGAAGAGTTGAACGGCGAGTTGTTAAGCTGTAGCGAACCTCTAACATCGTATAACCGACCAAAAAGGTAAAGAAATTTTATTTTGTTACAGGATGCAAAAATTGATTTATTCGTTGTTTTTAATGCTTGATTCATTTGTCCCCTTGTACCTGTATGAAGATGTAACTTTAAACGTGGTCCTGCTAATCCTAATGTGATTATAGAATATATTTTTATATTGTTTCAGTTGAAGATATTTTTCATTCAGAGTATATGAGATTGAATATTGAGTTGGTGCGGCTTTGTAGATTTCATTGTAACTTATATTTCTTGCAGTGGCGGCGGGTCCATTGGGTTCACTGAACCCCCTAAGAAAACTACTGTACTATTTTCATTTATACCAATGTTCTTACTATAACCCGAATAACCATAACAACAATTACTGGATCTAACTTTTCCTTCGTTGAGTCGCGATTCTGCCGCTTTTGGTACTAAATAGCTTGACTTTGCGCGGGGACTAATTTTCCAAAGTGAACACCTTCAGATGACGCGTTAAAGGTGAAGAGCGGTGAGGGGAAAGAGACGGCCTTTAAACATGTGCCGATCGCTGCAGTAAGTTGTAGCGACAGCTGAGACGAGAATGGCTTCATAGAATTTTCGGAAATTTGTTTTAGGCACTTTCCGGCAAATTAGAGAGTTGAAATTCGAGGCATCGCCGGAAGCCTTGTATGTTCAACGAAAACTATAAAGAAACCCTCGAAGATTACCCCATGTTCGACGCTAGGTCAGGGCAAATATTCTACAATTTAAAATGTATCGTTGCGATTTTTCAGATTTTTTTAAAATGTCTTCCCGATGACATGGAAACTTAAAACCCGGCATGTGAATAGAGATCATAAATACATTTCATATTCGCTGTTTAATGTTTCCATGATTATTCTTGGTTCGATTCCAGAACCGCATTTACATTCCTTAATGCATTGCAAATGGGGATAATGGAATCGTATTTTAAGATCATCTCAGTACGATATCAACATAAAACTTTGGATTAAATAAGTTTTGTATCTACCTGGTCGTTATATGTATTCATAACTCCCGAAATGTCTTGTGCTCGAGACCAAGCGGCTCTACCATTTGAAATGTATGGTGGGAATAACAATTTTCGTAATGATTCATTTACCGAGAAATTGAAAATTATATGGCCAGGCATGTAAACATAAGAAATGAGCCTTTCATATTTACGATTTATCTTTTACCTCATGATCATTGGTTCGACGCTGGGGCAACATTTGTATTCTACCATATATTTCAAAGGTGGATTGTAGAATTACGTTTGAGTACTTTCCCGATGTGATATCGACTTGAAATTAGTATCATCAATATTCTTGCAGTATGCAAGCAACTTTTACTCGTATATATGTATATATATATGGATAATTAATTTTAAATAATAATTTATAAAAAAATTTCATTTTTAATTGTTTCTTTAAATAAATAATTACGTTGTACTTGACAAAATACTTTTTAAAAAATTCATGCATTTCATAAGTTTCTGCATTTGTAAGCTTTCTTCCACTTTCTTTAATCTCTAAAAAACGGGCAACAGCAGGTCCTTGGTCATAATATGCAGTTCAAACACTGTTAATTCTGATGTGTACATCCTAGAATTTATAGCTTCTCTAGAAAGGCTTGACTGTTTGTTGGATTTAAGTGAGGTATGGATTGACACAGCTCTCTCCGTGCCAGCACTATGAGAAGTTAAAGTAAGATCTGCCAGAACTAATTTGTTGAAAATAGATGGATGTTGTGATACCTTCCAGTAATTGTAAAGCCTTGCTATTGACGAAGTCATGGCTGGAGGAGGAGGAACATAGGTCCGCCACCTTCCCGAACTCTATTCCTGAAAAGAAACATTTTATCCAAACTCTAGCATTTAACGCTTCCTGACTTTAGTTTAACACGCGTAGAACTTGAGTTTTTTCCTTATTTGCCGGCGCCTAATACTGTCTCTGGGCGACAAAACTTGGCACTAGCTATTCGTGTCGCCTACTTTGCATGTTATTTTATGCACTGATGTCTGCAGCTATGTAATGGCGACCCATAATGCGCTGCAATATTGTGAATTTACGGAATCTTTTCGTATCCAGTGTACTTATTTAGTTACCGGTGTTGTGGTTGCTTGTGGCGTATTCAGTATGTAAACCAACTGCGTTACTTGTTTGTGAACAGTTTTTCTCTCTCTTTATGATGAATAGTGTCCAATTTCTGAAAGGGATTAATTTTTCCTCTATTACTGTTTAAGAAAAATGTGCAATAAAAGAAGTAGGAAGTCCTATTCCTTTGCTGAACCTATCTCAGAGTCAGAGTGGCAGAGGTAGGCAATACTGCCGCGTGTTTAAGCCATAGATATGTAAGAGAAAGAGTTGGATTTGTGGCTGCGACTCTTCCAATGGGCTATACTGTTTCCCTTGTTTGCTCTTTGCGAAAGACAAGGACGCGACCTGGGCAAAAATAGGTGTATTTGATTTGGGGCATAAATCTCAAAAAAATATTCGTTGACAGTCCTGCCAAATACTTCAACCCTGAATATAACAATATAAGGTAATTTATTTATTTTCTTATGATTATCTTTGATATTTTGAAAAATAAATACAACTTGAATATGTATTTTGGTCTTTAAAAATATATACGGAGAAATATGAATCGATATTGAAATAAAAACTCAATTTTCGAGAATATAGGGATTTTTTACAACAAAAGGCATATATTGATTCAACCCGAAATATTAATTTTCATATTTCTACTGCTTTTATCCTTGGTTGTTGTGAATTATACTGCGTCCATGTAAGCAGAGGCAATTTCTAGTATGAGCCAGAATATTTAACCATAATCGCGGCCACTTAAAAATATACGAATTTTGAAGTGAACCCCGTTTTTTTAGTCACGCGCCGCCACTGATTTCTTGGTACATTGAATTAGAATGTCTGGTATTTCCTATCCATCAAAAATTATGGAGTATTTGTTACGATCAAGGTTGTTCCGCTGGAATTTATGAAATTTAACATCCCTGTTGAGAATCAATCAATCAACTTCTGCTAGTATATCTATAAAAATGGATGTATGTATGTTCCAGATAATTTCGAAAACAAGATGTCGCACAATGTTCAAACTCTTAGCATCATTAAATGTCTTCCCGGGGATGATCAAGTGGTACTTTAAATTTTCCTAAAGTCCACGGTTCGAACCCAGACGAGTAAAACAGTTTGCATAAGAAATACACTTGAAGTTCATTTTTTTCGTTGCATGGTTCATTTCTTTTTCAAAACTAAATTAAAAAGAACAGTCGTAGGAAGTCGAAACTAGCACCAAAAGAAGAGAATTGGAATAAAAATTCTTATTTTGGTCGTGAAATATAGTTTGCGATTCGAAATAGCGAGAATTTTGATAAAATATACGAAACCATTGTGAAAATTCGAGGCTATAAACAACTCATCCTCCTGACGACCGATCCCATTGTTGATTCCGAGCTCAAGCGAAACTCCATAAGAAGACGTGGAAAATGAATGCCCAGATAAGATTAATGCTGTGAATAAGATATAGACCAGTGGTTCCCAAAGTGGGCGCTACCGCCCCCTGGGGGGCGGTGCTCTAGTTTAGGGGGGCGGAAAGAGCCAGGGGGGCGGCATGGGGGCGCCGGAGGGTCATGACAATGTGACAAATTTGAAGGCTCGGTAACCTTCCTTTTGTCTCTGTTTTCATGCTTCGTTTTTAAAGTTTACATTGTTTCCCGCATCTGGAAGTAATTTAAACCATGTGTATTCTTAAATTTTAAAGTAAGAACAGTTGAAAAATATTTCCAAGACTTTCTCGCACACGGGAAACTTTTGAAGGGGTTTAATCTCATTTGGTCTATCGTTGGCACAACTTCACGACACTGAGTACTTGGGCTGTAAAGTTCTGTGTGAATAAAACGGGTGTGAATCCGGAGAGGAATCAGGTCATCTGATAATTAGATTCGGTGGTCTTAAATCAAATGTTTACCTGAATAATCATTTTCCAAACAAGTCGGTTCCAACGATATTATCAAGGCTGTATTGGTGAGTTATTTTTTCATTCATCGCATTATATCATCCTTGTTATAGTACTATTATATAATATTTTGTATTATTTTATGATGGCGAAGTATATCAAAAAAATAAACGGCCAGTATATTGTTTTTTGGTTTCATGAAATGGTAATATATTGTTCAAAACGAGGACCTTTTCTCTCAGACTTCGTATATATTTACGATTAAATTTCCCCTTTGGGCGGCTGGATATCAATTCAATAAATTCCCGGTTTACTGATCTAAGTCACGGCTTTGCTGAAGTGAATTTTTTATATTTTTTTATTTATTCAAAGATTCACATAGAGTTTTGAGACCATTTTAAAGTGAATACAATCAACAGGCAAATAAAATAACATATTTAAAATGAATTTGCATGTTTGTACGAAATAAAAATAGAAGCAAAATTAACAAACAAAAAACATAGATGTATATACACGGAAAACGATCGAGGCAGGAAATTATTTCCTTGGAGCATAGCTTTTTTCAAACAATGGGTAATATTCACAATCATTCTTTGAATAAAAAGAACACATTGGAAATAATTCGCCTATACGAGTAAATTGAGTAGTAAACATACTTCTTCACAAAATTCCTCTTAGTAATATATCATCAAATGAAAAGGTGGCCTTGCTATGGAATAAACTTTAGTTGAAGCAACGCACAAACAAGTATCCAAAAATTGAATCAAAGCTAATTTCACCGCAACAGTCCCTTGAGCTGCCTTTCTTTTGAATTCAATTTAGGGAATTGCATGAACTAATATGATTCATAACGACAGAATAGGAGCCAAAGAAATATTAGTTCAACCTCAACTGAGTAAACCAGTATTATAAATTGAATTCGAGGAGAGCTTACTTTGACAGCCGAGTTCTTTGGTCTCTCTATGAAAGACGGCGAAGGTGCACACCTCCGGCACAAACTCCCTATGAACTATTTTCGAATTCGCGCTCGCGTGATAAATGTATTGCATTTGGATATGAAATGTACGACATTTATATAAAATAGATAAACTCTATTAATATTTTCAGTTTTCCCGAATTGAAATTATGCCGCAAGCACATAAATAGTTTGTTTTGATGTTTTTCATATGGTTACTAGTAATTTTACTTTAAAAAGCAACCGCTTAAAGATCGAATCCACGTCTCATCATTAACACATACCCGTATTCTATTTTGTTAATATATTAAATTTTATTTTAACAAAATTTAATATTTAAACCTTTATTGTAGAAGCAGAATGGCAGGAACTGATTCATCAAAGAAGAAATGTAGACAGTATAATGTGGATTATCTTAAGTAAGGATTTATAGAGTCACCTACAAACAAGCACATGCCTATGTGCTTATTTTGAGAAAGGGTGTTTTCAAATGAGGCGATGAAACCTTCCGTACTATTTGACCATTTAAGGAAGGCACATCCTGACAAGACAGAAAAGACATTTTTTCAGTCGTGACAGAGCGCAAAATCGTCCAAAACTGTCAAGTATGTTGTGTAATGCTTCAAAGCATATCACTGATGGTTTGTGTGCATCATACAATATTTCACTATTAATTGCCAAATCTGGAAAGCCACATACAATTGGTGAAGAACACATCTTACCAGCAGTAAGTGAAGTCCTGAGTACTATTCTGCATAAGCCACCATATGATACAATAAAAATGATTCCCCTAAGCAACACTTCAGTTCAACGACGAATAGATGAAATGGCTGAAAATGTAGAAGATATATTGTGCAGCATACTGAGAACAACAGAATTTGCATTACAGTTGGACGAGTCAACTTTGCCAGGTAATGAATCCTTGCTTCTAGCTTTCGTACGCTTTATTAAATATGAAAATCTATCTCAGGAGTTGTTCTTTGCAAGGCAATTAGAAACTGACACTAAAGGGGAGTCAATATATCGTATCGTAGAGTTCACTTCAGGGACAAAAAAATTCCACTTTCTAACATATTTGCTGTTGCGACAGACGGAGCTCCGTCAATGACTGGTCGTCACCATGGTTGTATTGCATACTTGAGAAAATATGTACTAAATATACCAGCATATAGTGGCCAAATAATTGAGTGATCGCCTTCACAAGTCCTTAAGGGGATGTTCTCATGTAACGGCCGTTTTTCAAAGCGTTTTTCGGAATTTTACAGTGAGGAAAGTATGAAATAATTTTCAATGTGGTTTTTTTCTAAAGTTTTATTGATCTTTGAAGTACAAATAAAAGTTATATTTGGTGAAAATATTTTCGTTGTTTGGCCACTGCACCCTTGCAAATTTAGTCCTTCCAAAAGAAGTTGGTCGATGGTTCGCACGATAGCGCAAATACGGTTGGTCTGAAACGAGCATAAAATCTTTTTTATCAATTAACAAAGTTATGATTATCGTTTGACGGGGACTTTTTTAATTACGATAAAAATTTTCAAAATGGCGGGACTTAGAAGAAAAAAATCATTTTTCTCCCTTTTTTTACGTCTTAAGGGGGGAATCAACCTTGAAAAAATTTTTTTTTCGATTTTTCGTTTTTGCACCTAAAAATAGAGAATAGAATAGATAATAGAATAGAGATTTTCTCTTTAAAACTGTGGTTTCATTTTTGCGATACGTGTACCAGTTCATTTGCAGCATCAATTTTTATGGAAGAAAAGTGCAGCCTCCCGTAAACTACGTCGATTACTGGATCCGACTGTAGTTGATTCGAGAAAAAATTGGAAGGGATTTCGCGTAATAGACGCTGATTTAGTTTTCCACGGCATTGCCGATGTGGTGGAACTTATGTTTATGCGGAACTGGCTCAGTTTCAGTAGTTGAAAAAGAAACTGTTGGTTTGTACTCAGTGTTTGAGGTCCAATGTGAAAAGTGTGGTGTTACCAAGCAAGTTAGTTGTTCCCAGAAAGTTGGCAAGGATAGAAAAGCACCGTAGGCAAATCGGCGTGCTGTGTATTATTTCAAAAGCTTAGGCCTAGGCCACAAAGCCCTGGAAGAGTTTTCAGCATTGATGGATTTTCCCCTGCAGTGTCTGGACAAGCATTTGATAAAGCTGTAGTGCCACACCCGATGAGGGGTGCGACGTCCACGTAAGTAATGGGTTCTTGCCCTTGGTGTCGGGATTTCGTGAAATAAACACTTTTCCGAATTCAACAACAAAAGAAGCGTTTTTATTTATTTACCTTCGTCGGCCACGAGCACCCAGCAAACGAGGGGAGGTTCCAACAGAAGCGTTTCGATGAGGAGCAGAGAGCGGCGTTGAGGTGGAGTCGGTCTTTCGCTGCCTTCTTTCGCTGTCTTTCACTGACTGGCACTGACTTGATCACAATGGCCACCTCCACTGCCTTTCGATGATAATTAGGACCGACTCTCTATGGTGGGGGAGAATTTAAATACCTGCATTTTGGGAAGGAATTTAGGGAAAGGGGGAAGAGACTTTAGCGCAGGTATACGGTGAAAATCTAAAAGGAGGGTTCTTGAAAGTTGGCCTAACTGCATAAGGGGCTCGGGGGCATAACAGAACGTGGCCTTAGCATCGCGAAATAGACAGAATTCGGGTCAATCCACAGTTCTTATAGAACTCTATAGAAGAATATTGTTAGTAATAACATATGACACATTTCACGCGGCTTTAAATTTACATGGGGCGTATTTCGGGAGGGCTAGGAGTGTTAGTATGCTGTTAGTTGGATGTGATACAGAGTGCAAGTAGCTCAGGAATCGATGAAGACAGCTGCCAAAAAAGAGGAAGAGGATATTTCTGATAACAAACCTTATGATGAAAGTAAAGTCACTAAGTTGGAATGCACTGCCCATGTCAAGAAAAGAATGGGCACAAGGCTGAGAAAATTGGTTGAGGAAAGCAAAGGTAAATTATTTGGTGGTAAGAAAGGTCTTGGAGGCGCTGGCAGATTGAAAAAAAATGATTGACAAAATATCTGATTGCTATGGCATGGCAGTGCAGTCCAACAAAGATATAGATTCTATGTACAATGCAATTTGGGCAATTTTGTATCATCTTTCCTCCTCAGATAAAAAAAAACCCATCATCCCTGTCCACAAGGCCCTGATTCATGGTGTCCGTATCAAAAAATGGTAATTGCAGGCAAAGCTAAAGATTACAAACACAACACCAAGAATACACTTCCTTTGCCAGTAATGGAAGCCTGTAGAAAATTATTTACTAATCTTTCAGAAAAGGACTTGATGCAGAGATGTGTGGGTGGGTATACTCAAAACCTTAATGAGTCATTCAATGCTCTAATTTGGCAAAACTGTCCTGAAGTTAGATTTTATGGCAAAAAAATGTTAATATTGCAACATGTGAGGCCGTTATTCATTTCAATGATGGTATGAGGGGAGAGATTAAAGTTTTGGAGGAGCTAGGCATAATCCCTGGGAATGTATGTGTAGTATGGGCAATTTCAAGTGATGACGAAAGAGTTGCCGCGGCAGATAAAAGAGCCCATGCTGCTACAAAAGCAGTAAGAATTGAAAAAAAGGAGCAAAAACAGGCAGAACTAGAAGCTAGCAAAGATGGTTCATATGTTTTAGGGGGTTATTAGTGTACCATAGTCTAGATCTCTACCTTTTTCTTTGACTGAATCTTTAAAGTCGATTTTCTCAAAACACCGTCTGAACAGCTTGCGCGACACTTTTCTCAGTAAGTACTGAATGGATTTTGATCAAACTTTTACTAATTTGTTCACAAAAGCCTATTATTTAATAATACCGGTTGGTTTGTATATATTTTTAATCAATAAAAAATAAACCATTTTAAACTTAAAATTTAAGGTTAAAAAATTTGTAACTTTTTCTCTGATTCATGTAAATTAATTCTAACCGGTATTATTCATAATTTTAATCCAATAAGTAAGTGTGCCAAGACCCAAAATTATATCTTGAATAGTTTTTGAAATATATGTCGCGCAGCACAGAAGTGGAATTTTTGTATGATTTTTGTAGGTTATGTTTACATATGAAAAAAGTACATATGGATTGTTATTTTTTATACAATAAATAATTTCTATTAAAAAAATGTGATCTTTAAAATGGTGAAAACCGTTTTCAAATCGGTCTATTCAATCAAAAGATATTATGCTGCAAAATATAGTCAAATTTCGGGGGGTTCAAGGTTGATTCCCCCCTTAAAAAAATCGTCAAACATTTCTTATTAATAATAGGGGGATAAACCGCCGTCAAACGATAGCGAAAACATTACCACGAATCTAAAAAGAAACTGCATCTAAATCTGTGTATTAGTTTTTTAGGAATCGTGCGAACCAGTTTGAAAAACGTAGTTTTGAGAAAAACGCGTTCAAAGTTTTAAGTTAGCTTTATTTCGGGATTGTGTCACTTACAATCAATCGGCGATTCCGAGGCCGTACAACACACCTTCCTCGATCTCTGCTAACTCGTGTTTAGCAGAATTGCTATCTCTCCGATAGATCCTGGCCCTTTTAGCGAGATCGCTCATGCGCCCCTCTGAACGGATGTTCCGACTCTCGTCCCGTATTAGGCCACAAAACAAATTTAGTCCTTGAAAACCAATTCCCAGAAGTCGCATATTAAGCACAATACTACGAATGTTAATTTCGTTGGCATTTCTTATAAGCGGGCACTAATTTATCAAAACATCACTACCACACTTCTTGTATTTCATGCACACTGTAAAGCCCAAGCCACGTTCACTTTTCCGCACAAATGCTACTTCCCCATGGCAGTTCTTGCAAACTGCAAGTGTAGCATGTGTCGAGAAGATAGAGGAAATATCGATGAAATTGTAGCTTAGATGTTCGTTGACGACTAAGTCAGTGGCACTTGCGCTCCAAATTTTACGTGACGACGCGCTGGCGTACTCGGTAGATTTCTCGGGCTTGTTCCTTTGCAAAATTTCTTTTTTGTTCGATAAGCAAAGATTCTTTTGCTTCGGGAACCCTTCCTATCCATGGTTGAACAGGCAAATTACTCGCGAATCCAAAAGAATAAGGAGAAGAATATTTCGATACGAGTGGACGCAACCACGAAGAAAACGAAACTAACTACATCTAAACGAAACCGTAAGAGTTTACCGAAAGTTATTAATCCAAAGGTGGTGCGAAAAATGGGAATTAGATATTAACGTAAGTAAATGCTCCGTAGTTAATTTCTTCGAAAAGAAAAAAATGCGTCCAAATCACCCATACAAAATTAATGGAATTAGTATCAAAGTAGTAGATTCAGTTAAATATCTCGGGATCAACATTACTAATAACTTAAATTGGAGCACGCATATTCGAAAAATCTGCGGCAAAGCTAGTAAAAGGCTTGGCTTTGTAAAGCGTATTGTCGGTAAATGCGACGAAAAGGTGAGAGAGCGATGTTATTTTGCCTTGGTCAGACCCCTTCTGGAATATGCGGCAAGTATATGGGATCCGGCGGATGAAACGTGTACTCGCGAACTCGAGAAAGTGCAGCGTAAAGCGGTTCGTTTTGTTAAGAAATGCTACGATAAAAAAGCAAGCGTTACAAAAATGCTCTCAGACGTAGGTTGGGAATCCTTGAAAGAAAGGAGATTGGAAGCTAGGCTGCGATTGCTTAATAAATTCAGGGAAACTACATTTTCCGAAGATACAATCGGTATCATGCAACCCCCCTGCTACGTCGGTCGATCCGATAATGACCGTAAGTTAAGAGAAATAGATGCTAGGACGAATCGTTTCAGAGATTCATTCTTTCCGCGAACAATACGTGACAATAATCGAATAAGGAAGTAGTTTAGATTCAACTGGTGTTTACACCCCCTGCCACACGCCGAAAGGCGGCTTGTAGGGTATTAATGTAGATGTAGATGTAGATGTAAGAGTGTGTTAGTCACAGACTTTTTTCTCAAACCCTAGCCCTATTTTCCCTTCCTCGGATATCGGAAATAATTCAGATATAAATACCTGAAATACAAATGATTTCCGGCGCGCCATGTGCGAGCTCGGCACTCTGCGAGAGCGCCCCTAAACTTGCCTCAAAACTTGGTTTAGGTTTCGAATCCGGCAAAATCCTTTCAGTATCTTATTTTTAGATATCTAAGTTTGAAAAAAAAATTCAAAAAAAACATTTTCATTTTTCAATTTTCAATTTTCAAATTTCAATTTTCGATTTTCGATTTTTTCAAAATGTTACATGAGAACACACCCTTAAACATTGTTATCACAGCAATTAACAAAATCAAAGCCTCTTAATGATTGACTCTTTCGAGAGTTGTGTGATGAAAACGACGAAGATTTTAAACGTTTGTTACTACACGCGGAAGTTCGTTGGCTATCAAAAGGCAATTGAATAAGGCGCTTCTATAATCTTTTTGATACTGTCGTGTAGTATAGTAGTGAGGAGAAAGATGCATTTCTCAGCGACAACCTTATGGTAACAATAAAAGTGAAAAAACTTATATAAAAATATTTGCTTTGTTTTGGAAGGAATTGTTTAAAAAACCTGTCAGGGAAACGGTTAAGCGAAATATACAGTTTTCCGCTCTATTTATCTTGTGATTCGTAATTTTTTCCAGAAATGATCGAAAAAAGCGACCAAACTAGAAAATTTCACTGAAATTTACTGTTTTTTCTTTCCTACCTCCTTGCGATTCGTCATTTTTTCCGGAATTAGTAGAAGAAAGCGAAGAAAAATGAGAATTTTAGACAAATTTTCAGGTATTTTTCTGTATTTTGCTTGCGATTCGTCATTTTCCCCAAAAATGATCCATTAAAGCATCTAAAACTGAAAACTTTAGCGAAATTAACAGTTTTTCGCTCTATATTTCTTGTGATTCGTAATTTTTTCCAAAAATGATAGAAATAAGCGACGAAGACAGAATTTTAGTGAAATTTACTGTTTTTTCGTTCTTATTTTATAATAATCATAATAATAATAAGAAATTTATTCCATCTTAAAGAGAATACAAATTTGAAAAAAATATATTCATCATTGTGATGGAGTAAATTACTTCATATTATTAATATTATTATGATTAATATCTTATTTCCTCGCTATTCGTCATTTATTCTGGAATTGGTCAAAGAAAGCAACGAAAAGTGAGATTATAGCAAAATTTCCAGTATATTCTCTCCATTTTGCTTGCGATTCGTCATTTTCCCTTAAATGATCAATAAGAGCATCGAAAATTGAGAATTTAAGCGAAATATACAGTTTTTTGCTCTATTTTTCTTGTGATACGTAATTTTTTCCAGAAATGATCGAAAAAAGCGACGAAGAATGAGATTTTAGGTGAAATTTCCTGATTTATTGTTCTAATTCCCTTCCATTCGTCATTTTTTCCGGAATTGGTCGAAGAAAGTGACGAAAATTGAGAATTATAGCAAACTTTCCAGTTTTTTTCTCTATTTTGCTTACAAGTCGTCATTTATTTCCAAAAATGATCGATAAAAGCATCGAAAACTGAGATTTTTTGCGAAATATACCGTTTTTTGCTCTTTTGACATGTGATTTGTCATTTTTTCCAGAGATGATCATAAAAAGCAGCAAAACCAGAAAATTTCAGTAAAATTCACCATTTTTCTTTCCAATCTCCTTGCGATTCGTCATTTTTTCCGGAGTTAGTCGAAGAAAGCGAAGAAACGTAAGAATTTTATAAAAATTTTCAGTTTTTTTCTCTATTTTGCTTGCGATTCGTCAATTTTTGCAAAAATGATCGATAAAAGTATAGATTACTGAGATTTTATGGGAAATATACAATATTTTTCCACTATTCTTCCTGTGATGCGTCATTTTTTTTCCAGATATGATCGAAAAAAGAAACACAATAAGAAAATTTCAGTGAAATTTACTGTTTTTTCATTCCTAATTCTTTGCGATTCGTCATTTTCTCCGGAATAAGTCGAAGATAGCGAAGAAAAGTGAGAATTTTAGAAAAATGTTCAGTTTTTTTATCCATATTGCTTGCGATTCGTCATTTTTCGAAAAAATGATCGATAAAAGTATCGAAAAAAGAGAATTTAATTGAAATATAAAATTTTTTTCATCTATTTTTCTTGTGATTTGACATTTTGTACAGATATGATCGAAAAAAAAAAAACATAATCAGAATATTTCAGTGAAATTTACTGATTGTTCATTCCTATCTCTTAGCGATTCGTCATTTTTTCCGGAATTATTCAAAGAAAGCGAGGAAAAGTGAGAATTTTAGAAAAATTTTCAGTTTTTTTTTCTATTTTTCTTGCGATTCGACATTTTTCGCAAAGAAATCGATAAAAGTATCGAAAACTGAGAACTTCAGGGAAATTTACATTTTTCTTCCACTATTTTTCTTTTGATTTGTTATTTTTTTCCAGATATGATCGAAAAAAGAAACACAACCAGAAGATTTCAGTGAAATTTAGTGTTTTTTCTTTCATTTCTCCATGCGATTCACCATTTTTTCCGGAATAAGTCAAAGAAAGCGAAGAATAGTGAGAATTTTGATACATTCTCAGTTGTTTTTCTCTATTTTGCTTGCGATTCGTCATTTTTCGCAAAAATGATCGATAAAAGTATCAAAAACTGAGATTTAAAGGGAAATATACAATTTTTTTCCACTAATTTTCTTGTGATATTTCATTTTTTCCAGATATGATCGAAAAAATAAAAACAATCAGAAAATTTCAGTAAAATTTAATGTTTTTCTTTCCTATCTCCTTGCGATTCGTCATTTTTTTCCGGAATTATTTAAAGAAAGCGAAGAAATGTGAGAATATTTATACATTTTTGTTTTTTTTCCCTATTTTCCTTCGATTCGTCTTTTTTCGTAAAAATGATCGATTAGAGATCCGAAAACTGAGAATTTAAGGGAAATATACAATTTTTTTCCACTATTTTCTTGTGATTTGTCATTTTTTCAAGATTTGATCGAAAAAAGAAACAATAACAGAAAATTTCAGTGAAATTTACTGTTTTTACTTTCTCCATATACGAAGTATAGAGAAAGTATTGTTTTCATGAAAAAATTCGATTTCGAGATTTCAACGGAAATACATGTTTTGGGGTCCCTAGAACACGTTTTGACTATTTTCGGAATGATGTCTGTGTGTATGTGTGTGTGTGTGTGTGTGTGTTATTATTATTATTATTATTATTATTATTATTATATTGCCAGATAGGGAAGTGAAACTGATTCCAAATCTGGCGTAGGTCTTGGGGGCTGAGGCTTGGGGCCCGACACTCCCTTTGACCATCCTCTACCTTGACCGGTACGCAAAGTCCAGATCCAACTCCAGAACTTATCAATCAACATAAGTCCCATCCACTCTTTACCAGCCAGCCTTGTTCCCACACCCTAACACACTCCCAAACCCCCTCTCTAACCACATCCCAACCCACATCCCAACCCGCACCCTAACCCATACCCTAACCCACACCCATACCCTAACCCACACCCATACCCTAACCCACACCCATACCCTAACCCAATGTGTGTGTGTGTGTATGTGTGTGTGTGTGTGTATGTGTGTATATTTATTCCACGTAGAGCCCCACGCCATATCCTCAGCACCAAACTAAAAACGGGGCCCAGGCCGCCCCACCAAACGCCTAACACCCTGTGCCCTCTATCGAGGGGTGCACGAGTAAGAGGAGGCGGTGTCCCGCCACCCGAACTGAAGCCCCGGCCTAGCCGGCGGCATCGCCCTCGATGGCCCTCTATCGAGGGAGAGTGCGTGAATGCGGGTGCGTGGGTTTGCGTTGGTCTGCGTGTACAAAAGGATGCTCCTCGCGTTAATAAAGCCTTCATCAAGGGTCTGACACGCTGGGGTCTAACTGCTCCTCACCTTGCAGAGCTTTGCGTCGGTGAAATAACGTGCATCAAGCGGCGACAAAAGTAAATTACACGTCGCCACTCCATGACGCGATAACAATAAATAAATAAATAAATAGATAAAAAGATAAAGGATAAAAGGTTTAAAAAGGGGTCAGTTTAAGTGAAGGAGTGGGCAATCCTCCTTCAGCTCTCCCGTTTGGGAATCGATCAGGAAATTTTTTTGGGTCCACACGCCGAGCATCTCCCCGCTGCAGCATGCCTCGGCGTGGTCTCTTTCTAATTTCAACCTTTTCCGGAGGGCCCTCGAAAACGCCTCCGCGTAGGCGACGTCTCTCGTCCGCCCCCGGAAAAAGGCGTCTAGCTGTCTCCTAATTTCTCCCTTCGCCAACGAAAGGAGAAAGTTGGCGAGCCTGGTACCTGGGGACCCTCTCTCCAGGATTCCCCCATATATTTCCTTCACGAGGACCTCCCTTTTCCCCGTCAGGTTCTTTGTGGCCCCAACGACCGCGCTCCACAGCGGCCTCGTCTTCGGACAGACGTATGCCAGGTGCCAGGCCGTGCCGACGACTCCCGGGCACCAAGGGCAGTCGTCTTTTTCTTTTATCCCGGTCTTCCTGAGAAAGGGGCAGTCCGCCCACGCGCCATGAGCCAGGCGCCATGCCGCGTCCCCATCATGCCCCAGGGTGGGGTGCGATCGGAGGGATCTCCACCTGATCTCCTCCCTCGGCTCACGACCCGAGAGTGGCCAGATCTCGTTGTTTCTTCTGTACAGAACTTCTTTGTATACGGCCCTTTTGGGGATCGGAAGATCCATCCTCCTCCCGAGCCTCGCGCTGGAGAAGACATAAACTCCCGCGCCCTCTCTCTCCGGCCCCATCGACCGCCACGCCCTGACTAGCGAGCGGCGAAAGCCGGAGAGCCGGCGCGACCCCGTGCCACGATCGAAAGCGTCCCTCCACGGACGCCCCCCCGTCGCGCGCCCGAAGCCCGCGGCCGCGAGCAGCCTCCACGGCTCCGCTGCTGCCTCCTCTGAAAGGAGGAGCCTCTGTGCGGCGTTGAATCGAAATCCGAGGATCTTAACCCCAACGTCGACGAGCCCGAGTCCTCCCTCTCGAACCGGCGCCGTCGCCACCTTCTTCTTCACCCAGTGCTTTCTACCCAAACAAATGGCATCCACCAGCAGCCTCTGGATCCTTGAGGAAAATGAGGGTGAAGGCTGAAAGGTCTGGAGGGTGTGCCATATCTTGGGCGCGACGAACTGATTCGCCACGCACACCCTCCCCCTCAACGACATCGGGCTCATTCTTGGCTTCCAACTCCTGAGGGCCGTCTCGATCGTTTCGACCATCTCTTTCTCAAGAACCTCCCTTTCCGGATCTTCGTCGTTGAAGATCTTTCGGCCTAGGTATTTGCCGTGTTCCGAATTCCATCTTATTTCGAGGGGAGAGTCCTGCCTGCCTCTCCACCTGCCGACCCACAGCCCCACCGTCTTCTCTGCGTTTATCTTGGCCCCCGAAGACCGAGCGTAGAGGTCGTACGCCGGAAAAACCCGCCTTAAATCCTCCTCCTCCGATGCGAACACCGTCACGTCGTCCGCATAGACGCTGACGGCTATCCGCGTCTCCGGGTGGCGGGGGATAGAGGCACCGGTGAGCCTCGCTTTGAGGGCCCGAACGAGGGGCTCGAAGGCGAGGGTGTACAGTTGTCCGGAAAGTGGACATCCCTGCCTTATTCCCCTTCGGAAAGGGATAGGGGGCGTAAGAGAGGACCCGACTCGGACCATGCATACGGCGTCCCGGTACAGCGTCCGCAGCATGCCGATCAGTCGGTCCCCGAAACCCATTCTTTCTAAAATCTTGATCAAATAAGCGTGGCCGACTCGATCGAAGGCTTTCGACTGGTCCAAGGAGAGCACCGCCAGAGGCGTATCCTCGGCGTTCGCCGATCTCACCATGTCCCGCACAGTGGAGATGGCGTCAAAAATGCTTCTCCCCGGAACGCAGTACGACTGCTCGACGGATATGACAGATGCTATTACTCTGCTGACCCTCATCGATAATAATTTTGCCATTATTTTGTAATCCGTGTTGGTGATCGACACGGGCCTCCAACCATCGATCGTTCTGCCCCCCCCGCTCTTCGGGACGAGGGCGATGACGGACGACCTGCTGGTTCTGGGGAGGCTTCCCCTCCGAAAGCTCTCCCGCACCATGTCCCCGAACAGGCCCTCGAGGACGTCCCAGAAGGCGATGTAGAATTCCGGGGTCAGTCCGTCTGACCCCGGGGTCTTGTTTCTATTAAGCTTCTTAAGTGCCTCCAGCATCTCGTCCTCCGAAACCTCCACGTTCAGCAAGGCCCTTTCGTCCTCGCAGACGCTGTCGAGGGCTTCGAAGAGGAGGGCTTCGTCCTCTTCACTTGTTAGAGGCTCCGCGTCTTTTGGGTCGAAAATTTCGCCAAAATAGGCGGAAACGTGCATTCTTATCGCCGCAAGGTCCTCCTCCCATCGACCGTCGATCTCCAGGCCCTCCAGCGGTCTCGGAACGACGCGCGTGTACCACTTCGCTACGTGAGGAGCCAGCGGGTCGTCGTTGACGATTATATTCTCCCACCCCATCCTCGCCACGATAGCCTTAGCCCGCTGTAGTTGAATTCCTTCCTCTATGGCTTCCCTCTGCTGCCGTCTGAGTCTCCTCACGTAGTCGACCGTTATCTCCTTCACTTCAAACTTTAGGGTCTCCCACTTCGATACCGGGTCTCCCAAACAACGTAGATCGTTGATCGCCGCGATGAGCGTCTTTATGTTTTGAACGTACTCCTCGTTGCGCAGCAACCCATTGTCGAACCTCCAGTACGGAGGTCGAGGGATCACTCTTGGCAACGAAAGAGTGGCTGCCACCCCTCTATGGTCGGTAAACGACGGCACCGTCCTCATATTTTTTACGGCTGAGAGGCTCCCGCCGGACACGTATAAGCGGTCCAGCCTCGAGCGCACGTTTCCACCCTCCGCTCCGTGAAAGGTGAAACCCTCCTCTCCCCTCCTCGTCTCCACCCACGGGTCCACCAGCTCCATGTCCTCCACCAAACTCCGGAGCGCGTTGGCGACCCGGGGATGTCTCTCCCTCCCGGAGGATCTGTCCCTCCCGGGGTCCAAAGTGACGTTAAAATCTCCCCCTAATATAGTCACTCTCGGTCCTCTGCGCTGCTGCCTCGTCGCTTCTAGGTGTTCTCTCAGCCGATCGATGACAGTCAGCGCCTCATGCTGCTCGTGCGGTCCGTAAAATGACACGAAGTCGAGCGTCACACCCCCCAGGCCGACGGTCACACCCAAGGCGTGCCCGTCGCTAATCACGACGGGCGGGCGCGCACCGCCGCACACGGATCTGTGCACCGCGACCGCCGTTCCTGTGTGAGGCGTGGAGAGGGGAGAGAAGAAAAACTCGTACTGCGGCAGGGAGTCCATCGCAGGCGCGACGGTGTTGGTCTCCTGCAGCAGCACCACTTCCGGCCGATGGGCCTCCAAGAAGGCCGTCAGGTGTGCCCACTTTAGAGTTCCCCTCACGGAGCGAACGTTTAGCGAGATTATTCTCAAATCTGTCATATCCGTCCTCGAGCAAGGACAATCCAATCAAGAAACGACGAGCAAACTATAAAAGGATCATAAAAAGCTGGAGCGTCGTACATATGATAAAAACAGACGTGCTTTAAACCACGCACTATGATGCGCGAATAAATAAATAAATAAATAAATAAATTTATAAATTTATAAAAGCACGGACGAACACGAATAATAAATAAATAAATAGACAGACACACACTGGCCGAAGGCGGCGCAATAAAATCCCTATTTAAAATTGCTCGTTTCATCAAAAGGATAACCAAGGGCACAAATCGGACACACACGATTAAAACATCCGAGGAATGGATGCATTTAAAACAAGGACAATAAATAAATATTAATAAATAAATATAAATAAAAATATATACACGACACCGACCGACCGACCGACACCGACGAAGTAGATGCGTGTAATGGGCAAAAATATTGATAAGGGCAATAGATATTTTCAAAATATGTAAATAAATAATGATGGTTATAAATATGACAAAATTATGCATTGAAGATGTCGTCCTGTTGGGCGTGCTGGACCAACCTCTTGATCCTCATCTTCATTGCCCCCTGTTTTACGACTTTCTGCTTGTCGAGGGTGGCCAGGACTTTAAATGCTTCGATGGGTTCACTGAAATTTTCTTTTAAGGCGGCGATCCTGTCCGTCCTCCCCTTTACGTCTCGCAAGAATTTACTTAGGGATAAAAAATATATGTTTGTGAACCCGGGATTTTTTGTGTAATAATCCGCTATTTGTTTAAGCCCCTCGTCATCCGGGCGCATTTCTTTGGTTATTTTCGGATTCTTTTCTTTCCTTTGCACTTGACCGAGGAGGTTATCTTCTGGGGTTCCCGTGTGTGTTTTCCTCTTTTGAGAGGCCGAGAGCTCGAGGCTCTCAATCGCGACTGATGGTGGCGAATCCATGGCAAGAGGGGCAAGGAGTTTAGCCGTTTGCGAGTCGACCAGATTGATTTCCTCAGGAGTAATATCTGTCTCGGGAGGAGTTTTGCCCTTCTCTGATGATAGTGCACCGGACTGAGTGGTCGCGGAAACAACGGGGACAGAGGTACTCGTGGAGGAACTCAGATCATCAGAGGTAGAGGGAGCATTGGTGGTGGCTAGCGGGACGCCATCCGTTGACGGTACGGTTTTTGGTATTTGTTTCGAGGTGGCGTTTGATTTTGGGCATGTGTTGGCTGCGTGGCCGTCCTCCCCGCACTGGAAACACCTACCGTCGTCAACTCTTAAGAATACCCGGTAAGGGGTGTCCCCAACGTCGACGACGAAGGAGTCGGGCATCCTGATCCCTTCCCTGATGACCATATGTACCATCCTCCTCCATGGGGAGACGTGAGTAAAGTCATCGACTCTAATGCCGGATGTCAGGGGATAAATCGGCGACACTATTCTTCCGGCCTCGCTTAGTATCTCGAGTAAGTCTTTGTTAGAGACCTCGGGCGGGATGTTGCTCAGAAAAACTTTTTTAGCCGCGGTCACCATGCGGCGTGCCGCGACCCATGTGTTGTTTATCTCGACACCGCCGAAGTCGGAGATAAATGTGTCGACCAGTGCCTCGCTCGCGAGGTAGATACAAATTCTATTCTGGGAGAGCCGCGTGGCATGCGTGATTTTACTCCCGCCCCCTATTTTACTAGCAACCGCGAAGACATATTGGTGAACTGGGGTGTCCGGCAAACCTTGCATTATAATACCCCTTTTTCGGTTAGGACCGGTCAGCACCGGCGTTACCCTTCGACGCGTGAAAGAAAAAGTCCCGTTGGGACTCTCGTGTGTAGGTGTGCGTGCGTAATTTCCAAGAGATTCCCCTCGAACCCGCTGCGCGTATGTGCCGAGAGGAGGGGCTGTAGGCGCTGGCGGGGAAGGAATGGACGGTAACGTAGTAGAATCTGAAATGTATGTTGACGAAGCCAAAGTGGAAGGGGAAACGACAAGAGAGTGCCCCGGGGTGGATGGAGGGGCGGTAGGGGGGGCGACCAGCTCTGAGGTAGAGGGAGGAGAGGAGACGTGCGCCGAGTCTCCTGCGTCGCTACGTAGGGGTGGTAGCTGAACAGGTCTGCGTATGGGAGGGGGAGCTGGCGTGGAGGTAGGGGATACTGGCCTAGAAGTAGGGGAGGCAGGTCGAGGGACGGGGGAGGTAGGCCTTGAGGTATGGGAGGACGAGCTTTTGGGAGCACATGGCGATGAGTCACCAGACAATTGAGAAGCGGGCGTAGATAGAATTGATTTATAGGTCAATTTCTGCGAATTACACTGACTACTTCCAGATAAATCCATCTCTGAGGATGAAGGCGACACTGTAGGTGAAGCCACGTCCATTTCTGCCGCCACCGAGGCGGCAGATGACGAACGTGTGAGACTCACGCTGATGGCGAGCGTATGCGAACAACACGAGACGAAAAACCAGACAAATCAACAAATTGGACACTCACCGACGATCACTGGATGAAGACGAAGCACAAACGAAGCGAACAAACACAGAACGATGAGATGAAACGATGACAACGATGAAAGAAAGCGCACACAAAGTAAGAGACCGGGAGCGAAGCCGAAACACGTCCGAACGCTACGGAGTCCAATGTGTGTGTGTGTGTGTGTGTGTGTGTGTGTGTGTGTGTGTGTCTGTATGTGTGTGTGTGTTTGTGGGCGCTCTAACGTGAAAACTATTTGTCGTATCAATACCAAACTTCGTATATAGTACTGTGGTGTGTGCTGTCAGAGTTGATTAGTTCTTGGAGTAAATCGGTTGACCGGAAGTCGAGCTTCATTCATTAAAGCTCATTTCCGGTTTTCAAAATATCTTCATAAATGTGATATATACGTGTATTGTATTACTTATCAAAGTTTTAGATAATAATATTTACTATAACTTTTGTATTTAACATATTTTTATATCACCGGTTGATTAGGAGTTATTCGTAAAATACCGATAAACCGGAAGTAGCTTTTATGTACTTTGTGGGCGCTCTAACATGAAAACCATTCATTTTATGAACACCAAATTTCATATATAGTAGTTTGGTTGGTTTTTTTAGAGTTGATTAGTTTTTGGAGGAAATCGATTCACCGGAAGTTGAGCTTCATTCTTCAAAGCTCATTTCCGGTTTTCAAAATATCTCTATAAATATGATATTTAGGTATATACTATTAATAACAAAAGTTTTTGAAAATAAAATTTACTATAACTTTTGATTGAAACATATTTTTGTATCACTGATTGTTTAGGAGTTATTCATGAAATACTGATAAACCGGAAGTTGCTGATTATGTACTTTGTGGGCGCTCTGGACACTATGGGCGAAAGGCCAATTTCATCGTTTTTCATCGATCATGTACCGTAAAACATTATTTATCATGTTTTTGGCGTCAAAGATAATATATAATATTAATCACTCATATTCGAAGTTTAGATGGAATATAGAGTTCGAAATTACTGCGGTAGATAAATATTTACATCTTATATACGGAGAAAGTCATGTGCTGGCCACATCAGATTTTTTTTTCTTATTTCCAAGAAATTCGTCATTTTTTCCAGAATTGGTCAAAGAAAACGACGAAAAGTGAGAATGTTAGAAAAATTTCCAGTATTTTATCTCTATTATGCTTGCGTTTCGTCATTTTTCCAAAAAATGATCGATAAAAGCATCGAAATTGAGATTTTAAGTGAAATATACAATTTTTTTCCACTATTTTTCTTGTGATATTTCAGTTTTTCAAGATATGATCATAAAAGAAACACAACCAGAAAATGTCAGTGAAATTTACTGTTTTTTCTTTCCTATCTCCTTACGATTTGTCATTTTTTCCGGAATTAGACGAAAAAAGCGAAAAAAAGTGTGAATTTTAGAAAAATTGCTAGTGTTTTATTTCTTTTTTGCTTGCGAATCGTCATTTTTATAAAAATGATCGTAAAAAATATCGATAACTGAGTTTTTAAGGGAAATCTACAATATTTTTCCACTATTTTTCTTGTGATTTGTCATTTTTCAAGATTTGATCGAAAAAAGAAACACAACCAGAAAATTTCAGTGAAATTTACTGTTTTTTCTTTCCTATCTCCTTGCGATTCGTCATTTTTTCCGGAATTAGTGAAGAAAGCGAAGAAAAGTGAGAATTAAAGAAACTTTTTCAGTTTTTTCTCTATTTTGCTTGCGATAGGTAATTTTTCGCAAAAATGATCGACTAAAGTATCGAAAACTGAGAAATAAAGGGAAATATACAATTTTTTTCCACGATCTTTTTGTGATTTGTAATTTTTTCCAGATATGATCGAAAAAAGGAACACAACCACAAAATGTCTTTGAAATTTACTATTTTTTCTTTCCTATCTAGTTGCGATTCGTCATTTTTTCCGGAATAATCGAAGGAAGCGAAGAAAAGTGAGAACTTTATATAAATATTCAGTTTTTTTTCTCTATTTTGCTTGCGATTTGTCATTTTCGCAAAAATGATCGAGAAAAGTATCGAAAACTGAAATATTTCACGAAATTTACCGTTTTTTGCTATATTTTTCTTGTGATTCGTAATTTTTCCAGGAATGATCGAAAAAAGAGACGAAGACAGAATTTTAGGGAAATTTACTGTTTTTACTTTCTCCATGTACGAAGTATAGAGAAGGTATTGTTTTCATGAAAAAATTTGACTTCGAGATTTCAACGGAAATACACGTTTTGTGGTCCCTAGAACATGTTTTGACCATTTCCGGAATGATGTCTGTGTGTATGTGTGTGTGTGTGTGTGTGTATGTTTGTGTGTGCTAGTCGGCGCTCTAACGTGAAAACCAGTGGTCGTATCGATACCAAACTTCATTAATAGTATTATTTTGTGTGCTGTCAGAGTTTATCAGTTTTTGGAGTAAATCGGTTAACCGGAAGTCAAGTTTCATTCAACAAAGCTCATTTCCGGTTTTCAAAATATCTCCCTAAATATGATATATACGTGTATTGTATTACTTATCAAAGTTTTAGATAATGTAATTTACTATACCTTTTGTATTTAACATATTTTTGTATCACCGGTTGATTAGGAGTTATTCGTGAAATACCGATAAACCGGAAGTAGCTGATATGTACTTTGTGGGCGCTTTAATATGAAAAGCATTCATTGTATCAACACCAAATTTCATATATAGTATTTTGGTTAGTGTCGTAAGAGTTGATTAGTTTTTGGAGTAAATCAGTTAACCGGAAGTAATGCTTCATTCTTCAAAGCTCATTTCCGGTTTTCAAAATATCTCCATTAATATGATATTTAGGTATATACTATTAATTACAAAAGTTTTAGAAAATGTAATTTACCTTAATTTTTGTATTAAACATATTTTTGTATCACTGATTGTTTAGGAGGTATTCTGGAAATACTGATAAACCGGAAGTTGCTGACTATGTACTTTGTGGGCGCTCTTGGCTCTATCGGCGAAAGGCCAATTCCATCGTTTTTCATCGATCATGTCCCGAAAAACATTATTTATAATGTTTTTGGCGTCCTAGATAATAATATATATATTAATCACTCATCTTCCAAGTTTAGATGGAATATAGAGTTCGAAATTACTGTCGTAGATAAACATTTACATCTTATATATGGAGAAAGTCATGTGCTGGCCAAATCAGATTTTTTTTATGAAAATATTCGACTTCGAGATTTCAACGGAAATACACGTTTTGGGGTACCTAGAACACGTTTTGGTCATTTTCGGAATGATGTCTGTGTGTATGTGTGTGTGTGAGTGTGTGTGTGTGTGTGTGTGTGTGTCTGTATGTGTGTGTTTGCTAGTGGGCGCTCTAACGTAAAAACTAGTGGTCGTATCAATTACAAACTTCATATATAGTACTGGTTTGTGTGCTGTCAGAATTGATTAGTTTTTGGAGTAAATCGGTTTACCGGAAGTCGAGCTTCATTCAACAAAGCTCATTTCCGGTTTTCAAAATATCTCCATAAATATGATATATACGTGTTTTGTATTACTTATAAAAGTTTTGGATAATGTAATTTACTATAACTTTTGTATTTAGCATATTTTTGTATCACCGGTTGATTAGGAGTTATTCGTGAAATACCGATAAAACGGAAGTAGCTGATATGTACTTTGTGGGCGCTCTAACATAAAAACTATTCATAGTATCAACACCAGATTCCATAAATAGTATTTTAGTTAAAGTCGTTAGAGTTGATTAGTTTTTGGAGTAAATCAGTTAACCGGAAGTTGAGCTCCATTCTTCAAAGCTCATTTCCGGTTTTCAAAATATCTCCATAAATATGATATTTAGGTATATACTATTTAACAAAAGTTTTAGAAAATTTTATTTACTATAACTTTTGTTTGAAACATATTTATTTATCACCGGTTAATTAGGAGTTATTCGTAAAATACTGATAAACCGTAATTTGCTGATTATGTAGTTTGTGGGCGCTCTGGGCTCTATCGGCGAAAGGCCAATTCCATCGTTTTTGATCGATCATGTCCCGAAAAACATTATTTATAATGTTTTTGGCGTCAAAGATAATTAATTCAATTAATATATATATTAATCACTCATCTTCCAAGTTTAGAAGGAATATAGAGTTCGAAATTACTGTCGTAGATAAATATTTACATCTTAAATATGGAGAAGGTCATGTGCTGGCCACATCAGATTTTTTCGTTTTCATTTCCTACTTTTCGTAATATTTTCCGGAATTGGTCGAAGAAAGCAACAAAAAGTGAAAATTCTAGAAAACTTTCCAGTTTTTTCTCTATTTTGCATACGATTCGTCCTTTTTCCCAAAAATGATCGATAAAAGCATCGAAAACTAAGATTTTTAGCGAAATATACCGTATTTTGCAATTTTTTTCTTGTGATTTGTCATTTTTCCAGAAATGAACGGAGAAAGCAACAAAACCAGAATATATCAGTGAAATTTACAGTTTTTTTATTCTCATTTCCTCACGAATCCTCATTTTTCAGGAATTGGTCGAAGAACGCGAAGAAAAGTGAGAATTTTAGTAAACTTTCCTGTTATTTTCACTATTTTGCTTGCGTTTCGAAATTTTTCCCAGAAATGATCGATAAAAGCATCGAAAACTGAGAAATATATCGAAATATACAGTTTCTTGCTGGGAGTTCTAGCTCGACCTTCGTGGCGGTAGGACGTGTTTTGCGTGAGCTGTTTACGGATAATTTTGTGAGGAACTATCGGCAAGCGAGCTGTCGGCAGCCGGCGAGTTTTCGCCCAGCGGCCCCGTCAACTCGAGCAATACCTCGAGTCCGATGGAGACATCGACTGCTCCAGGGATTACTCCCACACCTTTGTCATCATCACCTGCATCATTTCCGGCACCCGGCACCAAGAACGTTATTCTCCCTCCTAGATTTACCGTCTCCGCGGGAATGTCAACGGCAAATCCATCCCCCACGCCTGGTCTCTCCTCCCGCGACCCGCGACTTAAACGACTCGCTGAGGATACAATGGAGATCGCCAGCACCACCGAGGAGGAGGAATCATTTACTACTGTGAAGCCCAGGAGATATTTCCTCAACTTAGACGAGCAAACAGTTGCTCTGCTGGCTCTTGAAAATCGCTTCGAACCACTCGCGCCGTCTGAGGCGAAGAAAACAAAACGCAACGCCCTTGATACTTCGGGAGGATGTCAAATGGAGGTACCCTCCCCTTCTATGCCATCCACCCCTGAGGCAGACGGGGAAACACAGCGGCCGGAACCGACCAGCGGGGCAAGGTCTCGCCCGCCTGCCCTTCAATTGTATGGGATTCTTAACATTAGGGCTTTAGCGAGGGATCTCCGAGAAGCGCTTAATGGCGCCGATTTCGTGGCGACACGCGTTGGACTCCCGACTCCGTCGAACGTCGACTCGCGCGGGGAGGTTTGCCGAGTGTCGGTGAACTCCACGTGCGACTACCGCAAGGCGAGGGAATTCCTCGACGGACAAGGCATCGCCTACTCAACGTAGGCTGAGCGGCAGGACCAGCTCCACTCCTTCCTTGTGCGCGGCTTGTCCACCGGAACCGCGAAGGAGGAACTGACAGAGGATCTTTTGGCGCTCGGCATTCCGGTGCGGAAGGCCTTCCAGCTCAGAGATAAGGAACAAAGAGCGCTCCCGCTTTTCGTTTTCTCGGCACCATCGACCGCTCAATGGAAACCCGCTGACATTTGCAGAATTACAGCGTTGTCATATTGTAGGGTGACTATCCGCCCCTACAAACACCAGCAGCCGCAGATGTGCTTCCGGTGCAATAGGTTTGGGCATTCCTCAGCCCATTGTCACGCCGCCCCGCGCTGCTGGAAGTGCGCGGGTCCTCATCAAGGCCACGTCTGCACGAAACCACGAACCGAGGAAGCCCTTTGCTGCAACTGCGGCGGCGCGCACCCTGCGATGTCTCGCAAATGCCCAGTCTGGATTGCCGCAAAAGAGAGGAAGATGCAATCTACATCCGCCAGCAGCCCCTCGCAGCGTCTGACACCAAATGCACCCACCTTCCAGCCTGCTTCTCCACCTACCACCAACGCCTGGTCGAACTCAACACCACTCTTCGTGCCTACGCAGGTCCAACCTCCGCGTAGGAAAACACTAAATATGGAGTTCCCGTCCCTTCCCCAGCCATGCCGAAGCAATGAAGAAACAGCAGCCGAACTCAGCATTCCACTGCGGCAAAAGCAGAGAATATCGCCTGTTTCCAGTACCAGCGCTAAAACTCCTCACCCACCTGACGCCATCATCACAGCAATGGAGCAGATGATGGTCCGCCTTCAAGCAACCATCATCTCCCAATTCCAACAATTCGCCTTAAGCCTCCGCGATCTCTTAGCACCGCGCAATGGACCCTAAAACCACCACAAGAAGGGCGCTCTCCATCCTCACAAGGAATGTGGGCGGAGCTATTGTCCGGAAGACACCGGAGCTCCTACACTTCCTTGGGCAACAAAATTTTGACATCATTCTTCTGCAGGAGACACATTTGTCTCCACACACCCGATGGTCTACCCCTGGCTTCACAATATACCGAAAGGACCGCCCTGACAACCCGGATGGCAGCAGATCCAGAGCGGAGGGGGCGTCGCAATAATGGTCTCCAACAAAATTGCAGCGCGGCTTCTTGACCCGCAGCCAACTTCACTCCATTCGCTAGAGACCATCACCATCGTCGCTAGCACATACCTGGGGGAAATGCAGTTCACCTCGTGCTACCTTCCACCACAGCACCGCTTCCGGCAATCCTCCTTCGGGGATGTCTTCCTGCCAGGTATTCCTACCATTTTTGCGGGGGTCCTTAATGCAAAGCACGGCGACTGGGGCTCCCTTAGAGACAATGCATCTGGCAGAGAGCTTCGCCGCTGGGCCACCACGAACCGGGTCCAGGTTCTCGGCCCAAGAGAACCCACCCGGTTCTCCCACACTGGGAAAGGAGATGTACTCGACATCTCTCTCGTCAGCGCGTCCCCACCTCCAAGGACAATGTACACCATCCCGGCATTGACTAGCAACCACCTCCCAGTCGCAGCTTTCTTCGGAACATCACCACTCTTAATACCCATCGCTACCAAAAGGAACCTCAGGAAGGCCAACTGGGAGGCCTTTGCTGAGGACTTAACAGCCCGTCTGTCATCACCAGGGAAGCTGGAAACTCCTGATGATGTCGATGCTGCAACACTCAACCTCGCTTCTAGCATCACTGCTGCTGCTGACGCCACCATCCCACGAAAACCTAGGGGATTCGGAGGGAGACTGGAACTTCCTCAAACCATCATCGCCTCCATTAGGGAGAAAAATAGGATCCGCCGCCGATGGACGCGCACTGGAGAACCGCATTTACGCCGGGAATTCCGGCGACTGCAGAGGGATATTCAGACCAGCATCTCTACCTGGAAAACCCAGATGTGGGAGAAGAAGATCGCCTCCACTAAAACCCAGGACGGTTCTCTGTGGAAGTTCACCAAAGGCCTGACCCTCCGGAGTCATGCTACCATACCCACCGTAGAGCCGAGCACCATCACGCCGGAGGCCTTCGCTGACCACTTAGAGGACGCATTTTCTCCGAATCCAGGTCCTGAACTTCCTCAGATGCCTCCACATCAGTTTCCCATTAACACAGATCCGCCAACAATCACCGCCATGGACGTGAAAGCGTCTCTCCGTCGCCTTAAGACTCGAAAAGCTCCCGGTCCGGACGGAATTGAAAACGAAATACTCCGAAGACTTCCGTCCGCGGCGGTTCTCTGGCTGGTATGCATCACAAACGCCATCATCAGACTGGGCCACTTCCCAGCTTTATGGAAAAGAGCAAAGATCATCCCGATCTTAAAAACTGGAAAGTCTCGCTCCTCCCCAGATAGCTTCCGCCCCATATCGCTGCTGGACGGACTGGGGAATATTGTAGAAAGGACCATACTCCCCTTTTTCCAGAGAACACTATCAGAAAGGAATATCCTCCCGGCGGAGCAATACGGCTTTAGAGAGGAGCACGCCACAACCCACCAACTTCTGCGCGTCCTGCAATTCGTCAGTGCTGCTTTCAACAACAAAAGGCACGTTGCAGCGGCCTTCTTCGACATCACCAAGGCCTTCGACCGAATGTGGCATGCTGGCCTTCTCCATAAGCTCCGTCGACTGGACTTTCCAACATGGCAGATAAACACCATCGCCTCATACCTCTCGGACAGGACCTTCCACGTTTTCTTCGGCGGGATCACCTCTACCACCAGAACCATCAGGGCGGGAGTTCCCCAGGGTAGCATCTGGGGGCCAATCTTGTTCAATATCTTCTGTGCGGACATTCCCACAAAGTTTTACGGCTGCATGACAGCATTTTATGCTGACGATGCTGCGCTACTAGCGAAGTCCTACTCCAGGAAGCTCGCTGTAAAATACTTGCAGCGGGCCATCTACCAGCTTCTTGAATGGTACGACACCTGGAGGTTAGGGGTGAACTCCAAGAAGACACAGACCATTATCTTCTCAATGTTCCGACCGGCGGACGACCCGGACCCAATCATCGTCGGCGCTGAGGAAGTCCATTGGCGAAGCACAGCAGACTACCTTGGAGTCACCCTCGACAGGCGACTCACTCTCCGCAATCATGCACAACAGGTTGCCATAAAAGCGAGGGTTCGCCGGAGGGTCCTCCTGCCGCTCCTAATGTCCCCGGACTTGCCGCTCCATGTTAGGCTGCACCTATACCAGGCAACCATCTTGAGTGCTCTTTTGTACGCCTCCCCCGCCTGGAGCGGGTTCCTGACCCGCACCACGTGGGAAATTCCATCTAAGGCGGAGAGAGCCGTCCTTCGCACCATCCTGCAGCTTGGCTGGCGCTTTGCTAATCCCACCAACTACATATTGACTGGAGCCACCCCAATTCAGGAATTGGCAACCATACGAGCGAAGGCCTTCTTTGCCCGCCTTCCTACCAGAAATTATGCACACCTCCAACGACTGGCCTTGGACACCCCTCAGTGACGCGACTTCTTCCGCAGGCCCATCTCCTCGCAAGGAGGAACTTTGGCAATCCCCCCAAGAGGGAGGAAAAAGTGGAGGTAAAATATCCTTGAAGGTCCACCAACGAAGGAGCCCACCAGCCCGAAGGAGCTCCCTAGGAGGACTGGCAAGAATGGAGGCAGCACCACCAAATGAAGTAAATTATATATATACAGTTTCTTGCTACATTTTTATTGTAAATTGGTAATTTTTTCCAGAATTGATCGAAGAAGGCGACTAAAAGTGACAATTATAGCAAAATATCCAGTTTTTTTCTATTATTCTTGCGATTCGACATATTCCCAAAACTGATCTACAAAAGCACTGAAAACTTATAGTTGTAGCTAAAGGCGCAATGTTTTGCTCTGTTTTTCCATTGATTTGTCATTATATCCAGAAATAATCGAAAAAAGAAACAAAACAAGTACATTTCAGTGAAATTTACTGTTTTTTCTTTCCTATCTCCTTGCGTTTCGTCATTTTTTCCGGAGTAAGTCGAAGATAGCGAAGAAAAGTGAGAATTTTAGAAAAATTTGTAGTTTTGTTTCTCTATTTTGCTTGCGATTCGTCATTTTTTGCAAAAATGATCGATAAAAGAATCGAAAACTGAGAATTTGAGGGAAATATAGAAATTTTTCTACTATTTTTCTGGTGATTTGTTATTTTTTCCAGATATGATCGAAAAAAGAAACACTACCAGAAAATTTAAGGGTAATTTAATGTTTATTCTTACCTATTTCCTTGCGATGCGTCATTTTTTCCGGAATTAGCCAAAGAAAGCAAAGAATAGTGAGAATGTTTGATAAATTTTCAGTTGTTTTTCTCTATTTTGCTTACGATTCGTCATTTTTCGCAAAAATGATCGATAAAAGTATCAAAAACTGATAAATTAAGGGAAATATACAATTTTTGTCCACTATTTTATTTGTGATTTGTAATTTTTTCCAGATATGTTCGAAAAAAGGAACACAGTCACAAAATTTCTGTGAAATTTACTATTTTTTCTTTCCTATCTCCTTGCGATTCGTCATTTTTTCCGGAATTACACGAATAAAGCAAAGAAAAGTGAGAATTTTAGAAAAATTTTCAGTGTTTTATCTCTATTTGGCTTGCGATTCGTCATTTTTCACAAAAATGATCGATAAAAGTATTCAAAAGTGAGAATTTAAGGGAAATATACAATTTTTTCCACTTTTTGTCTTGCGATTTGTCATTTTTTCCAGATATGATCGAAAAAAGAAACAAAACCAGAAACTTTCAATGAAATTTACAGTTTTTTCTTTCCTTTCTTCTTGCGATTCGTCATTATTTCCGGAATTAGTCGAAAAAAGCGAAGAAAAGTTAGAATTTTAGAAAAATTTTCAGTGATTTATCTCTATTTTGCTTGCGATTCGCCATTTTTCGCAAAAATGATCGATAAAAGTATTAAAAAGTGAGAATTTAAGGGAAATATACAATTATTTTCCACTGTTTTATTTGTGATTTGTAATTTTTTCCTGATATGATCGAAAAACGGAACACAGTCACAAAATTTCTGTGAAATTTACTATTTTTTCTTTCCTATCTCCTTGCGATTCGTCATTTTTTCCGGAATTAGACGAAAAAAGCGAAGAAAAGTGTGAATTTTAGAAATATTTCTAGTGTTATATCTCTATTTGGCTTGTTAATCGACATTTTTATAAAAATGATCGATAAAAGTATCGAAAACTGACATATTAAGGGAAATATACAATTTTTTCCACTAGTTTTCTTATGATTTGTCATTTTTTCCAGATATGATCGAAATAAGGAAAACAACCAGAGAATTTCAGTGAAATTTACTGTTTTTTCTTTCCTATCTCCTTGCGATTCGTTATTATTTCCGGAATAAGTCGAAAAAAGCGATGAAAAGTGAGAATTTTAGAAAAATTTCCAGCGTTTTATCTCTATTTTGCTTGCGATTCGTCATTTTTTCCAAAAATAATCGATAAAAGTATCGAAAACTGAGAAATTAAGGGAAATGTACAATTTTTTCCACTATTTTCTTATGATTTGTCATTTTTTGCAGATATGATCAAAAAAGGAACACAACCACAAAATTTCTTTGAAATTTACTATTTTTTCTTTCCTATCTAGTTGCGATTCGTCATTTTTCCGGAATTTGTCGAAAAAAGTGATGAGAAGTGAGAATTTTAGAAACATTTTCAGTTTTTTTTCTCTATTATGCCTGCGATTCGTCTTTTTTTGCAAAAATGATATATAATAGTATCGAAGTCCGAGAATTTAATGGAAATATACAATTTTTTTCCACTATATTTATTGAGATTTGTCATTTTTTCCAGATATGATCGAAGAAAGAAACACAACCAGAAAATTTCAATTTACTGTTTTTTCTTTCCTATCTTCTTGCGATTCGTCATTTTTTCCGGAATAAGTCGAACAAAAGGAAGAAAAGTGAGTGATCTAGATAAATTTTCAGTTTTTATTTTCTATTATGCTTGCGATTCGTCATTTATCGCAAAAAAATCGATAAAAATATCGAAAACTGAGAATTGGAGAGAAATATACAATTTTTTCCATAATTTTTCTTGTGATTTGTTATTTTTCCAGATATAATCGAAAAAAGGAACACCACCACAAAATTTCAGTGAAGTCTATTTTTAATCTGTCCTATCTCCTTGCGATTCGTCATTTTTTCCGGAATAAGTCGAAAAAAGCGATGAAAAATGAGAATTTTAGAAAAATTTTCAGTTTTTTTTCTCTACATTGCTTGCGATTCGTCATTTTTCGCCAAATTGATCGATAAAATAATCGAAAACAGAGAATTTAAGGGAAATAAACAATTTTTTCCAGTTTTTTTCTTGTGATTTGTTATTTCTTCCTAGATATTATCGAAAAAAGAATCACAACCAGAAAATTTCAGTGAAATTTACGGATTTTTCTTTCCTATCTTCTTGCAAATATTCATTTTTTCCGGAATAAGTCGAAAAAAGAGAATAAAAGTGAGAATTTTAGAAAAATCTTCAGTGTTTTATCTCTATTTTGCTTGCGATTCGCCATTTTTCGCAAAAATGATCGATAAAAGTATTAAAAAGTGAGAATTTAAGGGAACTATACAATTTTTTTCTACTGTTTTATTTGTGATTTGTAATTTTTTCCTGATATGTTCGAAAAACGGAACACAGTCACAAAATTTCTGTGAAATTTACTATTTTGTCTTTCCTATCTCCTTGCGATTCGTCATTTTTTCCGGAATTAGACGAAAAAAGCGAAGAAAAGTGTGAATTTTAGAAATATTTCTAGTGTTTTATCTCTATTTGGCTTGTTAATCGACATTTTTATAAAAATGATCGATAAAAGTATCGAAAACTGACATTTTAAGGGAAATATACAATTTTTTCCACTATTTTTCTTATGATTTGTCATTTTTTCCAGATATGATCGAAAAAAGGAACACAACCAGAGAATTTCAGTGAAATTTACTGTTTTATCTTTCCTATCTCCTAGCGATAGGTCATTTTTCCGGAATTTGTCGAAAAAAGCGATGAGAAGTGAGAATTTTAGAAACATTTTCAGTTTTTATTCTCTATTATGCTTGCGATTCGTCATTTTTCGCAAAAAAGATCGATAAAAATATCGAAAACTGAGAATTGGAGAGAAATATACAATTTTTTCAATAATTTTTCTAGCGATTTGTAATTTTTCCAGATATGATCGAAAAAAGGAACACGACCAGAAAATTTCAGTGAAGTCTAATGTTTTATATGTCCTATCTCCTTGCGATTCGTTATTATTTCCGGAATAAGTCGAAAAAAGCGATGAAAAGTGAGAATTTTAGAAAAATTCCACTGTTTTATCTCTATTTTGCTTGCGATTCATCATTTTTTCCAAACATAATCGATAAAAGTATCGAAAACTGAGAAATTATGGGAAATGTACAATTTTTTTCCACTATTTTCTTAAGATTTTTCATTTTTTGCAGATATGATCGAAGAAAGAATCAACCAGAAAATTTCAGTGTAATTTACTGTTTTATCTTTCCTAGCTCCTTGCGATTGGTCATTTTTCCGGAATTTGTCGAAAAAAGCGATGAGAAGTGAGAATTTTAGAAACATTTTCAGTTTTTTTTCTCTATTATGCCTGCGATTCGTCTTTTTTTGCAAAAATGATATATAATAGTATCGAAGTCCGAGAATTTAATGGAAATATACAATTTTTTCCACTATTTTTATTGAGATTTGTTATTTTTCCAGATATGATCGAAAAAAGGAACACCACCACAAAATTTCAGTGAAATTTACTGTTTTATCTTTCCTAGCTCCTAGCGATTGGTCATTTTTCCGGAATTTGTCGAAAAAATCGATGAGAAGTGAGAATTTTAGAAACATTTTCAGTTTTTATTCTCTATTATGCTTGCGATTCGTCATTTTTCGCAAAAAAGATCGATAAAAATATCGAAAACTGAGAATTGGAGAGAAATATACAATTTTTTCAATAATTTTTCTAGCGATTTGTAATTTTTCCAGATATGATCGAAAAAAGGAACACTACCAGAAAATTTCAGTGAAGTCTAATGTTTTATATGTCCTATCTCCTTGCGATTCGTCATTTTTTCCTGAATAAGTCGAAAAAAGCGATGAAAAGTGAGAATTTTTTGAAAAATTTTCAGTGTTTTATCTCTATTTTGCTTTCGAATCGTCATTTTTCGCAAAAATAATCGATAAAAGTATCGAAAACTGAGAAATTATGGGAAATGTACAATTTTTTTCCACTATTTTCTTAAGATTTTTCATTTTTTGCAGATATGATCGAAGAAAGAATCAACCAGAAAATTTCAGTGTAATTTACTGTTTTATCTTTCCTAGCTCCTTGCGATTGGTCATTTTTCCGGAATTTGTCGAAAAAAGCGATGAAAAGTGAGAATTTTAGAAAAATTCCAGTGTTTTATGTCTATTTTGCTTGCGATTCATCATTTTTTCCAAAAATTATCGATAAAAGTATCGAAAACTGAGAAATTATGGGAAATGTACAATTTTTTTCCACTATTTTCTTAAGATTTTTCATTTTTTGCAGATATGATCGAAGAAAGAATCAACCAGAAAATTTCAGTGTAATTTACTGTTTTATCTTTCCTAGCTCCTTGCGATTGGTCATTTTTCCGGAATTTGTCGAAAAAAGCGATGAGAAGTGAGAATTTTAGAAACATTTTCAGTTTTTTTCTCTATTATGCCTGCGATTCGTCTTTTATTGCAAAAATGATATATAATAGTATCGAAGTCCGAGAATTTAATGGAAATATACAATTTTTTCCACTATTTTTATTGAGATTTGTCATTTTTTCCAGATATGATCGAAGAAAGAAACACAACCAGAAAATTTCAATTTACTGATTTTTCTTTCCTATCTTCTTGCGATTCGTCATTTTTTCCGGAATAAGTCGAAGAAAAGGAAGAAAAGTGAGAGATTTAGACAAATTTTCAGTTTTTATTCTCTATTATGCTTGCGATTCGTCATTTTTCGCAAAAAAGATCGATAAAAATATCAAAAACTGAGAATTGGAGAGAAATATACAATTTTTTCCATAATTTTTCTAGTGATTTGTAAGGAAATGGGCTCCCGTTCCTCCACGGCAGCATGAGGATGTGTGTGTGCTTCTTTCCATCCGTGCGAATAGCGTACCTTGCATGAGTGGTCCCACGCTTTCGCACCTACGGTAGACACATTCCTCGCACGTGGAAGTATAGCTCCCTTTCTCTGGAGGACAGGGAGGGTGTACTCTACACCGTGAGAATCGCCGATCTTGCGGCGATTCTTGACTCCGCGGTGGGAAGAGCGGAGAGTGAAGGGAGTCAGTCGTCAATGGGAGTGTGGGTCGGGAGTACGGTGATGCGAGAGCACGGGGGATGTTCAGAAACGGATTAAGTTTTAACATTTGGTGTCTTTCCGCGTTCCCTGTCCTCACCTCGGCGGACCCCCCAGTTTTGGGAGTGCTAACATTTTGGTGTCAGAAGTGGGATGGACAGGTAAGGATATTTCTGGTATATCAATGTTCTGCTGCAGATGAAGCAAACCCATTTCAAGTTCAGCAATCTTTTTTTCCACGGAAGGTGCCATTTTGTCTCCATCTCTATCAGCTCTTCCAGATTCCTTGACATATGATTTGAAGTAAGGCGCCACAGCATTGCTGACATATGCATGTAATGTTTCATAAGGTGAGCCATCACTTAGGTTTAATATGTGAAGCTGTGAATGAATGTTCTTATCTGCTTCGATCACAGACCCTCTTTTTATACATACAAGGCTGTTCATCTTTGGATTAGTGAAGTGAACCTCATTGGATATGAAGTAGGATATTTGAATATCATCATCTGATTCTCCAGGTTGCTCACTATCTTCATCTTTAGAGGAATTCCTCTGGATAAACAACGCTCTCACTTGCTGATCGCTTAGATATTTTCTGATGCTCTCCGCGTGGTCTTTTTCTTCCAAAGCAGCATTAAAAGCCGGTGAAACTTCATCGCTTTCTTCAAGTAGTACAGTAACCACTTTCTTCAGATAATTAATAAACGCATTGTAATCGACTATTGCAACATTTTGAGCCACTGGAGTGGCTTCTAATGAGCTTTCTGTTTGCTCCATCTTCCCGGTTGTGGATGGATTTTACCCAAATAAGAACTTATCCATTACACCTCGTTCATCGAGCGACAAATCTTGCGTCCTCACAGTCGCCTCAATAAGGTGCAAGAAGAAAATATTGTTGGGAAAATATTCCGGGATTGTGGGGTTAGATTTTCTCCGAGAGCACGGCGCCGTAATCGATTTAAGGAGGGCGGAGTTGCGGCTCGGAGAGAATGTGGTGCCTCTTGGTGAGGAAGAATATCGGCGATGGGCGCCGGGATCGACGGCAGCGGCCCCTACCAGTAACGACGGTGAGGCGAGGGAGGAGAAAAGCTGCCGAGAGGCGGCAAGGGGTCGTCGTCCGCTCGTGGATATACCGGTGAGGCTGGCGGTGGCGGAAGTGATACCATCCCGGAGCACGAAGTTGTTTCGCTTGGAACTTCCCGTGGATCAATGGAAGGAAGGGCAGACATACATTCTGGAGTCGGGTTTTGAGAACGATAACTGTTGGGTGGCTAGGAGCGTGGGCAAAATCGGGAAAGACGGAACGGTTATGGCGCAGGTGAGCAATTTCGGTTTTGAGGAAACAACCTTAGGGAAAGGTGTAGTAATCGCGTTAGTTAGTGAAGTGGTCGACGGAGGAAGCGAGGGCGAAAATGCCGTATTGCGCGATAGATGTGAGAAGGGAGTGCGGTGGATTAGATCGATAAATACCGAAAACAATGCAAGGGACTTGGGCACAAAATTAAAACACTTGCCCCCAGAAGATAAGAACGTGCTATTGCCTGTGTTGGAGGAATACCAAGAACTGTTTCTGGAATTGGATAGTCCACCCGCAACCCATTTAATCGCGCATGATATCCCCACGGGAGACGCGCGCCCTATTTATAGGAAGCCCTACCGTACGCCATTCCATCAAAAACCGCTGATAGAGCAACTCGTACGAGAACAGCTGGACGCGGGGATTATTGTACCTAGCGAAAGCCCTTGGGCTTCCCCTGTTGTGATTGTTCCGAAAAAAACAGCCGATGGGACGCCGAAATATCGGTTCTGCGTTGATTTTCGGTCACTCAACGCAGTTACTAAGCCGGACGTCTACCCCATTCCGAACATCGTGGAAACACTTGATTATTTAGGGGGATGTAAGTACTTCACTACGCTAGACTTAACGAGTGGGTACCACCAGATTCCAATGGGGCGCGAATCGCAAGAAAAGACCGCATTCATAGTTGATAGTGGCCATTATGAATACGTCAGGATGCCATTTGGGCTCAGAAACGCGCCGGCGACATTCCAGCGGATGATGGACGGGGTACTCCGTGGGCTGAAACCGACGCAGTGCCTTGTGTATCTCGATGACGTTATCATTTTTAGCAACAGCATAAAAGAACACGCTAAAAGGTTACGCCTTGTTTTAGAGAAACTTAGGAGTGCCAGACTTTCACTGAAGTTAGAGAAGTGCCACTTCGCGCAAGAGGAAGTGAAGTATTTAGGTCACATAATAAGTGGAAAGGGGATATGTCCGGACCCAGAGAAAATATCCGCTGTAAGGGATTATCCAACGCCAAAATCCACGAAGGAAGTGCGGTCGTTCCTAGGGTTGGCGAATTATTATCGTCGATTCATAGAGAACTACGCGGTCATCGCACGCCCTCTTACAAGATTGCTAAAGAAGGGCGTGGCATTTGTTTGGACTCCGGAATGCGACGAGACGCTAGAGACTTTAAAGGGCGCGCTAGTAAACAGCCCCGTACTCGTCTATCCCGACTTCTCGCTGCCTTTCGTAATCTCTACTGACGCTAGCAATTTCGCGGTCGGGGCGGTGTTGTCCCAGGTCGTGAACGGACACGAGCATCCCGTGGCTTACGCTTCCAGACAGCTGAAGGCGGCAGAACTGAATTATTCCACTACGGAGAAAGAGTTACTCGCTGTAGTTTTTGGAATCAATCAGTATCGTTGTTATGTGACGGGACGCAGATTTAAGGTATATACCGATCATTCAGCAATAAAGTGGCTATTTGAGCTTAAGGATCCAAGTAGCCGTTTAATGAGGTGGTCCCTTAGATTAGCTGAGTATGATTTCGAGGCGGTACATAAGCCCGGGAAATGTCATGCAAATGCAGATGCGCTCAGTCGAAAGGTGAGAGGAGTCACGGTGGAGGGGAGTGTCAATTTCGGGAAGGCACAGGAGCGGGATGAAGAGTGTAAGGAATGGAGAAGAAATATGGACTTCTTACTGATAGATGGTGTAGTGCATCGTAGAACAAAGGATGGGAACCGAATAGCGGTCCCCGTTTCACTTAGAGAACAGATATTGTTGCAATGTCATGACCATGCGTAATCGGGACATTTGGGAGTGAACGCCACGAGGGCTAGACTTTTGTCCCAATATTGGTGGCCGGGAATTAGGAGGCAAGGGGAAGAATACGCAAGAAATTGTGTCTCTTGCAAACTAAGGAGTCCTTATGGAAGGAGCCGAGCGCCCCTACAGCCACTTCCTGCTACGAACAGGCCGTTCGATTTTGTGGCTTTAGACGTTGTAGGGCCCCTTCCGAAAACGAACCGAGGAAATAGATTCATTTTGACGATTATGGATCATTTTTCACGGTACATCGTGATGGTGGCCTTGCCGGACCAAACGGCGGAGTCAGTGTCGGGGGCTTTGGTGAAAGAATGGATTTTACGGTTCGGCGTCCCTCAAAAAGTTCTGACAGACCAAGGAACTAACTTTATGTCAGAGTTGTTTAAGGGAGTTTGTAAGTTGCTGCAGGTGAAACAGTTGAGAACCTCCTCATACCACCCGGAAACGAACGGCCGAGTGGAAAGGGTACACCGGACAATTGCACAGATGCTCAGTCATTATGTCAATAGTAAACATAATGACTGGGACGAGTGGTTAAACTATGCGGTGACTGCATACAATACAAGTGTGCATCGAAGCACGAAGTATTCACCGCACGAGTTGGTTTTCGGATTCACGATGACGACGCCGTTCGAATGTGTTTCGCGTGAGGTTGAAGACTTCGATGACGGCGCTGTGGCGAATTTGCGTTCCCGATTACAGAAGATGTGGGGCAAGTGCCGCAAAAACAATATGAGGGCACAAAAACAGCAGATAAAGGGATCGAAAGTTAAGGGTAGTGACAGGAAATATCGGGTAGGCGATTATGTCTACCTAAGTGACCCTTGTCTGAAGGTGGGGCAGATAAAGAAATTTCACAAACCTTGGAAGGGCCCCTATCCTATAAAGTCTGTTTTCCCTCCCTGCAATGTGCTATTGGGGCTCCCTTTCCGCGACTTGTTAGTGCACGTAAATCGTGTTAAACCTTATCTAGGCCCAATTCCTCCACCTAAGACAGGTTGCAGCGGAGAAAGGCGTCCAGGGCGGCCACGGAAGGCGGAGAAGCCATTGACACCCACGGGAACACAGCTCTCATTGTCCACATGGGATTCTGATGAGATAAGCGGGACCCCCAACGGCGGAGACGGCGCGGCGCCTTCCTGCGTGCCGGACGAGGACAACGAAGGGGCGATAGAGATGACACCACCAGCTGAGGAGATAGTGGAGGACACTCGACCTTCCGCCTGCCCCCTTCCACAGCGCTCGCCTTACGAGACGAGGTCCAGACGACCCTTCCCTCCCTCTGTGACGCAACGGTACAATCTACGGTCACGTGGGCCATTACCGCCACTTTCGGAGGAAGTGGAACTATAGAACATGGGGTTCGTTGTGGTTTTGTTTTTAGGAGTTATGTGTACGGTGATGGGGCAGAGTATAAGGAAGTCGGAGGGGCAAAGGCACATGTTTGGTGTAGTGTCGAGTCATGCGAGCGTGATGCTTTCACGGGAGTGTTGTGGACGCAATAAAATGTGCGCGTCCCAGTGGAGGACTATGGACACGAGGACGATGGAGGACCATAACTGTTTCTTTTGAGTTTTTTTTAATATGATTGTAGAATTACTTGTTGATATTTTTTTTTTGGGGGGGGTTATTAGGTATTAGTTAGGTGTTAGGGTTTTAGATAGATATTCTGAGTTGCACATATCGCAACTCAGATTCGTTAGGGAGTAATGTAAGGAAATGGGCTCCCGTTCCTCCACGGCAGCATGAGGATGTGTGTGTGCTTCTTTCCATCCGTGCGAATAGCGTACCTTGCATGAGTGGTCCCACGCTTTCGCACCTACGGTAGACACATTCCTCGCACGTGGAAGTATAGCTCCCTTTCTCTGGAGGACAGGGAGGGTGTACTCTACACCGTGAGAATCGCCGATCTTGCGGCGATTCTTGACTCCGCGGTGGGAAGAGCGGAGAGTGAAGGGAGTCAGTCGTCAATGGGAGTGTGGGTCGGGAGTACGGTGAAGCGAGAGCACGGGGGATGTTCAGAAACGGATTAAGTTTTAACATTTGGTGTCTTTCCGCGTTCCCTGTCCTCACCTCGGCGGACCCCCCAGTTTTGGGAGTGCTAACATTTTAACATTTTTTTTGATTTGTAATTTTTCCAGATATGATCGAAAAAAAAACACTACCAGAAAATTTCAGTGAAGTCTAATGTTTTATATGTCCTATCTCCTTGCGATTCGTCATTTTTTCCGGAATAAGTCGAAAAAAGCGATGAAAAGTGAGAATTTTAGAAAAATTTTTAGTGTTTTATCTCTATTTTGCTTTCGAATCATCATTTTTCGCAAAAATGATCGATAAATGTTTCGAAGACTGAGAGTTTAACTGAAGGATACAATTTTTTTCCATTATTTTTCTTGTGATTTTTCATTTTTTCCAGATATGATCAAAAAAGAAACAACCAGAAAATTTCTGTGAAATTTACTGTTTTTTCTTTCCTTTCTCCTTGCAATTCGTCATTTTTTCCGGAATTAGTCGAAGAGAGCGAAGAAAAGTGAGAATTTTAGAAATATTTTCAGTTTTTTTTCTCTATTATGCTTGCGATTCGTCATTTTTCGCAAAAATTATCGATAAAAGTATCGAAAACTGAGAATTTATTGGAAATATACAATTTTTTCCACTATTTTTTTATGATTTGTCATTTTTTCCAGATATGATCGAAATAAGGAACACAACCAGAGAATTTCAGTGAAATTTACTGTTTTTTCTTTCCTATCTCCTTGCGATTCGTTATTATTTCCGGAATAAGTCGAAAAAAGCGATAAAAAGTGAGAATTTTAGAAAAATTTCCAGCGTTTTATCTCTATTTTGCTTGCGATTCGTCATTTTTCACAAAAATTATCGATAAAAGTATCGATAACTGAGAATTTATAGGAAATATACAATTTTTTCCACTATTTTTCTTGTGATTTGTCATTTTTTCCAGATATGATCGAAAAAGGAAACACAACCAGAAAAAATCCGGGAAATTTACTGTTTTTTCTTTAATATCTCCTTTCCATTCGTCATTTTTTAGGAATTAGTCGAAGAAAACGAAGAAAAGTGAGAATTTTAGAAACTTTTTCAGTTTTTTTTCTCTATTTTGCTTGCGATTCGTAATTTTTCGCAAAAATGATCGACGAAAGTATCGAAAACCGAGAATTTTAGGAAAATATAGATTTTTTTACATTATTTTATTTCTGATTTGTTATTTTTTCCAGATATGATCGAAAAAAGAAACACACCCAGACAATTTCAGTTAAATTTACTGTTATTTCTTTCCTATCTCCTTGCGATTCTTCATTTCTTCCGGAATTAATCAAAGAAAATGAAGAAAAGTGAGAGTTTTTGATACATTATCATTTTTTTTCTCTATTTTGCTTGTGAATCGTATTTTCTCGCAAAAATGATCGATGAAAGTATCGAAAACTGAGATATTAAGGAAAATATACAAATTTTTTCCACTAATTTTCGTGAGATTTGTCATTTTTTCCAGATATGATCGAAGAAAGAAACACAACAAGAAAATTTCAATTTACTGTTTTTTCTTTCCTATCTTCTTGCGATTCGTCATTTTTTCCGGAATAAGTCGAAGAAAAGGAAGAAAAGTGAGTGATCTAGACAAATTTTCAGTTTTTATTCTCTATTATGCTTGCGATTCGTCATTTTTCGCAAAAAAAATCGATAATAATATCGAAAACTGAGAATTGGAGAGAAATATACAATTTATTCCATAATTTTACTTGTGATTTGTTATTTTTCCAGATATGATCGAAAAAAGGAACACCACCACAAAATTTCAGTGAAGTCTAATGTTTAATCTGTCCTATCTCCTTGCGATTCGTCATTTTTTCCGGAATAAGTCGAAAAAAGCGATGAAAAATGAGAATTTTAGAAATATTTTCAGTTTTTTTTCTCTACATTGCTTGCGATTCGTCATTTTTCGCCAAATTGATCGATAAAATAATCGAAAACAGAGAATTTAAGGGAAATAAACAATTTTTTCCAGTTTTTTTCTTGTGATTTGTTATTTCTTCCTAGATATTATCGAAAAAAGAATCACAACTAGAAAATTTCATTGAAATTTACTGTTTTTTTCTTCCTATCTTCTTGCAAATATTCATTTATTCCGGAATAAGTCGAAAAAGGAGATGAAAAGTGAGAATTTTAGAATAATTTTTAGTTTTTTTCTCTATTTTGCTTGCGATTCGTCATTTAACGCAAAAATTATCGATAAAAGAATCAAAAACAGAGAATTTAAGGGAAATATACAATTCTTTTCAACTATTTTTCTTGTGATTTGTCATTTTTTCCAGATATGATCTAAAAAAGAAACACACCCCGGAAATTTCAGTGAAATTTACTATTTTTTCTTTACTATCTTCTTGCGATTTGTCATTTTTTCAAGTATTAGACGAAGATAGTGAAGAAAATTTGATAATTTTAGAGAATTTTTTTAGTTTTTTATCACTATTTTGCTTGCGATACGTCATTTTTTTTTAAAAGGATCGAGAAATGTATCGAAAACTAATAAATCAAGGGATATATACAATTTTCCTTCACTATTTTCCTTTTGATTTGTTATTGTTTCCAGATATGATCAAAAAGTAAACACAACCAGAAAAAATCCGGGAAATTTACTGTTTTTTCTTTCCTATCTCCTTTCGATTGGTCATTTTTTAGGAATTTATTCGATGAAAGCGAAGAAAAGTGAGAATTTTAGGAAAAATTTCAGTTTTTTTTCTCTATTTTGCTTGTGATTCGTCATTTTTCGCAAAATTGATCATTAAATGTATCGAAAACTGAGAATTTTATGGAAAAATACAATTTTTTTCTACTATTTTTCTTGTGATTTGTTATTTTTTCCAGATATGATCGAAAAAAGAAGCACAACCAGAATATTTCAGTGAAAATTAAGGTTTTTTATTTCCTATCCCCTTGTGATTCGTCATTTTTTCTAGAATTAGTCGAAATAAGCGAAGAAAAGTCAGAATATTAGAAAATGTTTCAGTTTTTTTTCTGTACTTTGCTTGCGATTCGTCAGTTTTTGCTATAATGATCGATAAAAGTATCGAAAATTGAGATTTTAAGGGAAATATACAATTTTTTTCCACTATTTTTCTTGTGATTTGTCATTTTTTCCAGATATGATCTAAAAAAGAAACACACCCCGGAAATTTCAGTGAAATTTACTATTTTTTCTTTACTATCTTCTTGCGATTTGTCATTTTTTCAAGTATTAGACGAAGATAGTGAAGAAAATTTGATAATTTTAGAGAATTTTTTTAGTTTTTTATCACTATTTTGCTTGCGATACGTCATTTTTTTCTAAAAGGATCGAGAAATGTATCGAAAACTAATAAATCAAGGGATATATACAATTTTCCTTCACTATTTTCCTTTTGATTTGTTAATGTTTCCAGATATGATCAAAAAGTAAACACAACCAGAAAAAATCCGGGAAATTAACTGTTTTTTCTTTCCTATCTCCTTTCGATTGGTCATTTTTTAGGAATTTATTCGATGAAAGCGAAGAAAAGTGAGAATTTTAGGAAAAATTTCAGTTTTTTTTTCTCTATTTTGCTTGTGATTCGTCATTTTTCGCAAAATTGATCATTAAAAGTATCGAAAACTGAGAATTTTATGGAAAGATACAATTTTTTTCTACTATTTTTCTTGTGATTTGTTATTTTTTCCAGATATGATCGAAAAAAGAAGCACAACCAGAATATTTCAGTGAAAATTAAGGTTTTTTATTTCCTATCCCCTTGTGATTCGTCATTTTTTCTCGAATTAGTCGAAATAAGCGAAGAAAAGTCAGAATATTAGAAAATGTTTCAGTTTTTTTTCTGTACTTTGCTTGCGATTCGTCAGTTTTTGCTATAATGATCGATAAAAGTATCGATAATTGTGATTTTAAGGGAAATATACAATTTTTTTCCACTATTTTTCTTGTGATTTGTAATTTTTTCCAGATATGTTCGAAAAAAGGAACACAGTCACAAAATTTCTGTGAAATTTACTATTTTTTCTTTCCTATCTCCTTGCGATTCGTCATTTTTTCCGGAATTTGTAGAGGAAAACGAAGAAAAATGAGAATTTTAGACATATTTTCAGTTTTTTTTTCTATTTTGCTGCGATTCATCATTTTTCGCAAAAATGATCGATAAAAGTATCGAAAACTGAGAATTTAAGGGAAATACACAATTTTTTTCAACTATTTTTCTTGTGATTTGTAATTATTTCAGATATGATCGAAAAAGGAAACACAACCAGAAAATTTCAGTGAGGTCTAATGTTTTATCTTACCTATTTCCTTTCGATTCGTCATTTTTTAGGAATTTATTCGAAGGAAGCGAAGAAAAGTGAGAATTTTAGGAAAAATTTTAGTGTTTTTTCTCTATTTTGCTTGTGATTTGTAATTTTTCGCTAAAATGATGAATAATAGTATCTAAATCTGAGAATTTAGGGAAATATACAATTTTTTTGCACTATTTGTCTTGCAATTTGTCATTTTTTCCAGATATGATCGAAAAAAGAAACACACCCAGGAAATTTCAGTGAAATTTACTATATTTTCTTTACTATCTCCTTGCGATTTGTCATTTTTTCAAGTATTAGTCGAAGATAGCGAAGAAAGTTGAGAATTTTAGAGAATTTTTTTTTTTGTTTTTTATCTCTATTTTTCTTGCGATACGTCATTTCTTTCTAAAAGGATCGATAAATGTATCGAAAACTAAGAATTCAAGGGAAATATACAATTTTCCTTCACTATTTTCCTTTTGATTTGTTATTGTTTCCAGATTTGATCAAAAAGTATACACAACCAGAAAAAATCCGGAAAATTTACTGTTTTTTCTTTCCTATCTCCTTTCGATTCGTCATTTTTTAGGAATTTATTCGAAGGAAGCGAAGAAAAGTGAGAATTTTAGGAAAAATTTCAGTTTTTTTTCTCTATTTTGCTTGTGATTTGTAATTTTTCACAAAAATGATGAATAAAAGTATCTAAATCTGAGAATTTAAGGGAAAAATACAATTTTTTTCCACTATTTTTCCTGTGATTTGTCATTTTTTCAAGATATGATCTTAAAAGAAACACAGCCAGAAAATGTAAGGAAAATTTACTGTTTTTTTTCCTATCTCTTTGCGATGCGTCATTTTTTTCGGAATTATTCGGAGAAAGCGATGAAAAGTGAGAATTTTAGAAACATTTTCAGTTTTTTTCTCTATTAATCTTGCGATTCGTCATTTTTTGCAAAAATGATCGATAAAAGTATCGAAAACTGAGAATTTAAGGGAAATTTACAATTTTTTTCAACTATTTTTTGTTATTTGTCATTTTTTCCAGATATGATCGAAAAAAGAAACACAACCAGAGAATTTCAGTGAAATTTACTGTTTTTTCTTTCCTATCTCCTTGCGATTCGTTATTATTTCCGGAATAAGTCGAAAAAAGCGATAAAAAGTGAGAATTTTAGAAAAATTTCCAGCGTTTTATCTCTATTTTGCTTGCGATTCGTCATTTTTCACAAAAATTATCGATAAAAGTATCGATAACTGAGAATTTATAGGAAATATACAATTTTTTCCACTATTTTTCTTGTGATTTGTCATTTTTTCCAGATATGATCGAAAAAGGAAACACAACCAGAAAAAATCCGGGAAATTTACTGTTTTTTCTTTAATATCTCCTTTCCATTAGTCATTTCTTAGGAATTAGTCGAAGAAAACGAAGAAAAGTGAGAATTTTAGAAACTTTTTCAGTTTTTTTTCTCTATTTTGCTTGCGATTCGTAATTTTTCGCAAAAATGATCGACGAAAGTATCGAAAACCGAGAATTTTAGGAAAATATAGATTTTTTTACATTATTTTATTTCTGATTTGTTATTTTTTCCAGATATGATCGAAAAAAGAAACACAACCAGACAATTTCAGTTAAATTTACTGTTCTTTCTTTCCTATCTCCTTGCGATTCTTCATTTCTTCCGGAATTAATCAAAGAAAATGAAGAAAAGTGAGAGTTTTTGATACATTATCATTTTTTTTCTCTATTTTGCTTGTGAATCGTATTTTCTCGCAAAAATGATCGATGAAAGTATCGAAAACTGAGATATTAAGGAAAATATACAAATTTTTTCCACTAATTTTCGTGAGATTTGTCATTTTTTCCAGATATGATCGAAGAAAGAAACACAACAAGAAAATTTCAATTTACTGTTTTTTCTTTCCTATCTTCTTGCGATTCGTCATTTTTTCCGGAATAAGTCGAAAAAAAGGAAGAAAAGTGAAAGATCTAGACAAATTTTCAGTTTTTATTCTCTATTATGCTTGCGATTCGTCATTTTTCGCAAAAAAAATCGATAAAAATATCGAAAACTGAGAATTGGAGAGAAATATACAATTTATTCCATAATTTTACTTGTGATTTGTTATTTTTCCAGATATGATCGAAAAAAGGAACACCACCACAAAATTTCAGTGAAGTCTAATGTTTAATCTGTCCTATCTCCTTGCGATTCGTCATTTTTTCCGGAATAAGTCGAAAAAAGCGATGAAAAATGAGAATTTTAGAAATATTTTCAGTTTTTTTTCTCTACATTGCTTGCGATTCGTCATTTTTCGCCAAATTGATCGATAAAATAATCGAAAACAGAGAATTTAAGGGAAATAAACAATTTTTTCCAGTTTTTTTCTTGTGATTTGTTATTTCTTCCTAGATATTATCGAAAAAAGAATCACAACTAGAAAATTTCATTGAAATTTACTGTTTTTTTCTTCCTATCTTCTTGCAAAAATTCATTTATTCCGGAATAAGTCGAAAAAGGAGATGAAAAGTGAGAATTTTAGAATAATTTTTAGTTTTTTTTCTCTATTTTGCTTGCGATTCGTCATTTTTCGCAAAAATTATCGATAAAAGAATCAAAAGCAGAGAATTTAAGGGAAATATACAATTCTTTTCAACTATTTTTCTTGTGATTTGTCATTTTTTCCAGATATGATCTAAAAAAGAAACACACCCCGGAAATTTCAGTGAAATTTACTATTTTTTCTTTACTATCTTCTTGCGATTTGTCATTTTTTCAAGTATTAGACGAAGATAGTGAAGAAAATTTGATAATTTTAGAGAATTTTTTTAGTTTTTTATCACTATTTTGCTTGCGATACGTCATTTTTTTTTAAAAGGATCGAGAAATGTATCGAAAACTAATAAATCAAGGGATATATACAATTTTCCTTCACTATTTTCCTTTTGATTTGTTATTGTTTCCAGATATGATCAAAAAGTAAACACAACCAGAAAAAATCCGGGAAATTTACTGTTTTTTCTTTCCTATCTCCTTTCGATTGGTCATTTTTTAGGAATTTATTCGATGAAAGCGAAGAAAAGTGAGAATTTTAGGAAAAATTTCAGTTTTTTTTCTCTATTTTGCTTGTGATTCGTCATTTTTCGCAAAATTGATCATTAAATGTATCGAAAACTGAGAATTTTATGGAAAGATACAATTTTTTTCTACTATTTTTCTTGTGATTTGTTATTTTTTCCAGATATGATCGAAAAAAGAAGCACAACCAGAATATTTCAGTGAAAATTAAGGTTTTTTATTTCCTATCCCCTTGTGATTCGTCATTTTTTCTAGAATTAGTCAAAATAAGCGAAGAAAAGTCAGAATATTAGAAAATGTTTCAGTTTTTTTTCTGTACTTTGCTTGCGATTCGTCAGTTTTTGCTATAATGATCGATAAAAGTATCGAAAATTGAGATTTTAAGGGAAATATACAATTTTTTTCCACTATTTTTCTTGTGATTTGTCATTTTTTCCAGATATGATCTAAAAAAGAAACACACCCCGGAAATTTCAGTGAAATTTACTATTTTTTCTTTACTATCTTCTTGCGATTTGTCATTTTTTCAAGTATTAGACGAAGATAGTGAAGAAAATTTGATAATTTTAGAGAATTTTTTTAGTTTTTTATCACTATTTTGCTTGCGATACGTCATTTTTTTCTAAAAGGATCGAGAAATGTATCGAAAACTAATAAATCAAGGGATATATACAATTTTCCTTCACTATTTTCCTTTTGATTTGTTAATGTTTCCAGATATGATCAAAAAGTAAACACAACCAGAAAAAATCCGGGAAATTTACTGTTTTTTCTTTCCTATCTCCTTTCGATTGGTCATTTTTTAGGAATTTATTCGATGAAAGCGAAGAAAAGTGAGAATTTTAGGAAAAATTTCAGTTTTTTTTCTCTATTTTGCTTGTGATTCGTCATTTTTCGCAAAATTGATCATTAAAAGTATCGAAAACTGAGAATTTTATGGAAAGATACAATTTTTTTCTACTATTTTTCTTGTGATTTGTTATTTTTTCCAGATATGTTCGAAAAAAGGAACACAGTCACAAAATTTCTGTGAAATTTACTATTTTTTCTTTCCTATCTCCTTGCGATTCGTCATTTTTTCCGGAATTTGTAGAGGAAAACGAAGAAAAATGAGAATTTTAGGAAAAATTTCAGTTTTTTTTCTCTATTTTGCTTGTGATTCGTCATTTTTCGCAAAATTGATCATTAAAAGTATCGAAAACTGAGAATTTTATGGAAAGATACAATTTTTTTCTACTATTTTACTTGTGATTTGTTATTTTTCCAGATATGATCGAAAAAAGGAACACCACCACAAAATTTCAGTGAAGTCTAATGTTTAATCTGTCCTATCTCCTTGCGATTCGTCATTTTTTCCGGAATAAGTCGAAAAAAGCGATGAAAAATGAGAATTTTAGAAATATTTTCAGTTTTTTTTCTCTACATTGCTTGCGATTCGTCATTTTTCGCCAAATTGATCGATAAAATAATCGAAAACAGAGAATTTAAGGGAAATAAACAATTTTTTCCAGTTTTTTTCTTGTGATTTGTTATTTCTTCCTAGATATTATCGAAAAAAGAATCACAACTAGAAAATTTCATTGAAATTTACTGTTTTTTTCTTCCTATCTTCTTGCAAAAATTCATTTATTCCGGAATAAGTCGAAAAAGGAGATGAAAAGTGAGAATTTTAGAATAATTTTTAGTTTTTTTTCTCTATTTTGCTTGCGATTCGTCATTTTTCGCAAAAATTATCGATAAAAGAATCAAAAGCAGAGAATTTAAGGGAAATATACAATTCTTTTCAACTATTTTTCTTGTGATTTGTCATTTTTTCCAGATATGATCTAAAAAAGAAACACACCCCGGAAATTTCAGTGAAATTTACTATTTTTTCTTTACTATCTTCTTGCGATTTGTCATTTTTTCAAGTATTAGACGAAGATAGTGAAGAAAATTTGATAATTTTAGAGAATTTTTTTAGTTTTTTATCACTATTTTGCTTGCGATACGTCATTTTTTTTTAAAAGGATCGAGAAATGTATCGAAAACTAATAAATCAAGGGATATATACAATTTTCCTTCACTATTTTCCTTTTGATTTGTTATTGTTTCCAGATATGATCAAAAAGTAAACACAACCAGAAAAAATCCGGGAAATTTACTGTTTTTTCTTTCCTATCTCCTTTCGATTGGTCATTTTTTAGGAATTTATTCGATGAAAGCGAAGAAAAGTGAGAATTTTAGGAAAAATTTCAGTTTTTTTTCTCTATTTTGCTTGTGATTCGTCATTTTTCGCAAAATTGATCATTAAATGTATCGAAAACTGAGAATTTTATGGAAAGATACAATTTTTTTCTACTATTTTTCTTGTGATTTGTTATTTTTTCCAGATATGATCGAAAAAAGAAGCACAACCAGAATATTTCAGTGAAAATTAAGGTTTTTTATTTCCTATCCCCTTGTGATTCGTCATTTTTTCTAGAATTAGTCGAAATAAGCGAAGAAAAGTCAGAATATTAGAAAATGTTTCAGTTTTTTTTCTGTACTTTGCTTGCGATTCGTCAGTTTTTGCTATAATGATCGATAAAAGTATCGAAAATTGAGATTTTAAGGGAAATATACAATTTTTTTCCACTATTTTTCTTGTGATTTGTCATTTTTTCCAGATATGATCTAAAAAAGAAACACACCCCGGAAATTTCAGTGAAATTTACTATTTTTTCTTTACTATCTTCTTGCGATTTGTCATTTTTTCAAGTATTAGACGAAGATAGTGAAGAAAATTTGATAATTTTAGAGAATTTTTTTAGTTTTTTATCACTATTTTGCTTGCGATACGTCATTTTTTTCTAAAAGGATCGAGAAATGTATCGAAAACTAATAAATCAAGGGATATATACAATTTTCCTTCACTATTTTCCTTTTGATTTGTTAATGTTTCCAGATATGATCAAAAAGTAAACACAACCAGAAAAAATCCGGGAAATTTACTGTTTTTTCTTTCCTATCTCCTTTCGATTGGTCATTTTTTAGGAATTTATTCGATGAAAGCGAAGAAAAGTGAGAATTTTAGGAAAAATTTCAGTTTTTTTTCTCTATTTTGCTTGTGATTCGTCATTTTTCGCAAAATTGATCATTAAAAGTATCGAAAACTGAGAATTTTATGGAAAGATACAATTTTTTTCTACTATTTTTCTTGTGATTTGTTATTTTTTCCAGATATGATCGAAAAAAGAAGCACAACCAGAATATTTCAGTGAAAATTAAGGTTTTTTTATTTCCTATCCCCTTGTGATTCGTCATTTTTTCTAGAATTAGTCGAAATAAGCGAAGAAAAGTCAGAATATTAGAAAATGTTTCAGTTTTTTTTCTGTACTTTGCTTGCGATTCGTCAGTTTTTGCTATAATGATCGATAAAAGTATCGAAAATTGTGATTTTAAGGGAAATATACAATTTTTTTCCACTATTTTTCTTGTGATTTGTTATTTTTTCCAGATATGTTCGAAAAAAGGAACACAGTCACAAAATTTCTGTGAAATTTACTATTTTTTCTTTCCTATCTCCTTGCGATTCGTCATTTTTTCCGGAATTTGTAGAGGAAAACGAAGAAAAATGAGAATTTTAGACATATTTTCAGTTTTTTTTTCTATTTTGCTGCGATTCATCATTTTTCGCAAAAATGATCGATAAAAGTATCGAAAACTGAGAATTTAAGGGAAATACACAATTTTTTTCAACTATTTTTCTTGTGATTTGTAATTATTTCAGATATGATCGAAAAAGGAAACACAACCAGAAAATTTCAGTGAGGTCTAATGTTTTATCTTACCTATTTCCTTTCGATTCGTCATTTTTTAGGAATTTATTCGAAGGAAGCGAAGAAAAGTGAGAATTTTAGGAAAAATTTTAGTGTTTTTTCTCTATTTTGCTTGTGATTTGTAATTTTTCGCTAAAATGATGAATAATAGTATCTAAATCTGAGAATTTAAGGGAAAGATACAATTTTTTTCAACTATTTTTCTTGTGATTTGTTATTTTTTTCAGATATGATCGATAAAAGAAACACAACCAGGAAATTTCAGTGAAATTTACTGCTTTTTCTTTCCTATCTTCTTGCAAATATTCTTTTTTTCCGGAATAAGTTGAAAAAGGCGAAGAAAAAAGAGAATTATAGAAAAATTTTCAGTTTTTTTCTCTAAATTGCTTGCGATTCGTCATTTTTCGCAAAAATGATCGATAAAAATATCGAAAACTGAGAATTTAAGGGAAATATACAATTTTTTTGCACTATTTGTCTTGCAATTTGTCATTTTTTCCAGATATGATCGAAAAAAGAAACACACCCAGGAAATTTCAGTGAAATTTACTATATTTTCTTTACTATCTCCTTGCGATTTGTCATTTTTTCAAGTATTAGTCGAAGATAGCGAAGAAAGTTGAGAATTTTAGAGAATTTTTTTTTTTGTTTTTTATCTCTATTTTTCTTGCGATACGTCATTTCTTTCTAAAAGGATCGAGAAATGTATCGAAAACTAAGAATTCATGGGAAATATACAATTTTCCTTCACTATTTTCGATTTGGTTTGTTATTGTTTCCAGTTATGATCAAAAAGGAAACACAACCAGAAAAAATCCTGGAAATTTTCTGTTTTTTCTTTCCTATCTCCTTTCGATTCGTCATTTTTTAGGAATTTATTCGAAGGAAGCGAAGAAAAGTGAGAATTTTAGGAAAAATTTCAGTTTTTTTTCTCTATTTTGCTTGTGATTTGTAATTTTTCACAAAAATGATGAATAAAAGTATCTAAATCTGAGAATTTAAGGGAAAAATACAATTTTTTTCCACTATTTTTCCTGTGATTTGTCATTTTTTCAAGATATGATCTTAAAAGAAACACAGCCAGAAAATGTAAGGAAAATTTACTGTTTTTTTTCCTATCTCTTTGCGATGCGTCATTTTTTTCGGAATTATTCGGAGAAAGCGATGAAAAGTGAGAATTTTAGAAACATTTTCAGTTTTTTTACTTTCTCCATATACGAAGTATAGAGAAAGTATTGTTTTCATGAAAAAATTCGACTTCGAGATTTCAACGGAAATACATGTTTTGGGGTCCCTAGAACACGTTTTCACCATTTTCGGAATGATGTCTGTGTGTAATTGTGTGTGTGTGTGTGTGTGTGTGTGTGTGTGTGTGTGTGTCTGTATGTGTGTGTGTGTTAGTGGGCGCTATATCGTGAAAACTATTGGTCGTATTAATACCAAACTTCGTATATAGTATTGTGGTGTGTGCTGTCAGAGTTGATTAGTTTTTGGAGTAAATCGGTTGACCGGAAGTCGAGCTTCATTCATTATAGCTCATTTCCGGTTTTCAAAATATCTCCATAAATATGATATATAAGTGCATTGTATTACGTATAAAAGTTTTAGATAATGTAATTTACTATAACTTTTGTATTTAACATATTTTTGTATCATCGGTTGATTAGGAGTTATTCGTGAAATACCGATAAACCGGAAGTAGCCGTTATGTACTTTGTGGGCGCTCTAACTTAAAAACGATGCATTATATCAACACCAAATTTCATATATATTATTTTTAATACAGTCGTTAGAGTTGATTAGTTTTTGGAGAAAATCGGTCAACCGGAAGTCGAGCTGTATTCTTCAAAGCTCATTTCCGGTTTTCAAAATATCTCCATAAATATGATATTTAGGTATATACTATTATTTATAAAAGTTTTAGAAAATAATATTTACTATAACTTTTGGATGAAACATATTTTTGTATCACTGATTGTGTAGGAGTTATTCATGAAATACTGATAAACCGGAAGTTGCTGATTATGTACTTTGTGGGCGCTCTGGGCTCTATGGGCGAAATGCCAATTTCATCGTTTTTCATCGATCATGTCCCGTAAAACATTATTATTCATGTTTTTGGCGTCAAAGATAATAATATATATATATATATATATATATATATATATATATATATATATATATATATATTAATCACTCATATTCCAACTTTAGATGGAATATAGAGTTCGAAATTACTGCGGTAGATAAATATTTACATCTTATATATATGGAGAAAGTCATGTGCTGGCCACATCAGATTTTTCTCTATTAATCTTGCGATTCGTCATTTTTTGCAAAAATGATCGATAAAAGTATCGAAAACTGAGAATTTAAGGGAAATTTACAATTTTTTTCAACTATTTTTTGTTATTTGTCATTTTTTCCAGATATGATCGAAAAAAGAAACAAAACGAGAAAATTTCAGTGAAATTTACTGTTTTTTCTTAACTATGTCCTTTCGATTCGTCCTTTTTTCCGAAATTAGTCGAAGAAAGCGAAGAAAAGTGAAAATTTTAGAAGAATTTTCCTCTTTTTTTCTCAATTTGGCTTGCGTTTCGTCATTTTTCGCAAAAATGATCGATAAAACTATCAAAAATTGTGAATTTAAGGGAAATATACATTTTTTCCATTATTTTTCCTTTGATTTGTCATTTTTACTTTCTCCCTATACGTAGTATAGAGAAAGTATTGTATTCGCAAAAAAATTCGATCTCCAGATTTCGACGGAAATAGATGTTTTGGGTCCCATAGAGCATGCTTAAGCTATTTTCCCGAACATGTCTGTCTGTGTGTCTGTCTGTCTGTCTGTCTGTCTGTCTGTGGTTAAAAAGTTTGTGTGCGCTCTATCTTAAAAAGTAATTATCCGATCATTTTCAAAATTCATATTTAGGATTTCCCTAACAATGCCAAGAGTTGATTAGTTTTTGGAGAATATCGCTTAACCGGAAGTTACGGTTTATCCGGAACAAATTTTTGTTTCTTAAATATCTCTGTAAGAATGCAATATAGGTATATACAATTACATACAAAAGTTATAGATAATGTACTTTACTACAACTTTTGTATTAAATTTTTTTCGTAACACTGATTGTTTAGGAGTTATTCTTCAATAATGGTTAACCGGAAGTTGTTGTTTACCCAGAAAAGGAAGTTTTTCATACATATCTCTGTCAGAATGCAATATAGGTATATACATTTACACACCAAAATTGTAGATTATGTATTTTACTACAACTTTTGTATAAAACATTTTTTCGTAACACTGATCGTTTAGGAGTTATTCCCCAATAATGGTTAACTGGAAGTTGTTGTTAATCCAGAAATGGAAGTTTTTCATACATATCTCTGTCAAAATGCAATGTAGGTATATACAATTATGTACCAAAGTTGTAGATAATGGTTTTTACTACAACTTTTGTATGAAACATTTTTTCGTAACACTGATTATTTAGGAGTTACTCTTCAATAATGGTTAACCGGAAGTTGTTGTTTACCCAAAAAAGGAAGTTTTTCATACATATCTCTGTCAGAATGCAATATAGGTATATACATTTACACACCAAAATTGTAGATTATGTATTTTACTACAACTTTTGTATAAAATATTTTTTCGTAACACTGATTGTTTAGGAGTTATTCCCCAATAATGGTTAACCGGAAGTTGTTGTTAATCCAGAAATGGAAGTTTTTCATACATATCTCTGTCAGAATGCAATATAGGTATATACATTTACACACCAAAATTGTAGATTATGTATTTTACTACAACTTTTGTATAAAACATTTTTTCGTAACACTGATTGTTTAGGAGTTATTCTTCAATAATGGTTAACCGGAAGTTGTTGTTTACCCAGAAAAGGAAGATTTTCATACATATATCTATCAGAATGCAATTTTGGTATATACAATTATGTACCAAAGTTGAAGATAATGTTTTTTACTACAAAGCTTGTATGAAACATTTTCCTGTAACACTCATTGTCTTAGAGTTATTTATATATTGCCGGCATAGGCTTATGTTTTCAATTAATACGGAGAAAGTCATGTGTTGGCCACATCAGATTTTTTCAAGATATGATCGAAAAAGAAACACAACGAGAAAATTTCAGTGAAATTTATTGTTTCTTCTGTCCTATCTCCTTGCGATTTGTAATTTTTCCCGGAATTAGTCGAAGAAAGCGAAGAAAAGTGAGAATTTTAGAAAAAAATTCCTCTTTTTTTCTCTATTTGGCTTGCGTTTCGTCATTTTTCGCAAAAATTATCGATAAAAGAATCAAAAACAGAGAATTTAAGGGAAATATACAATTTTTTTGCACTATTTGTCTTGCAATTTGTCATTTTTTCCAGATATGATCGAAAAAAGAAACACCCAGGAAATTTCAGTGAAATTTACTATTTTTTCTTTACTATCTCCTTGCGATTTTCATTTTTTCAAGTATTAGTCGAAGATAGCGAAGAAAATTGAGAATTTTAGAGAATTTTTTTAGTTTTTTATCCCTATTTTGCTTGCGATACGTCATTTCTTTCTAAAAGGATCGAGAAATGTATCGAAAACTAAGAATTTAAGGGAAAAATCCAATCTTTTTCCACTATTTTTCCTATGATTTGTGATTTTTTGAAGATATGATCTTAAAAGAAACACAGCCAGAAAATTTAAGGGAATTTTACTGTTTTTTTTTCCTATCTCTTTGCGATTCGTCATTTTTTTCGGAATTATTCGAAGAAAGCGAAGAAAAGTGAGAATTTTAGAAAAAAATTCCTCTTTTTTTCTCTATTTGGCTTTCGTTTCGTCATTTTTCGCAAAAATGATCGATAAAACTATCAAAAATTGAGAATTTAAGGGAAATCTAAAATTTTTTCCACTATTTTTCTTATGATTTGTTATTTTCAGATATAATCGAAAAAATAAATTGATTCAGAAAATTTCTGTGAAATTTACTGTTTTTTCTTTCCCATCTCCTTGCAAATAGTCATTTTTTCCGAAATTAGTCGAAACAAGCGAAGAAAAGTGAGAATTTTAGTAAAATTTTAAGTTTTTTTTCTCTATTTTGCTTTCGAATCGTCATTTTTCGCAAAAATTATCGATAAAAGTATCGAAAACTGAGAATTTATTGGAAATATACAATTTTTTCCACTATTTTTTTATGATTTGTCATTTTTTCCAGAGATGATCGAAATAAGGAACACAACCAGTGAATTTCAGTGAAATTTACTGTTTTTTCTTTCCTATCTCCTTGCGATTCGTCATTTTTTCCGGAATCAGTCGAAGAAAGGAAATAAATAACAGGATTTTAGAAAAAATTTCTGTTTTTTTCTCTATTTGGCTTGCTATTCATAATTTTTCGAAAAATGATCCATAATAGTATCGAAAATTGAGGATTTAAGGGAAATATAGAATTTTCTTCCACTATTTTTCTTGTGATTTGTTATTTTTTCCAGATATGATCGAAGAAAGAAACACAACCAGATAATCTCTGTGAAATTTACTGTTTTTTCTTACCTATCTTCTTGCGATTCGTCATTTTTTCCTGGATTAGTCGATAAAAGTATCGAAAACTGAGAATTTAAGAGAAATTTACAATTTTTTTCCACTATTTTTCATGTGATTCGTCATTTTTGCAAGATATGATCGAAAAAAGAAAAACAACCAGAAAATTTCTGTGAAAGTTACGGTTTTTTCTTTCCTATCTTCTTGTGATTCGTCATTTTTCCCGGAATTAGTTAAAAAAAGCGATGTAAAGTGAGAATTTTCAGTTTTTATTCTCTATATTGCTAGCGATTCATCATTTTTTGCAAAAATGATCGATAAAAGTATCGAAAACTTAGAATTTACGGGAAATATACAATTTTTTCCACTATTTTTCTTGTGATTTGTTATTTTTTCCAGATATGATCGTAAAAAGAAACACAACTAGAATATGTCATTGAAAGTTACTGGTTTTTCTCTCCTATCTCCTTTCGAGTTCTTATTTTTACCGAAATTAGTCGAAGAAAGCGAAAAAAAGTGAGAATTTTAGAAAATTTTTCAGTATTTTTTTTCTTTATTTTGCTCGCGATTCGTCATTTTTCGCAAAAATGGTCGATAGAAGTATCGAAAACTGAGAATTTAAGGGAAATTTACAATTTCTAACCACTATTTGTCTTATGATTTGTTATTTCTCCAGATAAAATCGAAAAAAGAAACACAACTAGAATATGTCAGTGAAAGTTATTGTTTTTTCTCTCCTATCTCCTTTCGATTCCTCATTTTTTCCGAAATTAGTCGATGAAAGCGAAGAAAAGTGAGAATTTTAGAAAAATTTTCAGTTTTTTTGTCAATTTGGCTTGAGATTCGTAATTTTTCGCAAAATTGATCGATAAAAGTATATATACAATATACAATTTTTTTCCATTATTTTTCTTGTGTTTTTTCATTACTATCTCCTTGCAATTCGTCATTTTTTCCGGAAGTAGTCGAAAAAAGCGAAGAAAACTGAGAATCTTAGTATTATTTTTAGTTTTTTTTTCTTTATTTTGGTTACGATTCTACATTTTTGGCAAAAATGATCGATAGAAGTATCGAAAACAGAGAATTTAAGGGAGATATACAATTTTTTTCCACTATTTTTCTTGTGATTTGTTATTTGTTCCAGATATGATCCATAAAACAAAAACAACCTGAAAATTTCTATGAAATTTACCGTTTTTTTCTTTCCTATCTCCTTCCGATTCGTCATATTTTCAAGAATTATTAGAAGAAAGCGAAGTAAAGTGAGAATTTTAGGAACAATTTCAGCTTTTTTTCTCTATTTTGCTTGCGATTCGTCATTTTTCGCAGATATGATCGATAAAAGTATCGAAAACTTAGAATTTAAGGTAAATATACAATTTTTTTCCACTATTTTTCTTATGATTTGTTATTTTTTCCAGATATGATCGAAAAAAAAAACAACCAGAAAATTTCAGTAAAATTTAATGTATTTTCTCTCCTATCTTCATGCGATTCATCATTTTTTCGGGAAGTAGTCGAAATAAGCGAAGAAAAGTGAGAATTTTAGTAAAATTTTAAGTTTTTTTCTTAATTTTGCTTGCGATCGTCATTTTTTGCAAAAATAATTGATAAAAATATCGAGAATTAAGAATTTAAGGGAAATTTACAATTTTCTCCAATATTTTTCTTGTGATTGGTTATTTTTTTCAGATATGATCGATAAAAGAAACACAACCTGAAATTTTCTGTGAAAATTACTGTTTTTTCTTTCCTATCTCCTTGCAAATAGTCATCTTTTTTGGAATAATTCGAAAAAAGCGAAGAAAAGTGAGAATTTTCAGTTTTTTTCTCTAATTTGCTTGCGATTCGTTATTTTTTTGCAAAAATGATCGATAAAAGTATCGAAAATTGAGAATTGAAGGGATATTTACAATTTTTTCCACTATTTTTCATGTGATTCGTCATTTTTGCAAGATATGATCGAAAAAAGAAAAACAACCAAGAATAATTTCTGTGAAAGTTACGGTTTTTTCTTTCCTATCTTCTTGTGATTCGTCATTTTTTCCGGAATTAGTTAAAAAAAGCGGTAAAAAGTGAGAATTTTCAGTTTTTATTCTCTATATTGCTAGCGTTTCGTCATTTTTCGCAAAAATGGTCGATAAAAGTATCAAAAAATGAGAATTTAAAGGAAATTTATAATAATTTTCGACTATTTTTTTGTGATTTGTTATTTTATCCAGATATGATCGAAAAAAGATACACAACAAGAATATGTCAGCGAAATTTACTGTTTTTCCTTTCCTATCTCCTTGCGAATAGTAATTTCTTCCGAATTCGTGCAATTAATGCGAAGAAAAGTGAGAATTTTCGAAAAAATTTTTGTTTTTTTTTCTCTATTTTGGTTACGATTCGTAATTTTTCAGAAAAATGGTCGATAGAAGTATCGAAAACTGAGAATTTACGGGAAATATACAATTTTTTCCACCATATTTCTTATTATTTGTTATTTTTCCTGATATAATCGAAAAAAACACAACGAGAAAATTTCTGTGAAAATTACTGTTTTGTCTTAGCTATCTCCTATCGATTCCTCATTTTTTCCGAAATTAGTCGAAGAAAGCGAAGAAAAGTGAGCATTTTAGAAAATTTTTCCTCTTTTTTTCTCTATTTGGCTTGCGATTCGTCATCTTTCGCAGAAAAGATTGATAAAAGTATCGAAAATTGACAATTTAAGGGAAATATACAATTTTTTTCCACTATTTTTCCTTTGATTTGTCCTTTTTTCAAGATATGATCGAAAAAAGAAACACAACGAGAAAATTTCAGTGAAATTTATCAATTGTTCCGTCCTATCTCCTTGTGATTCGTCATTTTTTCCGGAATTAGACGAAGAAAGCGAAGAAAAGTGAGAATTTTAGAAAAATTATCTGTTTTTTTTTCTCTATTTGGCATACGATTCGTCCTTTTTCTTAAAAACGATCGATAAAAGTATCGAAAACTTAGAATTTAAGGGAAATATTCCTTCTTTTTTACACTATTTTTCTTTAGATTTGTCATTTTTACAAGATATGATCGATATAAGTAAAACATCCAGAAAATTTCAGTGAAATGTAGTGTTTTTTCTTTCCTATCTTCTTGCGATTCGTCATTTTTTCCGGAATAAGCCAAAAAAAAGCGAAATAAGGTGGGAATTTTAGAAAAATATTTAGTTTTTTTTCTTTATTTGGCTTGCGATTCGTCATTTTTTCCAAAAATAGATAAAAGTATCGATAATTGAGAAATTAAGGAAGATATACATTTTTTTCCACTATTTTTCTTGCGATTCGCTATTTTTTCAGGTATGATCGATTAAAGAAACACAACCAGAAATTTTCTGTGAACTTTACTGTTTTTTCTTTCCTATCTCCTTGCAAATAGTCATCTTTTCCAGAATAAGCCGAAAATAGCGAAGAAAAGTGCGAATTTTCAGTTTTTTTCTCTATTTTGCTTGCGATTCGTGATTTTTTGCAAAAATGATTGGTAAAAGTATTGAAAATTGCGATTTTAAGGGAGATATACAAATTTTTTCCACTATTTTTCTTGTGATTTGCTACTTTTCCAGATATGATCGATTAAAGAAACACAAACAGAAATTTTCTGTGAACTTTACTGTTTTTTCTTTCCTATCTCCTTCCAAATAGTCATCTTTTCCGGATTAAGTCGAAAAAAGCGATGAAAAGTGAGAATTTTCAGTTTTTTTACCTTGTTTTGCTTCTGATTCGTCATTTTTCCAAAAAAAATCGATAAAAGTATCGAAAATTGAGAATTTAAGGGAAATTTAAAATTTTTTTCACTAATTTTTTTGTGATTTGTTATTTTTTCCAGATATGATCGAAAACAGCAACACAACCAGAAAATTTTAGTGAAATTTATTGTGTTTTCTGTCCTATCTCCTTGCGATTCGTCATTTTTTCCGACATTAGTCGAGGAAAGGGGAGAAAACTGTGTATTTTAGAAAAAATTTTATTTTTTTTCTCTATTTGGCTTGCGATTCGTCATTTTTCACTAAAATGATCGATAAAAGAATCGAAAATTGAGATTTTAAGGGAAATATACAATTTTATTCCACTTTTTTTCTTGTGATTTGTTATTTTTTCCAGATATGATCGATAAAAGAAAAACAACCAGACAATTTCAGTAAAATTTACTGTTCTTTCATTCCTATCTCCTTGCGATTCGTCATTTCTTCAAGTATTAGTCGAAGATATTGAAGAAAAGTGAGAATTTTAGAGAAATTTTCAGTTTTATGTCTCTATTTTGCTTGCGATTCGTCATTTTTCGCAAAAATGATCGATAAAAGTATCGATAATTGAGAATTTAAGGGAAATATACAATTTTTTCCACTATTTTTCCTTTGATTTGTCGTTTTTTCAAGATATGATCGAAAAAAGAAGCACAACTAGGAGATTTCAGTGAAATTTATTGTTTTTCTGTCCTATCTCCTTGCGATTCGTCATTTTTTCCGGAATTAGTCGAGGAAAGGGGAGAAAACTGTGTATTTTAGAAAAATTTTCATTTTTTTTCACTATTTGGCATGCGATTCGTCATTTTTCGCAAAAATGATCGATAAAAGTATTGAAAACTGAGAATTTAAGGGAAATATTCCTTTTTTTTGTTAAACTATTTTTCCTTTGATTTGTCATTTTTTCAAGATATGATCGAAAAAAGAACAACAAGGAGAAAATTTCAGTGAAATTTATTGTTTTATCTGTCCTATCTGCTTGTTATTCGTCATTTCTTCCGGAATTAGTCGAAAAAAGCGAATAAAAGTGAAAATTTTAGAAAAATTTGTAGTTTTTTTTTCTCTATTTGGCTTGCGATTCGTCATTTTTTCCAAAAAAAATCGATAAAAGTATCGAAAATTGAGAATTTAAGGAAGATATACATTTTTTTTCCACTATTTTTTTTGTGATTCGCAATTTTTTTCAGTAATGATCGATAAAAGAAACACAACCTGAAATTTTCTGTGAACATTACTGTTTTTACTTTCCTATCTCCTTGCAATAAGTCATCTGTTCCAGAATAAGTCGAAAATAGCGAAGAAAAGGGAGAATTTTCAGTTTTTTTCTCTATTTTGCTTGCGATTCGTCATTTTATGCAAATATGAACTATAAAAGTATCGAAAATTGAGAATTTAAGGGAAATTTACAATTTTTTCCACTATTTTTCTTGTGATTTGTTATTTTTTCCAGATAGGATCATTAAAAGAAACACAACCAGAAAATTTCAGTGAAATTTACTGTTTTTTCTTACCTATCTCCTATCGATTCGTCATTTTTTCCGAAATTAGTTGAGGAAAGAGAATAAAACTGGGTATTTTAGAAAAATTTTAATTTTTTTTCTCTATTTGGCATGCGATTCGTCATTTTTCGCAAAAATGATCGATAAAAGTATCGAAAACTGAGAATTTAAGGGAAATTTACAATTTTTTTCCACAATTTTTTTTAAATTTGTCATTTTTTCCAGATATGATCGAAAACAGCAACACAACCAGAATATTTCAGTGAACTTTACTGTTTTTTCTTTCCATATTCTTGCGATTCGTCATTTTTTTCGGAATAAGTCGAAAAAAGTGAAAAAAAGTGTGAATTTTAGAAAAATATATAGTTTTTTTTCTCTATTTGGCTTGCGATTCGTCATTTTTCGCAAGAATGATCGATAGAAGTATCGATAACTTAGAATTTAAGTGAAATATACAATTTTTTTCAACTATTTGTCTTGTGATTTGTTTTTTTTCCAGATATGATCGAAAAATAAACACAACAAGAAATTTTCTGTGAAATTTATTGTTTTTTCTGTCCTATATCCTTGCGATTTGTCATTTTTTCCGGAATTAGTCGAAAAAAGCGAAGAAAAGTGAGAATTTTTAGTTTTTTTGCTCTGTTTTGCTTCTGATTCGTCATTTTTCTAAAAAATGGTCGATAGAAGTATCGAAAACTTTGAATTTAAGGGAATTTTTAAGATTCGTAATTTTTTCCGGAATTACTCGAAAAAAGCGAAGAAAACTGAGGATTTTAGTAAAATTTTAAGTCATATTTCTTTATTTTGCTTGCGATTCGTCATTTCTTCCAAAAAAATCGATAAAAGTATCGAAAATTGAGATTTTAAGGGAAATTTACAATTTTTTCCACTATTTTTTTGTGATTTTTTATTATTTCCAGATATAATCGAAAACAGCAGCACAACCAGAATATGTCAGTGAAACTTACCCTTTTTTCTTACCTATCTCCTATCGATTCGTCATTTTTTCCGAAATTAGTCGAAGAAAGCGAAGAAAAGTGAGAATTTTAGAAATACTTTCCTCTTCTTTCCTCTATATGGCCTGCGATTCATCATATTCCGCAAAAATGATCGATAAAAGTATCGAAAATTGACAATTTAAGGGAAATATACAATTTTTTTCCACTATTTTTCCTTTGATTTGTCATATTTTCAAGATATGATCGAAAAAAGAATAACAAGGTGAAAATTTCAGTGAAATATTTGTTTTTTCTGTCCTATCTCCTTGCGATGCGTCATTTTTTCCGAAATTAGTCGAGGAAAGGGGAGAAAACTGTGTATTTTAGAAAAATTTTCATTTATTTTCTCTATTTGGCATGCGATTCGTCATTTTTCGCAAAAATGATCGATAAAAGTATCGAAAACTGAGAATTTAAGGGAAATATTCCTTTTTTCCTTCCACTATTTTTCTTGTGAGCTGTCATTTTTACAAGATATGATTGAAAAAACAAACACAACGAGAAAATTTCAGTGAAATTTATTGTTTTATCTGTCCTATCTCCTTGTTATTCGTCATTTTTTCCGGAATTAGTCGAAGAAAGCTTTGAAAACTGAGAATTTAAGGGAAATATTCCTTTTTTCCTTCCACTATTTTTCTTGTGAGTTGTCATTTTTTCAAGATATGATCGAAAAAAGGACAACAAGGAGAAAATTTCAGTGAAATCTATTGTTTTTTCTGTCCTATCTCCTTGCGATTCGTCATTTTTTCCGAAATTAGTCGAGGAAAGGGGAGAAAACTGTGTATTTTAGAAAAATTTTCATTTTTTTTCTCTATTTGGCATGCGATTCGTCATTTTTCGCAAAAATGATCGATAAGAGTATTGAAAACTGAGAATTTAAGGGAAATATTCCTTTTTTTTGTTAAACTAATTTTCTTGTGATTTGTCATTTTTACAAGATATGATCGAAACAACAATCAAAACGAGAAAATTTCAGTGAAATTTATTGTTTTATGGGTCCTATCTCCTTGGTATTCGTCATTTTTTCCGGAATTAGTCGAAGAAAGTGAAGAAAAGTGAGAATTTTAGAAAGATTTTCTGTTTTTTTTCTCTATTAGGCATACGATTCGTCCTTTTTCGCAAAACTGATCGATAAAAGTATCGAAAACTGAGAATTTAAGGAAAATATACAATTTTATTCCACTTTTTTTCTTGTGATTTGTTATTTTTTCCAGATATGATCGATAAAAGAAACACATCCAGTAAATTTCGGTGAACTTTACTGTTTTTTCTCTCCTATCTTCTTGCGATTCGTCATTTTTTTCGTAATAAGTCGAAAAAAGCGATGAAAAGTGTGAATTTTAGAAAAATATATAGTTTTTTTTTCTCTATTTGGCTTGCGATTCGTCATTTTTCACTAAAATGATCGATAAAAGAATCGAAAATTGAGATTTTAAGGGAAATATACAATTTTTTTCCACTTTTTTTCTTGTGATTTGTTATTTTCCCAGATATGATCGATAAAAGAAACACAACCAGAAAATTTCAGTAAAATTTACTGTTCTTTCATTCCTATCTCCTTGCGATTCGTCATTTCTTCATGTATTAGTCGAAGATATTGAAGAAAAGTGAGAATTTTAGAGAAATTTTCAGTTTTATGTCTCTATTTTGCTTGCGATTCGTCATTTTTCGCAAAAATGATCGATAAAAGTATCGATAATTGAGAATTTAAGGGAAATATACAATTTTTTCCACTATTTTTCCTTTGATTTGTCATTTTTCAAGATATGATCGAAAAAAGAACAACAAGGAGAAAATTTCAGTGAAATTTATTGTTTTATCTGTCCTATCTGCTTGTTATTCGTCATTTCTTCCGGAATTAGTCGAAAAAAGCGAATAAAAGTGAAAATTTTAGAAAAATTTGTAGTTTTTTTTTCTCTATTTGGCTTGCGATTTGTCATTTTTTCCAAAAAAAATCGATAAAAGTATCGAAAATTGAGAATTTAAGGAAGATATACATTTTTTTTCCACTATTTTTTTTGTGATTCGCAATTTTTTTCAGTAATGATCGATAAAAGAAACACAACCTGAAATTTTCGGTGAACTTTACTGTTTTTTCTCTCCTATCTTCTTGCGATTCGTCATTTTTTTCGTAATAAGTCGAAAAAAGCGATGAAAAGTGTGAATTTTAGAAAAATATATAGTTTTTTTTTCTCTATTTGGCTTGCGATTCGTCATTTTTCACTAAAATGATCGATAAATGAATCGAAATTTGAGATTTTAAGGGAAATATACAATTTTTTTCCACTTTTTTTCTTGTGATTTGTTATTTTTTCCAGATATGATCGATAAAAGAAACACAACCAGAAAATTACAGTAAAATTTACTGTTCTTTCATTCCTATCTCCTTGCGATTCGTCATTTCTTCAAGTATTAGTCGAAGATATTGAAGAAAAGTGAGAATTTTAGAGAAATTTTCAGTTTTATGTCTCTATTTTGCTTGCGATTCGTCATTTTTCGCAAAAATGATCGATAAGAGTATCGATAATGGAGAATTTAAGGGAAATATACAATTTTTTCCACTATTTTTCCTTTGATTTGTCATTTTTCAAGATATGATCGAAAAAAGAACAGCAAGGAGAAAATTTCAGTGAAATTTATTGTTTTATCTGTCTTATCTGCTTGTTATTCGTCATTTCTTCCGGAATTAGTCGAAAAAAGCGAATAAAAGTGAAAATTTTAGAAAAATTTGTAGTTTTTTTTTCTCTATTTGGCTTGCGATTCGTCATTTTTTCCAAAAAAAATCGATAAAAGTATCGAAAATTGAGAATTTAAGGAAGATATACATTTTTTTTCCACTATTTTTTTTGTGATTCGCAATTTTTTTCAGTAATGATCAATAAAAGAAACACAACCTGAAATTTTCTGTGAACATTACTGTTTTTACTTTCCTATCTCCTTGCAATAAGTCATCTGTTCCAGAATAAGTCGAAAATAGCGAAGAAAAGGGAGAATTTTCAGTTTTTTCTCTATTTTGCTTGCGATTCGTCATTTTATGCAAATATGAACTATAAAAGTATCGAAAATTGAGAATTTAAGGGAAATTTACAATTTTTTCCTCTATTTTTCTTGTGATTTGTTATTTTTTCCAGATAGGATCATTAAAAGAAACACAACCAGAAAATTTCAGTGAAATTTACTGTTTTTTCTTACCTATCTCCTATCGATTCGTCATTTTTTCCGAAATTAGTTGAGGAAAGAGAATAAAACTGGGTATTTTAGAAAAATTTTAATTTTTTTTCTCTATTTGGCATGCGATTCGTCATTTTTCGCAAAAATGATCGATAAAAGTATCGAAAACTGAGAATTTAAGGGAAATTTACAATTTTTTTTCACAATTTTTTTTAAATTTGTCATTTTTTCCAGATATGATCGAAAACAGCAACACAACCAGAATATTTCAGTGAACTTTACTGTTTTTTCTTTCCATATTCTTACGATTCGTCATTTTTTTCGGAATAAGTCGAAAAAAGTGAAAAAAAGTGTGAATTTTAGAAAAATATATAGTTTTTTTTTCTCTATTTGGCTTGCGATTCGTCATTTTTCGCAAAAATGATCGATAAAAGTATCGATAACTTAGAATTTAAGTGAAATATACAATTTTTTTCAACTATTTGTCTTGTGATTTGTTTTTTTTCCAGATATGATCGAAAAATAAACACAACAAGAAATTTTCTGTGAAATTTATTGTTTTTTCTGTCCTATCTCCTTGCGATTTGTCATTTTTTCCGGAATTAGTCGAAAAAAGCGAAGAAAAGTGTGAATTTTTAGTTTTTTTGCTCTGTTTTGCTTCTGATTCGTCATTTTTCTAAAAAATGGTCGATAGAAGTATCGAAAACTTTGAATTTAAGGGAATTTTTAAGATTCGTCATTTTTTCCGGAATTACTCGAAAAAAGCGAAGAAAACTGAGAATTTTAGTAAAATTTTAAGTCATATTTCTTTATTTTGCTTGCGATTCGTCATTTCTTCCAAAAAAATCGATAAAAGAATCGAAAATTGAGATATTAAGCGAAATTTACAATTTTTCCCACTATTTTTTTTGTGATTTGTTATTTTTTCCAGATATAATCGAAAACAGCAGCACAACCAGAATATGTCAGTGAAACTTACCCTTTTTTCTTACCTATCTCTTATCGATTCGTCATTTTTTCCGAAATTAGTCGAAGAAAGCGAAGAAAAGTGAGAATTTTAGAAATACTTTCCTCTTCTTTCCTCTATATGGCCTGCGATTCATCATATTCCGCAAAAATGATCGATAAAAGTATCGAAAATTGACAATTTAAGGGAAATATACAATTTTTTTCCACTATTTTTCCTTTGATTTGTCATATTTTCAAGATATGATCGAAAAAAGAATAACAAGGTGAAAATTTCAGTGAAATATTTGTTTTTTCTGTCCTATCTCCTTGCGATGCGTCATTTTTTCCGAAATTAGTCGAGGAAAGGGGAGAAAACTGTGTATTTTAGAAAAATTTTCATTTTTTTTCTCTATTTGGCATGCGATTCGTCATTTTTCGCAAAAATGATCGATAAAAGTATCGAAAACTGAGAATTTAAGGGAAATATTCCTTTTTTCCTTCCACTATTTTTCTTGTGAGCTGTCATTTTTACAAGATATGATTGAAAAAACAAACACAACGAGAAAATTTCAGTGAAATTAATTGTTTTATCTGTCCTATCTCCTTGTTATTCGTCATTTTTTCCGGAATTAGTCGAAGAAAGCTTTGAAATCTGAGAATTTAAGGGAAATATTCCTTTTTTCCTTCCACTATTTTTCTTGTGAGTTGTCATTTTTTCAAGATATGATCGAAAAAAGGACAACAAGGAGAAAATTTCAGTGAAATCTATTGTTTTTTCTGTCCTATCTCCTTGCGATTCGTCATTTTTTCCGAAATTAGTCGAGGAAAGGGGAGAAAACTGTGTATTTTAGAAAAATTTTCATTTTTTTTCTCTATTTGGCATGCGATTCGTCATTTTTCGCAAAAATGATCGATAAAAGTATTGAAAACTGAGAATTTAAGGGAAATATTCCTTTTTTTGTTAAACTAATTTTCTTGTGATTTGTCATTTTTACAAGATATGATCGAAACAACAATCAAAACGAGAAAATTTCAGTGAAATTTATTGTTCTATCAGTCCTATCTCCTTGGTATTCGTCATTTTTTCCGGAATTAGTCGAAGAAAGTGAAGAAAAGTGAGAATTTTAGAAAGATTTTCTGTTTTTTTCTCTATTAGGCATACGATTCGTCCTTTTTCGCAAAAATGATCGATAAAAGTATCGATAATTGAGAATTTAAGGGAAATATACAATTTTTTCCACTATTTTTCCTTTGATTTGTCATTTTTTCCAGATATGATCGAAAAAAGAACAACAAGGAGAAAATTTCAGTGAAATTTATTGTTTTATCTGTCCTATCTGCTTGTTATTCGTCATTTCTTCCGGAATTAGTCGAAAAAAGCGAATAAAAGTGAAAATTTTAGAAAAATTTGTAGTTTTTTTTTCTCTCTTTTGCTTGCGATTCGTCATTTTTTCCAAAAAAAATCGATAAAAGTATCGAAAATTGAGAATTTAAGGAAGATATACATATTTTTTCCACTATTTTTTTTGTGTTTCGCAATTTTTTTCAGATATGATCGATAAAAGAAACACAACCTGAAATTTTCTTTGAACATTACTGTTTTTTCTTTCCTATCTCCTTGCAATAAGTCATCTGTTCCAGAATAAGTCGAAAATAGCGAAGAAAAGGGAGAATTTTCAGTTTTTTTCTCTATTTTGCTTGCGATTCGTCATTTTATGCAAATATGAACTATAAAAGTATCGAAAATTGAGAATTTAAGGGAAATTTACAATTTTTTTCCACAATTTTTTTTAATTTTGTCATTTTTTCCAGATATGATCGAAAACAGCAACACAACCAGAATATTTCAGTGAACTTTACTGTTTTTTCTTTCCATATTCTTGCGATTCGTCATTTTTTTCGGAATAAGTCGAAAAAAGTGAAAAAAAGTGTGAATTTTAGAAAAATATATAGTTTTTTTTTCTCTATTTGGCTTGCGATTCGTCATTTTTCGCAAAAATGATCGATAAAAGTATCGATAACTTAGAATTTAAGTGAAATATACAATTTTTTTCAACTATTTGTCTTGTGATTTGTTTTTTTTCCAGATATGATCGAAAAATAAACACAACAAGAAATTTTCTGTGAAATTTATTGTTTTTTCTGTCCTATCTCCTTGCGATTTGTCATTTTTTCCGGAATTAGTCGAAAAAAGCGAAGAAAAGTGTGAATTTTTAGTTTTTTTGCTCTGTTTTGCTTCTGATTCGTCATTTTTCTAAAAAATGGTCGATAGAAGTATCGAAAACTTTGAATTTAAGGGAATTTTTAAGATTCGTCATTTTTTCCGGAATTACTCGAAAAAAGCGAAGAAAACTGAGAATTTTAGTAAAATTTTAAGTCATATTTCTTTATTTTGCTTGCGATTCGTCATTTCTTCCAAAAAAATCGATAAAAGAATCGAAAATTGAGATATTAAGCGAAATTTACAATTTTTCCCACTATTTTTTTTGTGATTTGTTATTTTTTCCAGATATAATCGAAAACAGCAGCACAACCAGAATATGTCAGTGAAACTTACCCTTTTTTCTTACCTATCTCTTATCGATTCGTCATTTTTTCCGAAATTAGTCGAAGAAAGCGAAGAAAAGTGAGCATTTTAGAAATACTTTCCTCTTCTTTCCTCTATATGGCCTGCGATTCATCATATTCCGCAAAAATGATCGATAAAAGTATCGAAAATTGACAATTTAAGGGAAATATACAATTTTTTTCCACTATTTTTCCTTTGATTTGTCATATTTTCAAGATATGATCGAAAAAAGAATAACAAGGTGAAAATTTCAGTGAAATATTTGTTTTTTCTGTCCTATCTCCTTGCGATGCGTCATTTTTTCCGAAATTAGTCGAGGAAAGGGGAGAAAACTGTGTATTTTAGAAAAATTTTCATTTTTTTTCTCTATTTGGCATGCGATTCGTCATTTTTCGCAAAAATGATCGATAAAAGTATCGAAAACTGAGAATTTAAGGGAAATATTCCTTTTTTCCTTCCACTATTTTTCTTGTGAGCTGTCATTTTTACAAGATATGATTGAAAAAACAAACACAACGAGAAAATTTCAGTGAAATTAATTGTTTTATCTGTCCTATCTCCTTGTTATTCGTCATTTTTTCCGGAATTAGTCGAAGAAAGCTTTGAAATCTGAGAATTTAAGGGAAATATTCCTTTTTTCCTTCCACTATTTTTCTTGTGAGTTGTCATTTTTTCAAGATATGATCGAAAAAAGGACAACAAGGAGAAAATTTCAGTGAAATCTATTGTTTTTTCTGTCCTATCTCCTTGCGATTCGTCATTTTTTCCGAAATTAGTCGAGGAAAGGGGAGAAAACTGTGTATTTTAGAAAAATTTTCATTTTTTTTCTCTATTTGGCATGCGATTCGTCATTTTTCGCAAAAATGATCGATAAAAGTATTGAAAACTGAGAATTTAAGGGAAATATTCCTTTTTTTGTTAAACTAATTTTCTTGTGATTTGTCATTTTTACAAGATATGATCGAAACAACAATCAAAACGAGAAAATTTCAGTGAAATTTATTGTTCTATCAGTCCTATCTCCTTGGTATTCGTCATTTTTTCCGGAATTAGTCGAAGAAAGTGAAGAAAAGTGAGAATTTTAGAAAGATTTTCTGTTTTTTTCTCTATTAGGCATACGATTCGTCATTTTTCGCAAAAATGATCGATAAAAGTATCGATAATTGAGAATTTAAGGGAAATATACAATTTTTTCCACTATTTTTCCTTTGATTTGTCATTTTTTCAAGATATGATCGAAAAAAGAACAACAAGGAGAAAATTTCAGTGAAATTTATTGTTTTATCTGTCCTATCTGCTTGTTATTCGTCATTTCTTCCGGAATTAGTCGAAAAAAGCGAATAAAAGTGAAAATTTTAGAAAAATTTGTAGTTTTTTTTTCTCTCTTTTGCTTGCGATTCGTCATTTTTTCCAAAAAAAATCGATAAAAGTATCGAAAATTGAGAATTTAAGGAAGATATACATATTTTTTCCACTATTTTTTTTGTGTTTCGCAATTTTTTTCAGATATGATCGATAAAAGAAACACAACCTGAAATTTTCTTTGAACATTACTGTTTTTTCTTTCCTATCTCCTTGCAATAAGTCATCTGTTCCAGAATAAGTCGAAAATAGCGAAGAAAAGGGAGAATTTTCAGTTTTTTTCTCTATTTTGCTTGCGATTCGTCATTTTATGCAAATATGAACTATAAAAGTATCGAAAATTGAGAATTTAAGGGAAATTTACAATTTTTTCCACTATTTTTCTTGTGTTTTGTTATTTTTTCCAGATAGGATCATTAAAAGAAACACAACCAGAAAATTTCAGTGAAATTTACTGTTTTTTCTTACCTATCTCCTATCGATTCGTCATTTTTTCCGAAATTAGTTGAGGAAAGGGAATAAAACTGGGTATTTTTAAAAAATTTTAATTTTTTTTCTCTATTTGGCATGCGATTCGTCATTTTTCGCAAAAATGATCGATAAAAGTATCGAAAACTGAGAATTTAAGGGAAATTTACAATTTTTTTCCACAATTTTTTTTAAATTTGTCATTTTTTCCAGATATGATCGAAAACAGCAACACAACCAGAATATTTTAGTGAACTTTACTGTTTTTTCTTTCCATATTCTTGCGATTCGTCATTTTTTTCGGAATAAGTCGTAAAAACTGAAAAAAAGTGTGAATTTTAGAAAAATATATAGTTTTTTTTTTCTCTATTTGGCTTGCGATTCGTCATTTTTCGCAAAAATGATCGATAAAAGTATCGATAACTTAGAATTTAAGTGAAATATACAATTTTTTTCAACTATTTGTCTTGTGATTTGTTTTTTTTCCAGATATGATCGAAAAATAAACACAACAAGAAATTTTCTGTGAAATTTATTGTTTTTTCTGTCCTATCTCCTTGCGATTTGTCATTTTTTCCGGAATTAGTCGAAAAAAGCGAAGAAAAGTGAGAATTTTTAGTTTTTTTGCTCTGTTTTGCTTCTGATTCGTCATTTTTCTAAAAAATGGTCGATAGAAGTATCGAAAACTTTGAATTTAAGGGAATTTTTACGATTCGTCATTTTTTCCGGAATTAGTCGAAAAAAGCGAAGAAAACTGAGAATTTTAGTAAAATTTTAAGTCATATTTCTTTATTTTGCTTGCGATTCGTCATTTCTTCCAAAAAAATCGATAAAAGTATCGAAAATTGAGATTTTAAGGGAAATTTACAATTTTTCCCACTATTTTTTTTGTGATTTGTTATTTTTTCCAGATATAATCGAAAACAGCAGCACAACCAGAATATGTCAGTGAAACTTACCCTTTTTTCTTACCTATCTACTATCGATTCGTCATTTTTTCCGAAATTAGTCGAAGAAAGCGAAGAAAAGTGAGCATTTTAGAAACACTTTCCTCTTCTTTTCTCTATTTGGCCTGCGATTCATCATTTTCCGCAAAAATGATCGATAAAAGTATCGAAAATTGACAATTTAAGGGAAATATACAATTTTTTTCCTCTATTTTTCCTTTTATTTGTCATATTTTCAAGATATGATCGAAAAAAGAACAACAAGGTGAAAATTTCAGTGAAATATTTGTTTTTTCTGTCCTATCTCCTTGTGATGCGTCATTTTTTCCGAACTTAGTCGAGGAAAGGGGAGAAAACTGTGTATTTTAGAAAAATTTTCATTTTTTTTCTCTATTTGGCATGCGATTCGTCATTTTTCGCAAAAATGATCGATAAAGGTATCGAAAACTGAGAATTTAAGGGAAATATTCCTTTTTTCCTTGCACTATTTTTCTTGTGAGTTGTCATTTTTACAAGATATGATTGAAAAAACAAACACAACGAGAAAATTTCAGTGAAATTTATTGTTTTATCTGTCCTATCTCCTTGTTATTCGTCATTTTTTCCGGAATTAGTCGAAGAAAGTGAAGAAAAGTGAGAATTTTATAAAAAATTTCTGTTTTTTTCTCTATTTGGCATGTGATTCGTCATTTATCGCAAAAATGATCGATAAAAGTATTGAAAATTGAGAATTTAAGGAAACATACAATTGAGTACATAAAATTGAGAATTTAATGGAAATATACAATTTTTTCCAATATTTTTCCTTTGATTTGTCATTTTTTCAAGATATGATCGAAAAAAGGACAACAAGGAGAAAATTTCAGTGAAATCTATTGTTTTTTCTGTCCTATCTCCATGCGATTCGTCATTTTTTCCTAAATTAGTCGAGGAAAGGGGAGAAAACTGTGTATTTTAGAAATATTTTCATTTTTTTTCTCTATTTGGCATGCGATTCGTCATTTTTCGCAAAAATGATCGATAAAATTATTGAAAACTGAGAATTTAAGTGAAATATTCCTTTTTTTTTGTTAAACTAATTTTCTTGTGATTTGTCATTTTTACAAGATATGATCGAAACAACAATCAAAACGAGAAAATTTCAGTGAAATTTATTGTTTTATCTGTCCTATCTCCTTGTTATTTGTCATTTCTTCCGGAATTAGTCGAAGAAAGTGAAGAAAAGTGAGAATTTTAGAAAGATTTTCTGTTTTTTTTCTTTATTAGGCATACGATTCGTCCTTTTTCGCAAAAATGATCGATAAAAGTATCGAAAACTGAGAATTTAAGGAAAATATACAATTTTATTCTACTTTTTTTCTTGTGATTTGTTATTTTTTCCAGATATGATCGATAAAAGAAACACATCCAGAAAATTTCGGTGAACTTTACTGTTTTTTCTCTCCTATCTTCTTGCGATTCGTCATTTTTTTCGGAATAAGTCGAAAAAAGCGATGAAAAGTGTGAATTTTAGAAAAATATATAGTTTTTTTTCTTTATTTGGCTTGCGATTCGTCATTTTTCACTAAAATGATCGATAAAAGAATCGAAAATTGAGATTTTAAGGGAAATATACAATTTTATTCCACTTTTTTTCTTGTGATTTGTTATTTTTTCCAGATATGATCGATAAAAGAAAAACAACCAGAAAATTTCAGTAAAATTTACTGTTCTTTCATTCCTATCTCCTTGCGATTCGTCATTACTTCAAGTATTAGACGAAGATATTGAACAAAAGTGAGAATTTTAGAGAAAATTGTCAGTTTTATATCTCTATTTTGCTTGCGATTCGTCATTTTTTGTAAAAACGATCGAAAAAAGTATCGAAAACTAAGAATTTAAGGGAAATATACAATTTTTTTCCACTATTTTTCTTGTGATTTGTAATTTTTAACAAAATATGATCGAAAAAAGAAAAACAACCAGTAGATTTCAATGAAATTTACGGTTTTTTCTTTCCTATATCTTTGCGATTCGTCATTTATTCCGAAATTAGTCGAGAAAAGCGAAGAAAAGTGCGAATTTTCAGTTTTTTCTCTATTTTGCTTGCGATTCGTGATTTTTGCAAAAATGATAGATAAAAGTATTGAAAACTGAGAATTTAAGGAAAATATACAATTTTTTTCCACTAATTTTCTTATGATTTGTCATTTTTTCAGAAAATGATCGATAAAAGAAACACATCCAGAAAATGTCGGTGTACTTTACTGTTTTTTCTTTCCTATCTTCTTGCTATTCGTCATTTTTTTCGGAATTAGTCGAAGAAAGCGAAGAAAAGTGAGAATTTTAGAAAAATTTTCTGTTTTTTTTCCCTATTTGGCATACGATTCGTGCCTTTTTCGCAAAAATGATCGATAAAAGTATCGAAAACTGAGAATTTAAGGGAAATATACAATTTTTTTCCACTAATTTTCTTGTGATTTTTCATTTTTTCAGAAAATAATCGATAAAAGAAACACATCCAGAAAATTTCGGTGAACATTACTGTTTTTTCTCTCCTATCTTCTTGCGATTCGTCATTTTTTTCGGAATAAGTCGAAAAAAGCGATGAAAAGTGTGAATTTTAGAAAAATATATAGTTTTTTTATCTCTATTTGGCTTGCGATTCGTCATTTTTCACTAAAATGATCGATAAAAGAATCGAAAATTGAGATTTTAAGGGAAATATACAATTTTTTTCCACTTTCTTTCTTGTGATTTGTTATTTTTTCCAGATATGATCGATAAAAGAAACAACTAGAAAATTTCAGTAAAATTTACTGTTCTTTCATTCCTATCTCCTTGCGATTCGTCATTTCTTCAAGTATTAGTCGAAGATATTGAAGAAAAGTGAGAATTTTAGAGAAAATTTTCAGTTTTATATTTCTATTTTGCTTGCGATTCGTCATTTTTTGCAAAATTGATCGAAAAAAGTATCGAAAACTAAGAATTTAAGGAAAATTTACAATTTTTTTCTACTACTTTTATTGTGATTTGTTTTTTTCCAGTTATGATCGAAAAAAGAAACACAACCAGAAAATTTCAGTGAAATTTACTGTTTTTTCTTTTCTATCTCCTATCGATTCGTCATTTTTTCGGAAATTTGTCGAAGAAAGCGAAAAAAAGTGAGTATTTTAGAAATATTTTCTGTTTTTTTTCTCTATTTGGTATAAGATTCGTCCTTTTCGCAAAAATCATCGATAAAAGTATCGAAAACGGAGAATTTAAGGGAAATATACAATTTTTTCCACTAATTTTCTTGTAATTTTTCATTTTTTCAGAAAATAATCGATAAAAGAAACACATCCAGAAAATTTCGGTGAACTTTACTGTTTTTTCTCTCCTATCTTCTTGCGATTCGTCATTTTTTTCGGAATAAGTCGAAAAAAGCGATAAAAAGTGTGAATTTTAGAAAAATATATAGTTTTTTTATCTCTATTTGGCTTGCGATTCGTCATTTTTCACTAAAATGATCGATAAAAGAATCGAAAATTGAGATTTTAAGGGAAATATACAATTTTTTTCCACTTTTTTTCTTGTGATTTGTTTTTTTTTCCAGATATGATCGATAAAAGAAACAACCAGAAAATTTCAGTAAAATTTACTGTTCTTTCATTCCTATCTCCTTGCGATTCGTCATTTCTTCAAGTATTAGTCGAAGATATTGAAGAAAAGTGAGAATTTTAGAGAAAATTTTCAGTTTTATATCTCTATTTTGCTTGCGATTCGTCATTTTTTGAATTATCGAAAAAAGTATCGAAAACTAAGAATTTAAGGGAAATTTACAATCTTTTTCCACTAATTTTCTTGTGATTTGTTTTTCATTTCCAGTTATGATCAAAAAAAGAAACACATCCAGAAAATTTCGGTGAAATTTACTGTTTTTTCTTTCCTATCTCCTATCGATTCGTCATTTTTTCGGAAATTAGTCGAAGAAAGCGACAATAAGTGAGCATTTTAGAAAAATTTTCTTCTTTTTTTTCTCTTCTTGGCTTGCGATTCGTCATTTTTCGCTAAAATGATCGATAAAAGTATCGATAACTTAGAATTTAAGGGAAATATACAATTTTTTTCCACTAATTTTCTTGTGATTTTTCAATGTTTCAGAAAATGATCGATAAAAGAAACACATCCAGAAAATTTCGGTGAACTTTACTGTTTTTTCTCTCCTATCTTCTTGCGATTCGTCATTTCTTCAAGTATTAGTCGATGATATTGAAAAAAAGGGAGAATTTCAGAGAAAATTTTCAGTTTTATATCTCTATTTTGCTTGCGATTCGTCATTTTTTGCAAAAATGATCGAAAAAAGTATCGAAAACTAAGAATTTAAGGGAAATTTACAATTTTTTTCCACTACTTTTATTTAGATTTGTTTTTTTTCCAGTTATGATCGAAAAAAGAAACACAACCAGAAAATTTCAGTGAAATTTACTGTTTTTTCTTTCCTATCTCCTATCGATTCGTCATTTTTTCCAAAATTAGTCGAAGAAAGCGAAGAAAAGTGAGCATTTTAGAAAAATTTTCCTCTTTTTTTCTCTTTTTGGCTTGCGATTCGTCATTTTTCGCAAAAATGAACGATAAAAGTATCGAAAATTAGGAATTTAAGGGAAATATACAATTTTCTTCCACTATTTTTCCTTTGATTTATCATTTTTTCAAGATATTATCGAAAAAAAAACAACAAGGTGAAAAATTCAGTGAAATCTATTGTTTTTTCTGTCCTATCTCCTTGCGATTCGTCATTTTTTACGAAATTAGTCGAGGAAAGGGGAGAAGACTGTGTATTTTAGAAAAATTTTCATTTTTTTTTCTCTATTTGGCATGCGATTCGTCATTTTTCGCAAAAATGATCGATAAAAGTATCGAAAACTGAGAATTTAAGGGAAATATACAATTTTTTTCCACTAATTTTCTTGTGATTTTTCATTTTTTCAAAAAATGATCGATAAAAAAAACACATCCAGAAATTTAGGTGAACTTTACTGTTTTTTCTCTCCTTTCTTCTTGCGATTCGTCATTTTTTTCGGAATAAGTTGAGAAAAGCGAAGAAAAGTGAGAATTTTATAAAAAATTTCTGTTTTTTTTCTCTATTTGGCATACGATTCGTCCTTTTTCGCAAAAATGATCGAAAAAAGTATCGAAAACTAAAAATTTAAGGGAAATTTACAATTTTTTTCCACTACTTTTATTGTGATTTGTTATTTTTTCCAGATATGATCAAAAAGGAAACAAAACCAGAAAATTTTAATGAAATTTACTGTTTTTTCTCTCCTATCATCTTGCGATTCGTCATTTTTTCCAGAATAAGTCAAAAAAAGCGAAGAAAACTGAGTATTTTTGTAAAATTTTAAGTTATTTTTCTTTATTTTGCTTGGGATTCGTCATTTTTTCCAAAAAATAATCGATAAAAGTATCGAAAACTTAGAATTTAAGGGAAATATACAATTTTTTTCCACTAATTTTCTTGTGATTTTTCATTTTTTCAGAAAATGATCGATAAAAGAAACACATCCAGAAAATTTCAGTGAACATTTATGTTTTTTCTCTCCTATCTTCTTGCGATTCGTCATTTTTTTCGGAATAAGTCGAAAAAAGCGATGAAAAGTGTGAATTTTAAAAAAATATATAGTTTTTTTTTCTATATTTGGCTTGCGATTCGTCATTTTTCGCTAAAATGATCGATAAAAGAATCGAAAATTGAGATTTTAAGGGAAATATACAATTTTATTCCACTTTTTTTCTTGTGATTTGTTATTTTTTCCAGATATGATCGATAAAAGAAAAACAACCAGAAAATTTCAGTAAAATTTACTGTTCTTTCATTCCTATCTCCTTGCGATTCGTCATTTCTTCAAGTATTAGTCGAAGATATTGAAGAAAAGTGAGAATTTTAGAGAAAATTGTCAGTTTTATATCTCTATTTTGCTTGCAATTCGTCATTTTTTGCAAAAATGATCGAAAAAAGTATCGGAAACTAAGAATTTAAGGGAAATTTACAATTTTTTTCCACTACTTTTATTTAGATTTGTTTTTTTTTCCAGTAATGATCGAAAAAAGAAACACAACCAGAAAATTTCAGTGAAATTTACTGTTTTTTCTTTCCTATCTCCTATCGATTCGTCATTTTTTCCGTAATTAGTCGAAGAAAGCGAAGAAAAGTGAGCATTTTAGAAAAATTTTCCTCTTTTTTTCTCTTTTTGGCTTGCGATTCGTCATTTTTCGCAAAAATGAACGATAAAAGTATCGAAAATTGAGAATTTAAGGGAAATATACAATTTTTTTCCACTATTTTTCCTTTGATTTATCATTTTTTCAAGATATGATCGAAAAAAAAACAACAAGGTGAAAATTTCAGTGAAATCTATTGTTTTTTCTGTCCTATCTCCTTGCGATTCGTCATTTCTTCCGAAATTAGTCGAGCAAAGGGGAGAAAACTGTGTATTTTAGAAAAATTTTCATTTTTTTTCTCTATTTGGCATGCGATTCGTCATTTTTCGCAAAAATGATCTATAAAAGTATCGAAAACTGAGAATTTAAGGGAAATATACAATTTTTTCCACTAATTTTCTTGTGATTTTTCATTTTTTCAGAAAATGATCGATAAAAAAAACACACCCAGAAATTTCGGTGAACTTTACTGTTTTTTCTCTCCTTTCTTCTTGCGATTCGTCATTTTTTTCGGAATAAGTCGAAAAAAGCGAAGAAAAGTGTGAATTTTAGAAAAATATATAGTTTTTTTTTCTATATTTGGCTTGCGATTCGTCATTTTTCGCTAAAATGATCGATAAATGTATCGATATCTTAGAATTTATGGGAAATATACAATTTTTTTCAACTATATTTCTTGTGATTTGTTTTTTTTCCAGTTATGATCGAAAAAAAAAACACAACAAGAAAATTCCAGTGAAATTTACTGTTTTTCTTTCCTATCTTCTTGCGATTCGTAATTTTTTCCGATATTAGTCGAAAAAAGCTAAGAAAAGTGCGAATTTTCAGTTTTTTTCTCTATTTAGCTTGCGATTCGTGATTTTTTGCAAAAATGATCGATAAAAGAATCGAAAATTGAGATTTTAAGGGAAATATACAATTGTTTTCCACTTTTTTTCTTGTGATTTGTTATTTTTTCCAGATATGATCGATAAAAGAAATACAACCAGAAAATATCAGTAAAATTTACTGTTCTTTCATTCCTATCTCCTTGCGATTCGTCATTTCTTCAAGTATTAGTCGAAGATATCGAAGAAAAGTGAGAATTTTAGAGAAAATTTTCAGTTTCATATCTCTATTTTGCTTGCGATTCGTCATTTTTTGCAAAATTGATCGAAAAAAGAATCACAAACTAAGAATTTAAGGGAAATATACAATTTTTTTCCACTATTTTTCTTGTGATTTGTAATTTTTAACAAAATATGATCGAAAAAAGAAAAACAACCAGAAAATTTCAGTGAAATTTACGGTTTTTTCTTTCCTATATCTTTGCGATTCGTCATTTTTTCCGGAATTAGTCGAAAAAAGCGACGAAAAGTGAGAATTTGAGAAACATTTTCTGTTTTTTTTTCTCTATTTGGCATACGATTCGTCCTTTTTCGCAAAAATGATCGATAAAAGTATCGAAAACTGAGAATTTAAGGAATATATATATTTTTTTTCCACTATTTTTTTTTATGATTGGTTATTTTTTGCATATATGATCGAGAAATTAAACACAACCAAAACATTTCTATGAAATTTACTGTTTTTTTCCTATCTCTTTGCAATTAGTCATTTTTTCCAGAATAAGTCGAAAAAGGCAAAGAAAAGGGAGAATTTTCATTTTTTTTCTCTATTTTGCTTGCGGTTCGTCATTTTTCGCAAAAATGATCGATAAAAGTATCGAAAATTGAGAATTAAAGGGAAATATACAATTTTTTCCACTATTTTTCCAATGATTTGTCATTTTTTCAAGATATGATCGAAAAAAGAAACACAACCAGAAAATTTCAGTGAAATTTATTGTTTTATCTGTCCTATCTCCTTGTTATTCATCATTTTTTCTTGAATTAGTCGAAAAAAGCGAAGAAAAGTGAGAATTTGAGAAACATTTTCTGTTTTTTTTTCTCTATTTGGCATACGATTCGTCCTTTTTCGCAAAAATGATCGATAAAAGTATCGAAAACTGAGAATTTAAGGGATTTATATATTTTTTTCCACTAGTTTTTTTGTGATTGGTTATTTTTTCATATATGATCGAGATATTAAACCCAACCAAAACATTTTTGTGAAATTTACTGTTTTTTTTCCTCTTGCAATTAGTCATTTTTTCCGGAATAAGTCGAAAAAAGCAAAGAAAAGGGAGAATTTTCATTTTTTTTCTCTATTTTGCTTGCGGTTCGTCATTTTTCGCAAAAATGATCGATAAAAGTATCGAAAATTGAGAATTAAAGGGAAATTTACAATTTTTTCCACTATTTTTCCAATGATTTGTCATTTTTTCAAGATATGATCGAAAAAAGAAACACAACCAGAAAATTTCAGTGAAATTTATTGTTTTATCTGTCCTATCTCCTTGCGATTCGTCATTTTTTCCGGAATTAGTCGAAGAAAGCGAAGAAAAGTGAGAAATTTAGAAAAATTTTCTGTTTTTTTTCTCTATTTGGCATACGATTCGTGCCTTTTTCGCAAAAATGATCGATAAAAGTATCGAAAACTGAGAATTTAAGGGAAATATACAATTTTTTTCCACTAGTTTTCTTGTGATTTTTCATTTTTTCAGAAAATGATCGATAAAAGAAACACATCCAGAAAATTTCAGTGAACATTAATGTTTTTTCTCTCCTATCTTCTTGCGATTCGTCATTTTTTTCGGAATAAGTCGAAAAAAGCGAAGAAAAGTGTGAATTTTAGAAAAATATATAGTTTTTTTTTCTATATTTGGCTTGCGATTCGTCATTTTTCGCTAAAATCATCGATAAAAGAATCTAAAATTGAGATTTTAAGGGAAATATACAATTTTATTCCACTTTTTTTCTTGCGATTTGTTATTTTTTCCAGATATGATCGATAAAAGAAAAACAACCAGAAAATTTCAGTAAAATTTACTGTGCTTTCATTCCTATCTCCTTGTGATTCGTCATTTTTTCAAGTATTAGTCGAAGATATTAAAGAAAAGTGAGAATTTTAGAGAAAATTGCCAGTTTTATATCTCTATTTTGCTTGCGATTCGTCTATTTTGCAAAAATGATCGAAAAAAGTATCGAAAACTAAGAATTTAAGGGAAATTTACAATTTTTTTCCACTACTTTTATTTAGATTTGTTTTTTTTTTTCCAGTTATGATCGAAAAAAGAAACACAACCAGAAAATTTCAGTGAAATTTACTGTTTTTTCTTTCCTATCTCCTATCGATTCGTCATTTTTTCCGAAATTAGTCGAAGAAAGCGAAGAAAAGTGAGCATTTTAGAAAAATTTTCCTCTTTTTTTCTCTTTTTGGCTTGCGATTCGTCACTTTTCGCAAAAATGAACGATAAAAGTATCGAAAATTGAGAATTTAAGTGAAATATACAATTTTCTTCCACTATTTTTCCTTTGATTTATCATTTTTTCAAGATATTATCGAAAAAAAAACAACAAGGTGAAAAATTCAGTGAAATCTATTGTTTTTTCTGTCCTATCTCCTTGCGATTCGTCATTTTTTACGAAATTAGTCGAGGAAAGGGGAGAAAACTGTGTATTTTAGAAAAATTTTCATTTTTTTTTCTCTATTTGGCATGCGATTCGTCATTTTTCGCAAAAATGATCGATAAAAGTATCGAAAACTGAGAATTTAAGGGAAATATACAATTTTTTTCCACTAATTTTCTTGTGATTTTTCATTTTTTCAAAAAATGATCGATAAAAAAAACACATCCAGAAATTTCGGTGAACTTTACTGTTTTTTCTCTCCTTTCTTCTTGCGATTCGTCATTTTTTTCGGAATAAGTTGAAAAAAGCGAAGAAAAGTGAGAATTTTATAAAAAATTTCTGTTTTTTTTCTCTATTTGGCATACGATTCGTCCTTTTTCGCAAAAATGATCGAAAAAAGTATCGAAAACTAAAAATTTAAGGGAAATTTACAATTTTTTTCCACTACTTTTATTGTGATTTGTTATTTTTTCCAGATATGATCAAAAAGGAAACATAACCAGAAAATTTTAATGAAATTTACTGTTTTTTCTCTCCTATCATCTTGCGATTCGTCATTTTTTCCAGAATAAGTCAAAAAAAGCGAAGAAAACTGAGTATTTTTGTAAAATTTTAAGTTATTTTTCTTTATTTTGCTTGGGATTCGTCATTTTCTCCAAAAAATAATCGATAAAAGTATCGAAAACTTAGAATTTAAGGGAAATATACAATTTTTTTCCACTAATTTTCTTGTGATTTTTCATTTTTTCAGAAAATGATCGATAAAAGAAACACATCCAGAAAATTTCAGTGAACATTAATGTTTTTTCTCTCCTATCTTCTTGCGATTCGTCATTTTTTTCGGAATAAGTCGAAAAAAGCGATGAAAAGTGTGAATTTTAGAAAAATATATAGTTTTTTTTTCTATATTTGGCTTGCGATTCGTCATTTTTCGCTAAAATGATCGATAAAAGAATCGAAAATTGAGATTTTAAGGGAAATATACAATTTTATTCCACTTTTTTTCTTGTGATTTGTTATTTTTTCCAGATATGATCGATAAAAGAAAAACAACCAGAAAATTTCAGTAAAATTTACTGTTCTTTCATTCCTATCTCCTTGCGATTCGTCATTTCTTCAAGTATTAGTCGAAGATATTGAAGAAAAGTGAGAATTTTAGAGAAAATTGTCAGTTTTATATCTCTATTTTGCTTGCAATTCGTCATTTTTTGCAAAAATGATCGAAAAAAGTATCGGAAACTAAGAATTTAAGGGAAATTTACAATTTTTTTCCACTACTTTTATTTAGATTTGTTTTTTTTTTCCAGTAATGATCGAAAAAAGAAACACAACCAGAAAATTTCAGTGAAATTTACTGTTTTTTCTTTCCTATCTCCTATCGATTCGTCATTTTTTCCGAAATTAGTCGAAGAAAGCGAAGAAAAGTGAGCATTTTAGAAAAATTTTCCTCTTTTTTTCTCTTTTTGGCTTGCGATTCGTCATTTTTCGCAATAATGAACGATAAAAGTATCGAAAATTGAGAATTTAAGGGAAATATACAATTTTTTTCCACTATTTTTCCTTTGATTTATCATTTTTTCAAGATATGATCGAAAAAAAAACAACAAGGTGAAAATTTCAGTGAAATCTATTGTTTTTTCTGTCCTTTCTCCTTGCGATTCGTCATTTCTTCCGAAATTAGTCGAGCAAAGGGGAGAAAACTGTGTATTTTAGAAAAATTTTCATTTTTTTTCTCTATTTGGCATGCGATTCGTAATTTTTCGCAAAAATTATCTATAAAAGTATCGAAAACTGAGAATTTAAGGGAAATATACAATTTTTTCCACAAATTTTTTTGTGATTTTTCATTTTTTCAGAAAATGATCGATAAAAAAAACACATCCAGAAATTTCGGTGAACTTTACTGTTTTTTCTCTCCTTTTTTCTTGCGATTCGTCATTTTTTTCGGAATAAGTCGAAAAAAGCGAAGAAAAGTGTGAATTTTAGAAAAATATATAGTTTTTTTTTCTATATTTGGCTTGCGATTCGTCATTTTTCGCTAAAATGATCGATAAAAGTATCGATATCTTAGAATTTATGGGAAATATACAATTTTTTTCAACTATTTTTCTTGTGATTTGTTTTTTTTCCAGTTATGATCGAAAAAAAAAAACACAACAAGAAAATTCCAGTGAAATTTACTGTTTTTCTTTCCTATCTTCTTGCGATTCGTAATTTTTTCCGATATTAGTCGAAAAAAGCTAAGAAAAGTGCGAATTTTCAGTTTTTTTCTCTATTTAGCTTGCGATTCGTGATTTTTTGCAAAAATGATCGATAAAAGAATCGAAAATTGAGATTTTAAGGGAAATATACAATTTTTTTCCACTTTTTTTCTTGTGATTTGTTATTTTTTCCAGATATGATCGATAAAAGAAAAACAACCAGAAAATATCAGTAAAATTTACTGTTCTTTCATTCCTATCTCCTTGCGATTCGTCATTTCTTCAAGTATTAGTCGAAGATATCGAAGAAAAGTGAGAATTTTAGAGAAAATTTTCAGTTTCATATCTCTATTTTGCTTGCGATTCGTCATTTTTTGCAAAATTGATCGAAAAAAGAATCACAAACTAAGAATTTAAGGGAAATTTACAATTTTTTTCCACTACTTTTATTGTGATTTGTTATTTTTTCCAGATATGATCAAAAAGGAAACATAACCAGAAAATTTTAATGAAATTGACTGTTTTTTCTTTCCTATCTTCTTGCGATTCGTCATTTTTTCCGGAATAAGTCAAAAAGAGCGAAGAAAACTGAGTATTTTCGTAAAATTTTAAGTTATTTTTCTTTATTTTGCTTGCGATTCGTCATTTTTTCCAAAAAAAAAATCCATAAAAGTATCGAAAATTGAGAATTTAAGGGAAATATACAATTTTTTTCCACTATTTTTCTTGTGATTTGTAATTTTTAACAACATATGATCGAAAAAAGAAAAACAACCAGAAAATTTCAGTGAAATTTACGGTTTTTTCTTTCCTATATCTTTGCGATTCGTCATTTTTTCCGGAATTAGTCGAAAAAAGTGAAGAAAAGTGAGAATTTGAGAAACATTTTCTGTTTTTTTTTTCCTATCTCCTTGCAATTAGTCATTTTTTCCAGAATAAGTCGAAAAAGGCAAAGAAAAGGGAGAATTTTCATTTTTTTTCTCTATTTTGCTTGCGGTTCGTCATTTTTCGCAAAAATGATCGATAAAAGTATCGAAAATTGAGAATTAAAGGGAAATATACAATTTTTTCCACTATTTTTCCAATGTTTTGTCATTTTTTCAAGATATGATCGAAAAAAGAAACACAACCAGAAAATTTCAGTGAAATTTATTGTTTTATCTGTCCTATCTCCTTGTTATTCATCATTTTTTCCGGAATTAGTCGAAAAAAGCGAAGAAAAGTGAGAATTTGAGAAACATTTTCTGTTTTTTTTTCTCTATTTGGCATACGATTCGTCCTTTTTCGCAAAAATGATCGATAAAAGTATCGAAAACTGAGAATTTAAGGGATTTATATATTTTTTTCCACTAGTTTTTTTGTGATTGGTTATTTTTTTCATATATGATCGAGATATTAAACCCAACCAAAACATTTTTGTGAAATTTACTGTTTTTTTTCCTCTTGCAATTAGTCATTTTTTCCGGAATAAGTCGAAAAAAGCAAAGAAAAGGGAGAATTTTCATTTTTTTTCTCTATTTTGCTTGCGGTTCGTCATTTTTCGCAAAAATGATCGATAAAAGTATCGAAAATTGAGAATTAAAGGGAAATTTACAATTTTTTCCACTATTTTTCCAATGATTTGTCATTTTTTCAAGATATGATCGAAAAAAGAAAAACAACCAGAAAATTTCAGTGAAATTTATTGTTTTATCTGTCCTATCTCCTTGTTATTCATCATTTTTTCCGGAATTAGTCGATGAAAGCGAAGAAAAGTGAGAATTTTATAAAAAATTTCTTTTTTTTTCTCTATTTTGCATACGATTCGTCCTTTTTCGCAAAAATGATCGAAAAAAGTATCGAAAACTAAAAATTTAAGGTAAATTTACACTTTTTTTCCACTACTTTTATTGTGATTTGTTATTTTTTCCAGATATGATCAAAAAGGAAACATAACCAGAAAATTTTAATGAAATTTACTGTTTTTTCTCTCCTATCATCTTGCGATTCGTCATTTTTTCCAGAATAAGTCAAAAAAAGCGAAGAAAACTAAGTATTTTTGTAAAATTTTAAGTTATTTTTCTTTATTTTGCTTGGGATTCGTCATTTTTTCCAAAAAATAATCGATAAAAGTATCAAAAAAAGAGAATTTAAGGGAGATATAAATTTTTTTTCCACTATTTTTCTTTGATTTGTTTATTTTTTTCATATATGATTGATAAATGAAACACAACCAAAATATTTCTGCTAAAGTTATTGTTTTATCCGTCCTATCTCCTAGTTATTCGTCATTTTTTCCGGAATTAGTCGAAGAAAGCGAAGAAAAGTGAGAATTTTAGAAAAATTTTCTGTTTTTTTTCTCTATTTGGCATACGATTCGTGCCTTTTTCGCAAAAATGATCGATAAAAGTATCGAAAACTGAGAATTTAAGGGAAATGTACAATTTTTTTCCACTAATTTTCTTGTGATTTTTCATTTTTTCAGAAAGATCGATAAAAGAAACACATCCAGAAAATTTCAGTGAACATTAATGTTTTTTATCTCCTATCTTCTTGCGATTCGTCATTTTTTTCGGAATAAGTCGAAAAAAGCGATGAAAAGTGTGAATTTTAGAAAAATATATAGTTTTTTTTTCTATATTTGGCTTGCGATTCGTCATTTTTCGCTACAATGATCGATAAAAGAATCGAAAATTGAGATTTTAAGGGAAATATACAATTTTATTCCACTTTTTTTCTTGTGATTTGTTATTTTTTCCAGGTATGATCGATAAAAGAAAAACAACCATAAAATTTCAGTAAAATTTACTGTTCTTTCATTCCTATCTCCTAGCGATTCGTCATTTCTTCAAGTATTAGTCGAAGATATTGAAGAAAAGTGAGAATTTTAGAGAAAATTGTCAGTTTTATATCTCTATTTTGCTTGCAATTCGTCATTTTTTGCAAAAATGATCGAAAAAAGTATCGGAAACTAAGAATTTAAGGGAAATTTAAAATTTTTTTCCACTACTTTTATTTAGATTTGTTTTTTTTCCAGTAATGATCGAAAAAAGAAACACAACCAGAAAATTTCAGTGAAATTTACTGTTTTTTCTTTCCTATCTCCTATCGATTCGTCATTTTTTCCGAAATTAGTCGAAGAAAGCGAAGAAAAGTGAGCATATTAGAAAAATTTTCCTCTTTTTTTCTCTTTTTGGCTTGCGATTCGTCATTTTTCGCAAAAATGAACGATAAAAGTATCGAAAATTGAGAATTTAAGGGAAATATACAATTTTTTTCCACTATTTTTCCTTTGATTTATCATTTTTTCAAGATATGATCGAAAAAAAAACAACAAGGTGAAAATTTCAGTGAAATCTATTGTTTTTTCTGTCCTTTCTCCTTGCGATTCGTCATTTCTTCCGAAATTAGTCGAGCAAAGGGGAGAAAACTGTGTATTTTAGAAAAATTTTCATTTTTTTTCTCTATTTGGCATGCGATTCGTCATTTTTCGCAAAAATGATCTATAAAAGTATCGAAAACTGAGAATTTAAGGGAAATATACAATTTTTTCCACTAATTTTCTTGTGATTTTTCATTTTTTCAGAAAATGATCGATAAAAAAACACATCCAGAAATTTCGGTGAACTTTACTGTTTTTTCTCTCCTTTCTTCTTGCGATTCGTCATTTTTTTCGGAATAAGTCGAAAAAAGCGAAGAAAAGTGTGAATTTTAGAAAAATATATAGTTTTTTTTTCTATATTTGGCTTGCGATTCGTCATTTTTCGCTAAAATGATCGATAAAAGTATCGATAACTTAGAATTTAAGGGAAATATACAATTTGTTTCCGCTTTTTTTCTTGTGATTTGTTATTTTTTCCAGATATGATCGATAAAAGAAGCACAACCAGAAAATTTCAGTGAACTTTACTGTTTTTTCTCTCCTATCTTCTTGCGATTCGTCATTTTTTTCGGAATAAGTCAAAAAAAGCGATGAAAAGTATGAATTTTAGAAAAATATATAGTTTTTTTTCTATATTTGGCTTGCGATTCGTCATTTTTCGCTAAAATGATCGATAAAAGAATCGAAAATTGAGATTTTAAGGGAAATATACAATTTTATTCCACTTTTTTTCTTGTGATTTGTTATTTTTTCCAGATATGATCGATAAAAGAAAAACAACCAGAAAATTTCAGTAAAATTTACTGTTCTTTCATTCCTATCTCCTTGTGATTCGTCATTTCTTCAAGTATTAGTCGAAGATATTGAAGAAAAGTGAGAATTTTAGAGAAAATTGTCAGTTATATATCTCTATTTTGCTTGTGATTCGTCATTTTTTGCAAAAATGATCGAAAAAAGTATCGAAAACTAACAATTTAAGGGAAATTTACAATTTTTTTCCACTACTTTTATTTAGATTTGTTTTTTTTTTCCAGATATGATCGAAAAAAGAAACACAACCAGAAAATTTCAGTGAAATTTACTGTTTTTTCTTTACTATCTCCTACCGATTCGTCATTTTTTCCGAAATTAGTCGAAGAAAGCGAAGAAAAGTGAGAATTTTATAAAAATTTTCTGTTTTTTTTCTCTATTTGGCATACGATTCGTCCTTTTTCGCAAAAACGATCGAAAAAAGTATCGAAAACTAAGAATTTAAGGGAAATTTACAATTTTTTTCCACTACTTTTATTGTGATTTGTTATTTTTTCCAGATATGATCGATAAAAGAAACACAACCAGAAAATTTCAGTAAAATTTACTGTTTTTTCATTCCTATCTCCTTGCGATTCGTCATTTCTTCAAGTATTAGTCGAAAAAAGCTAAGAAAAGTGCGAATTTTCAGTTGTTTTCTCTATTTTGCTTGCGATTCGTGATTTTTTGCAAAAATGATCGATAAAAGAATCGAAAATTGAGATTTTAAGGGAAATATACAATTTTTTTCCACTATTTTTCTTGTGATTTGTTATTTTTTCCAGATATGATCGATAAAAGAAACACAACCAGAAAATTTCAGTAAAATTTACTGTTCTTTCATTCCTATCTCCTTGCGATTCGTCTTTTCTTCAAGTATTAGTCGAAGATATTGAAGAAAAGTGAGAATTTTAGAGATAATTTTCAGTTTCATATCTCTATTTTGCTTGCGATTCGTCATTTTTTGCAAAAATGATCGAAAAAAGTATCGAAAACTAAGAATTTAAGGGAAATATACAATGTTTTTCCACCAATTTTCTTCTGATTTTTCATTTTTTCAGAAAATGATCCGTAAAAGAAACACAACCAGAAAATTTCGGTGAACTTTACTGTTTTTTCTTTCCTATCTTCTTGCTATTCGTCATTTTTTTCGGAATTAGTCGAAAAAAGCGAAAAAAAGTGTGAATTTTAGAAAAATATATAGTTTTTTTTCTCTATTTGGCCTTCGATTCGTCATTTTTCGCTAAAATGATCGATAACAGTATCGAAAACTTAGAATTTAAGGGAAATATACAATTTTTTTCAACCATTTTTCTTGTGATTTGTTTTTTTTTCCAGTTATGAACGAAAAAAGAAACACAACCAGAAAATTCCAGTGAAATTTACTGTTTTTTCTTTCCTATCTTCTTGCGATTCGTAATTTTTCCGATAATATTCGAAAAAAGCTAAGAAAAGTGCGAATATTCAGTTTTTTTCTCTATTTTGCTTGCGATTCGTGATTTTTTGAAAAAATGATCGATAAAAGAATCGAAAATTGAGATTTTAAGGGAAATATACAACTTTTTTCCACTTTTTTTCTTGTGATTTGTTAGTTTTTCCAGTTATGATCGATAAAAGAAACACAACCTGAAAATTTCAGTAAAATTTACTGTTCTTTCATTTCTATCTACTTGCGATTCGTCATTTCTTCAAGTGTTAGTCAGGGATATCGAAGAAAAGTGAGAATTTTAGAGAAAAGTTTCAGTTTTATATCTCTATTTTGCTGCGAATCGTCATTTTTTGCAAAAATGATCGAAAAAAGTATCGAAAACTAAGAATTTAAGGGAAATATACGCTTTTTTTCAACCATTTTTCTTGTGATTGGTTTTTTTATCCAGTTATGATCGAAAAAAGAAACACAACCAGAAAATTCCAGTGAAATTTACTGTTCTTTCATTCCTATCTCCTTGCGATTCGTCATTTCTTCAAGTATTAGTCAGGGATATCGAAGAAAAGTGAGAATTTTAGAGAACATTTTCAGTTTTATTTCTCTATTTTGCTTGCGATTCGTCATTTTTTCCAAAAATGATCGATATAAGAATCGAAAATTGAGATTTTAAGGGAAATATACAATTTTTTTCCACTTTTTTTCTTGTGATTTGTTATTTTTTCCAGATATGATCGATAAAAGAAACACAACCTGAAAATTTCAGTAAAAGTTACTGTTCTTTCATTCCTATCTACTTGTGATTCGTCATTTCTTCAAGTATTAGTCAGGGATATCGAAGAAAAGTGAGAATTTTAGAGAAAATTTTCAGTTTTATTTCTCTATTTTGCTTGCGATTCGTCATTTTTTGCAAAAATGATCGAAAAAAGTATCGAAAACTAAGAATTTAAGGGAAATTTACAATTTTTTTCCACTACTTTTATTGTGATTTGTTATTTTTTTCAGAATAAGTCAAAATATGCGAAGAAAACTGAGTATTTTCGTAAAATTCTAAGTAATTTTTCTTTATTTTGCTTGCGATTCGTCATTTCTTCCAACAAGAAATCTATAAAAGTATCGAAAATTGAGAATTTAAGGTAGATATAAATTTTTATCCACTATTTTTCTTGTGATTCGTTTATTTTTTTCATATATGATTGATAATTGAAACACAACCAAAAAATTTCTGTGAAATTTATTGTTTTTTTCTTTCCTATCTCCTTGCAAATAGTCATTTTTTCCGGAATAAGTCGAAAAAAGCGAAGAAAACTGGGAATTTTAGAAAAATTTTCAATTATTTTTCCTTATTTTGCTTGCGATTCGTCATATTTTCCAAAAAAAATCGATAAAAGTATCGAAAACTTATAATTTAAATGAAATATACAATTTTTTTCCACTATTTTTCTTGTGATTTGTAATTTTTAACAAAATATGATCGAAAAAAGAAAAACAACCAGAAAATTTCAGTGAAATTTACGGTTTTTTCTTTCCTATATCTTTGCGATTCGTCATTTTTTCCGGAATTAGTCGAAAAAAGCGAAGAAAAGTGAGAATTTGAGAAACATTTTCTGTTTTTTTTTCTCTATTTGGCATACGATTCGTCCTTTTTCGCAAAAATGATTGATAAAAGTATCGAAAACTGAGAATTTAAGGAATATATATATTTTTTTTCCACTAGTTTTTTTTATGATTGGTTATTTTTTGCATATATGATCGAGAAATTAAACACAACCAAAACATTTCTATGAAATTTACTGTTTTTTTCCTATCTCCTTGCAATTAGTCATATTTTCCAGAATAAGTCGAAAAAGGCAAAGAAAAGGGAGAATTTTCATTTTTTTTCTCTATTTAGCTTGCGGTTCGTCATTTTTCGCAAAAATGATCGATAAAAGTATCGAACATAGAGAATTTAAGGGAAATATACATTTTTTTCCACTATTTTTCCTTTGATTTGTCATTTTTTCAAGATATGATCGAAAAAAGAAACACAACGAGAAGATTTCAGTGAAATTTATTGTTTTATCTGTCCTACCTCCTTGTTATTCGTCATTTTTTCCGGAATTAGTCTAAGAAAGCGAAGAAAAGTGAGAATTTTATAAATATTTTCTGTTTTTTTTCTCTATTTGGCATACGATTTGTCCTTTTTCGCAAGAATGATCGAAAAAATAATCGAAAACTTAGAATTTAAGGGAAATTTACAATTTTTTTCCACTACTTTTATTTAGATTTGTTTTTTTTCCAGTTATGATCGAAAAAAGAAACACAACCAGAAAATTCCATTGAAATTTACTATTCTTTCATTCCTATCTCCTTGCGATTCGTCATTTCTTCAAGTATTAGTCAGGGATATCGAAGAAAAGTGAGAATTTTAGAGAAAATTTTCAGTTTTATTTCTCTATTTTGCTTGCGATTCGTCATTTATTGCAAAAATGATCGAAAAAAGTATCGAAAACTAAGAATTTAAGGAAAATTTACAATTTTTTTCCACTACTTTTATTGTGATTTGTTATTTTTTTCAGAATAAGTAAAAAAAAGCGAAGAAAACTGAGTATTTTCGTAAATTCTAAGTAATATTTCTTTATTTTGCTTGCGATTCGTCATTTTTTCCAACAAAAAATCTATAAAAGTATCGAAAATTGAGAATTTAAGGTAGATATAAATTTTTTATCCACTATTTTTCTTGTGAATTGTTTATATTTTCCAGATATTATTGATAATTGAAACACAACCAAAAAATTTCTGTGAAATTTACTGTTTTTTTCTTTCCTATCTCCTTGCAAATAATCATTTTTTCCGGAATAAGTCGAAAAAAGCGAAGAAAAGTGAGAATTTTATAAAAATTTTCTGTTTTTTTTCTCTATTTGGCATACGATTCGTCCTTTTTCCTAAAAATGATCGAAAAATGTATCGAAAACTGAGAATTTAGGGGAAATATACATATTTTTCTTGTGATTTGTTCTTTTTCCAGATATGATCGATAAAAAAAACACAACCAGAAAATTTCAGTAAAATTTACTATTCTTTCATCCCTATCTCCTTGCGATTCGTCATTTCTTCAAGTATTAGTTGAAGATATTGAAGAAAAGTGAGAATTTTAGAGAAAATTTTCAGTTTTATATCTCTATTTTGCTTGCGATTCGTCATTTTTTGCAAAAATGATCGAAAAAAGTATCGAAAACTAAGAATTTAAGGGAAACATACAATTTTTTTCCACTGATTTTCTTGTGATTTTTCTATTTATTCAGAAAATGATCGATAAAAGAAACACATCCAGAAAATTTCGGTGAACTTTACTGTTTTTTCTCTCCTATCTTCTTGCGATTCGTCATTTTTTTCTGAATAATTCGAAAAAAGCGAAGAAAAGTGTGAAATTTAGAAAAATATAGTTTTTTTTTCTATATTTGGCTTGCAATTCGTCATTTTTCGCTAAAATGATCGATAAAAGTATCGATAACTTAGAATTTAAGGGAAAAATACAATTTTTTTCAACTATTTTTCTTGTGATCTGTTTTTTTTTCCAGTTATGATCGAAAAAAGAAACACAACCAGAAATTTCCAGTGAAATTCACTGTTTTTTCTTTCCTATCTTCTTGCGATTCCTCATTTTTTCCGAAATTAGTCGAACAAAGCGAAGAAAAGTGAGCATTTTAGTAAAATTTTCCTCTTTTTTTCTCTATTTGGCTTGCCATTCATCATTTTTCGCAAAAATTATCGATAACAGAATCGAAAATTGAGAATTTAAGGGAAATATACATTTTTTTTCCATTTTTTTTCTTGTGATTTGTTATTTTTTCCAGATATGATCGAAAAAAGAAACACAACCAGAAAATTTCTGTGAAATTTATTGTTTTATCTGTCCTATATCCTTGTTATTCGTCATTTTTTCAGAAATTAGTCGAAGAAAGCAAAGAAAAGTGAGAATTTTAGAAACATTTTCTGTTTTTTTTCTCTAAATATACAATTTTTTTCCACTTTTTTTCTTGTGATTTGTTATATTTTCCAGATATGATCGATAAAAGAAACACAACCAGAAAATTTCAGTAAAATTTAATGTTCTTTCATTCCTATCTCCTTGCGATTCGTCATTTCTTTAAGTATTAGTCGAAGATATCGAAGAAAAGTGAGAATTCTAGAGAAAATGTTTAGTTTTATATCTCAATTTTGCTTGCGATTCGTCATTTTTTGCAAAATTGATCGAAAAAAGTATCGAAAACTAAGAATTTAAGGGAAATTTACAATTTTTTCCACTATTTTTTGTTATTTGTTATTTTTACCAGATATGATCCAAAATAGAAACACAACCAGAATATGGCAGTGAAATTTACTGTTTTTTCTTACCTATCTCCTATCGATTCCTCATTTTTTCCGAAATAAGTCGAACAAAGCGAAGAAAAGTGAGCATTTTAGTAAAATTTTCCTCTTTTTTTCTCTATTTGGCTTGCCATTCATCATTTTTTGCAAAAATTATCGATAACAGAATCGAAAATTGAGAATTTAAGGGAAATATACATTTTTTTTCCACTAATTTTCTTGTGATTTTTCATTTTTTCAACATATGATCGAAAAAAGAAACACAACCAGAAAATTTCTGTGAAATTTATTGTTTTATCTGTCCTATCTCCTTGTTATTCGTCATTTTTCCGGAATTATTCGAAGATAGCGAAGAAAAGTGAGAATTTTAGAAACATTTTCTGTTTTTTTTTCTCTATTTGGCATACAATTCGTCCTTTTTCGCAAAAATGATCTATAAAAGTATCGAAAACTGAGAATTTAAGGGAAATATACAATTTTTTTCCACTAATTTTCTTGTGATTTAACATTTTTTCAGAAAACGATCGATAAAAGAAACACATCCAGAAAATTTCGGTGAACTTTACTGTTTTTTCTCTCCTATCTTCTTGCGATTCGTCATTATTTTCGGAATAAGTCGAAAAAAGTAAAGAAAAGTGTGAATTTTAGAAAAATATATAGTTTTTTTTTCTATATTTGGCTTGCGATTCGTCATTTTTCACTAAAATGATCGATAAAAGAATCGATAACTTAGAATTTAAGGGAAATATACAATTTTTTTCAACCATTTTTCTTGTGATTTGTTTTTTTCCAGTTATGATCGAAAAAAGAAACACAACCAGAAAATTCCAGTGAAATTTACTGTTTTTTCTTTCCTATCTTCTTGCGATTCGTATTTTTTTCCGATATTAGTCGAAAAAAGCTAAGAAAAGTGCGAATTTTCAGTTTTTTTCTCTATTTTGCTTGCGATTCGTGATTTTTTGAAAAAATGATCGACAAAAGAATCGAAAATTGAGATTTTAAGGGAAATATTCAATTTTTTAAAGGGAATTTAAAGGGAATTTTAGAAAAATTTTCAATTATTTTTCCTTATTTTGCTTGCGATTCGTCATATTTTCCAAAAAAAATCGATAAAAGTATCGAAAACTTATAATTTAAATGAAATATACAATTTTTTTCCACTATTTTTCTTGTGATTTGTAATTTTTAACAAAATATGATCGAAAAAAGAAAAACAACCAGAAAATTTCAGTGAAATTTACGGTTTTTTCTTTCCTATATCTTTGCGATTCGTCATTTTTTCCGGAATTAGTCGAAAAAAGCGAAGAAAAGTGAGAATTTGAGAAACATTTTCTGTTTTTTTTTTCTCTATTTGGCATACGATTCGTCCTTTTTCGCAAAAATGATTGATAAAAGTATCGAAAACTGAGAATTTAAGGAATATATATATTTTTTTTCCACTAGTTTTTTTTATGATTGGTTATTTTTTGCATATATGATCGAGAAATTAAACACAACCAAAACATTTCTATGAAATTTACTGTTTTTTTCCTATCTCCTTGCAATTAGTCATATTTTCCAGAATAAGTCGAAAAAGGCAAAGAAAAGGGAGAATTTTCATTTTTTTTCTCTATTTTGCTTGCGGTTCGTCATTTTTCGCAAAAATGATCGATAAAAGTATCGAAAATTGAGAATTAAAGGGAAATTTACAATTTTTTCCACTATTTTTCCAATGATTTGTCATTTTTTCAAGATATGATCGAAAAAAGAAACACAACCAGAAAATTTCAGTGAAATTTATTGTTTTATCTGTCCTATCTCCTTGTTATTCATCATTTTTTCCGGAATTAGTCGATGAAAGCGAAGAAAAGTGAGAATTTTATAAAAAATTTCTGTTTTTTTTTCTCTATTTTGCATACGATTCGTCCTTTTTCGCAAAAATGATCGAAAAAAGTATCGAAAACTAAAAATTTAAGGGAAATTTACAATTTTTTTCCACTACTTTTATTGTGATTTGTTATTTTTTCCAGATATGATCAAAAAGGAAACATAACCAGAAAATTTTAATGAAATTTACTGTTTTTTCTCTCCTATCATCTTGCGATTCGTCATTTTTTCCAGAATAAGTCAAAAAAAGCGAAGAAAACTGAGTATTTTTGTAAAATTTTAAGTTATTTTTCTTTATTTTGCTTGGGATTCGTCATTTTTTCCAAAAAATAATCGATGAAAGTATCAAAAAAAGAGAATTTAAGGGAGATATAAATTTTTTTTCCACTATTTTTCTTTGATTTGTTTATTTTTTTCATATATGATTGATAAATGAAACACAACCAAAATATTTCTGCTAAAGTTATTGTTTTATCTGTCCTATCTCCTAGTTATTCGTCATTTTTTCCGGAATTAGTAGAAGAAAGCGAAGAAAAGTGAGAATTTTAGAAAAATTTTCTGTTTTTTTCTCTATTTGGCATACGATTCGTGCCTTTTTCGCAAAAATGATCGATAAAAGTATCGAAAACTGAGAATTTAAGGGAAATATACAATTTTATTCCACTTTTTTTCTTGTGATTTGTTATTTTTTCCAGATATGATCGATAAAAGAAAAACAACCAGAAAATTTCAGTAAAATTTAGTGTTCTTTCATTCCTATCTCCTTGCGATTCGTCATTTCTTTAAGTATTAGTCGAAGATATTGAAGAAAAGTGAGAATTTTAGAGAAAATTGTCAGTTTTATATATCTATTTTGCTTGCGACTCGTCATTTTTTGCAAAAATGATCGAAAAAAGTATCGGAAACTAAGAATTTAAGGGAAATTTACAATTTTTTTCCACTACTTTTATTTAGATTTGTTTTTTTTCCAGTTATGATCGAAAAAAGAAACACAACCAGAAAATTTCAGTGAAATTTACTGTTTTTTCTGTCCTATCTCCTTGTGATGCGTCATTTTTTCCGAACTTAGTCGAGGAAAGGGGAGAAAACTGTGTATTTTAGAAAAATTTTCATTTTTTTTCTCTATTTGGCATGCGATTCGTCATTTTTCGCAAAAATGATCGATAAAGGTATCGAAAACTGAGAATTTAAGGGAAATATTCCTTTTTTCCTTGCACTATTTTTCTTGTGAGTTGTCATTTTTACAAGATATGATTGAAAAAACAAACACAACGAGAAAATTTCAGTGAAATTTATTGTTTTATCTGTCCTATCTCCTTGTTATTCGTCATTTTTTCCGGAATTAGTCGAAGAAAGTGAAGAAAAGTGAGAATTTTATAAAAAATTTCTGTTTTTTTCTCTATTTGGCATGTGATTCGTCATTTATCGCAAAAATGATCGATAAAAGTATTGAAAATTGAGAATTTAAGGAAACATACAATTGAGTACATAAAATTGAGAATTTAATGGAAATATACAATTTTTTCCAATATTTTTCCTTTGATTTGTCATTTTTTCAAGATATGATCGAAAAAAGGACAACAAGGAGAAAATTTCAGTGAAATCTATTGTTTTTTCTGTCCTATCTCCATATGATTCGTCATTTTTTCCTAAATTAGTCGAGGAAAGGGGAGAAAACTGTGTATTTTAGAAATATTTTCATTTTTTTTCTCTATTTGGCATGCGATTCGTCATTTTTCGCAAAAATGATCGATAAAATTATTGAAAACTGAGAATTTAAGTGAAATATTCCTTTTTTTTTGTTAAACTAATTTTCTTGTGATTTGTCATTTTTACAAGATATGATCGAAACAACAATCAAAACGAGAAAATTTCAGTGAAATTTATTGTTTTATCTGTCCTATCTCCTTGTTATTTGTCATTTCTTCCGGAATTAGTCGAAGAAAGTGAAGAAAAGTGAGAATTTTAGAAAGATTTTCTGTTTTTTTTCTTTATTAGGCATACGATTCGTCCTTTTTCGCAAAAATGATCGATAAAAGTATCGAAAACTGAGAATTTAAGGAAAATATACAATTTTATTCTACTTTTTTTCTTGTGATTTGTTATTTTTTCCAGATATGATCGATAAAAGAAACACATCCAGAAAATTTCGGTGAACTTTACTGTTTTTTCTCTCCTATCTTCTTGCGATTCGTCATTTTTTTCGGAATAAGTCGAAAAAAGCGATGAAAAGTGTGAATTTTAGAAAAATATATAGTTTTTTTTTCTTTATTTGGCTTGCGATTCGTCATTTTTCACTAAAATGATCGATAAAAGAATCGAAAATTGAGATTTTAAGGGAAATATACAATTTTATTCCACTTTTTTTCTTGTGATTTGTTATTTTTTCCAGATATGATCGATAAAAGAAAAACAACCAGAAAATTTCAGTAAAATTTACTGTTCTTTCATTCCTATCTCCTTGCGATTCGTCATTACTTCAAGTATTAGACGAAGATATTGAACAAAAGTGAGAATTTTAGAGAAAATTGTCAGTTTTATATCTCTATTTTGCTTGCGATTCGTCATTTTTTGTAAAAACGATCGAAAAAAGTATCGAAAACTAAGAATTTAAGGGAAATATACAATTTTTTTCCACTATTTTTCTTGTGATTTGTAATTTTTAACAAAATATGATCGAAAAAAGAAAAACAACCAGTAGATTTCAATGAAATTTACGGTTTTTTCTTTCCTATATCTTTGCGATTCGTCATTTATTCCGAAATTAGTCGAGAAAAGCGAAGAAAAGTGCGAATTTTCAGTTTTTTCTCTATTTTGCTTGCGATTCGTGATTTTTGCAAAAATGATAGATAAAAGTATTGAAAACTGAGAATTTAAGGAAAATATACAATTTTTTTCCACTAATTTTCTTATGATTTGTCATTTTTTCAGAAAATGATCGATAAAAGAAACACATCCAGAAAATTTCGGTGTACTTTACTGTTTTTTCTTTCCTATCTTCTTGCTATTCGTCATTTTTTTCGGAATTAGTCGAAGAAAGCGAAGAAAAGTGAGAATTTTAGAAAAATTTTCTGTTTTTTTTCCCTATTTGGCATACGATTCGTGCCTTTTTCGCAAAAATGATCGATAAAAGTATCGAAAACTGAGAATTTAAGGGAAATATACAATTTTTTTCCACTAATTTTCTTGTGATTTTTCATTTTTTCAGAAAATAATCGATAAAAGAAACACATCCAGAAAATTTCGGTGAACATTACTGTTTTTTCTCTCCTATCTTCTTGCGATTCGTCATTTTTTTCGGAATAAGTCGAAAAAAGCGATGAAAAGTGTGAATTTTAGAAAAATATATAGTTTTTTTATCTCTATTTGGCTTGCGATTCGTCATTTTTCACTAAAATGATCGATAAAAGAATCGAAAATTGAGATTTTAAGGGAAATATACAATTTTTTCCACTTTCTTTCTTGTGATTTGTTATTTTTTCCAGATATGATCGATAAAAGAAACAACTAGAAAATTTCAGTAAAATTTACTGTTCTTTCATTCCTATCTCCTTGCGATTCGTCATTTCTTCAAGTATTAGTCGAAGATATTGAAGAAAAGTGAGAATTTTAGAGAAAATTTTCAGTTTTATATTTCTATTTTGCTTGCGATTCGTCATTTTTTGCAAAATTGATCGAAAAAAGTATCGAAAACTAAGAATTTAAGGAAAATTTACAATTTTTTTCTACTACTTTTATTGTGATTTGTTTTTTTCCAGTTATGATCGAAAAAAGAAACACAACCAGAAAATTTCAGTGAAATTTACTGTTTTTTCTTTTCTATCTCCTATCGATTCGTCATTTTTTCGGAAATTTGTCGAAGAAAGCGAAAAAAAGTGAGTATTTTAGAAATATTTTCTGTTTTTTTTCTCTATTTGGTATAAGATTCGTCCTTTTCGCAAAAATCATCGATAAAAGTATCGAAAACGGAGAATTTAAGGGAAATATACAATTTTTTCCACTAATTTTCTTGTAATTTTTCATTTTTTCAGAAAATAATCGATAAAAGAAACACATCCAGAAAATTTCGGTGAACTTTACTGTTTTTTCTCTCCTATCTTCTTGCGATTCGTCATTTTTTTCGGAATAAGTCGAAAAAAGCGATAAAAAGTGTGAATTTTAGAAAAATATATAGTTTTTTTATCTCTATTTGGCTTGCGATTCGTCATTTTTCACTAAAATGATCGATAAAAGAATCGAAAATTGAGATTTTAAGGGAAATATACAATTTTTTTCCACTTTTTTTCTTGTGATTTGTTTTTTTTTCCAGATATGATCGATAAAAGAAACAACCAGAAAATTTCAGTAAAATTTACTGTTCTTTCATTCCTATCTCCTTGCGATTCGTCATTTCTTCAAGTATTAGTCGAAGATATTGAAGAAAAGTGAGAATTTTAGAGAAAATTTTCAGTTTTATATCTCTATTTTGCTTGCGATTCGTCATTTTTTGAATTATCGAAAAAAGTATCGAAAACTAAGAATTTAAGGGAAATTTACAATCTTTTTCCACTAATTTTCTTGTGATTTGTTTTTCATTTCCAGTTATGATCAAAAAAAGAAACACATCCAGAAAATTTCGGTGAAATTTACTGTTTTTTCTTTCCTATCTCCTATCGATTCGTCATTTTTTCGGAAATTAGTCGAAGAAAGCGACAATAAGTGAGCATTTTAGAAAAATTTTCTTCTTTTTTTTCTCTTCTTGGCTTGCGATTCGTCATTTTTCGCTAAAATGATCGATAAAAGTATCGATAACTTAGAATTTAAGGGAAATATACAATTTTTTTCCACTAATTTTCTTGTGATTTTTCAATGTTTCAGAAAATGATCGATAAAAGAAACACATCCAGAAAATTTCGGTGAACTTTACTGTTTTTTCTCTCCTATCTTCTTGCGATTCGTCATTTCTTCAAGTATTAGTCGATGATATTGAAAAAAAGTGAGAATTTCAGAGAAAATTTTCAGTTTTATATCTCTATTTTGCTTGCGATTCGTCATTTTTTGCAAAAATGATCGAAAAAAGTATCGAAAACTAAGAATTTAAGGGAAATTTACAATTTTTTTCCACTACTTTTATTTAGATTTGTTTTTTTTCCAGTTATGATCGAAAAAAGAAACACAACCAGAAAATTTCAGTGAAATTTACTGTTTTTTCTTTCCTATCTCCTATCGATTCGTCATTTTTTCCAAAATTAGTCGAAGAAAGCGAAGAAAAGTGAGCATTTTAGAAAAATTTTCCTCTTTTTTTCTCTTTTTGGCTTGCGATTCGTCATTTTTCGCAAAAATGAACGATAAAAGTATCGAAAATTAGGAATTTAAGGGAAATATACAATTTTCTTCCACTATTTTTCCTTTGATTTATCATTTTTTCAAGATATTATCGAAAAAAAAACAACAAGGTGAAAAATTCAGTGAAATCTATTGTTTTTTCTGTCCTATCTCCTTGCGATTCGTCATTTTTTACGAAATTAGTCGAGGAAAGGGGAGAAGACTGTGTATTTTAGAAAAATTTTCATTTTTTTTTCTCTATTTGGCATGCGATTCGTCATTTTTCGCAAAAATGATCGATAAAAGTATCGAAAACTGAGAATTTAAGGGAAATATACAATTTTTTTCCACTAATTTTCTTGTGATTTTTCATTTTTTCAAAAAATGATCGATAAAAAAAACACATCCAGAAATTTAGGTGAACTTTACTGTTTTTTCTCTCCTTTCTTCTTGCGATTCGTCATTTTTTTCGGAATAAGTTGAGAAAAGCGAAGAAAAGTGAGAATTTTATAAAAAATTTCTGTTTTTTTTCTCTATTTGGCATACGATTCGTCCTTTTTCGCAAAAATGATCGAAAAAAGTATCGAAAACTAAAAATTTAAGGGAAATTTACAATTTTTTTCCACTACTTTTATTGTGATTTGTTATTTTTTCCAGATATGATCAAAAAGGAAACAAAACCAGAAAATTTTAATGAAATTTACTGTTTTTTCTCTCCTATCATCTTGCGATTCGTCATTTTTTCCAGAATAAGTCAAAAAAAGCGAAGAAAACTGAGTATTTTTGTGAAATTTTAAGTTATTTTTCTTTATTTTGCTTGGGATTCGTCATTTTTTCCAAAAAATAATCGATAAAAGTATCGAAAACTTAGAATTTAAGGGAAATATACAATTTTTTTCCACTAATTTTCTTGTGATTTTTCATTTTTTCAGAAAATGATCGATAAAAGAAACACATCCAGAAAATTTCAGTGAACATTTATGTTTTTTCTCTCCTATCTTCTTGCGATTCGTCATTTTTTTCGGAATAAGTCGAAAAAAGCGATGAAAAGTGTGAATTTTAAAAAAATATATAGTTTTTTTTTCTATATTTGGCTTGCGATTCGTCATTTTTCGCTAAAATGATCGATAAAAGAATCGAAAATTGAGATTTTAAGGGAAATATACAATTTTATTCCACTTTTTTTCTTGTGATTTGTTATTTTTTCCAGATATGATCGATAAAAGAAAAACAACCAGAAAATTTCAGTAAAATTTACTGTTCTTTCATTCCTATCTCCTTGCGATTCGTCATTTCTTCAAGTATTAGTCGAAGATATTGAAGAAAAGTGAGAATTTTAGAGAAAATTGTCAGTTTTATATCTCTATTTTGCTTGCAATTCGTCATTTTTTGCAAAAATGAACGAAAAAAGTATCGGAAACTAAGAATTTAAGGGAAATTTACAATTTTTTTCCACTACTTTTATTTAGATTTGTTTTTTTTTTCCAGTAATGATCGAAAAAAGAAACACAACCAGAAAATTTCAGTGAAATTTACTGTTTTTTCTTTCCTATCTCCTATCGATTCGTCATTTTTTCCGTAATTAGTCGAAGAAAGCGAAGAAAAGTGAGCATTTTAGAAAAATTTTCCTCTTTTTTTCTCTTTTTGGCTTGCGATTCGTCATTTTTCGCAAAAATGAACGATAAAAGTATCGAAAATTGAGAATTTAAGGGAAATATACAATTTTTTTCCACTATTTTTCCTTTGATTTATCATTTTTTCAAGATATGATCGAAAAAAAAACAACAAGGTGAAAATTTCAGTGAAATCTATTGTTTTTTCTGTCCTATCTCCTTGCGATTCGTCATTTCTTCCGAAATTAGTCGAGCAAAGGGGAGAAAACTGTGTATTTTAGAAAAATTTTCATTTTTTTTCTCTATTTGGCATGCGATTCGTCATTTTTCGCAAAAATGATCGAAAAAAGTATCGAAAACTAAAAATTTAAGGGAAATTTACAATTTTTTTCCACTACTTTTATTGTGATTTGTTATTTTTTCCAGATATGATCAAAAAGGAAACATAACCAGAAAATTTTAATGAAATTTACTGTTTTTTCTCTCCTATCATCTTGCGATTCGTCATTTTTTCCAGAATAAGTCAAAAAAAGCGAAGAAAACTGAGTATTTTTGTAAAATTTTAAGTTATTTTTCTTTATTTTGCTTGGGATTCGTCATTTTTTCCAAAAAATAATCGATGAAAGTATCAAAAAAAGAGAATTTAAGGGAGATATAAATTTTTTTTCCACTATTTTTCTTTGATTTGTTTATTTTTTTCATATATGATTGATAAATGAAACACAACCAAAATATTTCTGCTAAAGTTATTGTTTTATCTGTCCTATCTCCTAGTTATTCGTCATTTTTTCCGGAATTAGTAGAAGAAAGCGAAGAAAAGTGAGAATTTTAGAAAAATTTTCTGTTTTTTTCTCTATTTGGCATACGATTCGTGCCTTTTTCGCAAAAATGATCGATAAAAGTATCGAAAACTGAGAATTTAAGGGAAATATACAATTTTATTCCACTTTTTTTCTTGTGATTTGTTATTTTTTCCAGATATGATCGATAAAAGAAAAACAACCAGAAAATTTCAGTAAAATTTACTGTTCTTTCATTCCTATCTCCTTGCGATTCGTCATTTCTTTAAGTATTAGTCGAAGATATTGAAGAAAAGTGAGAATTTTAGAGAAAATTGTCAGTTTTATATATCTATTTTGCTTGCGACTCGTCATTTTTTGCAAAAATGATCGAAAAAAGTATCGGAAACTAAGAATTTAAGGGAAATTTACAATTTTTTTCCACTACTTTTATTTAGATTTGTTTTTTTTCCAGTTATGATCGAAAAAAGAAACACAACCAGAAAATTTCAGTGAAATTTACTGTTTTTTCTGTCCTATCTCCTTGTGATGCGTCATTTTTTCCGAACTTAGTCGAGGAAAGGGGAGAAAACTGTGTATTTTAGAAAAATTTTCATTTTTTTTCTCTATTTGGCATGCGATTCGTCATTTTTCGCAAAAATGATCGATAAAGGTATCGAAAACTGAGAATTTAAGGGAAATATTCCTTTTTTCCTTGCACTATTTTTCTTGTGAGTTGTCATTTTTACAAGATATGATTGAAAAAACAAACACAACGAGAAAATTTCAGTGAAATTTATTGTTTTATCTGTCCTATCTCCTTGTTATTCGTCATTTTTTCCGGAATTAGTCGAAGAAAGTGAAGAAAAGTGAGAATTTTATAAAAAATTTCTGTTTTTTTCTCTATTTGGCATGTGATTCGTCATTTATCGCAAAAATGATCGATAAAAGTATTGAAAATTGAGAATTTAAGGAAACATACAATTGAGTACATAAAATTGAGAATTTAATGGAAATATACAATTTTTTCCAATATTTTTCCTTTGATTTGTCATTTTTTCAAGATATGATCGAAAAAAGGACAACAAGGAGAAAATTTCAGTGAAATCTATTGTTTTTTCTGTCCTATCTCCATATGATTCGTCATTTTTTCCTAAATTAGTCGAGGAAAGGGGAGAAAACTGTGTATTTTAGAAATATTTTCATTTTTTTTCTCTATTTGGCATGCGATTCGTCATTTTTCGCAAAAATGATCGATAAAATTATTGAAAACTGAGAATTTAAGTGAAATATTCCTTTTTTTTTGTTAAACTAATTTTCTTGTGATTTGTCATTTTTACAAGATATGATCGAAACAACAATCAAAACGAGAAAATTTCAGTGAAATTTATTGTTTTATCTGTCCTATCTCCTTGTTATTTGTCATTTCTTCCGGAATTAGTCGAAGAAAGTGAAGAAAAGTGAGAATTTTAGAAAGATTTTCTGTTTTTTTTCTTTATTAGGCATACGATTCGTCCTTTTTCGCAAAAATGATCGATAAAAGTATCGAAAACTGAGAATTTAAGGAAAATATACAATTTTATTCTACTTTTTTTCTTGTGATTTGTTATTTTTTCCAGATATGATCGATAAAAGAAACACATCCAGAAAATTTCGGTGAACTTTACTGTTTTTTCTCTCCTATCTTCTTGCGATTCGTCATTTTTTTCGGAATAAGTCGAAAAAAGCGATGAAAAGTGTGAATTTTAGAAAAATATATAGTTTTTTTTTCTTTATTTGGCTTGCGATTCGTCATTTTTCACTAAAATGATCGATAAAAGAATCGAAAATTGAGATTTTAAGGGAAATATACAATTTTATTCCACTTTTTTTCTTGTGATTTGTTATTTTTTCCAGATATGATCGATAAAAGAAAAACAACCAGAAAATTTCAGTAAAATTTACTGTTCTTTCATTCCTATCTCCTTGCGATTCGTCATTACTTCAAGTATTAGACGAAGATATTGAACAAAAGTGAGAATTTTAGAGAAAATTGTCAGTTTTATATCTCTATTTTGCTTGCGATTCGTCATTTTTTGTAAAAACGATCGAAAAAAGTATCGAAAACTAAGAATTTAAGGGAAATATACAATTTTTTTCCACTATTTTTCTTGTGATTTGTAATTTTTAACAAAATATGATCGAAAAAAGAAAAACAACCAGTAGATTTCAATGAAATTTACGGTTTTTTCTTTCCTATATCTTTGCGATTCGTCATTTATTCCGAAATTAGTCGAGAAAAGCGAAGAAAAGTGCGAATTTTCAGTTTTTTCTCTATTTTGCTTGCGATTCGTGATTTTTGCAAAAATGATAGATAAAAGTATTGAAAACTGAGAATTTAAGGAAAATATACAATTTTTTTCCACTAATTTTCTTATGATTTGTCATTTTTTCAGAAAATGATCGATAAAAGAAACACATCCAGAAAATTTCGGTGTACTTTACTGTTTTTTCTTTCCTATCTTCTTGCTATTCGTCATTTTTTTCGGAATTAGTCGAAGAAAGCGAAGAAAAGTGAGAATTTTAGAAAAATTTTCTGTTTTTTTTCCCTATTTGGCATACGATTCGTGCCTTTTTCGCAAAAATGATCGATAAAAGTATCGAAAACTGAGAATTTAAGGGAAATATACAATTTTTTTCCACTAATTTTCTTGTGATTTTTCATTTTTTCAGAAAATAATCGATAAAAGAAACACATCCAGAAAATTTCGGTGAACATTACTGTTTTTTCTCTCCTATCTTCTTGCGATTCGTCATTTTTTTCGGAATAAGTCGAAAAAAGCGATGAAAAGTGTGAATTTTAGAAAAATATATAGTTTTTTTATCTCTATTTGGCTTGCGATTCGTCATTTTTCACTAAAATGATCGATAAAAGAATCGAAAATTGAGATTTTAAGGGAAATATACAATTTTTTTCCACTTTCTTTCTTGTGATTTGTTATTTTTTCCAGATATGATCGATAAAAGAAACAACTAGAAAATTTCAGTAAAATTTACTGTTCTTTCATTCCTATCTCCTTGCGATTCGTCATTTCTTCAAGTATTAGTCGAAGATATTGAAGAAAAGTGAGAATTTTAGAGAAAATTTTCAGTTTTATATTTCTATTTTGCTTGCGATTCGTCATTTTTTGCAAAATTGATCGAAAAAAGTATCGAAAACTAAGAATTTAAGGAAAATTTACAATTTTTTTCTACTACTTTTATTGTGATTTGTTTTTTTCCAGTTATGATCGAAAAAAGAAACACAACCAGAAAATTTCAGTGAAATTTACTGTTTTTTCTTTTCTATCTCCTATCGATTCGTCATTTTTTCGGAAATTTGTCGAAGAAAGCGAAAAAAAGTGAGTATTTTAGAAATATTTTCTGTTTTTTTTCTCTATTTGGTATAAGATTCGTCCTTTTCGCAAAAATCATCGATAAAAGTATCGAAAACGGAGAATTTAAGGGAAATATACAATTTTTTCCACTAATTTTCTTGTAATTTTTCATTTTTTCAGAAAATAATCGATAAAAGAAACACATCCAGAAAATTTCGGTGAACTTTACTGTTTTTTCTCTCCTATCTTCTTGCGATTCGTCATTTTTTTCGGAATAAGTCGAAAAAAGCGATAAAAAGTGTGAATTTTAGAAAAATATATAGTTTTTTTATCTCTATTTGGCTTGCGATTCGTCATTTTTCACTAAAATGATCGATAAAAGAATCGAAAATTGAGATTTTAAGGGAAATATACAATTTTTTTCCACTTTTTTTCTTGTGATTTGTTTTTTTTTCCAGATATGATCGATAAAAGAAACAACCAGAAAATTTCAGTAAAATTTACTGTTCTTTCATTCCTATCTCCTTGCGATTCGTCATTTCTTCAAGTATTAGTCGAAGATATTGAAGAAAAGTGAGAATTTTAGAGAAAATTTTCAGTTTTATATCTCTATTTTGCTTGCGATTCGTCATTTTTTGAATTATCGAAAAAAGTATCGAAAACTAAGAATTTAAGGGAAATTTACAATCTTTTTCCACTAATTTTCTTGTGATTTGTTTTTCATTTCCAGTTATGATCAAAAAAAGAAACACATCCAGAAAATTTCGGTGAAATTTACTGTTTTTTCTTTCCTATCTCCTATCGATTCGTCATTTTTTCGGAAATTAGTCGAAGAAAGCGACAATAAGTGAGCATTTTAGAAAAATTTTCTTCTTTTTTTTCTCTTCTTGGCTTGCGATTCGTCATTTTTCGCTAAAATGATCGATAAAAGTATCGATAACTTAGAATTTAAGGGAAATATACAATTTTTTTCCACTAATTTTCTTGTGATTTTTCAATGTTTCAGAAAATGATCGATAAAAGAAACACATCCAGAAAATTTCGGTGAACTTTACTGTTTTTTCTCTCCTATCTTCTTGCGATTCGTCATTTCTTCAAGTATTAGTCGATGATATTGAAAAAAAGTGAGAATTTCAGAGAAAATTTTCAGTTTTATATCTCTATTTTGCTTGCGATTCGTCATTTTTTGCAAAAATGATCGAAAAAAGTATCGAAAACTAAGAATTTAAGGGAAATTTACAATTTTTTTCCACTACTTTTATTTAGATTTGTTTTTTTTCCAGTTATGATCGAAAAAAGAAACACAACCAGAAAATTTCAGTGAAATTTACTGTTTTTTCTTTCCTATCTCCTATCGATTCGTCATTTTTTCCAAAATTAGTCGAAGAAAGCGAAGAAAAGTGAGCATTTTAGAAAAATTTTCCTCTTTTTTTCTCTTTTTGGCTTGCGATTCGTCATTTTTCGCAAAAATGAACGATAAAAGTATCGAAAATTAGGAATTTAAGGGAAATATACAATTTTCTTCCACTATTTTTCCTTTGATTTATCATTTTTTCAAGATATTATCGAAAAAAAAACAACAAGGTGAAAAATTCAGTGAAATCTATTGTTTTTTCTGTCCTATCTCCTTGCGATTCGTCATTTTTTACGAAATTAGTCGAGGAAAGGGGAGAAGACTGTGTATTTTAGAAAAATTTTCATTTTTTTTTCTCTATTTGGCATGCGATTCGTCATTTTTCGCAAAAATGATCGATAAAAGTATCGAAAACTGAGAATTTAAGGGAAATATACAATTTTTTTCCACTAATTTTCTTGTGATTTTTCATTTTTTCAAAAAATGATCGATAAAAAAAACACATCCAGAAATTTAGGTGAACTTTACTGTTTTTTCTCTCCTTTCTTCTTGCGATTCGTCATTTTTTTCGGAATAAGTTGAGAAAAGCGAAGAAAAGTGAGAATTTTATAAAAAATTTCTGTTTTTTTTCTCTATTTGGCATACGATTCGTCCTTTTTCGCAAAAATGATCGAAAAAAGTATCGAAAACTAAAAATTTAAGGGAAATTTACAATTTTTTTCCACTACTTTTATTGTGATTTGTTATTTTTTCCAGATATGATCAAAAAGGAAACAAAACCAGAAAATTTTAATGAAATTTACTGTTTTTTCTCTCCTATCATCTTGCGATTCGTCATTTTTTCCAGAATAAGTCAAAAAAAGCGAAGAAAACTGAGTATTTTTGTGAAATTTTAAGTTATTTTTCTTTATTTTGCTTGGGATTCGTCATTTTTTCCAAAAAATAATCGATAAAAGTATCGAAAACTTAGAATTTAAGGGAAATATACAATTTTTTTCCACTAATTTTCTTGTGATTTTTCATTTTTTCAGAAAATGATCGATAAAAGAAACACATCCAGAAAATTTCAGTGAACATTTATGTTTTTTCTCTCCTATCTTCTTGCGATTCGTCATTTTTTTCGGAATAAGTCGAAAAAAGCGATGAAAAGTGTGAATTTTAAAAAAATATATAGTTTTTTTTTCTATATTTGGCTTGCGATTCGTCATTTTTCGCTAAAATGATCGATAAAAGAATCGAAAATTGAGATTTTAAGGGAAATATACAATTTTATTCCACTTTTTTTCTTGTGATTTGTTATTTTTTCCAGATATGATCGATAAAAGAAAAACAACCAGAAAATTTCAGTAAAATTTACTGTTCTTTCATTCCTATCTCCTTGCGATTCGTCATTTCTTCAAGTATTAGTCGAAGATATTGAAGAAAAGTGAGAATTTTAGAGAAAATTGTCAGTTTTATATCTCTATTTTGCTTGCAATTCGTCATTTTTTGCAAAAATGATCGAAAAAAGTATCGGAAACTAAGAATTTAAGGGAAATTTACAATTTTTTTCCACTACTTTTATTTAGATTTGTTTTTTTTTTCCAGTAATGATCGAAAAAAGAAACACAACCAGAAAATTTCAGTGAAATTTACTGTTTTTTCTTTCCTATCTCCTATCGATTCGTCATTTTTTCCGTAATTAGTCGAAGAAAGCGAAGAAAAGTGAGCATTTTAGAAAAATTTTCCTCTTTTTTTCTCTTTTTGGCTTGCGATTCGTCATTTTTCGCAAAAATGAACGATAAAAGTATCGAAAATTGAGAATTTAAGGGAAATATACAATTTTTTTCCACTATTTTTCCTTTGATTTATCATTTTTTCAAGATATGATCGAAAAAAAAACAACAAGGTGAAAATTTCAGTGAAATCTATTGTTTTTTCTGTCCTATCTCCTTGCGATTCGTCATTTCTTCCGAAATTAGTCGAGCAAAGGGGAGAAAACTGTGTATTTTAGAAAAATTTTCATTTTTTTTCTCTATTTGGCATGCGATTCGTCATTTTTCGCAAAAATGATCTATAAAAGTATCGAAAACTGAGAATTTAAGGGAAATATACAATTTTTTCCACTATTTTTCCAATGTTTTGTCATTTTTTCAAGATATGATCGAAAAAAGAAACACAACCAGAAAATTTCAGTGAAATTTATTGTTTTATCTGTCCTATCTCCTTGTTATTCATCATTTTTTCCGGAATTAGTCGAAAAAAGCGAAGAAAAGTGAGAATTTGAGAAACATTTTCTGTTTTTTTTTCTCTATTTGGCATACGATTCGTCCTTTTTCGCAAAAATGATCGATAAAAGTATCGAAAACTGAGAATTTAAGGGATTTATATATTTTTTTCCACTAGTTTTTTTGTGATTGGTTATTTTTTTCATATATGATCGAGATATTAAACCCAACCAAAACATTTTTGTGAAATTTACTGTTTTTTTTCCTCTTGCAATTAGTCATTTTTTCCGGAATAAGTCGAAAAAAGCAAAGAAAAGGGAGAATTTTCATTTTTTTTCTCTATTTTGCTTGCGGTTCGTCATTTTTCGCAAAAATGATCGATAAAAGTATCGAAAATTGAGAATTAAAGGGAAATTTACAATTTTTTCCACTATTTTTCCAATGATTTGTCATTTTTTCAAGATATGATCGAAAAAAGAAAAACAACCAGAAAATTTCAGTGAAATTTATTGTTTTATCTGTCCTATCTCCTTGTTATTCATCATTTTTTCCGGAATTAGTCGATGAAAGCGAAGAAAAGTGAGAATTTTATAAAAAATTTCTTTTTTTTTCTCTATTTTGCATACGATTCGTCCTTTTTCGCAAAAATGATCGAAAAAAGTATCGAAAACTAAAAATTTAAGGGAAATTTACACTTTTTTTCCACTACTTTTATTGTGATTTGTTATTTTTTCCAGATATGATCAAAAAGGAAACATAACCAGAAAATTTTAATGAAATTTACTGTTTTTTCTCTCCTATCATCTTGCGATTCGTCATTTTTTCCAGAATAAGTCAAAAAAAGCGAAGAAAACTAAGTATTTTTGTAAAATTTTAAGTTATTTTTCTTTATTTTGCTTGGGATTCGTCATTTTTTCCAAAAAATAATCGATAAAAGTATCAAAAAAAGAGAATTTAAGGGAGATATAAATTTTTTTTCCACTATTTTTCTTTGATTTGTTTATTTTTTTCATATATGATTGATAAATGAAACACAACCAAAATATTTCTGCTAAAGTTATTGTTTTATCCGTCCTATCTCCTAGTTATTCGTCATTTTTTCCGGAATTAGTCGAAGAAAGCGAAGAAAAGTGAGAATTTTAGAAAAATTTTCTGTTTTTTTTCTCTATTTGGCATACGATTCGTGCCTTTTTCGCAAAAATGATCGATAAAAGTATCGAAAACTGAGAATTTAAGGGAAATGTACAATTTTTTTCCACTAATTTTCTTGTGATTTTTCATTTTTTCAGAAAGATCGATAAAAGAAACACATCCAGAAAATTTCAGTGAACATTAATGTTTTTTATCTCCTATCTTCTTGCGATTCGTCATTTTTTTCGGAATAAGTCGAAAAAAGCGATGAAAAGTGTGAATTTTAGAAAAATATATAGTTTTTTTTTCTATATTTGGCTTGCGATTCGTCATTTTTCGCTACAATGATCGATAAAAGAATCGAAAATTGAGATTTTAAGGGAAATATACAATTTTATTCCACTTTTTTTCTTGTGATTTGTTATTTTTTCCAGATATGATCGATAAAAGAAAAACAACCATAAAATTTCAGTAAAATTTACTGTTCTTTCATTCCTATCTCCTAGCGATTCGTCATTTCTTCAAGTATTAGTCGAAGATATTGAAGAAAAGTGAGAATTTTAGAGAAAATTGTCAGTTTTATATCTCTATTTTGCTTGCAATTCGTCATTTTTTGCAAAAATGATCGAAAAAAGTATCGGAAACTAAGAATTTAAGGGAAATTTAAAATTTTTTTCCACTACTTTTATTTAGATTTGTTTTTTTTCCAGTAATGATCGAAAAAGGAAACACAACCAGAAAATTTCAGTGAAATTTACTGTTTTTTCTTTCCTATCTCCTATCGATTCGTCATTTTTTCCGAAATTAGTCGAAGAAAGCGAAGAAAAGTGAGCATTTTAGAAAAATTTTCCTCTTTTTTTCTCTTTTTGGCTTGCGATTCGTCATTTTTCGCAAAAATGAACGATAAAAGTATCGAAAATTGAGAATTTAAGGGAAATATACAATTTTTTTCCACTATTTTTCCTTTGATTTATCATTTTTTCAAGATATGATCGAAAAAAAAACAACAAGGTGAAAATTTCAGTGAAATCTATTGTTTTTTCTGTCCTTTCTCCTTGCGATTCGTCATTTCTTCCGAAATTAGTCGAGCAAAGGGGAGAAAACTGTGTATTTTAGAAAAATTTTCATTTTTTTTCTCTATTTGGCATGCGATTCGTCATTTTTCGCAAAAATGATCTATAAAAGTATCGAAAACTGAGAATTTAAGGGAAATATACAATTTTTTCCACTAATTTTCTTGTGATTTTTCATTTTTTCAGAAAATGATCGATAAAAAAACACATCCAGAAATTTCGGTGAACTTTACTGTTTTTTCTCTCCTTTCTTCTTGCGATTCGTCATTTTTTTCGGAATAAGTCGAAAAAAGCGAAGAAAAGTGTGAATTTTAGAAAAATATATAGTTTTTTTTTCTATATTTGGCTTGCGATTCGTCATTTTTCGCTAAAATGATCGATAAAAGTATCGATAACTTAGAATTTAAGGGAAATATACAATTTGTTTCCGCTTTTTTTCTTGTGATTTGTTATTTTTTCCAGATATGATCGATAAAAGAAGCACAACCAGAAAATTTCAGTGAACTTTACTGTTTTTTCTCTCCTATCTTCTTGCGATTCGTCATTTTTTTCGGAATAAGTCAAAAAAAGCGATGAAAAGTATGAATTTTAGAAAAATATATAGTTTTTTTTCTATATTTGGCTTGCGATTCGTCATTTTTCGCTAAAATGATCGATAAAAGAATCGAAAATTGAGATTTTAAGGGAAATATACAATTTTATTCCACTTTTTTTCTTGTGATTTGTTATTTTTTCCAGATATGATCGATAAAAGAAAAACAACCAGAAAATTTCAGTAAAATTTACTGTTCTTTCATTCCTATCTCCTTGTGATTCGTCATTTCTTCAAGTATTAGTCGAAGATATTGAAGAAAAGTGAGAATTTTAGAGAAAATTGTCAGTTATATATCTCTATTTTGCTTGTGATTCGTCATTTTTTGCAAAAATGATCGAAAAAAGTATCGAAAACTAACAATTTAAGGGAAATTTACAATTTTTTTCCACTACTTTTATTTAGATTTGTTTTTTTTTTCCAGATATGATCGAAAAAAGAAACACAACCAGAAAATTTCAGTGAAATTTACTGTTTTTTCTTTACTATCTCCTACCGATTCGTCATTTTTTCCGAAATTAGTCGAAGAAAGCGAAGAAAAGTGAGAATTTTATAAAAATTTTCTGTTTTTTTTCTCTATTTGGCATACGATTCGTCCTTTTTCGCAAAAACGATCGAAAAAAGTATCGAAAACTAAGAATTTAAGGGAAATTTACAATTTTTTTCCACTACTTTTATTGTGATTTGTTATTTTTTCCAGATATGATCGATAAAAGAAACACAACCAGAAAATTTCAGTAAAATTTACTGTTTTTTCATTCCTATCTCCTTGCGATTCGTCATTTCTTCAAGTATTAGTCGAAAAAAGCTAAGAAAAGTGCGAATTTTCAGTTGTTTTCTCTATTTTGCTTGCGATTCGTGATTTTTTGCAAAAATGATCGATAAAAGAATCGAAAATTGAGATTTTAAGGGAAATATACAATTTTTTTCCACTATTTTTCTTGTGATTTGTTATTTTTTCCAGATATGATCGATAAAAGAAACACAACCAGAAAATTTCAGTAAAATTTACTGTTCTTTCATTCCTATCTCCTTGCGATTCGTCTTTTCTTCAAGTATTAGTCGAAGATATTGAAGAAAAGTGAGAATTTTAGAGATAATTTTCAGTTTTATATCTCTATTTTGCTTGCGATTCGTCATTTTTTGCAAAAATGATCGAAAAAAGTATCGAAAACTAAGAATTTAAGGGAAATATACAATGTTTTTCCACCAATTTTCTTCTGATTTTTCATTTTTTCAGAAAATGATCCGTAAAAGAAACACAACCAGAAAATTTCGGTGAACTTTACTGTTTTTTCTTTCCTATCTTCTTGCTATTCGTCATTTTTTTCGGAATTAGTCGAAAAAAGCGAAAAAAAGTGTGAATTTTAGAAAAATATATAGTTTTTTTTCTCTATTTGGCCTTCGATTCGTCATTTTTCGCTAAAATGATCGATAACAGTATCGAAAACTTAGAATTTAAGGGAAATATACAATTTTTTTCAACCATTTTTCTTGTGATTTGTTTTTTTTTCCAGTTATGAACGAAAAAAGAAACACAACCAGAAAATTCCAGTGAAATTTACTGTTTTTTCTTTCCTATCTTCTTGCGATTCGTAATTTTTCCGATAATATTCGAAAAAAGCTAAGAATAGTGCGAATATTCAGTTTTTTTCTCTATTTTGCTTGCGATTCGTGATTTTTTGAAAAAATGATCGATAAAAGAATCGAAAATTGAGATTTTAAGGGAAATATACAACTTTTTTCCACTTTTTTTCTTGTGATTTGTTAGTTTTTCCAGTTATGATCGATAAAAGAAACACAACCTGAAAATTTCAGTAAAATTTACTGTTCTTTCATTTCTATCTACTTGCGATTCGTCATTTCTTCAAGTGTTAGTCAGGGATATCGAAGAAAAGTGAGAATTTTAGAGAAAAGTTTCAGTTTTATATCTCTATTTTGCTGCGAATCGTCATTTTTTGCAAAAATGATCGAAAAAAGTATCGAAAACTAAGAATTTAAGGGAAATATACGCTTTTTTTCAACCATTTTTCTTGTGATTGGTTTTTTTATCCAGTTATGATCGAAAAAAGAAACACAACCAGAAAATTCCAGTGAAATTTACTGTTCTTTCATTCCTATCTCCTTGCGATTCGTCATTTCTTCAAGTATTAGTCAGGGATATCGAAGAAAAGTGAGAATTTTAGAGAACATTTTCAGTTTTATTTCTCTATTTTGCTTGCGATTCGTCATTTTTTCCAAAAATGATCGATATAAGAATCGAAAATTGAGATTTTAAGGGAAATATACAATTTTTTTCCACTTTTTTTCTTGTGATTTGTTATTTTTTCCAGATATGATCGATAAAAGAAACACAACCTGAAAATTTCAGTAAAAGTTACTGTTCTTTCATTCCTATCTACTTGTGATTCGTCATTTCTTCAAGTATTAGTCAGGGATATCGAAGAAAAGTGAGAATTTTAGAGAAAATTTTCAGTTTTATTTCTCTATTTTGCTTGCGATTCGTCATTTTTTGCAAAAATGATCGAAAAAAGTATCGAAAACTAAGAATTTAAGGGAAATTTACAATTTTTTTCCACTACTTTTATTGTGATTTGTTATTTTTTTCAGAATAAGTCAAAATATGCGAAGAAAACTGAGTATTTTCGTAAAATTCTAAGTAATTTTTCTTTATTTTGCTTGCGATTCGTCATTTCTTCCAACAAGAAATCTATAAAAGTATCGAAAATTGAGAATTTAAGGTAGATATAAATTTTTATCCACTATTTTTCTTGTGATTCGTTTATTTTTTTCATATATGATTGATAATTGAAACACAACCAAAAAATTTCTGTGAAATTTATTGTTTTTTTCTTTCCTATCTCCTTGCAAATAGTCATTTTTTCCGGAATAAGTCGAAAAAAGCGAAGAAAACTGGGAATTTTAGAAAAATTTTCAATTATTTTTCCTTATTTTGCTTGCGATTCGTCATATTTTCCAAAAAAAATCGATAAAAGTATCGAAAACTTATAATTTAAATGAAATATACAATTTTTTTCCACTATTTTTCTTGTGATTTGTAATTTTTAACAAAATATGATCGAAAAAAGAAAAACAACCAGAAAATTTCAGTGAAATTTACGGTTTTTTCTTTCCTATATCTTTGCGATTCGTCATTTTTTCCGGAATTAGTCGAAAAAAGCGAAGAAAAGTGAGAATTTGAGAAACATTTTCTGTTTTTTTTTTCTCTATTTGGCATACGATTCGTCCTTTTTCGCAAAAATGATTGATAAAAGTATCGAAAACTGAGAATTTAAGGAATATATATATTTTTTTTCCACTAGTTTTTTTTATGATTGGTTATTTTTTGCATATATGATCGAGAAATTAAACACAACCAAAACATTTCTATGAAATTTACTGTTTTTTTCCTATCTCCTTGCAATTAGTCATATTTTCCAGAATAAGTCGAAAAAGGCAAAGAAAAGGGAGAATTTTCATTTTTTTTCTCTATTTAGCTTGCGGTTCGTCATTTTTCGCAAAAATGATCGATAAAAGTATCGAACATAGAGAATTTAAGGGAAATATACATTTTTTTCCACTATTTTTCCTTTGATTTGTCATTTTTTCAAGATATGATCGAAAAAAGAAACACAACGAGAAGATTTCAGTGAAATTTATTGTTTTATCTGTCCTACCTCCTTGTTATTCGTCATTTTTTCCGGAATTAGTCTAAGAAAGCGAAGAAAAGTGAGAATTTTATAAATATTTTCTGTTTTTTTTCTCTATTTGGCATACGATTTGTCCTTTTTCGCAAGAATGATCGAAAAAAGTATCGAAAACTTAGAATTTAAGGGAAATTTACAATTTTTTTCCACTACTTTTATTTAGATTTGTTTTTTTTTCCAGTTATGATCGAAAAAAGAAACACAACCAGAAAATTCCATTGAAATTTACTATTCTTTCATTCCTATCTCCTTGCGATTCGTCATTTCTTCAAGTATTAGTCAGGGATATCGAAGAAAAGTGAGAATTTTAGAGAAAATTTTCAGTTTTATTTCTCTATTTTGCTTGCGATTCGTCATTTATTGCAAAAATGATCGAAAAAAGTATCGAAAACTAAGAATTTAAGGAAAATTTACAATTTTTTTCCACTACTTTTATTGTGATTTGTTATTTTTTTCAGAATAAGTAAAAAAAAGCGAAGAAAACTGAGTATTTTCGTAAATTCTAAGTAATATTTCTTTATTTTGCTTGCGATTCGTCATTTTTTCCAACAAAAAATCTATAAAAGTATCGAAAATTGAGAATTTAAGGTAGATATAAATTTTTTATCCACTATTTTTCTTGTGAATTGTTTATATTTTCCAGATATTATTGATAATTGAAACACAACCAAAAAATTTCTGTGAAATTTACTGTTTTTTTCTTTCCTATCTCCTTGCAAATAATCATTTTTTCCGGAATAAGTCGAAAAAAGCGAAGAAAAGTGAGAATTTTATAAAAATTTTCTGTTTTTTTTCTCTATTTGGCATACGATTCGTCCTTTTTCCTAAAAATGATCGAAAAATGTATCGAAAACTGAGAATTTAGGGGAAATATACATATTTTTCTTGTGATTTGTTCTTTTTCCAGATATGATCGATAAAAAAAACACAACCAGAAAATTTCAGTAAAATTTACTATTCTTTCATCCCTATCTCCTTGCGATTCGTCATTTCTTCAAGTATTAGTTGAAGATATTGAAGAAAAGTGAGAATTTTAGAGAAAATTTTCAGTTTTATATCTCTATTTTGCTTGCGATTCGTCATTTTTTGCAAAAATGATCGAAAAAAGTATCGAAAACTAAGAATTTAAGGGAAACATACAATTTTTTTCCACTGATTTTCTTGTGATTTTTCTATTTATTCAGAAAATGATCGATAAAAGAAACACATCCAGAAAATTTCGGTGAACTTTACTGTTTTTTCTCTCCTATCTTCTTGCGATTCGTCATTTTTTTCTGAATAATTCGAAAAAAGCGAAGAAAAGTGTGAAATTTAGAAAAATATTGTTTTTTTTTCTATATTTGGCTTGCAATTCGTCATTTTTCGCTAAAATGATCGATAAAAGTATCGATAACTTAGAATTTAAGGGAAAAATACAATTTTTTTCAACTATTTTTCTTGTGATCTGTTTTTTTTTCCAGTTATGATCGAAAAAAGAAACACAACCAGAAATTTCCAGTGAAATTCACTGTTTTTTCTTTCCTATCTTCTTGCGATTCCTCATTTTTTCCGAAATTAGTCGAACAAAGCGAAGAAAAGTGAGCATTTTAGTAAAATTTTCCTCTTTTTTTCTCTATTTGGCTTGCCATTCATCATTTTTCGCAAAAATTATCGATAACAGAATCGAAAATTGAGAATTTAAGGGAAATATACATTTTTTTTCCATTTTTTTTCTTGTGATTTGTTATTTTTTCCAGATATGATCGAAAAAAGAAACACAACCAGAAAATTTCTGTGAAATTTATTGTTTTATCTGTCCTATATCCTTGTTATTCGTCATTTTTTCAGAAATTAGTCGAAGAAAGCAAAGAAAAGTGAGAATTTTAGAAACATTTTCTGTTTTTTTTCTCTAAATATACAATTTTTTTCCACTTTTTTTCTTGTGATTTGTTATATTTTCCAGATATGATCGATAAAAGAAACACAACCAGAAAATTTCAGTAAAATTTAATGTTCTTTCATTCCTATCTCCTTGCGATTCGTCATTTCTTTAAGTATTAGTCGAAGATATCGAAGAAAAGTGAGAATTCTAGAGAAAATTTTTAGTTTTATATCTCAATTTTGCTTGCGATTCGTCATTTTTTGCAAAATTGATCGAAAAAAGTATCGAAAACTAAGAATTTAAGGGAAATTTACAATTTTTTCCACTATTTTTTGTTATTTGTTATTTTTACCAGATATGATCCAAAATAGAAACACAACCAGAATATGGCAGTGAAATTTACTGTTTTTTCTTACCTATCTCCTATCGATTCCTCATTTTTTCCGAAATAAGTCGAACAAAGCGAAGAAAAGTGAGCATTTTAGTAAAATTTTCCTCTTTTTTTCTCTATTTGGCTTGCCATTCATCATTTTTTGCAAAAATTATCGATAACAGAATCGAAAATTGAGAATTTAAGGGAAATATACATTTTTTTTCCACTAATTTTCTTGTGATTTTTCATTTTTTCAACATATGATCGAAAAAAGAAACACAACCAGAAAATTTCTGTGAAATTTATTGTTTTATCTGTCCTATCTCCTTGTTATTCGTCATTTTTCCGGAATTATTCGAAGATAGCGAAGAAAAGTGAGAATTTTAGAAACATTTTCTGTTTTTTTTTTCTCTATTTGGCATACAATTCGTCCTTTTTCGCAAAAATGATCTATAAAAGTATCGAAAACTGAGAATTTAAGGGAAATATACAATTTTTTTCCACTAATTTTCTTGTGATTTAACATTTTTTCAGAAAACGATCGATAAAAGAAACACATCCAGAAAATTTCGGTGAACTTTACTGTTTTTTCTCTCCTATCTTCTTGCGATTCGTCATTATTTTCGGAATAAGTCGAAAAAAGTAAAGAAAAGTGTGAATTTTAGAAAAATATATAGTTTTTTTTTCTATATTTGGCTTGCGATTCGTCATTTTTCACTAAAATGATCGATAAAAGAATCGATAACTTAGAATTTAAGGGAAATATACAATTTTTTTCAACCATTTTTCTTGTGATTTGTTTTTTTCCAGTTATGATCGAAAAAAGAAACACAACCAGAAAATTCCAGTGAAATTTACTGTTTTTTCTTTCCTATCTTCTTGCGATTCGTATTTTTTTCCGATATTAGTCGAAAAAAGCTAAGAAAAGTGCGAATTTTCAGTTTTTTTCTCTATTTTGCTTGCGATTCGTGATTTTTTGAAAAAATGATCGACAAAAGAATCGAAAATTGAGATTTTAAGGGAAATATTCAATTTTTTAAAGGGAATTTAAAGGGAATTTTAGAAAAATTTTCAATTATTTTTCCTTATTTTGCTTGCGATTCGTCATATTTTCCAAAAAAAATCGATAAAAGTATCGAAAACTTATAATTTAAATGAAATATACAATTTTTTTCCACTATTTTTCTTGTGATTTGTAATTTTTAACAAAATATGATCGAAAAAAGAAAAACAACCAGAAAATTTCAGTGAAATTTACGGTTTTTTCTTTCCTATATCTTTGCGATTCGTCATTTTTTCCGGAATTAGTCGAAAAAAGCGAAGAAAAGTGAGAATTTGAGAAACATTTTCTGTTTTTTTTTCTCTATTTGGCATACGATTCGTCCTTTTTCGCAAAAATGATCGATAAAAGTATCGAAAACTGAGAATTTAAGGGAATATATATATTTTTTTTCCACTAGTTTTTTTTATGATTGGTTATTTTTTGCATATATGATCGAGAAATTAAACACAACCAAAACATTTCTATGAAATTTACTGTTTTTTTCCTATCTCCTTGCAATTAGTCATTTTTTACAGAATAAGTCGAAAAAGGCAAAGAAAAGGGAGAATTTTCATTTTTTTTCTCTATTTTGCTTGCGGTTCGTCATTTTTCGCAAAAATGATCGATAAAAGTATCGAAAATTGAGAATTAAAGGGAAGTATACAATTTTTTCCACTATTTTTCCAATGATTTGTCATTTTTTCAAGATATGATCGAAAAAAGAAACACAACCAGAAAATTTCAGTGAAATTTTTTTGTTTTATCTGTCCTATCTCCTTGTTATTCATCATTTTTTCCGGAATTAGTCGAAAAAAGCGAAGAAAAGTGAGAATTTGAGAAACATTTTCTGTTTTTTTTTCTCTATTTGGCATACGATTCGTCCTTTTTCGCAAAAATGATCGATAAAAGTATCGAAAACTGAGAATTTAAGGGATTTATATATTTTTTTCCACTAGTTTTTTTGTGATTGGTTATTTTTTTCATATATGATCGAGATATTAAACCCAACCAAAACATTTTTGTAAAATTTACTGTTTTTTTTCCTCTTGCAATTAGTCATTTTTTCCGGAATAAGTCGAAAAAAGCAAAGAAAAGGGAGAATTTTCATTTTTTTTCTCTATTTTGCTTGCGGTTCGTCATTTTTCGCAAAAATGATCGATAAAAGTATCGAAAATTGAGAATTAAAGGGAAATTTACAATTTTTTCCACTATTTTTCCAATGATTTGTCATTTTTTCAAGATATGATCGAAAAAAGAAACACAACCAGAAAATTTCAGTGAAATTTATTGTTTTATCTGTCCTATCTCCTTGTTATTCATCATTTTTTCCGGAATTAGTCGATGAAAGCGAAGAAAAGTGAGAATTTTATAAAAATTTTCTGTTTTATATCTCTATTTTGCTGCGAATCGTCATTTTTTGCAAAAATGATCGAAAAAAGTATCGAAAACTAAGAATTTAAGGGAAATATACGCTTTTTTTCAACCATTTTTCTTGTGATTGGTTTTTTTATCCAGTTATGATCGAAAAAAGAAACACAACCAGAAAATTCCAGTGAAATTTACTGTTCTTTCATTCCTATCTCCTTGCGATTCGTCATTTCTTCAAGTATTAGTCAGGGATATCGAAGAAAAGTGAGAATTTTAGAGAACATTTTCAGTTTTATTTCTCTATTTTGCTTGCGATTCGTCATTTTTTCCAAAAATGATCGATATAAGAATCGAAAATTGAGATTTTAAGGGAAATATACAATTTTTTTCCACTTTTTTTCTTGTGATTTGTTATTTTTTCCAGATATGATCGATAAAAGAAACACAACCTGAAAATTTCAGTAAAAGTTACTGTTCTTTCATTCCTATCTACTTGTGATTCGTCATTTCTTCAAGTATTAGTCAGGGATATCGAAGAAAAGTGAGAATTTTAGAGAAAATTTTCAGTTTTATTTCTCTATTTTGCTTGCGATTCGTCATTTTTTGCAAAAATGATCGAAAAAAGTATCGAAAACTAAGAATTTAAGGGAAATTTACAATTTTTTTCCACTACTTTTATTGTGATTTGTTATTTTTTTCAGAATAAGTCAAAATATGCGAAGAAAACTGAGTATTTTCGTAAAATTCTAAGTAATTTTTCTTTATTTTGCTTGCGATTCGTCATTTCTTCCAACAAGAAATCTATAAAAGTATCGAAAATTGAGAATTTAAGGTAGATATAAATTTTTATCCACTATTTTTCTTGTGATTCGTTTATTTTTTTCATATATGATTGATAATTGAAACACAACCAAAAAATTTCTGTGAAATTTATTGTTTTTTTCTTTCCTATCTCCTTGCAAATAGTCATTTTTTCCGGAATAAGTCGAAAAAAGCGAAGAAAACTGGGAATTTTAGAAAAATTTTCAATTATTTTTCCTTATTTTGCTTGCGATTCGTCATATTTTCCAAAAAAAATCGATAAAAGTATCGAAAACTTATAATTTAAATGAAATATACAATTTTTTTCCACTATTTTTCTTGTGATTTGTAATTTTTAACAAAATATGATCGAAAAAAGAAAAACAACCAGAAAATTTCAGTGAAATTTACGGTTTTTTCTTTCCTATATCTTTGCGATTCGTCATTTTTTCCGGAATTAGTCGAAAAAAGCGAAGAAAAGTGAGAATTTGAGAAACATTTTCTGTTTTTTTTTTCTCTATTTGGCATACGATTCGTCCTTTTTCGCAAAAATGATTGATAAAAGTATCGAAAACTGAGAATTTAAGGAATATATATATTTTTTTTCCACTAGTTTTTTTTATGATTGGTTATTTTTTGCATATATGATCGAGAAATTAAACACAACCAAAACATTTCTATGAAATTTACTGTTTTTTTCCTATCTCCTTGCAATTAGTCATATTTTCCAGAATAAGTCGAAAAAGGCAAAGAAAAGGGAGAATTTTCATTTTTTTTCTCTATTTTGCTTGCGGTTCGTCATTTTTCGCAAAAATGATCGATAAAAGTATCGAAAATTGAGAATTAAAGGGAAATTTACAATTTTTTCCACTATTTTTCCAATGATTTGTCATTTTTTCAAGATATGATCGAAAAAAGAAACACAACCAGAAAATTTCAGTGAAATTTATTGTTTTATCTGTCCTATCTCCTTGTTATTCATCATTTTTTCCGGAATTAGTCGATGAAAGCGAAGAAAAGTGAGAATTTTATAAAAAATTTCTGTTTTTTTTTCTCTATTTTGCATACGATTCGTCCTTTTTCGCAAAAATGATCGAAAAAAGTATCGAAAACTAAAAATTTAAGGGAAATTTACAATTTTTTTCCACTACTTTTATTGTGATTTGTTATTTTTTCCAGATATGATCAAAAAGGAAACATAACCAGAAAATTTTAATGAAATTTACTGTTTTTTCTCTCCTATCATCTTGCGATTCGTCATTTTTTCCAGAATAAGTCAAAAAAAGCGAAGAAAACTGAGTATTTTTGTAAAATTTTAAGTTATTTTTCTTTATTTTGCTTGGGATTCGTCATTTTTTCCAAAAAATAATCGATGAAAGTATCAAAAAAAGAGAATTTAAGGGAGATATAAATTTTTTTTCCACTATTTTTCTTTGATTTGTTTATTTTTTTCATATATGATTGATAAATGAAACACAACCAAAATATTTCTGCTAAAGTTATTGTTTTATCTGTCCTATCTCCTAGTTATTCGTCATTTTTTCCGGAATTAGTAGAAGAAAGCGAAGAAAAGTGAGAATTTTAGAAAAATTTTCTGTTTTTTTCTCTATTTGGCATACGATTCGTGCCTTTTTCGCAAAAATGATCGATAAAAGTATCGAAAACTGAGAATTTAAGGGAAATATACAATTTTATTCCACTTTTTTTCTTGTGATTTGTTATTTTTTCCAGATATGATCGATAAAAGAAAAACAACCAGAAAATTTCAGTAAAATTTACTGTTCTTTCATTCCTATCTCCTTGCGATTCGTCATTTCTTTAAGTATTAGTCGAAGATATTGAAGAAAAGTGAGAATTTTAGAGAAAATTGTCAGTTTTATATATCTATTTTGCTTGCGACTCGTCATTTTTTGCAAAAATGATCGAAAAAAGTATCGGAAACTAAGAATTTAAGGGAAATTTACAATTTTTTTCCACTACTTTTATTTAGATTTGTTTTTTTTCCAGTTATGATCGAAAAAAGAAACACAACCAGAAAATTTCAGTGAAATTTACTGTTTTTTCTGTCCTATCTCCTTGTGATGCGTCATTTTTTCCGAACTTAGTCGAGGAAAGGGGAGAAAACTGTGTATTTTAGAAAAATTTTCATTTTTTTTCTCTATTTGGCATGCGATTCGTCATTTTTCGCAAAAATGATCGATAAAGGTATCGAAAACTGAGAATTTAAGGGAAATATTCCTTTTTTCCTTGCACTATTTTTCTTGTGAGTTGTCATTTTTACAAGATATGATTGAAAAAACAAACACAACGAGAAAATTTCAGTGAAATTTATTGTTTTATCTGTCCTATCTCCTTGTTATTCGTCATTTTTTCCGGAATTAGTCGAAGAAAGTGAAGAAAAGTGAGAATTTTATAAAAAATTTCTGTTTTTTTCTCTATTTGGCATGTGATTCGTCATTTATCGCAAAAATGATCGATAAAAGTATTGAAAATTGAGAATTTAAGGAAACATACAATTGAGTACATAAAATTGAGAATTTAATGGAAATATACAATTTTTTCCAATATTTTTCCTTTGATTTGTCATTTTTTCAAGATATGATCGAAAAAAGGACAACAAGGAGAAAATTTCAGTGAAATCTATTGTTTTTTCTGTCCTATCTCCATGCGATTCGTCATTTTTTCCTAAATTAGTCGAGGAAAGGGGAGAAAACTGTGTATTTTAGAAATATTTTCATTTTTTTTCTCTATTTGGCATGCGATTCGTCATTTTTCGCAAAAATGATCGATAAAATTATTGAAAACTGAGAATTTAAGTGAAATATTCCTTTTTTTTTGTTAAACTAATTTTCTTGTGATTTGTCATTTTTACAAGATATGATCGAAACAACAATCAAAACGAGAAAATTTCAGTGAAATTTATTGTTTTATCTGTCCTATCTCCTTGTTATTTGTCATTTCTTCCGGAATTAGTCGAAGAAAGTGAAGAAAAGTGAGAATTTTAGAAAGATTTTCTGTTTTTTTTCTTTATTAGGCATACGATTCGTCCTTTTTCGCAAAAATGATCGATAAAAGTATCGAAAACTGAGAATTTAAGGAAAATATACAATTTTATTCTACTTTTTTTCTTGTGATTTGTTATTTTTTCCAGATATGATCGATAAAAGAAACACATCCAGAAAATTTCGGTGAACTTTACTGTTTTTTCTCTCCTATCTTCTTGCGATTCGTCATTTTTTTCGGAATAAGTCGAAAAAAGCGATGAAAAGTGTGAATTTTAGAAAAATATATAGTTTTTTTTTCTTTATTTGGCTTGCGATTCGTCATTTTTCACTAAAATGATCGATAAAAGAATCGAAAATTGAGATTTTAAGGGAAATATACAATTTTATTCCACTTTTTTTCTTGTGATTTGTTATTTTTTCCAGATATGATCGATAAAAGAAAAACAACCAGAAAATTTCAGTAAAATTTACTGTTCTTTCATTCCTATCTCCTTGCGATTCGTCATTACTTCAAGTATTAGACGAAGATATTGAACAAAAGTGAGAATTTTAGAGAAAATTGTCAGTTTTATATCTCTATTTTGCTTGCGATTCGTCATTTTTTGTAAAAACGATCGAAAAAAGTATCGAAAACTAAGAATTTAAGGGAAATATACAATTTTTTTCCACTATTTTTCTTGTGATTTGTAATTTTTAACAAAATATGATCGAAAAAAGAAAAACAACCAGTAGATTTCAATGAAATTTACGGTTTTTTCTTTCCTATATCTTTGCGATTCGTCATTTATTCCGAAATTAGTCGAGAAAAGCGAAGAAAAGTGCGAATTTTCAGTTTTTTCTCTATTTTGCTTGCGATTCGTGATTTTTGCAAAAATGATAGATAAAAGTATTGAAAACTGAGAATTTAAGGAAAATATACAATTTTTTTCCACTAATTTTCTTATGATTTGTCATTTTTTCAGAAAATGATCGATAAAAGAAACACATCCAGAAAATTTCGGTGTACTTTACTGTTTTTTCTTTCCTATCTTCTTGCTATTCGTCATTTTTTTCGGAATTAGTCGAAGAAAGCGAAGAAAAGTGAGAATTTTAGAAAAATTTTCTGTTTTTTTTCCCTATTTGGCATACGATTCGTGCCTTTTTCGCAAAAATGATCGATAAAAGTATCGAAAACTGAGAATTTAAGGGAAATATACAATTTTTTTCCACTAATTTTCTTGTGATTTTTCATTTTTTCAGAAAATAATCGATAAAAGAAACACATCCAGAAAATTTCGGTGAACATTACTGTTTTTTCTCTCCTATCTTCTTGCGATTCGTCATTTTTTTCGGAATAAGTCGAAAAAAGCGATGAAAAGTGTGAATTTTAGAAAAATATATAGTTTTTTTATCTCTATTTGGCTTGCGATTCGTCATTTTTCACTAAAATGATCGATAAAAGAATCGAAAATTGAGATTTTAAGGGAAATATACAATTTTTTTCCACTTTCTTTCTTGTGATTTGTTATTTTTTCCAGATATGATCGATAAAAGAAACAACTAGAAAATTTCAGTAATATTTACTGTTCTTTCATTCCTATCTCCTTGCGATTCGTCATTTCTTCAAGTATTAGTCGAAGATATTGAAGAAAAGTGAGAATTTTAGAGAAAATTTTCAGTTTTATATTTCTATTTTGCTTGCGATTCGTCATTTTTTGCAAAATTGATCGAAAAAAGTATCGAAAACTAAGAATTTAAGGAAAATTTACAATTTTTTTCTACTACTTTTATTGTGATTTGTTTTTTTCCAGTTATGATCGAAAAAAGAAACACAACCAGAAAATTTCAGTGAAATTTACTGTTTTTTCTTTTCTATCTCCTATCGATTCGTCATTTTTTCGGAAATTTGTCGAAGAAAGCGAAAAAAAGTGAGTATTTTAGAAATATTTTCTGTTTTTTTTCTCTATTTGGTATAAGATTCGTCCTTTTCGCAAAAATCATCGATAAAAGTATCGAAAACGGAGAATTTAAGGGAAATATACAATTTTTTCCACTAATTTTCTTGTAATTTTTCATTTTTTCAGAAAATAATCGATAAAAGAAACACATCCAGAAAATTTCGGTGAACTTTACTGTTTTTTCTCTCCTATCTTCTTGCGATTCGTCATTTTTTTCGGAATAAGTCGAAAAAAGCGATAAAAAGTGTGAATTTTAGAAAAATATATAGTTTTTTTATCTCTATTTGGCTTGCGATTCGTCATTTTTCACTAAAATGATCGATAAAAGAATCGAAAATTGAGATTTTAAGGGAAATATACAATTTTTTTCCACTTTTTTTCTTGTGATTTGTTTTTTTTTCCAGATATGATCGATAAAAGAAACAACCAGAAAATTTCAGTAAAATTTACTGTTCTTTCATTCCTATCTCCTTGCGATTCGTCATTTCTTCAAGTATTAGTCGAAGATATTGAAGAAAAGTGAGAATTTTAGAGAAAATTTTCAGTTTTATATCTCTATTTTGCTTGCGATTCGTCATTTTTTGAATTATCGAAAAAAGTATCGAAAACTAAGAATTTAAGGGAAATTTACAATCTTTTTCCACTAATTTTCTTGTGATTTGTTTTTCATTTCCAGTTATGATCAAAAAAAGAAACACATCCAGAAAATTTCGGTGAAATTTACTGTTTTTTCTTTCCTATCTCCTATCGATTCGTCATTTTTTCGGAAATTAGTCGAAGAAAGCGACAATAAGTGAGCATTTTAGAAAAATTTTCTTCTTTTTTTTCTCTTCTTGGCTTGCGATTCGTCATTTTTCGCTAAAATGATCGATAAAAGTATCGATAACTTAGAATTTAAGGGAAATATACAATTTTTTTCCACTAATTTTCTTGTGATTTTTCAATGTTTCAGAAAATGATCGATAAAAGAAACACATCCAGAAAATTTCGGTGAACTTTACTGTTTTTTCTCTCCTATCTTCTTGCGATTCGTCATTTCTTCAAGTATTAGTCGATGATATTGAAAAAAAGTGAGAATTTCAGAGAAAATTTTCAGTTTTATATCTCTATTTTGCTTGCGATTCGTCATTTTTTGCAAAAATGATCGAAAAAAGTATCGAAAACTAAGAATTTAAGGGAAATTTACAATTTTTTTCCACTACTTTTATTTAGATTTGTTTTTTTTCCAGTTATGATCGAAAAAAGAAACACAACCAGAAAATTTCAGTGAAATTTACTGTTTTTTCTTTCCTATCTCCTATCGATTCGTCATTTTTTCCAAAATTAGTCGAAGAAAGCGAAGAAAAGTGAGCATTTTAGAAAAATTTTCCTCTTTTTTTCTCTTTTTGGCTTGCGATTCGTCATTTTTCGCAAAAATGAACGATAAAAGTATCGAAAATTAGGAATTTAAGGGAAATATACAATTTTCTTCCACTATTTTTCCTTTGATTTATCATTTTTTCAAGATATTATCGAAAAAAAAACAACAAGGTGAAAAATTCAGTGAAATCTATTGTTTTTTCTGTCCTATCTCCTTGCGATTCGTCATTTTTTACGAAATTAGTCGAGGAAAGGGGAGAAGACTGTGTATTTTAGAAAAATTTTCATTTTTTTTTCTCTATTTGGCATGCGATTCGTCATTTTTCGCAAAAATGATCGATAAAAGTATCGAAAACTGAGAATTTAAGGGAAATATACAATTTTTTTCCACTAATTTTCTTGTGATTTTTCATTTTTTCAAAAAATGATCGATAAAAAAAACACATCCAGAAATTTAGGTGAACTTTACTGTTTTTTCTCTCCTTTCTTCTTGCGATTCGTCATTTTTTTCGGAATAAGTTGAGAAAAGCGAAGAAAAGTGAGAATTTTATAAAAAATTTCTGTTTTTTTTCTCTATTTGGCATACGATTCGTCCTTTTTCGCAAAAATGATCGAAAAAAGTATCGAAAACTAAAAATTTAAGGGAAATTTACAATTTTTTTCCACTACTTTTATTGTGATTTGTTATTTTTTCCAGATATGATCAAAAAGGAAACAAAACCAGAAAATTTTAATGAAATTTACTGTTTTTTCTCTCCTATCATCTTGCGATTCGTCATTTTTTCCAGAATAAGTCAAAAAAAGCGAAGAAAACTGAGTATTTTTGTAAAATTTTAAGTTATTTTTCTTTATTTTGCTTGGGATTCGTCATTTTTTCCAAAAAATAATCGATAAAAGTATCGAAAACTTAGAATTTAAGGGAAATATACAATTTTTTTCCACTAATTTTCTTGTGATTTTTCATTTTTTCAGAAAATGATCGATAAAAGAAACACATCCAGAAAATTTCAGTGAACATTTATGTTTTTTCTCTCCTATCTTCTTGCGATTCGTCATTTTTTTCGGAATAAGTCGAAAAAAGCGATGAAAAGTGTGAATTTTAAAAAAATATATAGTTTTTTTTTCTATATTTGGCTTGCGATTCGTCATTTTTCGCTAAAATGATCGATAAAAGAATCGAAAATTGAGATTTTAAGGGAAATATACAATTTTATTCCACTTTTTTTCTTGTGATTTGTTATTTTTTCCAGATATGATCGATAAAAGAAATACAACCAGAAAATTTCAGTAAAATTTACTGTTCTTTCATTCCTATCTCCTTGCGATTCGTCATTTCTTCAAGTATTAGTCGAAGATATTGAAGAAAAGTGAGAATTTTAGAGAAAATTGTCAGTTTTATATCTCTATTTTGCTTGCAATTCGTCATTTTTTGCAAAAATGATCGAAAAAAGTATCGGAAACTAAGAATTTAAGGGAAATTTACAATTTTTTTCCACTACTTTTATTTAGATTTGTTTTTTTTTTCCAGTAATGATCGAAAAAAGAAACACAACCAGAAAATTTCAGTGAAATTTACTGTTTTTTCTTTCCTATCTCCTATCGATTCGTCATTTTTTCCGTAATTAGTCGAAGAAAGCGAAGAAAAGTGAGCATTTTAGAAAAATTTTCCTCTTTTTTTCTCTTTTTGGCTTGCGATTCGTCATTTTTCGCAAAAATGAACGATAAAAGTATCGAAAATTGAGAATTTAAGGGAAATATACAATTTTTTTCCACTATTTTTCCTTTGATTTATCATTTTTTCAAGATATGATCGAAAAAAAAACAACAAGGTGAAAATTTCAGTGAAATCTATTGTTTTTTCTGTCCTATCTCCTTGCGATTCGTCATATCTTCCGAAATTAGTCGAGCAAAGGGGAGAAAACTGTGTATTTTAGAAAAATTTTCATTTTTTTTCTCTATTTGGCATGCGATTCGTCATTTTTCGCAAAAATGATCTATAAAAGTATCGAAAACTGAGAATTTAAGGGAAATATACAATTTTTTCCACTAATTTTCTTGTGATTTTTCATTTTTTCAGAAAATGATCGATAAAAAAAACACACCCAGAAATTTCGGTGAACTTTACTGTTTTTTCTCTCCTTTCTTCTTGCGATTCGTCATTTTTTTCGGAATAAGTCGAAAAAAGCGAAGAAAAGTGTGAATTTTAGAAAAATATATAGTTTTTTTTTCTATATTTGGCTTGCGATTCGTCATTTTTCGCTAAAATGATCGATAAATGTATCAATATCTTAGAATTTATGGGAAATATACAATTTTTTTCAACTATATTTCTTGTGATTTGTTTTTTTTCCAGTTATGATCGAAAAAAAAAACACAACAAGAAAATTCCAGTGAAATTTACTGTTTTTCTTTCCTATCTTCTTGCGATTCGTAATTTTTTCCGATATTAGTCGAAAAAAGCTAAGAAAAGTGCGAATTTTCAGTTTTTTTCTCTATTTAGCTTGCGATTCGTGATTTTTTGCAAAAATGATCGATAAAAGAATCGAAAATTGAGATTTTAAGGGAAATATACAATTGTTTTCCACTTTTTTTCTTGTGATTTGTTATTTTTTCCAGATATGATCGATAAAAGAAAAACAACCAGAAAATATCAGTAAAATTTACTGTTCTTTCATTCCTATCTCCTTGCGATTCGTCATTTCTTCAAGTATTAGTCGAAGATATCGAAGAAAAGTGAGAATTTTAGAGAAAATTTTCAGTTTCATATCTCTATTTTGCTTGCGATTCGTCATTTTTTGCAAAATTGATCGAAAAAAGAATCACAAACTAAGAATTTAAGGGAAATATACAATTTTTTTCCACTATTTTTCTTGTGATTTGTAATTTTTAACAAAATATGATCGAAAAAAGAAAAACAACCAGAAAATTTTAGTGAAATTTACGGTTTTTTCTTTCCTATATCTTTGCGATTCGTCATTTTTTCCGGAATTAGTCGAAAAAAGCGACGAAAAGTGAGAATTTGAGAAACATTTTCTGTTTTTTTTTCTCTATTTGGCATACGATTCGTCCTTTTTCGCAAAAATGATCGATAAAAGTATCGAAAACTGAGAATTTAAGGAATATATATATTTTTTTTCCACTAGTTTTTTTTATGATTGGTTATTTTTTGCATATATGATCGAGAAATTAAACACAACCAAAACATTTCTATGAAATTTACTGTTTTTTTCCTATCTCTTTGCAATTAGTCATTTTTTCCAGAATAAGTCGAAAAAGGCAAAGAAAAGGGAGAATTTTCATTTTTTTTCTCTATTTTGCTTGCGGTTCGTCATTTTTCGCAAAAATGATCGATAAAAGTATCGAAAATTGAGAATTAAAGGGAAATATACAATTTTTTCCACTATTTTTCCAATGATTTGTCATTTTTTCAAGATATGATCGAAAAAAGAAACACAACCAGAAAATTTCAGTGAAATTTATTGTTTTATCTGTCCTATCTCCTTGTTATTCATCATTTTTTCTTGAATTAGTCGAAAAAAGCGAAGAAAAGTGAGAATTTGAGAAACATTTTCTGTTTTTTTTTTCTCTATTTGGCATACGATTCGTCCTTTTTCGCAAAAATGATCGATAAAAGTATCGAAAACTGAGAATTTAAGGGATTTATATATTTTTTTCCACTAGTTTTTTTGTGATTGGTTATTTTTTCATATATGATCGAGATATTAAACCCAACCAAAACATTTTTGTGAAATTTACTGTTTTTTTTCCTCTTGCAATTAGTCATTTTTTCCGGAATAAGTCGAAAAAAGCAAAGAAAAGGGAGAATTTTCATTTTTTTTCTCTATTTTGCTTGCGGTTCGTCATTTTTCGCAAAAATGATCGATAAAAGTATCGAAAACTGAGAATTTAAGGGAAATATACAATTTTTTTCCACTAATTTTCTTGTGATTTTTCATTTTTTCAGAAAATGATCGATAAAAGAAACACATCCAGAAAATTTCAGTGAACATTAATGTTTTTTCTCTCCTATCTTCTTGCGATTCGTCATTTTTTTCGGAATAAGTCGAAAAAAGCGAAGAAAAGTGTGAATTTTAGAAAAATATATAGTTTTTTTTTCTATATTTGGCTTGCGATTCGTCATTTTTCGCTAAAATCATCGATAAAAGAATCTAAAATTGAGATTTTAAGGGAAATATACAATTTTATTCCACTTTTTTTCTTGCGATTTGTTATTTTTTCCAGATATGATCGATAAAAGAAAAACAGCCAGAAAATTTCAGTAAAATTTACTGTGCTTTCATTCCTATCTCCTTGTGATTCGTCATTTTTTCAAGTATTAGTCGAAGATATTAAAGAAAAGTGAGAATTTTAGAGAAAATTGCCAGTTTTATATCTCTATTTTGCTTGCGATTCGTCTATTTTGCAAAAATGATCGAAAAAAGTATCGAAAACTAAGAATTTAAGGGAAATTTACAATTTTTTTCCACTACTTTTATTTAGATTTGTTTTTTTTTTCCAGTTATGATCGAAAAAAGAAACACAACCAGAAAATTTCAGTGAAATTTACTGTTTTTTCTTTCCTATCTCCTATCGATTCGTCATTTTTTCCGAAATTAGTCGAAGAAAGCGAAGAAAAGTGAGCATTTTAGAAAAATTTTCCTCTTTTTTTCTCTTTTTGGCTTGCGATTCGTCACTTTTCGCAAAAATGAACGATAAAAGTATCGAAAATTGAGAATTTAAGTGAAATATACAATTTTCTTCCACTATTTTTCCTTTGATTTATCATTTTTTCAAGATATTATCGAAAAAAAAACAACAAGGTGAAAAATTCAGTGAAATCTATTGTTTTTTCTGTCCTATCTCCTTGCGATTCGTCATTTTTTACGAAATTAGTCGAGGAAAGGGGAGAAAACTGTGTATTTTAGAAAAATTTTCATTTTTTTTTCTCTATTTGGCATGCGATTCGTCATTTTTCGCAAAAATGATCGATAAAAGTATCGAAAACTGAGAATTTAAGGGAAATATACAATTTTTTTCCACTAATTTTCTTGTGATTTTTCATTTTTTCAAAAAATGATCGATAAAAAAAACACATCCAGAAATTTCGGTGAACTTTACTGTTTTTTCTCTCCTTTCTTCTTGCGATTCGTCATTTTTTTCGGAATAAGTTGAAAAAAGCGAAGAAAAGTGAGAATTTTATAAAAAATTTCTGTTTTTTTTCTCTATTTGGCATACGATTCGTCCTTTTTCGCAAAAATGATCGAAAAAAGTATCGAAAACTAAAAATTTAAGGGAAATTTACAATTTTTTTCCACTACTTTTATTGTGATTTGTTATTTTTTCCAGATATGATCAAAAAGGAAACATAACCAGAAAATTTTAATGAAATTTACTGTTTTTTCTCTCCTATCATCTTGCGATTCGTCATTTTTTCCAGAATAAGTCAAAAAAAGCGAAGAAAACTGAGTATTTTTGTAAAATTTTAAGTTATTTTTCTTTATTTTGCTTGGGATTCGTCATTTTCTCCAAAAAATAATCGATAAAAGTATCGAAAACTTAGAATTTAAGGGAAATATACAATTTTTTTCCACTAATTTTCTTGTGATTTTTCATTTTTTCAGAAAATGATCGATAAAAGAAACACATCCAGAAAATTTCAGTGAACATTAATGTTTTTTCTCTCCTATCTTCTTGCGATTCGTCATTTTTTTCGGAATAAGTCGAAAAAAGCGATGAAAAGTGTGAATTTTAGAAAAATATATAGTTTTTTTTTCTATATTTGGCTTGCGATTCGTCATTTTTCGCTAAAATGATCGATAAAAGAATCGAAAATTGAGATTTTAAGGGAAATATACAATTTTATTCCACTTTTTTTCTTGTGATTTGTTATTTTTTCCAGATATGATCGATAAAAGAAAAACAACCAGAAAATTTCAGTAAAATTTACTGTTCTTTCATTCCTATCTCCTTGCGATTCGTCATTTCTTCAAGTATTAGTCGAAGATATTGAAGAAAAGTGAGAATTTTAGAGAAAATTGTCAGTTTTATATCTCTATTTTGCTTGCAATTCGTCATTTTTTGCAAAAATGATCGAAAAAAGTATCGGAAACTAAGAATTTAAGGGAAATTTACAATTTTTTTCCACTACTTTTATTTAGATTTGTTTTTTTTTTCCAGTAATGATCGAAAAAAGAAACACAACCAGAAAATTTCAGTGAAATTTACTGTTTTTTCTTTCCTATCTCCTATCGATTCGTCATTTTTTCCGAAATTAGTCGAAGAAAGCGAAGAAAAGTGAGCATTTTAGAAAAATTTTCCTCTTTTTTTCTCTTTTTGGCTTGCGATTCGTCATTTTTCGCAATAATGAACGATAAAAGTATCGAAAATTGAGAATTTAAGGGAAATATACAATTTTTTTCCACTATTTTTCCTTTGATTTATCATTTTTTCTAGATATGATCGAAAAAAAAACAACAAGGTGAAAATTTCAGTGAAATCTATTGTTTTTTCTGTCCTTTCTCCTTGCGATTCGTCATTTCTTCCGAAATTAGTCGAGCAAAGGGGAGAAAACTGTGTATTTTAGAAAAATTTTCATTTTTTTTCTCTATTTGGCATGCGATTCGTAATTTTTCGCAAAAATTATCTATAAAAGTATCGAAAACTGAGAATTTAAGGGAAATATACAATTTTTTCCACAAATTTTTTTGTGATTTTTCATTTTTTCAGAAAATGATCGATAAAAAAAACACATCCAGAAATTTCGGTGAACTTTACTGTTTTTTCTCTCCTTTTTTCTTGCGATTCGTCATTTTTTTCGGAATAAGTCGAAAAAAGCGAAGAAAAGTGTGAATTTTAGAAAAATATATAGTTTTTTTTTCTATATTTGGCTTGCGATTCGTCATTTTTCGCTAAAATGATCGATAAAAGTATCGATATCTTAGAATTTATGGGAAATATACAATTTTTTTCAACTATTTTTCTTGTGATTTGTTTTTTTTCCAGTTATGATCGAAAAAAAAAACACAACAAGAAAATTCCAGTGAAATTTACTGTTTTTCTTTCCTATCTTCTTGCGATTCGTAATTTTTTCCGATATTAGTCGAAAAAAGCTAAGAAAAGTGCGAATTTTCAGTTTTTTTCTCTATTTAGCTTGCGATTCGTGATTTTTTGCAAAAATGATCGATAAAAGAATCGAAAATTGAGATTTTAAGGGAAATATACAATTTTTTTCCACTTTTTTTCTTGTGATTTGTTATTTTTTCCAGATATGATCGATAAAAGAAAAACAACCAGAAAATATCAGTAAAATTTACTGTTCTTTCATTCCTATCTCCTTGCGATTCGTCATTTCTTCAAGTATTAGTCGAAGATATCGAAGAAAAGTGAGAATTTTAGAGAAAATTTTCAGTTTCATATCTCTATTTTGCTTGCGATTCGTCATTTTTTGCAAAATTGATCGAAAAAAGAATCACAAACTAAGAATTTAAGGGAAATTTACAATTTTTTGCCACTACTTTTATTGTGATTTGTTATTTTTTCCAGATATGATCAAAAAGGAAACATAACCAGAAAATTTTAATGAAATTGACTGTTTTTTCTTTCCTATCTTCTTGCGATTCGTCATTTTTTCCGGAATAAGTCAAAAAGAGCGAAGAAAACTGAGTATTTTCGTAAAATTTTAAGTTATTTTTCTTTATTTTGCTTGCGATTCGTCATTTTTTCCAAAAAAAAAATCCATAAAAGTATCGAAAATTGAGAATTTAAGGGAGATATAATTTTTTTTCCACTATTTTTCTTATTATTTTTTATTTTTTTCATATATGATTGATAAATGAACCACAACCAAAAAATTTCTGTAAAATTTACTGTTTTTTTCTTTTCTATCTCCTTGCAAATAGTCATTTTTTCCGGAATAAGTCGAAAAAAGTATCGAAAACTTAGAATTTAAGGGAAATATACAATTTTTTTCCACTATTTTTCTTGTGATTTGTAATTTTTAACAACATATGATCGAAAAAAGAAAAACAACCAGAAAATTTCAGTGAAATTTACGGTTTTTTCTTTCCTATATCTTTGCGATTCGTCATTTTTTCCGGAATTAGTCGAAAAAAGCGAAGAAAAGTGAGAATTTGAGAAACATTTTCTGTTTTTTTTTTCCTATCTCCTTGCAATTAGTCATTTTTTCCAGAATAAGTCGAAAAAGGCAAAGAAAAGGGAGAATTTTCATTTTTTTTCTCTATTTTGCTTGCGGTTCGTCATTTTTCGCAAAAATGATCGATAAAAGTATCGAAAATTGAGAATTAAAGGGAAATATACAATTTTTTCCACTATTTTTCCAATGTTTTGTCATTTTTTCAAGATATGATCGAAAAAAGAAACACAACCAGAAAATTTCAGTGAAATTTATTGTTTTATCTGTCCTATCTCCTTGTTATTCATCATTTTTTCCGGAATTAGTCGAAAAAAGCGAAGAAAAGTGAGAATTTGAGAAACATTTTCTGTTTTTTTTTCTCTATTTGGCATACGATTCGTCCTTTTTCGCAAAAATGATCGATAAAAGTATCGAAAACTGAGAATTTAAGGGATTTATATATTTTTTTCCACTAGTTTTTTTGTGATTGGTTATTTTTTTCATATATGATCGAGATATTAAACCCAACCAAAACATTTTTGTGAAATTTACTGTTTTTTTTCCTCTTGCAATTAGTCATTTTTTCCGGAATAAGTCGAAAAAAGCAAAGAAAAGGGAGAATTTTCATTTTTTTTCTCTATTTTGCTTGCGGTTCGTCATTTTTCGCAAAAATGATCGATAAAAGTATCGAAAATTGAGAATTAAAGGGAAATTTACAATTTTTTCCACTATTTTTCCAATGATTTGTCATTTTTTCAAGATATGATCGAAAAAAGAAAAACAACCAGAAAATTTCAGTGAAATTTATTGTTTTATCTGTCCTATCTCCTTGTTATTCATCATTTTTTCCGGAATTAGTCGATGAAAGCGAAGAAAAGTGAGAATTTTATAAAAAATTTCTTTTTTTTTCTCTATTTTGCATACGATTCGTCCTTTTTCGCAAAAATGATCGAAAAAAGTATCGAAAACTAAAAATTTAAGGGAAATTTACACTTTTTTTCCACTACTTTTATTGTGATTTGTTATTTTTTCCAGATATGATCAAAAAGGAAACATAACCAGAAAATTTTAATGAAATTTACTGTTTTTTCTCTCCTATCATCTTGCGATTCGTCATTTTTTCCAGAATAAGTCAAAAAAAGCGAAGAAAACTAAGTATTTTTGTAAAATTTTAAGTTATTTTTCTTTATTTTGCTTGGGATTCGTCATTTTTTCCAAAAAATAATCGATAAAAGTATCAAAAAAAGAGAATTTAAGGGAGATATAAATTTTTTTTCCACTATTTTTCTTTGATTTGTTTATTTTTTTCATATATGATTGATAAATGAAACACAACCAAAATATTTCTGCTAAAGTTATTGTTTTATCCGTCCTATCTCCTAGTTATTCGTCATTTTTTCCGGAATTAGTCGAAGAAAGCGAAGAAAAGTGAGAATTTTAGAAAAATTTTCTGTTTTTTTTCTCTATTTGGCATACGATTCGTGCCTTTTTCGCAAAAATGATCGATAAAAGTATCGAAAACTGAGAATTTAAGGGAAATGTACAATTTTTTTCCACTAATTTTCTTGTGATTTTTCATTTTTTCAGAAAGATCGATAAAAGAAACACATCCAGAAAATTATAGTGAACATTAATGTTTTTTATCTCCTATCTTCTTGCGATTCGTCATTTTTTTCGGAATAAGTCGAAAAAAGCGATGAAAAGTGTGAATTTTAGAAAAATATATAGTTTTTTTTTCTATATTTGGCTTGCGATTCGTCATTTTTCGCTACAATGATCGATAAAAGAATCGAAAATTGAGATTTTAAGGGAAATATACAATTTTATTCCACTTTTTTTCTTGTGATTTGTTATTTTTTCCAGATATGATCGATAAAAGAAAAACAACCATAAAATTTCAGTAAAATTTACTGTTCTTTCATTCCTATCTCCTAGCGATTCGTCATTTCTTCAAGTATTAGTCGAAGATATTGAAGAAAAGTGAGAATTTTAGAGAAAATTGTCAGTTTTATATCTCTATTTTGCTTGCAATTCGTCATTTTTTGCAAAAATGATCGAAAAAAGTATCGGAAACTAAGAATTTAAGGGAAATTTAAAATTTTTTTCCACTACTTTTATTTAGATTTGTTTTTTTTCCAGTAATGATCGAAAAAAGAAACACAACCAGAAAATTTCAGTGAAATTTACTGTTTTTTCTTTCCTATCTCCTATCGATTCGTCATTTTTTCCGAAATTAGTCGAAGAAAGCGAAGAAAAGTGAGCATTTTAGAAAAATTTTCCTCTTTTTTTCTCTTTTTGGCTTGCGATTCGTCATTTTTCGCAAAAATGAACGATAAAAGTATCGAAAATTGAGAATTTAAGGGAAATATACAATTTTTTTCCACTATTTTTCCTTTGATTTATCATTTTTTCAAGATATGATCGAAAAAAAAACAACAAGGTGAAAATTTCAGTGAAATCTATTGTTTTTTCTGTCCTTTCTCCTTGCGATTCGTCATTTCTTCCGAAATTAGTCGAGCAAAGGGGAGAAAACTGTGTATTTTAGAAAAATTTTCATTTTTTTTCTCTATTTGGCATGCGATTCGTCATTTTTCGCAAAAATGATCTATAAAAGTATCGAAAACTGAGAATTTAAGGGAAATATACAATTTTTTCCACTAATTTTCTTGTGATTTGTTATTTTTTCCAGATATGATCGATAAAAGAAGCACAACCAGAAAATTTCAGTGAACTTTACTGTTTTTTCTCTCCTATCTTCTTGCGATTCGTCATTTTTTTCGGAATAAGTCAAAAAAAGCGATGAAAAGTATGAATTTTAGAAAAATATATAGTTTTTTTTCTATATTTGGCTTGCGATTCGTCATTTTTCGCTAAAATGATCGATAAAAGAATCGAAAATTGAGATTTTAAGGGAAATATACAATTTTATTCCACTTTTTTTCTTGTGATTTGTTATTTTTTCCAGATATGATCGATAAAAGAAAAACAACCAGAAAATTTCAGTAAAATTTACTGTTCTTTCATTCCTATCTCCTTGTGATTCGTCATTTCTTCAAGTATTAGTCGAAGATATTGAAGAAAAGTGAGAATTTTAGAGAAAATTGTCAGTTATATATCTCTATTTTGCTTGTGATTCGTCATTTTTTGCAAAAATGATCGAAAAAAGTATCGAAAACTAACAATTTAAGGGAAATTTACAATTTTTTTCCACTACTTTTATTTAGATTTGTTTTTTTTTTCCAGATATGATCGAAAAAAGAAACACAACCAGAAAATTTCAGTGAAATTTACTGTTTTTTCTTTACTATCTCCTACCGATTCGTCATTTTTTCCGAAATTAGTCGAAGAAAGCGAAGAAAAGTGAGAATTTTATAAAAATTTTCTGTTTTTTTTCTCTATTTGGCATACGATTCGTCCTTTTTCGCAAAAACGATCGAAAAAAGTATCGAAAACTAAGAATTTAAGGGAAATTTACAATTTTTTTCCACTACTTTTATTGTGATTTGTTATTTTTTCCAGATATGATCGATAAAAGAAACACAACCAGAAAATTTCAGTAAAATTTACTGTTTTTTCATTCCTATCTCCTTGCGATTCGTCATTTCTTCAAGTATTAGTCGAAAAAAGCTAAGAAAAGTGCGAATTTTCAGTTGTTTTCTCTATTTTGCTTGCGATTCGTGATTTTTTGCAAAAATGATCGATAAAAGAATCGAAAATTGAGATTTTAAGGGAAATATACAATTTTTTTCCACTATTTTTCTTGTGATTTGTTATTTTTTCCAGATATGATCGATAAAAGAAACACAACCAGAAAATTTCAGTAAAATTTACTGTTCTTTCATTCCTATCTCCTTGCGATTCGTCTTTTCTTCAAGTATTAGTCGAAGATATTGAAGAAAAGTGAGAATTTTAGAGATAATTTTCAGTTTTATATCTCTATTTTGCTTGCGATTCGTCATTTTTTGCAAAAATGATCGAAAAAAGTATCGAAAACTAAGAATTTAAGGGAAATATACAATGTTTTTCCACCAATTTTCTTCTGATTTTTCATTTTTTCAGAAAATGATCCGTAAAAGAAACACAACCAGAAAATTTCGGTGAACTTTACTGTTTTTTCTTTCCTATCTTCTTGCTATTCGTCATTTTTTTCGGAATTAGTCGAAAAAAGCGAAAAAAAGTGTGAATTTTAGAAAAATATATAGTTTTTTTTCTCTATTTGGCCTTCGATTCGTCATTTTTCGCTAAAATGATCGATAACAGTATCGAAAACTTAGAATTTAAGGGAAATATACAATTTTTTTCAACCATTTTTCTTGTGATTTGTTTTTTTTTCCAGTTATGAACGAAAAAAGAAACACAACCAGAAAATTCCAGTGAAATTTACTGTTTTTTCTTTCCTATCTTCTTGCGATTCGTAATTTTTCCGATAATATTCGAAAAAAGCTAAGAAAAGTGCGAATATTCAGTTTTTTTCTCTATTTTGCTTGCGAATCGTGATTTTTTGAAAAAATGATCGATAAAAGAATCGAAAATTGAGATTTTAAGGGAAATATACAACTTTTTTCCACTTTTTTTCTTGTGATTTGTTAGTTTTTCCAGTTATGATCGATAAAAGAAACACAACCTGAAAATTTCAGTAAAATTTACTGTTCTTTCATTTCTATCTACTTGCGATTCGTCATTTCTTCAAGTGTTAGTCAGGGATATCGAAGAAAAGTGAGAATTTTAGAGAAAAGTTTCAGTTTTATATCTCTATTTTGCTGCGAATCGTCATTTTTTGCAAAAATGATCGAAAAAAGTATCGAAAACTAAGAATTTAAGGGAAATATACGCTTTTTTTCAACCATTTTTCTTGTGATTGGTTTTTTTATCCAGTTATGATCGAAAAAAGAAACACAACCAGAAAATTCCAGTGAAATTTACTGTTCTTTCATTCCTATCTCCTTGCGATTCGTCATTTCTTCAAGTATTAGTCAGGGATATCGAAGAAAAGTGAGAATTTTAGAGAACATTTTCAGTTTTATTTCTCTATTTTGCTTGCGATTCGTCATTTTTTCCAAAAATGATCGATATAAGAATCGAAAATTGAGATTTTAAGGGAAATATACAATTTTTTTCCACTTTTTTTCTTGTGATTTGTTATTTTTTCCAGATATGATCGATAAAAGAAACACAACCTGAAAATTTCAGTAAAAGTTACTGTTCTTTCATTCCTATCTACTTGTGATTCGTCATTTCTTCAAGTATTAGTCAGGGATATCGAAGAAAAGTGAGAATTTTAGAGAAAATTTTCAGTTTTATTTCTCTATTTTGCTTGCGATTCGTCATTTTTTGCAAAAATGATCGAAAAAAGTATCGAAAACTAAGAATTTAAGGGAAATTTACAATTTTTTTCCACTACTTTTATTGTGATTTGTTATTTTTTTCAGAATAAGTCAAAATATGCGAAGAAAACTGAGTATTTTCGTAAAATTCTAAGTAATTTTTCTTTATTTTGCTTGCGATTCGTCATTTCTTCCAACAAGAAATCTATAAAAGTATCGAAAATTGAGAATTTAAGGTAGATATAAATTTTTATCCACTATTTTTCTTGTGATTCGTTTATTTTTTTCATATATGATTGATAATTGAAACACAACCAAAAAATTTCTGTGAAATTTATTGTTTTTTTCTTTCCTATCTCCTTGCAAATAGTCATTTTTTCCGGAATAAGTCGAAAAAAGCGAAGAAAACTGGGAATTTTAGAAAAATTTTCAATTATTTTTCCTTATTTTGCTTGCGATTCGTCATATTTTCCAAAAAAAATCGATAAAAGTATCGAAAACTTATAATTTAAATGAAATATACAATTTTTTTCCACTATTTTTCTTGTGATTTGTAATTTTTAACAAAATATGATCGAAAAAAGAAAAACAACCAGAAAATTTCAGTGAAATTTACGGTTTTTTCTTTCCTATATCTTTGCGATTCGTCATTTTTTCCGGAATTAGTCGAAAAAAGCGAAGAAAAGTGAGAATTTGAGAAACATTTTCTGTTTTTTTTTCTCTATTTGGCATACGATTCGTCCTTTTTCGCAAAAATGATTGATAAAAGTATCGAAAACTGAGAATTTAAGGAATATATATATTTTTTTTCCACTAGTTTTTTTTATGATTGGTTATTTTTTGCATATATGATCGAGAAATTAAACACAACCAAAACATTTCTATGAAATTTACTGTTTTTTTCCTATCTCCTTGCAATTAGTCATATTTTCCAGAATAAGTCGAAAAAGGCAAAGAAAAGGGAGAATTTTCATTTTTTTTCTCTATTTAGCTTGCGGTTCGTCATTTTTCGCAAAAATGATCGATAAAAGTATCGAACATAGAGAATTTAAGGGAAATATACATTTTTTTCCACTATTTTTCCTTTGATTTGTCATTTTTTCAAGATATGATCGAAAAAAGAAACACAACGAGAAGATTTCAGTGAAATTTATTGTTTTATCTGTCCTACCTCCTTGTTATTCGTCATTTTTTCCGGAATTAGTCTAAGAAAGCGAAGAAAAGTGAGAATTTTATAAATATTTTCTGTTTTTTTTCTCTATTTGGCATACGATTTGTCCTTTTTCGCAAGAATGATCGAAAAAAGTATCGAAAACTTAGAATTTAAGGGAAATTTACAATTTTTTTCCACTACTTTTATTTAGATTTGTTTTTTTTCCAGTTATGATCGAAAAAAGAAACACAACCAGAAAATTCCATTGAAATTTACTATTCTTTCATTCCTATCTCCTTGCGATTCGTCATTTCTTCAAGTATTAGTCAGGGATATCGAAGAAAAGTGAGAATTTTAGAGAAAATTTTCAGTTTTATTTCTCTATTTTGCTTGCGATTCGTCATTTATTGCAAAAATGATCGAAAAAAGTATCGAAAACTAAGAATTTAAGGAAAATTTACAATTTTTTTCCACTACTTTTATTGTGATTTGTTATTTTTTTCAGAATAAGTAAAAAAAAGCGAAGAAAACTGAGTATTTTCGTAAATTCTAAGTAATATTTCTTTATTTTGCTTGCGATTCGTCATTTTTTCCAACAAAAAATCTATAAAAGTATCGAAAATTGAGAATTTAAGGTAGATATAAATTTTTTATCCACTATTTTTCTTGTGAATTGTTTATATTTTCCAGATATTATTGATAATTGAAACACAACCAAAAAATTTCTGTGAAATTTACTGTTTTTTTCTTTCCTATCTCCTTGCAAATAATCATTTTTTCCGGAATAAGTCGAAAAAAGCGAAGAAAAGTGAGAATTTTATAAAAATTTTCTGTTTTTTTTCTCTATTTGGCATACGATTCGTCCTTTTTCCTAAAAATGATCGAAAAATGTATCGAAAACTGAGAATTTAGGGGAAATATACATATTTTTCTTGTGATTTGTTCTTTTTCCAGATATGATCGATAAAAAAAACACAACCAGAAAATTTCAGTAAAATTTACTATTCTTTCATCCCTATCTCCTTGCGATTCGTCATTTCTTCAAGTATTAGTTGAAGATATTGAAGAAAAGTGAGAATTTTAGAGAAAATTTTCAGTTTTATATCTCTATTTTGCTTGCGATTCGTCATTTTTTGCAAAAATGATCGAAAAAAGTATCGAAAACTAAGAATTTAAGGGAAACATACAATTTTTTTCCACTGATTTTCTTGTGATTTTTCTATTTATTCAGAAAATGATCGATAAAAGAAACACATCCAGAAAATTTCGGTGAACTTTACTGTTTTTTCTCTCCTATCTTCTTGCGATTCGTCATTTTTTTCTGAATAATTCGAAAAAAGCGAAGAAAAGTGTGAAATTTAGAAAAATATAGTTTTTTTTTCTATATTTGGCTTGCAATTCGTCATTTTTCGCTAAAATGATCGATAAAAGTATCGATAACTTAGAATTTAAGGGAAAAATACAATTTTTTTCAACTATTTTTCTTGTGATCTGTTTTTTTTTCCAGTTATGATCGAAAAAAGAAACACAACCAGAAATTTCCAGTGAAATTCACTGTTTTTTCTTTCCTATCTTCTTGCGATTCCTCATTTTTTCCGAAATTAGTCGAACAAAGCGAAGAAAAGTGAGCATTTTAGTAAAATTTTCCTCTTTTTTTCTCTATTTGGCTTGCCATTCATCATTTTTCGCAAAAATTATCGATAACAGAATCGAAAATTGAGAATTTAAGGGAAATATACATTTTTTTTCCATTTTTTTTCTTGTGATTTGTTATTTTTTCCAGATATGATCGAAAAAAGAAACACAACCAGAAAATTTCTGTGAAATTTATTGTTTTATCTGTCCTATATCCTTGTTATTCGTCATTTTTTCAGAAATTAGTCGAAGAAAGCAAAGAAAAGTGAGAATTTTAGAAACATTTTCTGTTTTTTTTCTCTAAATATACAATTTTTTTCCACTTTTTTTCTTGTGATTTGTTATATTTTCCAGATATGATCGATAAAAGAAACACAACCAGAAAATTTCAGTAAAATTTAATGTTCTTTCATTCCTATCTCCTTGCGATTCGTCATTTCTTTAAGTATTAGTCGAAGATATCGAAGAAAAGTGAGAATTCTAGAGAAAATTTTTAGTTTTATATCTCAATTTTGCTTGCGATTCGTCATTTTTTGCAAAATTGATCGAAAAAAGTATCGAAAACTAAGAATTTAAGGGAAATTTACAATTTTTTCCACTATTTTTTGTTATTTGTTATTTTTACCAGATATGATCCAAAATAGAAACACAACCAGAATATGGCAGTGAAATTTACTGTTTTTTCTTACCTATCTCCTATCGATTCCTCATTTTTTCCGAAATAAGTCGAACAAAGCGAAGAAAAGTGAGCATTTTAGTAAAATTTTCCTCTTTTTTTCTCTATTTGGCTTGCCATTCATCATTTTTTGCAAAAATTATCGATAACAGAATCGAAAATTGAGAATTTAAGGGAAATATACATTTTTTTTCCACTAATTTTCTTGTGATTTTTCATTTTTTCAACATATGATCGAAAAAAGAAACACAACCAGAAAATTTCTGTGAAATTTATTGTTTTATCTGTCCTATCTCCTTGTTATTCGTCATTTTTCCGGAATTATTCGAAGATAGCGAAGAAAAGTGAGAATTTTAGAAACATTTTCTGTTTTTTTTTTCTCTATTTGGCATACAATTCGTCCTTTTTCGCAAAAATGATCTATAAAAGTATCGAAAACTGAGAATTTAAGGGAAATATACAATTTTTTTCCACTAATTTTCTTGTGATTTAACATTTTTTCAGAAAACGATCGATAAAAGAAACACATCCAGAAAATTTCGGTGAACTTTACTGTTTTTTCTCTCCTATCTTCTTGCGATTCGTCATTATTTTCGGAATAAGTCGAAAAAAGTAAAGAAAAGTGTGAATTTTAGAAAAATATATAGTTTTTTTTTCTATATTTGGCTTGCGATTCGTCATTTTTCACTAAAATGATCGATAAAAGAATCGATAACTTAGAATTTAAGGGAAATATACAATTTTTTTCAACCATTTTTCTTGTGATTTGTTTTTTTCCAGTTATGATCGAAAAAAGAAACACAACCAGAAAATTCCAGTGAAATTTACTGTTTTTTCTTTCCTATCTTCTTGCGATTCGTATTTTTTTCCGATATTAGTCGAAAAAAGCTAAGAAAAGTGCGAATTTTCAGTTTTTTTCTCTATTTTGCTTGCGATTCGTGATTTTTTGAAAAAATGATCGACAAAAGAATCGAAAATTGAGATTTTAAGGGAAATATTCAATTTTTTAAAGGGAATTTAAAGGGAATTTTAGAAAAATTTTCAATTATTTTTCCTTATTTTGCTTGCGATTCGTCATATTTTCCAAAAAAAATCGATAAAAGTATCGAAAACTTATAATTTAAATGAAATATACAATTTTTTTCCACTATTTTTCTTGTGATTTGTAATTTTTAACAAAATATGATCGAAAAAAGAAAAACAACCAGAAAATTTCAGTGAAATTTACGGTTTTTTCTTTCCTATATCTTTGCGATTCGTCATTTTTTCCGGAATTAGTCGAAAAAAGCGAAGAAAAGTGAGAATTTGAGAAACATTTTCTGTTTTTTTTTCTCTATTTGGCATACGATTCGTCCTTTTTCGCAAAAATGATCGATAAAAGTATCGAAAACTGAGAATTTAAGGAATATATATATTTTTTTTCCACTAGTTTTTTTTATGATTGGTTATTTTTTGCATATATGATCGAGAAATTAAACACAACCAAAACATTTCTATGAAATTTACTGTTTTTTTCCTATCTCCTTGCAATTAGTCATTTTTTACAGAATAAGTCGAAAAAGGCAAAGAAAAGGGAGAATTTTCATTTTTTTTTCTCTATTTTGCTTGCGGTTCGTCATTTTTCGCAAAAATGATCGATAAAAGTATCGAAAATTGAGAATTAAAGGGAAATATACAATTTTTTCCACTATTTTTCCAATGATTTGTCATTTTTTCAAGATATGATCGAAAAAAGAAACACAACCAGAAAATTTCAGTGAAATTTTTTTGTTTTATCTGTCCTATCTCCTTGTTATTCATCATTTTTTCCGGAATTAGTCGAAAAAAGCGAAGAAAAGTGAGAATTTGAGAAACATTTTCTGTTTTTTTTTCTCTATTTGGCATACGATTCGTCCTTTTTCGCAAAAATGATCGATAAAAGTATCGAAAACTGAGAATTTAAGGGATTTATATATTTTTTTCCACTAGTTTTTTTGTGATTGGTTATTTTTTTCATATATGATCGAGATATTAAACCCAACCAAAACATTTTTGTGAAATTTACTGTTTTTTTTCCTCTTGCAATTAGTCATTTTTTCCGGAATAAGTCGAAAAAAGCAAAGAAAAGGGAGAATTTTCATTTTTTTTCTCTATTTTGCTTGCGGTTCGTCATTTTTCGCAAAAATGATCGATAAAAGTATCGAAAATTGAGAATTAAAGGGAAATTTACAATTTTTTCCACTATTTTTCCAATGATTTGTCATTTTTTCAAGATATGATCGAAAAAAGAAACACAACCAGAAAATTTCAGTGAAATTTATTGTTTTATCTGTCCTATCTCCTTGTTATTCATCATTTTTTCCGGAATTAGTCGATGAAAGCGAAGAAAAGTGAGAATTTTATAAAAAATTTCTGTTTTTTTTTCTCTATTTTGCATACGATTCGTCCTTTTTCGCAAAAATGATCGAAAAAAGTATCGAAAACTAAAAATTTAAGGGAAATTTACAATTTTTTTCCACTACTTTTATTGTGATTTGTTATTTTTTCCAGATATGATCAAAAAGGAAACATAACCAGAAAATTTTAATGAAATTTACTGTTTTTTCTCTCCTATCATCTTGCGATTCGTCATTTTTTCCAGAATAAGTCAAAAAAAGCGAAGAAAACTGAGTATTTTTGTAAAATTTTAAGTTATTTTTCTTTATTTTGCTTGGGATTCGTCATTTTTTCCAAAAAATAATCGATGAAAGTATCAAAAAAAGAGAATTTAAGGGAGATATAAATTTTTTTTCCACTATTTTTCTTTGATTTGTTTATTTTTTTCATATATGATTGATAAATGAAACACAACCAAAATATTTCTGCTAAAGTTATTGTTTTATCTGTCCTATCTCCTAGTTATTCGTCATTTTTTCCGGAATTAGTAGAAGAAAGCGAAGAAAAGTGAGAATTTTAGAAAAATTTTCTGTTTTTTTCTCTATTTGGCATACGATTCGTGCCTTTTTCGCAAAAATGATCGATAAAAGTATCGAAAACTGAGAATTTAAGGGAAATATACAATTTTATTCCACTTTTTTTCTTGTGATTTGTTATTTTTTCCAGATATGATCGATAAAAGAAAAACAACCAGAAAATTTCAGTAAAATTTACTGTTCTTTCATTCCTATCTCCTTGCGATTCGTCATTTCTTTAAGTATTAGTCGAAGATATTGAAGAAAAGTGAGAATTTTAGAGAAAATTGTCAGTTTTATATATCTATTTTGCTTGCGACTCGTCATTTTTTGCAAAAATGATCGAAAAAAGTATCGGAAACTAAGAATTTAAGGGAAATTTACAATTTTTTTCCACTACTTTTATTTAGATTTGTTTTTTTTCCAGTTATGATCGAAAAAAGAAACACAACCAGAAAATTTCAGTGAAATTTACTGTTTTTTCTTTCCTATCTCCTATCGATTCGTCATTTTTTCCGAAATTAGTCGAAGAAAGCGAAGAAAAGTGAGCATTTTAGAAAAATTTTCCTCTTTTTTTCTCTTTTTGGCTTGCGATTCGTCATTTTTCGCAAAAATGAACGATAAAAGTATCGAAAATTGAGAATTTAAGGGAAATATACAATTTTTTCCACTATTTTTCCTTTGATTTATTATTTTTTCAAGATATGATCGAAAAAAAAACAACAAGGTGAAAATTTCAGTGAAATCTATTGTTTTTTCTGTCCTATCTCCTTGCGATTCGTCATTTCTTCCGAAATTAGTCGAGCAAAGGGGAGAAAACTGTGTATTTTAGAAAAATTTTCATTTTTTTTCTCTATTTGGCATGCGATTCGTCATTTTTCGCAAAAATGATCTATAAAAGTATCGAAAACTGAGAATTTAAGGGAGTTATACAATTTTTTCCACTAATTTTCTTGTGATTTTTCATTTTTTCAGAAAATGATCGATAAAAAAAACACATCCAGAAATTTCGGTGAACTTTACTGTTTTTTCTCTCCTTTCTTCTTGCGATTCGTCATTTTTTTCGGAATAAGTCGAAAAAAGCGAAGAAAAGTGTGAATTTTAGAAAAATACATAGTTTTTTTTTCTATATTTGGCTTGCGATTCGTCATTTTTCGCTAAAATGATCGATAAAAGTATCGATATCTTAGAATTTATGGGAAATATACAATTTTTTTCAACTATTTTTCTTGTGATTTGTTTTTTTTCCAGTTATGATCGAAAAAAAAAACACAACAAGAAAATTCCAGTGAAATTTACTGTTTTACTTTCCTATCTTCTTGCGATTCGTAATTTTTTCCGATATTAGTCGAAAAAAGCTAAGAAAAGTGCGAATTTTCAGTTTTTTTCTCTATTTAGCTTGCGATTCGTGATTTTTTGCAAAAATGATCGATAAAAGAATCGAAAATTGAGATTTTAAGGGAAATATACAATTTTTTTCCACTTTTTTTCTTGTGATTTGTTATTTTTTCCAGATATGATCGATAAAAGAAAAACAACCAGAAAATATCAGTAAAATTTACTGTTCTTTCATTCCTATCTCCTTGCGATTCGTCATTTCTTCAAGTATTAGTCGAAGATATCGAAGAAAAGTGAGAATTTTAGAGAAAATTTTCAGTTTCATATCTCTATTTTGCTTGCGATTCGTCATTTTTTGCAAAATTGATCGAAAAAAGAATCACAAACTAAGAATTTAAGGGAAATTTAGTATTTTTTTCCACTACTTTTATTGTGATTTGTTATTTTTTCCAGATATGATCAAAAAGGAAACTTAACCAGAAAATTTTAATGAAATTTACTGTTTTATCTTTCCTATATTGTTGCGGTTCGTCATTTTTACCGGAATAAGTCAAAAAAAGCGAAGAAAACTGAGTATTTTCGTAAAATTTTAAGTTTTTGATCTTTATCGTGCTTGCGATTCGTCATTTTTTCCAAAAAAAATCGATAAAAGTATCGACAAATGAGAATTTAAGGGAAATATACAATATTTTTCCACTAATTTTCTTGTGATTTGTCATTTTTTCAGAAAATGATCGATAAAAGAAACACATCCAGAAAATTTCAGTGAACTTTACTGTTTTTTCTCTCCTATCTTCTTGCGATTCGTCATTTTTTCCGGAATTAGTCTAAGAAAGCGAAGAAAAGTGAGAATTTTATAAATATTTTCTGTTTTTTTTCTCTATTTGGCATACGATTTGTCCTTTTTCGCAAGAATGATCGAAAAAAGTATCGAAAACTTAGAATTTAAGGGAAATATACAATATTTTTCAACCATTTTTCTTGTGATTTGTTTTTTTTTTCCAGTTATGATCGAAAAAAGAAACACAACCAGAAAATTCCATTGAAATTTACTGTTCTTTCATTCCTATCTCCTTGCGATTCGTCATTTCTTCAAGTATTAGTCAGGGATATCGAAGAAAAGTGAGAATTTTAGAGAAAATTTTCAGTTTTATTTCTCTATTTTGCTTGCGATTCGTCATTTTTTGCAAAAATGATCGAAAAAAGTATCGAAAACTAAGAATTTAAGGGAAATTTACAATTTTTTCCACTACTTTTATTGTGATTTGTTATTTTTTTCAGAATAAGTAAAAAAAAGCGAAGAAAACTGAGTATTTTCGTAAATTCTAAGTAATATTTCTTTATTTTGCTTGCGATTCGTCATTTTTTCCAACAAAAAATCTATAAAAGTATCGAAAATTGAGAATTTAAGGTAGATATAAATTTTTTATCCACTATTTTTCTTGTGAATTGTTTATATTTTCCAGATATTATTGATAATTGAAACACAACCAAAAAATTTCTGTGAAATTTTCTGTTTTTTCTTTCCTATCTCCTTGCAAATAATCATTTTTTCCGGAATAAGTCGAAAAAAGCGAAGAAAAGTGAGAATTTTATAAAAATTTTCTGTTTTTTTTCTCTATTTGGCATACGATTCGTCCTTTTTCCTAAAAATGATCGAAAAATATATCGAAAACTGAGAATTTAGGGGAAATATACAATTTTTTTTCCACTTTTTTTCTTGTGATTTGTTATTTTTTCCAGATATGATCGATAAAAGAAACACAACCAGAAAATTTCAGTAAAATTTACTGTTCTTTCATTCCTATCTCCTTGCGATTCGTCATTTCTTCAAGTATTAGTCGAAGATATCGAAGAAAAGTGAGAATTTTGGAGAAAATTTTCAGTTTTATATCTCTATTTTGCTTGCGATTCGTCATTTTTTGCAAAATTGATCCAAAAAAGTATCGAAAACTAAGAATTTAAGGGAAATTTAGTATTATTTTCCACTACTTTTATTGTGATTTGTTTTTTTTTCAGATATGATCAAAAAGGAAACTTAACCTGAAAATTTTAATGAAATTTACTGTTTTATCTGTCCTATCTTCTTGCGATTCGTCATTTTTTCCGGAATTAGTCGAAGAAAGCGAAGAAAAGTGAGAATTTTAGAAACATTTTCTGTTTTTTTTTCTCTATTTGGCATACTATTCGTCCTTTTTCGCAAAAATTATCGATAAAAGTATCGAAAACTGAGAATTTAAGGGAAATATACAATTTTTTTCCACTAATTTTCTTGTGATTTTTCATTTTTTCAGAAAATGATCGATAAAAGAAACACATCCAGAAAATTTCGGTGAACTTTACTGTTTTTTCTCTCCTATCTTCTTGCGATTCGTATTTTTTCGGAATAAGTCGAAAAAAGTAAAGAAAAGTGTGAATTTTAGAAAAATATATAGTTTTTTTTCTATATTTGGCTTGCGATTCGTCATTTTTCGCTAAAATGATCGATAAAAGTATCGATAACTTAGAATTTAAGGGTAATATACAATTTTTTCAACTATTTTTCTTGTGATTTGTTTTTTTTTTTCCAGTTATGATCGAAAAAAAAACACAATCGGAAAATTCCAGTGAAATTTACTGTTTTTTCTTTCCTATCTTCTTGCGATTCGTAATTTTTTCCGATATTAGTCGAAAAAAGATAAGAAAAGTGTGAATTTTCAGTTTTTTTCTCTATTTTGCTTACGATTCATGATTTCTTGCAAAAATGATCGATAAAAGAATCTAAAATTGAGATTTTAAGGGAAATATACAATTTTTTTCCACTTTTTTTCTTGTGATTTGTTATTTTTTCCAGATATGATCGATAAAAGAATCACAACCAGAAAATTTCAGTGAAATTTACTGTTCTTTCATTCCTATCTCCTTGCGATTCGTCATTTCTTCAAGTATTAGTCGAAGATATCGAAGAAAAGTGAGAATTTTAGAGAAAATTTTCAGTTTTATATCTCTATTTTGCTTGCGATTCGTCATTTTTTGCAAAATTGATCGAAAAAAGTATCGAAAACTAAGAATTTAAGGGAAATTTAGTATTTTTTTCCACTACTTTTATTGTGATTTGTTATTTTTTCCAGATATGATCAAAAAGGAAACTTAACCAGAAAATTTTAATGAAATTTACTGTTTTATCTTTCCTATATTGTTGCGGTTCGTCATTTTTACCGGAATAAGTCAAAAAAAGCGAAGAAAACTGAGTATTTTCGTAAAATTTTAAGTTTTTGATCTTTATCGTGCTTGCGATTCGTCATTTTTTCCAAAAAAAATCGATAAAAGTATCGACAAATGAGAATTTAAGGGAAATATACAATATTTTTCCACTAATTTTCTTGTGATTTGTCATTTTTTCAGAAAATGATCGATAAAAGAAACACATCCAGAAAATGTCAGTGAACTTTACTGTTTTTTCTCTCCTATCTTCTTGCGATTCGTCATTTTTTTCGGAATAAGTCGAAAAAAGCGAAAAAAAGTATGAATTTTAGAAAAATATATAGTTTTTTTTCTCTATTTGGCTTGCGATTCGTCATTTTTCGCTAAAATGATCGATAAAAGTATCGATAACTCAGAATTTAAGGGAAATATACAATTTTTTTCAACTATTTTTCATGTGATTTGTTTTTTTTTTCCAGTTATGATCGAAAAAAGAAACACAACCAGAAAATTCCAGTGAAATTTACTGTTTTTTCTTTCCTATCTTCTTGCGATTCGTAATTTTTCCGATTATATTCGAAAAAAGCTAAGAAAAGTGCGAATTTTCAGTTTTTTTCTCTATTTTGCCTGCGATTCGTGATTTTTTGAAAAAATAATCGACAAAAGAATCGAAAATTGAGATTTTAAGGGAAATATACAATTTTTTTCCACTTTTTTTCTTGTGATTTTTCATTTTTTCAGAAAATGAATGATAAAAGAAACACATCCAGAAAATTTCGGTGAACTTTACTGTTTTTTCTCTCCTACCTTTTTGCGATTCGTATTTTTTCGGAATAAGTCGAAAAAAGTAAAGAAAAGTGTGAATTTTAGAATAATATATAGTTTTTTTTTCTATATTTGGCTTGCGATTCGTCATTTTTCGCTAAAATGATCGATAAAAGCATCGATAACTTAAAATTTAAGGGTAATATACAATTTTTTCAACTATTTTTCTTTTGATTTGTTTTTTTTTTCCAGTTATGATCGAAAAAAAAACACAACCAGAAAATTCCAGTGAAATTTACTGTTTTTTCTTTCCTATCTTCTTGCGATTCGAAATTTTTTCCGATATTAGTCGAAAAAAGATAAGAAAAGTGCGAATTTTCAGTTTTTTTCTCTATTTTGCTTGCGATTCATGATTTCTTGCAAAAATGATTGATAAAAGAATCGAAAATTGAGATTTTAAGGGAAATATACAATTTTTTTCCACTTTTTTTCTTGTGATTTGTTATTTTTTCCAGATATGATCGATAAAAGAATCACAACCAGAAAATTTCAGTAAAATTTACTGTTCTTTCATTCCTATCTCCTTGCGATTCGTCATTTCTTCAAGTATTAGTCGAAGATATCGACGAAAAGTGAGAATTTTAGAAAAAATTTTCAGTTTTATATCTCTATTTTGCTTGCGATTCGTAATTTTTTGCAAAATTGATCGAAAAAAGTATCGAAAACTAAGAATTTAAGGGAAATTTACAATTTTTTTCCACTACTTTTATTGTTATTTGTTATTTTTTCCAGATATGATCAAAAAGTAAACTTAACCAGAAAATTTTAATGAAATTTACTGTTTTTTCTTTCCTATCTTCTTGCGATTCGTCATTTTTTCCGGAATAAGTCAGAAAGAGCGAAGAAAACTGAGTATTTTCGTAAAATTTTAAGTAATTTTTCTCCTTTTTGCTTGCGATTCGTCATTTTTTCCAAAAAAAATCGATAAAAGTATCGAAAATTGAGAATTTAAGGGAGATATAAATTTTTTTCCACTATTTTTCTTGTGCTTTGTTCATTTTTTTCATATATTATCGATAATTGAAACACAACCAAAAAATTTCTGTGAAATTTACTGTTTTTTGCTTTCCTATCTCCTTGCAAATAGTCATTTTTTCCGGAATAAATCGAAAAATGCGAAGAAAAGTGAGAATTTTCAGTTTCTTTCTCTATTTCAGTTGCGATTCGTCATTTTCTGCAAAAATGATCTATAAAAGTATCGAAAATTGAGAATTTAAGGGAAATTAAAAATTGTTTCCACTTTTTTTTGTTATTTGTTATTTTTACCAGATATGATCCAAAATAGAAACACAACCAGAATATGGCAGTGAAATTTACTGTTTTTTCTTACCTATCTCCTATCGATTCCTCATTTTTTCCGAAATTAGTCGAACAAAGCGAAGAAAAGTGAGCATTTTAGTAAAAATTTTCCTCTTTTTTTCTCTATTTGGCTTGCCATTCATCATTTTTCACAAAAATTATCGTTAAAAGAATCGAAAATTGAGAATTTAAGGGATATATACATTTTTTTTCCACTAATTTTCTTGTGATTTTTCATTTTTTCAACATATGATCAAAAAAAGAAACACAACCAGAAAATTTCTGTGAAATTTATTGTATTATCTGTCCTATCTCCTTGTTATTCGTCATTTTTTCCGGAATTAGTCGAAGATAGCGAAGAAAAGTGAGAATTTTAGAAACATTTTCTGTTTTTTTTTCTCTATTTGGCATACGATTCGTCCTTTTTCGCAAAAATGATCGATAAAAGTATCGATAACTTAGAATTTAAGGGAAATATACAATTTTTTGCAACTATTTTTCTTGTGATTTGTTTTTTTTTTCCAGTTATGATCGAAAAAAAAAACACAACCAGAAAATTCCAGTGAAATTTACTGTTTTTTCTCTCCTATCTTCTTGCGATTCGTATTTTTTCGGAATAAGTCGAAAAAAGTAAAGAAAAGTGTGAATTTTAGAAAAATATATAGTTTTTTTTTCTATATTTGGCTTGCGATTCGTCATTTTTCGCTATAATGATCGATAAAAGTATCGATAACTTAGAATTTAAGGGTAATATACAATTTTTTCAACTATTTTTCTTGTGATTTGTTTTTTTTTTTCCAGTTATGATCGAAAAAAAAAAACACAACCAGAAAATTCCAGTGAAATTTACTGTTTTTTCTTTCCTATCTTTTTGCCATTCGTAATTTTTTCCGATATTAGTCGAAAAAAGATAAGAAAAGTGCGAATTTTCAGTTTTTTTCTCTATTTTGCTTGCGATTCATGATTTCTTGCAAAAATGATCGATAAAAGAATCGAAAATTGAGATTTTAAGGGAAATATACAATTTTTTTCCACTTTTTTTCTTGTGATTTGTTATTTTTTCCAGATATGATCGATAAAAGAATCACAACCAGAAAATTTCAGTAAAATTTACTGTTCTTTCATTCCTATCTCCTTGCGATTCGTCATTTCTTCAAGTATTAGTCGAAGATATCGAAGAAAAGTGAGAATTTTAGAGAATATTTTCAGTTTTATATCTCTATTTTGCTTGCGATTCGTCATTTTTTGCAAAATTGATCGAAAAAAGTATCGAAAACTAAGAATTTAAGGGAAATTTAGTATTTTTTTCCACTACTTTTATTGTGATTTGTTATTTTTCCCAGATATGATCAAAAAGAAAACTTAACCAGAAAATTTTAATGAAATTTACGGTTTTTTCTTTCCTATCTTCTTGCGATTCGTCATTTTTACCGGAATAAGTCAAAATAAGCGAAGAAAACTGAGTATTTTCGTAAAATTTTAAGTTTTTGATCTTTATCTTGCTTGCGATTCGTAATTTTTTCCAAAAAAAATCGATAAAAGTATCGACGAATGAGAATTTATGGGAAATATACAATATTTTTCCACTAATTTTCTTGTGATTTAACATTTTTTCAGAAAACGATCGATAAAAGAAACACATCCAGAAAATTTCGGTGAACTTTACTGTTTTTTCTCTCCTATCTTCTTGCGATTCGTCATTATTTTCGGAATAAGTCGAAAAAAGTAAAGAAAAGTGTGAATTTTAGAAAAATATATAGTTTTTTTTTCTATATTTGGCTTGCGATTCGTCATTTTTCACTAAAATGATCGATAAAAGAATCGATAACTTAGAATTTAAGGGAAATATACAATTTTTTTCAACCATTTTTCTTGTGATTTGTTTTTTTCCAGTTATGATCGAAAAAAGAAACACAACCAGAAAATTCCAGTGAAATTTACTGTTTTTTCTTTCCTATCTTCTTGCGATTCGTATTTTTTTCCGATATTAGTCGAAAAAAGCTAAGAAAAGTGCGAATTTTCAGTTTTTTTCTCTATTTTGCTTGCGATTCGTGATTTTTTGAAAAAATGATCGACAAAAGAATCGAAAATTGAGATTTTAAGGGAAATATTCAATTTTTTTCCACTTTTTTTCTTGTGATTTGTTATTTTTTCCAGATATGATCGATAAAAGAAACAAAACCAGAAAATTTCTGTGAAATTTAATGTTTTATCTGTCCTATATCCTTGTTATTCGTCATTTTTTCCAGAATTAGTCGAAGAAAGCGAAGAAAAGTGAGAATTTTAGAAACATTTTCTGTTTTTTTTCTCTAAATATACAATTTTTTTCCACTTTTTTTCTTGTGATATGTTATATTTTCCAGATATGATCGATAAAAGAAACACAACCAGAAAATTTCTTTGAAATTTATTGTTTTATCTGTCCTATCTCCTTGTTATTCGTCATTTTTTCCGGAATTAGTCGAAGATAGCGAAGAAAAGTGAGAATTTTAGAAACATTTTCTGTTTTTTTTTCTCTATTTGGCATACGATTCGTCCTTTTTCGCAAAAATGATCGATAAAAGTATCGAAAACTGAGAATTTAAGGGAAATATACAATTTTTTTCCACTAATTTTCTTGTGATTTAACATTTTTTCAGAAAATGATCGATAAAAGAAACACATCCAGAAAATTTCGGTGAACTTTACTGTTTTTTCTCTCCTATCTTCTTGCGATTCGTCATTTTTTTCGGAATAAGTCGAAAAAAGTAAAGATAAGTGTGAATTTTAGAAAAATATATAGTTTTTTTTTCTATATTTGGCTTGCGATTCGTCATTTTTCGCTAAAATGATCGATAAAAGTATCGATAACTCAGAATTTAAGGGAAATATACAATTTTTTTCAACCATTTTTCTTGTGATTTGTTTTTTTTTTTCCAGTTATGATCGAAAAAAGAAACACAACCAGAAATTCCAGTGAAATTTACTGTTTTTTCTTTCCTATCTTCTTGCGATTCGTAATTTTTCCGATTATATTCGAAAAAAGCTAAGAAAAGTCCAAATTTTCAGTTTTTTTCTCTATTTTGCTTGCGATTCGTGATTTTTTGAAAGAATGATCGACAAAAGAATCGAAAATTGAGATTTTAAGGGAAATATACAATTTTTTTCCACTTTTTTTCTTGTGATTTTTCATTTTTTCAGAAAATGATCGATAAAAGAAACACATCCAGAAAATTTCGGTGAACTTTACTGTTTTTTCTCTCCTATCTCTTTGCGATTCGTATTTTTTCGGAATAAGTCGAAAAAAGTAAAGAAAAGTGTGAATTTTAGAAAAATATATAGTTTTTTTTTCTATATTTGGCTTGCGATTCGTCATTTTTTGCAAAAATGATCGAAAAAAGTATCGAAAACTAAGAATTTAAGGGAAATTTACAATTTTTTTCCACTACTTTTATTGTGATTTGTTATTTTTTCCAGATATGATCAAAAAGATACATAACCAGAAAATTTTATTGAAATTGACTGTTTTTTCTTTCCTATCTTCTTGCGATTCGTAATTTTTTCCGATATTAGTCGAAAAAAGATAAGAAAAGTGCGAATTTTCGATTTTTTCTCTATTTTGCTTGCGATTCATGATTTCTTGCAAAAATGATCGATAAAAGAATCGAAAATTGAGATTTTAAGGGAAATATACAATTTTTTTCCACTAATTTTCTTGTGATTTTTCATTTTTTCAACATATGATCGAAAAAAGAAACACAACCAGAAAATTTCTTTGAAATTTATTGTTTTATCTGTCCTATCTCCTTGTTATTCGTCATTTTTTCCGGAATTAGTCGAAGATAGCGAAGAAAAGTGAGAATTTTAGAAACATTTTCTGTTTTTTTTTCTCTATTTGGCATACGATTCGTCCTTTTTCGCAAAAATGATCGATAAAAGTATCGAAAACTGAGAATTTAAGGGAAATATACAATTTTTTTCCACTAATTTTCTTGTGATTTAACATTTTTTCAGAAAATGATCGATAAAAGAAACACATCCAGAAAATTTCGGTGAACTTTACTGTTTTTTCTCTCCTATCTTCTTGCGATTCGTCATTTTTTTCGGAATAAGTCGAAAAAAGTAAAGATAAGTGTGAATTTTAGAAAAATATATAGTTTTTTTTCTATATTTGGCTTGCGATTCGTCATTTTTCGCTAAAATGATCGATAAAAGTATCGATAACTCAGAATTTAAGGGAAATATACAATTTTTTTCAACCATTTTTCTTGTGATTTGTTTTTTTTTTTCCAGTTATGATCGAAAAAAGAAACACAACCAGAAATTCCAGTGAAATTTACTGTTTTTTCTTTCCTATCTTCTTGCGATTCGTAATTTTTCCGATTATATTCGAAAAAAGCTAAGAAAAGTCCAAATTTTCAGTTTTTTTCTCTATTTTGCTTGCGATTCGTGATTTTTTGAAAGAATGATCGACAAAAGAATCGAAAATTGAGATTTTAAGGGAAATATACAATTTTTTTCCACTTTTTTTCTTGTGATTTTTCATTTTTTCAGAAAATGATCGATAAAAGAAACACATCCAGAAAATTTCGGTGAACTTTACTGTTTTTTCTCTCCTATCTCTTTGCGATTCGTATTTTTTCGGAATAAGTCGAAAAAAGTAAAGAAAAGTGTGAATTTTAGAAAAATATATAGTTTTTTTTTCTATATTTGGCTTGCGATTCGTCATTTTTTGTAAAAATGATCGAAAAAAGTATCGAAAACTAAGAATTTAAGGGAAATTTACAATTTTTTTTCCACTACTTTTATTGTGATTTGTTATTTTTTCCAGATATGATCAAAAAGATACATAACCAGAAAATTTTATTGAAATTGACTGTTTTTTCTTTCCTATCTTCTTGCGATTCGTAATTTTTTCCGATATTAGTCGAAAAAAGATAAGAAAAGTGCGAATTTTCGATTTTTTCTCTATTTTGCTTGCGATTCATGATTTCTTGCAAAAATGATCGATAAAAGAATCGAAAATTGAGATTTTAAGGGAAATATACAATTTTTTTCCACTTTTTTTCTTGTGATTTGTTATTTTTTCCAGATATGATCGATAAAAGAATCACAACCAGAAAATGTCAGTAAAATTTACTGTTCTTTCATTCCTATCTCCTTGCGATTCGTCATTTCTTCAAGTATTAGTCGAAGATATCGAAGAAAAGTGAGAATTTTAGAGAAAATTTTCAGTTTTATATCTCTATTTTGCTTGCGATTCGTAATTTTTTGCAAAATTGATCGAAAAAAGTATCGAAAACTAAGAATTTAAGGGAAATTTACAATTTTTTTCCACTACTTTTATTGTGATTTGTTATTTTTTCCAGATATGATCAAAAAGGAAACTTAACCAGAAAATTCCAGTGAACTTTACTGTTTTTTCTCTCATATCTTCTTGCGATTCGTCATTTTTTTCGGAATAAGTCGAAAAAAGCGAAAAAAAGTGTGAATTTTAGAAAAATATATAGTTTTTTTCTCTATTTGGCTTGCGATTCGTCATTTTTCGCTAAAATGATCGATAAAAGTATCGATAACTCAGAATTTAAGGGAAATATACAATTTTTTCAACTATTTTTCATGTGGTTTGTTTTTTTTCCAGTTATGATCGAAAAAAGAAACACAACCAGAAAATTCCAGTGAAATTTACTGTTTTTTCTTTCCTATCTTCTTGCGATTCGTATTTTTTTCCGATATTAGTCGAAAAAAGCTAAGAAAAGTGCGAATTTTCAGTTTTTTTCTCTATTTTGCTTGCGATTCGTGATTTTTTGAAAAAATGATCGACAAAAGAATCGAAAATTGAGATTTTAAGGGAAATATTCAATTTTTTTCCACTTTTTTTCTTGTGATTTGTTATTTTTTCCAGATATGATCGATAAAAGAAACAAAACCAGAAAATTTCTGTGAAATTTAATGTTTTATCTGTCCTATATCCTTGTTATTCGTCATTTTTTCCAGAATTAGTCGAAGAAAGCGAAGAAAAGTGAGAATTTTAGAAACATTTTCTGTTTTTTTTCTCTAAATATACAATTTTTTTCCACTTTTTTTCTTGTGATATGTTATATTTTCCAGATATGATCGATAAAAGAAACACAACCAGAAAATTTCAGTAAAATTTACTGTTCTTTCATTCCTATCTCCTTGCTATTCGTCATTTCTTCAAGTATTAGTCGAAGATATCGAAGAAAAGTGAGAATTTTAGAGAAAATTTTCAGTTTTATATCTCTATTTTGCTTGCGATTCGTCATTTTTTGCAAAATTGATCGAAAAAAGTATCGAAAACTAAGAATTTAAGGGAAATTTAGTATTTTTTTCCACTACTTTTATTGTGATTTGTTATTTTTTCCAGATATGATCAAAAAGGAAACTTAACCAGAAAATTTTAATGAAATTTACTGTTTTTTTTTTCCTATCTTCTTGCGATTCGTCATTTTTACCGGAATAAGTCAAAAAAAGCGAAGAAAACTGAGTATTTTCCTAAAATTTTAAGTTTTTGATCTTTATCTTGCTTGCGATTCGTCATTTTTTCCAAAAAAAATCGATAAAAGTATCGACAAATGAGAATTTAAGGGAAATATACAATATTTTTCCACTAATTTTCTTGTGATTTGTCATTTTTTCAGAAAATGATCGATAAAAGAAACACATCCAAAAAATTTCAGTGAACTTTACTGTTTTTTCTCTCATATCTTCTTGCGATTCGTCATTTTTTCCGGAATAAGTAAGAAAGAGCGAAGAAAACTGAGTATTTTCGTAAAATTTTAAGTTATTTTTCTTTATTTTGCTTGCGATTCGTCATTTTTTCCAAAAAAAATCGAAAATAGTATCGAAAATTGAGAATTTAAGGGAGATATAAATTTTTTTCACTATTTTTCTTGTGCTTTGTTCATTTTTTTCATATATTATTGATAATTGAAACACAACCAAAAAATTTCTGTGAAATTTACTGTTTTTTGCTTTCCTATCTCATTGCAAATAGTCATTTTTTCCGGAATAAATCGAAAAATGCGAAGAAAAGTGAGAATTTTCAGTTTCTTTCTCTATTTCAGTTGCGATTCGTCATTTTCTGCAAAAATGATCTATAAAAGTATCGAAAATTGAGAATTTAAGGGAAATTAAAAATTTTTTCCACTATTTTTTGTTATTTGTTATTTTTACCAGATATGATCCAAAATAGAAACACAACCAGAATATGGCAGTGAAATTTACTGTTTTTTCTTACCTATCTCCTTTCGATTCCTCATTTTTTCCGAAATTGGTCGAACAAAGCGAAGAAAAGTGAGCATTTTAGTAAAAATTTTCCTCTTTTTTTCTCTATTTGGCTTGCCATTCATCATTTTTCGCAAAAATTATCGATAAAAGAATCGAAAATGGAGAATTTAAGGGAAATATACATTTTTTTTCCACTAATTTTCTTGTGATTTTTCATTTTTTCAACATATGATCGAAAAAAGAAACACAACCAGAAAATTTCTTTGAAATTTATTGTTTTATCTGTCCTATCTCCTTGTTATTCGTCATTTTTTCCGGAATTAGTCGAAGATAGCGAAGAAAAGTGAGAATTTTAGAAACATTTTCTGTTTTTTTTTCTCTATTTGGCATACGATTCGTCCTTTTTCGCAAAAATGATCGATAAAAGTATCGAAAACTGAGAATTTAAGGGAAATATACAATTTTTTTCCACTAATTTTCTTGTGATTTAACATTTTTTCAGAAAATGATCGATAAAAGAAACACATCCAGAAAATTTCGGTGAACTTTACTGTTTTTTCTCTCCTATCTTCTTGCGATTCGTCATTTTTTTCGGAATAAGTCGAAAAAAGTAAAGATAAGTGTGAATTTTAGAAAAATATATAGTTTTTTTTTCTATATTTGGCTTGCGATTCGTCATTTTTTGCTAAAATGATCGATAAAAGTATCGATAACTTAGAATTTAAGGGAAATATACAATTTTTTTCAACCATTTTTCTTGTGATTTGTTTTTTTTTTCCAGTTATGATCGAAAAAAGAAACACAACCAGAAATTCCAGTGAAATTTACTGTTTTTTCTTTCCTATCTTCTTGCGATTCGTAATTTTTCCGATTATATTCGATAAAAGCTAAAAAAAGTGCGAATTTTCAGTTTTTTTCTCTATTTTGCTTGCGATTCATGATTTCTTGCAAAAATGATCGATAAAAGAATCGAGAATTGAGATTTTAAGGGAAATATACAATTTTTTTCCACTTTTTTTCTTGTGATTTGTTATTTTTTCCAGATATGATCGATAAAAGAATCACAACCAGAAAATTTCAGTAAAATTTACTGTTCTTTCATTCCTATCTCCTTGCGATTCGTCATTTCTTCAAGTATTAGTCGAAGATATCGAAGAAAAGTGAGAATTTTAGAGAATATTTTCAGTTTTATATCTCTATTTTGCTTGCGATTCGTAATTTTTTGCAAAATTGATCGAAAAAAGTATCGAAAACTAAGAATTTAAGGGAAATTTACAATTTTTTTCCACTACTTTTATTGTGATTTGTTATTTTTTCCAGATATGATCAAAAAGGAAACTTAACCAGAAAATTTTAATGAAATTTACTGTTTTTTCTTTCCTATCTTCTTGCGAATCGTCATTTTTACCGGAATAAGTCAAAAAAAGCGAAGAAAACTGAGTATTTTCGTAAAATTTTAAGTTTTTGATCTTTATCTTGCTTGCGATTCGTCATTTTTTCCAAAAAAAATCGATAAAAGTATCGACAAATGAGAATTTAAGGGAAATATACAATATTTTTCCACTAATTTTCTTGTGATTTGTCATTTTTTCAGAAAATGATCGATAAAAGAAACACATCCAGAAAATTTCAGTGAACTTTACTGTTTTTTCTCTCCTATCTTCTTGCGATTCGTCATTTTTTTCGGAATAAGTCGAAAAAAGCGAAAAAAAGTGTGAATTTTAGAAAAATATATAGTTTTTTTCTCTATTTGGCTTGCGATTCGTCATTTTTCGCTAAAATGATCGATAAAAGTATCGATAACTCAGAATTTAAGGGAAATATACAATTTTTTTCAACTATTTTTCATGTGATTTGTTTTTTTTTCCAGTTATGATCGAAAAAAGAAACACAACCAAAAAATTACAGTGAAATTTACTGTTTTTTCTTTCCTATCTTCTTGCGATTCGTAATTTTTCCGATTATATTCGAAAAAAGCTAAGAAAATTCCAAATTTTCAGTTTTTTTCTCTATTTTGCTTGCGATTCGTGATTTTTTGAAAGAATGATCGACAAAAGAATCGAAAATTGAGATTTTAAGGGAAATATACAATTTTTTTCCACTTTTTTTCTTGTGATTTTTCATTTTTTCAGAAAATGATCGATAAAAGAAACACATCCAGAAATTTTCGGTGAACTTTACCGTTTTTTCTCTCCTATCTCTTTGCGATTCGTATTTTTTCGGAATAAGTCGAAAAAAGTAAAGAAAAGTGTGAATTTTAGAAAAATATATAGTTTTTTTTTCTATATTTGGCTTGCGATTCGTCATTTTTTGCAAAAATGATCGAAAAAAGTATCGAAAACTAAGAATTTAAGGGAAATTTACAATTTTTTTCCACTACTTTTATTGTGATTTGTTATTTTTTCCAGATATGATCAAAAAGATACATAACCAGAAAATTTTATTGAAATTGACTGTTTTTTCTTTCCTATCTTCTTGCGATTCGTAATTTTTTCCGATATTAGTCGAAAAAAGATAAGAAAAGTGCGAATTTTCGATTTTTTCTCTATTTTGCTTGCGATTCATGATTTCTTGCAAAAATGATCGATAAAAGAATCGAAAATTGAGATTTTAAGGGAAATATACAATTTTTTTCCACTTTTTTTCTTGTGATTTGTTATTTTTTCCAGATATGATCGATAAAAGAATCACAACCTGAAAATTTCAGTAAAATTTACTGTTCTTTCATTCCTATCTCCTTGCGATTCGTCATTTCTTCAAGTATTAGTCAAAGATATCGAAGAAAAGTGAGAATTTTAGAGAAAATTTTCAGTTTTATATCTCTATTTTGCTTGCGATTCGTAATTTTTTGCAAAATTGATCGAAAAAAGTATCGAAAACTAAGAATTTAAGGGAAATTTACAATTTTTTTCCACTACTTTTATTGTGATTTGTTATTTTTTCCAGATATGATCAAAAAGGAAACTTAACCAGAAAATTTTAATGAAATTTACTGTTTTTTCTTTCCTATCTTCTTGCGATTCGTCATTTTTACCGGAATAAGTCAAAAAAAGCGAAGAAAACTGAGTATTTTCGTAAAATTTTAAGTTTTTGATCTTTATCTTGCTTGCGATTCGTCATTTTTTCCAAAAAAAATCGATAAAAGTATTGACAAATGAGAATTTAAGGGAAATATACAATATTTTTCCACTAATTTTCTTGTGATTTGTCATTTTTTCAGAAAATGATCGATAAAAGAAACACATCCAGAAAATTTCAGTGAACTTTACTGTTTTTTCTCTCCTATCTTCTTGCGATTCGTCATTTTTTTCGGAATAAGTCGAAAAAAGCGAAAAAAAGTGTGAATTTTAGAAAAATATATAGTTTTTTTTCTCTATTTGGCTTGCGATTCGTCATTTTTCGCTAAAATGATCGATAAAAGTATCGATAACTCAGAATTTAAGGGAAATATACAATTTTTTTCAACTATTTTTCATGTGATTTGTTTTTTTTTCCAGTTATGATCGAAAAAAGAAACACAACCAAAAAATTCCAGTGAAATTTACTGTTTTTTCTTTCCTATCTTCTTGCGATTCGTAATTTTTCCGATTATATTCGAAAAAAGCTAAGAAAAGTCCAAATTTTCAGTTTTTTTCTCTATTTTGCTTGCGATTCGTGATTTTTTGAAAGAATGATCGACAAAAGAATCGAAAATTGAGATTTTAAGGGAAATATACAATTTTTTTCCACTTTTTTTCTTGTGATTTTTCATTTTTTCAGAAAATGATCGATAAAAGAAACACATCCAGAAATTTTCGGTGAACTTTACCGTTTTTTCTCTCCTATCTCTTTGCGATTCGTATTTTTTCGGAATAAGTCGAAAAAAGTAAAGAAAAGTGTGAATTTTAGAAAAATATATAGTTTTTTTTTCTATATTTGGCTTGCGATTCGTCATTTTTTGCAAAAATGATCGAAAAAAGTATCGAAAACTAAGAATTTAAGGGAAATTTACAATTTTTTTCCACTACTTTTATTGTGATTTGTTATTTTTTCCAGATATGATCAAAAAGATACATAACCAGAAAATTTTATTGAAATTGACTGTTTTTTCTTTCCTATCTTCTTGCGATTCGTAATTTTTTCCGATATTAGTCGAAAAAAGATAAGAAAAGTGCGAATTTTCGATTTTTTCTCTATTTTGCTTGCGATTCATGATTTCTTGCAAAAATTATCGATAAAAGAATCGAAAATGGAGAATTTAAGGGAAATATACATTTTTTTTCCACTAATTTTCTTGTGATTTTTCATTTTTTCAACATATGATCGAAAAAAGAAACACAACCAGAAAATTTCTTTGAAATTTATTGTTTTATCTGTCCTATCTCCTTGTTATTCGTCATTTTTTCCGGAATTAGTCGAAGATAGCGAAGAAAAGTGAGAATTTTAGAAACATTTTCTGTTTTTTTTTCTCTATTTGGCATACGATTCGTCCTTTTTCGCAAAAATGATCGATAAAAGTATCGAAAACTGAGAATTTAAGGGAAATATACAATTTTTTTCCACTAATTTTCTTGTGATTTAACATTTTTTCAGAAAATGATCGATAAAAGAAACACATCCAGAAAATTTCGGTGAACTTTACTGTTTTTTCTCTCCTATCTTCTTGCGATTCGTCATTTTTTTCGGAATAAGTCGAAAAAAGTAAAGATAAGTGTGAATTTTAGAAAAATATATAGTTTTTTTTTCTATATTTGGCTTGCGATTCGTCATTTTTTGCTAAAATGATCGATAAAAGTATCGATAACTTAGAATTTAAGGGAAATATACAATTTTTTTCAACCATTTTTCTTGTGATTTGTTTTTTTTTTCCAGTTATGATCGAAAAAAGAAACACAACCAGAAATTCCAGTGAAATTTACTGTTTTTTCTTTCCTATCTTCTTGCGATTCGTAATTTTTCCGATTATATTCGATAAAAGCTAAAAAAAGTGCGAATTTTCAGTTTTTTTCTCTATTTTGCTTGCGATTCATGATTTCTTGCAAAAATGATCGATAAAAGAATCGAGAATTGAGATTTTAAGGGAAATATACAATTTTTTTCCACTTTTTTTCTTGTGATTTGTTATTTTTTCCAGATATGATCGATAAAAGAATCACAACCAGAAAATTTCAGTAAAATTTACTGTTCTTTCATTCCTATCTCCTTGCGATTCGTCATTTCTTCAAGTATTAGTCGAAGATATCGAAGAAAAGTGAGAATTTTAGAGAATATTTTCAGTTTTATATCTCTATTTTGCTTGCGATTCGTAATTTTTTGCAAAATTGATCGAAAAAAGTATCGAAAACTAAGAATTTAAGGGAAATTTACAATTTTTTTCCACTACTTTTATTGTGATTTGTTATTTTTTCCAGATATGATCAAAAAGGAAACTTAACCAGAAAATTTTAATGAAATTTACTGTTTTTTCTTTCCTATCTTCTTGCGAATCGTCATTTTTACCGGAATAAGTCAAAAAAAGCGAAGAAAACTGAGTATTTTCGTAAAATTTTAAGTTTTTGATCTTTATCTTGCTTGCGATTCGTCATTTTTTCCAAAAAAAATCGATAAAAGTATCGACAAATGAGAATTTAAGGGAAATATACAATATTTTTCCACTAATTTTCTTGTGATTTGTCATTTTTTCAGAAAATGATCGATAAAAGAAACACATCCAGAAAATTTCAGTGAACTTTACTGTTTTTTCTCTCCTATCTTCTTGCGATTCGTCATTTTTTTCGGAATAAGTCGAAAAAAGCGAAAAAAAGTGTGAATTTTAGAAAAATATATAGTTTTTTTCTCTATTTGGCTTGCGATTCGTCATTTTTCGCTAAAATGATCGATAAAAGTATCGATAACTCAGAATTTAAGGGAAATATACAATTTTTTTCAACTATTTTTCATGTGATTTGTTTTTTTTTCCAGTTATGATCGAAAAAAGAAACACAACCAAAAAATTACAGTGAAATTTACTGTTTTTTCTTTCCTATCTTCTTGCGATTCGTAATTTTTCCGATTATATTCGAAAAAAGCTAAGAAAATTCCAAATTTTCAGTTTTTTTCTCTATTTTGCTTGCGATTCGTGATTTTTTGAAAGAATGATCGACAAAAGAATCGAAAATTGAGATTTTAAGGGAAATATACAATTTTTTTCCACTTTTTTTCTTGTGATTTTTCATTTTTTCAGAAAATGATCGATAAAAGAAACACATCCAGAAATTTTCGGTGAACTTTACCGTTTTTTCTCTCCTATCTCTTTGCGATTCGTATTTTTTCGGAATAAGTCGAAAAAAGTAAAGAAAAGTGTGAATTTTAGAAAAATATATAGTTTTTTTTTCTATATTTGGCTTGCGATTCGTCATTTTTTGCAAAAATGATCGAAAAAAGTATCGAAAACTAAGAATTTAAGGGAAATTTACAATTTTTTTCCACTACTTTTATTGTGATTTGTTATTTTTTCCAGATATGATCAAAAAGATACATAACCAGAAAATTTTATTGAAATTGACTGTTTTTTCTTTCCTATCTTCTTGCGATTCGTAATTTTTTCCGATATTAGTCGAAAAAAGATAAGAAAAGTGCGAATTTTCGATTTTTTCTCTATTTTGCTTGCGATTCATGATTTCTTGCAAAAATGATCGATAAAAGAATCGAAAATTGAGATTTTAAGGGAAATATACAATTTTTTTCCACTTTTTTTCTTGTGATTTGTTATTTTTTCCAGATATGATCGATAAAAGAATCACAACCTGAAAATTTCAGTAAAATTTACTGTTCTTTCATTCCTATCTCCTTGCGATTCGTCATTTCTTCAAGTATTAGTCAAAGATATCGAAGAAAAGTGAGAATTTTAGAGAAAATTTTCAGTTTTATATCTCTATTTTGCTTGCGATTCGTAATTTTTTGCAAAATTGATCGAAAAAAGTATCGAAAACTAAGAATTTAAGGGAAATTTACAATTTTTTTCCACTACTTTTATTGTGATTTGTTATTTTTTCCAGATATGATCAAAAAGGAAACTTAACCAGAAAATTTTAATGAAATTTACTGTTTTTTCTTTCCTATCTTCTTGCGATTCGTCATTTTTACCGGAATAAGTCAAAAAAAGCGAAGAAAACTGAGTATTTTCGTAAAATTTTAAGTTTTTGATCTTTATCTTGCTTGCGATTCGTCATTTTTTCCAAAAAAAATCGATAAAAGTATTGACAAATGAGAATTTAAGGGAAATATACAATATTTTTCCACTAATTTTCTTGTGATTTGTCATTTTTTCAGAAAATGATCGATAAAAGAAACACATCCAGAAAATTTCAGTGAACTTTACTGTTTTTTCTCTCCTATCTTCTTGCGATTCGTCATTTTTTTCGGAATAAGTCGAAAAAAGCGAAAAAAAGTGTGAATTTTAGAAAAATATATAGTTTTTTTTCTCTATTTGGCTTGCGATTCGTCATTTTTCGCTAAAATGATCGATAAAAGTATCGATAACTCAGAATTTAAGGGAAATATACAATTTTTTTCAACTATTTTTCATGTGATTTGTTTTTTTTTCCAGTTATGATCGAAAAAAGAAACACAACCAAAAAATTCCAGTGAAATTTACTGTTTTTTCTTTCCTATCTTCTTGCGATTCGTAATTTTTCCGATTATATTCGAAAAAAGCTAAGAAAAGTCCAAATTTTCAGTTTTTTTCTCTATTTTGCTTGCGATTCGTGATTTTTTGAAAGAATGATCGACAAAAGAATCGAAAATTGAGATTTTAAGGGAAATATACAATTTTTTTCCACTTTTTTTCTTGTGATTTTTCATTTTTTCAGAAAATGATCGATAAAAGAAACACATCCAGAAATTTTCGGTGAACTTTACCGTTTTTTCTCTCCTATCTCTTTGCGATTCGTATTTTTTCGGAATAAGTCGAAAAAAGTAAAGAAAAGTGTGAATTTTAGAAAAATATATAGTTTTTTTTTCTATATTTGGCTTGCGATTCGTCATTTTTTGCAAAAATGATCGAAAAAAGTATCGAAAACTAAGAATTTAAGGGAAATTTACAATTTTTTTCCACTACTTTTATTGTGATTTGTTATTTTTTCCAGATATGATCAAAAAGATACATAACCAGAAAATTTTATTGAAATTGACTGTTTTTTCTTTCCTATCTTCTTGCGATTCGTAATTTTTTCCGATATTAGTCGAAAAAAGATAAGAAAAGTGCGAATTTTCGATTTTTTCTCTATTTTGCTTGCGATTCATGATTTCTTGCAAAAATGATCGATAAAAGAATCGAAAATTGAGATTTTAAGGGAAATATACAATTTTTTTCCACTTTTTTTCTTGTGATTTGTTATTTTTTCCAGATATGATCGATAAAAGAATCACAACCAGAAAATTTCAGTAAAATTTACTGTTCTTTCATTCCTATCTCCTTGCGATTCGTCATTTCTTCAAGTATTAGTCGAAGATATCGAAGAAAAGTGAGAATTTTAGAGAAAATTTTCAGTTTTATATCTCTATTTTGCTTGCGATTCGTAATTTTTTGCAAAATTGATCGAAAAAAGTATCGAAAACTAAGAATTTAAGGGAAATTTACAATTTTTTTCCACTACTTTTATTGTGATTTGTTATTTTTTCCAGATATGATCAAAAAGGAAACTTAACCAGAAAATTTTAATGAAATTTACTGTTTTTTCTTTCCTATCTTCTTGCGATTCGTCATTTTTACCGGAATAAGTCAAAAAAAGCGAAGAAAACTGAGTATTTTCGTAAAATTTTAAGTTTTTGATCTTTATCTTGCTTGCGATTCGTCATTTTTTCCAAAAAAAATCGATAAAAGTATCGACAAATGAGAATTTAAGGGAAATATACAATATTTTTCCACTAATTTTCTTGTGATTTGTCATTTTTTCAGAAAATGATCGATAAAAGAAACACATCCAGAAAATTTCAGTGAACTTTACTGTTTTTTCTCTCCTATCTTCTTGCGATTCGTCATTTTTTTCGGAATAAGTCGAAAAAAGCGAAAAAAAGTGTGAATTTTAGAAAAATATATAGTTTTTTTTCTCTATTTGGCTTGCGATTCGTCATTTTTCGCTAAAATGATCGATAAAAGTATCGATAACTCAGAATTTAAGGGAAATATACAATTTTTTTCAACTATTTTTCATGTGATTTGTTTTTTTTTCCAGTTATGATCGAAAAAAGAAACACAACCAAAAAATTCCAGTGAAATTTACTGTTTTTTCTTTCCTATCTTCTTGCGATTCGTAATTTTTCCGATTATATTCGAAAAAAGCTAAGAAAAGTCCAAATTTTCAGTTTTTTTCTCTATTTTGCTTGCGATTCGTGATTTTTTGAAAGAATGATCGACAAAAGAATCGAAAATTGAGATTTTAAGGGAAATATACAATTTTTTTCCACTTTTTTTCTTGTGATTTTTCATTTTTTCAGAAAATGATCGATAAAAGAAACACATCCAGAAATTTTCGGTGAACTTTACCGTTTTTTCTCTCCTATCTCATTGCGATTCGTATTTTTTCGGAATAAGTCGAAAAAAGTAAAGAAAAGTGTGAATTTTAGAAAAATATATAGTTTTTTTTTCTATATTTGGCTTGCGATTCGTCATTTTTTGCAAAAATGATCGAAAAAAGTATCGAAAACTAAGAATTTAAGGGAAATTTACAATTTTTTTCCACTACTTTTATTGTGATTTGTTATTTTTTCCAGATATGATCAAAAAGATACATAACCAGAAAATTTTATTGAAATTGACTGTTTTTTCTTTCCTATCTTCTTGCGATTCGTAATTTTTTCCGATATTAGTCGAAAAAAGATAAGAAAAGTGCGAATTTTCGATTTTTTCTCTATTTTGCTTGCGATTCATGATTTCTTGCAAAAATGATCGATAAAAGAATCGAAAATTGAGATTTTAAGGGAAATATACAATTTTTTTCCACTTTTTTTCTTGTGATTTGTTATTTTTTCCAGATATGATCGATAAAAGAATCACAACCAGAAAATTTCAGTAAAATTTACTGTTCTTTCATTCCTATCTCCTTGCGATTCGTCATTTCTTCAAGTATTAGTCGAAGATATCGAAGAAAAGTGAGAATTTTAGAGAAAATTTTCAGTTTTATATCTCTATTTTGCTTGCGATTCGTAATTTTTTGCAAAATTGATCGAAAAAAGTATCGAAAACTAAGAATTTAAGGGAAATTTACAATTTTTTTCCACTACTTTTATTGTGATTTGTTATTTTTTCCAGATATGATCAAAAAGGAAACTTAACCAGAAAATTTTAATGAAATTTACTGTTTTTTCTTTCCTATCTTCTTGCGATTCGTCATTTTTACCGGAATAAGTCAAAAAAAGCGAAGAAAACTGAGTATTTTCGTAAAATTTTAAGTTTTTGATCTTTATCTTGCTTGCGATTCGTCATTTTTTCCAAAAAAAATCGATAAAAGTATCGACAAATGAGAATTTAAGGGAAATATACAATATTTTTCCACTAATTTTCTTGTGATTTGTCATTTTTTCAGAAAATGATCGATAAAAGAAACACATCCAGAAAATTTCAGTGAACTTTACTGTTTTTTCTCTCCTATCTTCTTGCGATTCGTCATTTTTTTCGGAATAAGTCGAAAAAAGCGAAAAAAAGTGTGAATTTTAGAAAAATATATAGTTTTTTTTCTCTATTTGGCTTGCGATTCGTCATTTTTCGCTAAAATGATCGATAAAAGTATCGATAACTCAGAATTTAAGGGAAATATACAATTTTTTTCAACTATTTTTCATGTGATTTGTTTTTTTTTCCAGTTATGATCGAAAAAAGAAACACAACCAAAAAATTCCAGTGAAATTTACTGTTTTTTCTTTCCTATCTTCTTGCGATTCGTAATTTTTCCGATTATATTCGAAAAAAGCTAAGAAAAGTCCAAATTATCAGTTTTTTTCTCTATTTTGCTTGCGATTCGTGATTTTTTGAAAGAATGATCGACAAAAGAATCGAAAATTGAGATTTTAAGGGAAATATACAATTTTTTTCCACTTTTTTTCTTGTGATTTTTCATTTTTTCAGAAAATGATCGATAAAAGAAACACATCCAGAAAATTTCGGTGAACTTTATTGTTTTTTCTCTCCTATCTCTTTGCGATTCGTATTTTTTCGGAATAAGTCGAAAAAAGTAAAGAAAAGTGTGAATTTTAGAAAAATATATAGTTTTTTTTTCTATATTTGGCTTGCGATTCGTCATTTTTCGCTAAAATGATCGATAAAAGTATCGATAACTTAGAATTTAAGGGAAATATACAATTTTTTCAACTATTTTTCTTGTGATTTGTTTTTTTTTCCAGTTATGATCGAAAAAAAAAACACAACCAGAAAATTCCAGTGAAATTTACTGTTTTTTCTTTCCTATCTTCTTGCGATTCGTAATTTTTTCCGATATTAGTCGAAAAAAGATGAGAAAAGTGCGAATTTTCAGTTTTTTTCTCTATTTTGCTTGCGATTCATGATTTCTTGCAAAAATGATCGATAAAAGAATCGAAAATTGAGATTTTAAGGGAAATATACAATTTTTTTCCACTTTTTTTCTTGTGATTTGTAATTTTTCCAGATATGATCGATAAAAGAATCACAACCAGAAAATTTCAGTAAGATTTACTGTTCTTTCATTCCTATCTCCTTGCGATTCGTCATTTCTTCAAGTATTAGTCGAAGATATCGAAGAAAAGTGAGAATTTTAGAGAAAATTTTCAGTTTTATATCTCTATTTTGCTTGCGAATCGTCATTTTTTGCAAAATTGATCGAAAAAAGAATCGAAAACTAAGAATTTAAGGGAAATTTACAATTTTTTTCCACTACTTTTATTGTGATTTGTTATTTTTTCCAGATATGATCAAAAAGGAAACTTAACCAGAAAATTTTAATGAAATTTACTGTTTTTTCTTTCCTATCTTCTTGCGATTCGTCATTTTTACCGGAATAAGTCAAAAAAAGCGAAGAAAACTGAGTATTTTCGTAAAATTTTAAGTTTTTGATCTTTATCTTGCTTGCTATTCGTCATTTTTTCCAAAAAAAATTAATAAAAGTATCGAAAACTGAGAATTTAAGGGAAACATACAATTTTTTTCCACTAATTTTCTTGTGATTTGTCATTTTTTGAGAAAATGATCGATAAAAGAAACACATCCAGAAAATTTCAGTGAACTTTACTGTTTTTTCTCTCCTATCTTCTTGCGATTCATCATTTTTTTCGGAATAAGTCAAAAAAAGCGAAAAAAAGTGTGAATTTTAGAAAAATATATTGTTTTTTTTCTATATTTGGCCTTCGATTCGTCGTTGTTCGCTATAATGATCGATAAAAGTGTCGATAACATAGAATTTAAGGGAAATATACAATTTTTTCAACTATTTTTCTTGTGATTTGTTATTTTTTCCAGATATGATCAAAAAGAAACACATCCAGAAAATTTCAGTGAACTTTACTGTTTTTTCTTACCTATCTCCTATCGATTCCTCATTTTTTCCGAAATTAGTCGAACAAAGCGAAGAAAAGTGAGCATTTTAGAAAAATTTTCCACTTTTTTTCTCTATTTGGCTTGCGATTCATCATATTTCGCAAAAATGATCGATAAAAGTATCGAAAATTGAGAATTTAAGGGAAATATACAATTTTTTTCCACTATTTTTCCTTTGATTTGTCATTTTTTCAAGATATGATCGAAAAAAGAAACACAACGAGAAAATTTCAGTGAAATTTATTGTTTTATCTTTCCTATCTCCTTGTTATTCGTCATTTTTTCCGGAATTCGTCGAAGAAAGCGAAGAAAAGTGAGAATTTGAGAAACATTTTCTGTTTTTTTTTCTCTATTTGGCATACGATTCGTCCTTTTTCGCAAAAATGATCGATAAAAGTGTCGATAACATAGAATTTAAGGGAAATATACAATTTTTTCAACTATTTTTCTTGTGATTTGTTTTTTTTTCCAGTTATGATCGAAAAAAGAATCACAACCAGAAAATTTCAGTGAAATTTACTGTTTTTTCCTTCCTATCTTCTTGTGATTCGTAATTTTTCCGATTATATTTGAAAGAAGCTAAGAAAAGTGCGAATTTTCAGTTTTTTTCTCTATTTTGCTTGCGATTCGTGATTTTTTGAAAAAATGATCGATAAAAGAATCGAAAATTGAGATTTTAAGGGAAACATACAATTTTTTTCCACTTTTTTTCTTGAGATTTGTTATTTTTTCCAGATTTGATCGATAAAAGAAACACAACCAGAAAATTTCAGTAAAATTTACTGTTCTTTCATTCCTATCTCCTTGCGATTCGTCATTTCTTCAAGTATTAGTCGAAGATATCGAAGAAAAGTGAGAATTTAGAGAAAATTTTCAGTTTTATATCTCTATTTTGCTTGCGATTCGTCATTTTTTGCAAAAATGATCGAAAAAAGTATCGAAAACTAAGAATTTAAGGGAAATTTTCAATTTTTTTCCACTACTTTTATTGTGATTTGTTATTTTTTCCAGATATGATCAAAAAGAAACACATCCAGAAAATTTCAGTGAACTTTACTGTTTTTTCTCTCCTATCTTCTTGCGATTCGTCATTTTTTTCGGAATAAGTCAAAAAAAGCGAAAATGAGTGTGAATTTTAGAAAAATATATTGTTTTTTTTTCTATATTTGGCTTGCGATTCGTCATTTTTCGCTAAAATGATCGATAAAAGTATCGATAACATAGAATTTAAGGGAAATATACAATTTTTTTCCACTATTTTTCTTGTGATTTGTTATTTTTTCCAGATATGATCAAAAAGAAACACATCCAGAAAATTTCAGTGAACTTTACTGTTTTTTCTTACCTATCTCCTATCGATTCCTCATTTTTTCCGAAATTAGTCGAACAAAGCGAAGAAAAGTGAGCATTTTAGAAAAATTTTCCACTTTTTTTCTCTATTTGGCTTGCGATTCATCATATTTCGCAAAAATGATCGATAAAAGTATCGAAAATTGAGAATTTAAGGGAAATATACAATTTTTTTCCACTATTTTTCCTTTGATTTGTCATTTTTTCAAGATATGATCGAAAAAAGAAACACAACGAGAAAATTTCAGTGAAATTTATTGTTTTATCTTTCCTATCTCCTTGTTATTCGTCATTTTTTCCGGAATTCGTCGAAGAAAGCGAAGAAAAGTGAGAATTTGAGAAACATTTTCTGTTTTTTTTTCTCTATTTGGCATACGATTCGTCCTTTTTCGCAAAAATGATCGATAAAAGTGTCGATAACATAGAATTTAAGGGAAATATACAATTTTTTCAACTATTTTTCTTGTGATTTGTTTTTTTTTCCAGTTATGATCGAAAAAAGAATCACAACCAGAAAATTTCAGTGAAATTTACTGTTTTTTCCTTCCTATCTTCTTGTGATTCGTAATTTTTCCGATTATATTTGAAAGAAGCTAAGAAAAGTGCGAATTTTCAGTTTTTTTCTCTATTTTGCTTGCGATTCGTGATTTTTTGAAAAAATGATCGATAAAAGAATCGAAAATTGAGATTTTAAGGGAAACATACAATTTTTTTCCACTTTTTTTCTTGAGATTTGTTATTTTTTCCAGATTTGATCGATAAAAGAAACACAACCAGAAAATTTCAGTAAAATTTACTGTTCTTTCATTCCTATCTCCTTGCGATTCGTCATTTCTTCAAGTATTAGTCGAAGATATCGAAGAAAAGTGAGAATTTAGAGAAAATTTTCAGTTTTATATCTCTATTTTGCTTGCGATTCGTCATTTTTTGCAAAAATGATCGAAAAAAGTATCGAAAACTAAGAATTTAAGGGAAATTTTCAATTTTTTTCCACTACTTTTATTGTGATTTGTTATTTTTTCCAGATATGATCAAAAAGAAACACATCCAGAAAATTTCAGTGAACTTTACTGTTTTTTCTCTCCTATCTTCTTGCGATTCGTCATTTTTTTCGGAATAAGTCAAAAAAAGCGAAAATGAGTGTGAATTTTAGAAAAATATATTGTTTTTTTTTCTATATTTGGCTTGCGATTCGTCATTTTTCGCTAAAATGATCGATAAAAGTATCGATAACATAGAATTTAAGGGAAATATACAATTTTTTTCCACTATTTTTCTTGTGATTTGTTATTTTTTCCAGATATGATCAAAAAGAAACACATCCAGAAAATTTCAGTGAACTTTACTGTTTTATCTTACCTATCTCCTATCGATTCCTCATTTTTTCCGAAATTAGTCGAACAAAGCGAAGAAAAGTGAGCATTTTAGAAAAATTTTCCACTTTTTTTCTCTATTTGGCTTGCGATTCATCATATTTCGCAAAAATGATCGATAAAAGTATCGAAAATTGAGAATTTAAGGGAAATATACAATTTTTTTCCACTATTTTTCCTTTGATTTGTCATTTTTTCAAGATATGATCGAAAAAAGAAACACAACGAGAAAATTTCAGTGAAATTTATTGTTTTATCTTTCCTATCTCCTTGTTATTCGTCATTTTTTCCGGAATTCGTCGAAGAAAGCGAAGAAAAGTGAGAATTTGAGAAACATTTTCTGTTTTTTTTTTCTCTATTTGGCATACGATTCGTCCTTTTTCGCAAAAATGATCGATAAAAGTGTCGATAACATAGAATTTAAGGGAAATATACAATTTTTTCAACTATTTTTCTTGTGATTTTTCATTTTTTCAGAAAATGATCGATAAAAGAAACACATCCAGAAAATGTCAATGAAATTTACTTTTTTTCTCAGAGTAAGTCAGAGAAGTTATTTTTCTTTATTTTGCTTGCGATTCGTCATTTTTTCCAAACAAAATCGATAAAAGTATCGAAAATTGGGAATTTAAGGGAGATATAAATTTTTTTCCACTATTTTTCTTGTGATTTGTTTATTTTTTTCATATATGATTGATAAATGAAACACAATTAAAAAATTTCTGTGAAATTTACTGTTTTTTTCTTTCCTATCTCCTTGCAAGTAGTCATTTTTTCCGGAATAAGTCGAAAAAATCAAAGAAAACTGGGAATTTTAGAAAAATTTTCAGTTATTTTTTTATTATTTTGCTTGCGATTCGTCATTTTTTCCAAAAAAAACGATAAAAGTATCGAAAAGTTAGAATTTAAGGGAAATATACAATTTTTTTCCACTATTTTTCTTGTGATTTGTAATTTTTAACAAAACATGATCGAAAAATCTGATGTGGCCAGCACATGACTTTCTCCATATATAAGATGTAAATATTTATCTACGACAGTCATTTCGAACTCTATATTCCATCTAAACTTGGAAGATAAGTGATTAATATATATATATTATTATCTTTGACGCCAAAAACATTATAAATAATGTTTTTCGGGACATGATCGATGAAAAACGATGGAATTGGCATTTCGCCGATAGAGCCCAGAGCGCCCACAAAGTACATAATCAGCAACTTCCGGTTTATCAGTATTTCATGAATACCTCCTAAACAATCAGTGATACAAAGATATGTTTCAAACAAAAATTATAGTAAATTACATTTTCTAAAACTTTTGTTATTAATAGTAAATACCTAAATATCATATTTATGGAGATATTTTGAAAACCGGAAATGAGCTTTGAAGAATGAAGCTTAACTTCCGGTTAACTGATTTACTCCAAAAACTAATCAACACTAACAACACTAACCAAAATACTATATATGAAGTTTGGTGTTGATACAATGAATGGTTTTCATGCTAGAGCGCCCACAAAGTACATAACAGCTACTTACGGTTTATCGGTATTTCACGAATAACTCCTAATCAACCGGTGATACAAAATATGTTAAATACAAAAGTTATAGTAAAATATATTATCTAAAACTTTTATAAGTAATACAATACACGTATATATCATATTTAGGGAGATATTTTGAAAACCGGAAATGAGCTTTGTTGAATGAGGCTCGACTTCCGGTTAACCGATTTACTCCAAAAACTAATCAACTCTGACAGCACACAAAACAGTACTATATATGAAGTTTGGTATTGATTCGACCACTTGTTTTCACGTTAGAGCGCCCACTATCACACACACACATACACACACACACACACACACACACACACACACACACACACACACACACACAATTACACACAGACATCATTCCGAAAATGGTGAAAACGTGTTCTAGGGACCCCAAAACATGTATTTCCGTTGAAATCTCGAAGTCGAATTTTTTCATGAAAACAATACTTTCTCTATACTTCGTATATGGAGAAAGTAAAAAAGAAAAACAACCAGAAAATTTCAGTGAAATTTACGGTTTTTTCTTTCCTATTTCTTTGCGATTCGTCATTTTTCCGGAATTAGTCGAAAAATGCGAAGAAAAGTGCGAATTTTCAGTTTTTTTTCTCTATTTTGCTTGCAAATCGTGATTTGTTGCAAAAATGATCGATAAAAGTATCGAAAACTGAGAATTTAAGGGAAATATATATTTTTTTTCCACTAGTTTTTTTGTGATTTGTTATTTTTTTCATATATGATCGAGAAATGAAACACAACCAAAATATTTCTGTGAAATTTACTGTTTTTTTTCCTATCTCCTTGCAATTAGTCATTTTTTCCGGAATAAGTCGAAAAAAACAAAGAAAAGGTAGAATTTTCATTTTTTTTCTCTATTTTGCTTGCGGTTCGTCATTTTTTGCAAATATGATCGATAAATGTATCGAAAATTGAGAATTTAAGGGAAATTTACAATTTTTTCCACAATTTTTTTGTGATTTGTTATTTTTTCAAGATATGATCGAAAAAAGCAAACCCACCAGAATATTTCAGTGAAATTTACGGTTTTTTTCATTCCTATCTCCTTGCAATTCGTCATTTCTTCAAGTATTAGACGAAGATAGCGAAGAAAAGTGAGAATTTTAGAGAAAATAATCAATTCTTTATCTCTATTTTGCTTGCGATTCGTCAGTTTTTGCAAAAATGATCGATAAAAGTATCGAAAATTGAGAATATAAGGGAAATATACAATTCTTTACAAATTTTTTTCTTATGATTTGTTATTTTTCCAGATATAATCGAAAAAAGAAACAACGAGAAATTTTCAGTGAAATTTACTGTTTATTCTTACATATCTCCTTTCGATTGGTCATTTTTTCCGAAATAGTTCGAAGAAAGTGAAGAAAAGTGAGAATTTTAGAAAAATTTTCCTTTTTTTTTCTCTATTTGGTTTGCGATTCATCATTTTTCGGAAAAATGATCGATAAAAGTATCGAAAATTGAGAATTTAAGGGAAATATACAATTTGTTTCCACTATTTTTCCTTGGATTTGTCATTTTCTCAAGATATGATCAAAAAAAGAAACACAACGAGAAAATTTCAGTGAAATTTATTGTTTTTTCTGTCCAATTTCCTTGCGATTCGACATTTTTTCCGGATTAAGTCGAAGAAAGCGAAGAAAAGTGAGAATTTTAAAAAAAAAATTAGTTATTTTTCTCTATTTTGCTTGCGATTCGTCATTTTTCGCAAAAATTATCGATAAAAGTATCAATAACTGAGAATTTAAGGGAAATATACGATATTTTCCACTATTTTTCCTTGGATTTGTGATTTTCTCAAGATATGATCAAAAAAAGCAACACAACGAGAACATTCAGTGAAATTTATTGTTTTTTCTTTCCTATCTTCTTGCGATTCGTCATTTTTTCCGGAATTAGTCGAAAATAGCGAAGAAAAGTGAGAATTTTAGTAAAATTTTTATTTTTTTTTCTTTATTTTGCTTGCGATTCGTCATTTTTCGCAAAAATGAACGATAAAAGTATCAATACCTGAAAATTTAAGGAAATATACAATATTTTCCACAATTTTTCTAGTGATTTGACATTTTTTCCAGATATGATCGAAAAAATAGAAACAATCAGAAAATTTCAGTGAAATATACTTTTTTTCTTTACTATCTTTTTGCGATTCGCAATTTTTTTCCGGAACTAGTCGAAGAAAGTGAAGAAAGGTGAGAATTTTAAGAAAAAATTCATTTTTTTCTCTATTTTGCTTGTGATTCGTCATTTTTCGCAAAAATGATCAATAAAAGTATCGAAAACTGAGAATTTAAGGGAAATATACAATTTTTTTCCACTATTTTTCTGGTGATTTGTCATTTTTACAAGATATGATCGAAAAAAGAAACACAATCAGAAAATTTCAACGAATATACTGTTTTTTCTTTCCTATCTTCTTGCGATTCGTCATTTTTTCCGGAATTAGTCGAAAATAGCGAAGAAAAGTGAGAATTTTAGAAAAATTTTCCTTTTTTTTTCTCTATTTGGTTTGCGATTCATCATTTTTCGGAAAAATGATCGATAAAAGTATCGAAAATTGAGAATTTAAGGGAAATATACAATTTGTTTCCACTATTTTTCCTTGGATTTGTCATTTTCTCAAGATATGATCAAAAAAAGAAACACAACCAGAAAATTTTTGTGAAATTTACTATTTTTTCTTTCCTATCTCCTCTCGATTCGTCATTATTCCGGAATAAGTCGAAGAAAGCGAAGAAAAGTAAGAATTTTAGAAACATGTTCAGTTTTTTTCCCTATTTTGCTTGCGATTCGTCATTTTTTGCAAAAATGATCTCTAAAAGTATCGAAAACTGAGAATTTAATGGAAATATAGAATTTTTTTCCACTATTTTCTTATGATTTGTTATATTTTCAAGATATAATCGAAAAAAGAAACACAACCAGAACATTTCAGTGAAATTTACAGTTTTTTCTTTCCTATCTCCTTGCGATTCGTCATTTTTTCCGGGAGTAGTCGAAGAAAGCGAAGAAAAGTGAAATATTTAGTAAAATCTTCAGATTTTTTTCTCTATTTTGCTTGCGATTCGTCATTTTTCGCAAAAATGATCGATAAAAGTATCGAAAACTGAGAATTTAAGGGAAATATACAATTGTTTTTCACTGTTTTTCTTGTGATTTGTTATTTTTTCCAGATATGATCGATAAAAGAAACACAACCAGAAAATTTCAGTGAAATTTACTATATTTTCTTTCCTATCTCCTTGCGGTTCGTCATTTTTTCCGGAATTTGTTGAAGAAAGCGAAGAAAAGTGAGAATTTTAGAAAAATTTTCTTTTTTTTTCTCCATGTTGCTTGCGATTCGTCATTTTTTGCAAAAATGATCGATAAAAGTATCGAATACTAAGAATTCAAGGGAAATATACAATTTTTGGTTGAACTTTGCCTAGTATTCGATATAGCCTAGTAGAATTTGTACTCGTTATGAAGGTCTAAACTGGTTCATTCAATATATAGAACAAATTTTCCAATTTTAAGACCGAACGAAAGAACGAGAGAACGAATGAACGAACGGAGGATCGAGCGAACTAATAATATTTGCTCGTTTTTGGCTTTATATTAGCTTTAATTCGAGAAATCCTAGTAGAAGTTAGACTCCTATTAATTATATACCCAATTTCGTTTCATATTTTGAAAAAATATTCCAGTTTCATGACGACCAAAGGAACGAACAAACAAGCTAGCGAACGAGGCAAAAAACAAAGGAAATTTTTCAGTTTTTGGCTTTAATTTGCCTAAATTTATATAACCACTATTCGAAATATATTGTCTTGAAAAGAATGCTCTTCGACAGTAGGAATGATACGAAATTACGAAAATTTTGTCAAACGAGAGCAAACACATTAAAATTACGCTAAAATTATCCCATTACGTCGTTTCTTCGATATTATCTTTATAAATTGACGAATATTTAACAGGTGTAATGCCACCCTCCAGATGGGTGAGGGTTCGCTTAGGAAACAGCAGGGAACAGAGAAGAAATCATTGGCATCCGAATGAGTGTTTTTTATTTACTTGAAAAAACACTACATGTCATGATCGCGTCCCTTCATCTACTACCCGTGCCTCGTGTCACCTCGTCTCTCCTCCATCCCCCCCGTCCTCCCAAGCCTTCGTCAGCAGTCAGCTTGTATTCTCCCATGTGTGCAGCTTCTCACGCCATAAAGATGCTACCTGGGAAGACGAAGGGGTGGGGAATGCTGACGAGCCTGCAAGAGGTAGGGTAGCACAACCTGACACCTACACCATCCCCCACCAAAATTAGAGTCGCAGTGTAAACTGCAACTCAACAATTATCAATGCATCCACAATCAACCACATCGGCACATCAATACAATTAATTACACTCTTAAACTAATACAAAAATAAACATTATATTTAATAAAAAGAAGCGAATTAATGTAAAATATATTCTACAATATTAACTGCTTTCAGCATCTACTTCAACACTAAATTTTTGCTAAACTCTAACCCACCAAAGCACGTATTTACTATATAAAATCTACTAGGTGCAACTCACTCCGGACTATCTTCTTCAATCACTACCCGCACATTCCTGGCATCTATTGCCTTAGGTTTATGCACTCGATTTTGCACAACTTGGCACTTACTCACAATCCACTTGTGCCACCAAAATATAAGTGCGATACATATCACTGCACCAGCAATTCCCCCACTGACGTTAATATGTAAGTTCATTGATGCTGCCGATTTTCTGCGAGCACCAATCCTGTGCACCACTTTCCTGAAATAAATTCCCTTCCCAGATTCCCTCATGTCTTCCTCTATTTCTACCTTCACCTTCTCTAAAATAAATTTTAATTTCTTATATTCATCCCGCACATCTCTTAAATTAAAATTGATCACAATAGTCCAAACATGCTCCGTTTACATCACATCCTGTTCCCTCTCAAATACAATTCCATTACTCAGAGGCAAAATACTTTGTTCTCTCACTAACTCTAAAAGGCTTAAAATTAACAAACACACGCACAATTTCCTCGTGGTTCCTAAATCTTCTCTTCCGTCAACAAACCTGGATCCTTGGTGCAAACACTATCGGAAACAGAGGGGGAAGACACGTTTGGGTCCCTTCGGGTTCTTAGTGGATAAGGAGAGCGCTGGGGCAATGGGGGAGAAGGGGGCACTTCACATACTGCTTCCTCCGGGGAATGCGCCTCAGGTTCTGCTATACTGCTCACCAGCTGTCCCTGGGATCGCAACGGATAGGGACTGCGTAGCGGTGATATCTCCGTAACGACCTTCGCAGGAATCTGCAAGTCCGCAAGGCCGGCTTCCATTCCGGTGGGCGCGTTATCTGGCTGCTCTCTGGGTTGCAGAAGATAGGGACTGCGGGGCGATGACCGACCCGGACCGTCCTTCAAAGGAATTCGCTCGCCTGGCTCCTCGCTAGTGGGCGTTGATGCCTCTGAGACAGAGTGGCGTTGTGGCGATGCCTCGAGAGCTCGAGGCGCGTGGTCAGCAGCGGAGGTGTGGATGGGAGTGGAGGGGGATCGGAAAACCCCTTGAGATGGCATCGTTGGGTTGGGCACGAGATGCGCTTCATCTGAATATGTAACCTGGGGCGCCCCTGTCGCGTCTAGGTGTGAGAAGTCTAACGGAGAAGCGGGAGTGTTTTGTCTGCTATCCTTCTTTCCACGTGGCCTTCCCCTCGGTCGTTCCTCAATCGCAGTCGACAGGTTTGGGGGAATCCCGACACATGGTTTCACCCTATTCTTATGTACCATCAAAGTGCGAAACGGAAGTCAAGAACTTCAAGAACCTCATAAGGACCCTTCCAGTGGCAATGGAATTTCCTTACTCTACCGGGCTTCACACATGGGTTATTCAAGCAAACAAAATCACCAGGTTTATAAAATTCTCCTTAGTTCCTTTGTCATAATGCCGCGCCCGCATCTTCCGCGCTCGCTCACAGTTTCTAAGAAATACATCCCATACCCTCTTAAGTCTTTCCTTGAGCTGAGGCACATAAGTATTACTCCAACCCTTACCTCTTCGCTCAAAGCACTCAAAGGGCGACCTCATCTCTTAACCGTAAACAACCTCGTGTGGCGTATGTTTGATACTAGTATGGCGGCTCGTATTGTAAGCTGTCACGGCGTAGGGTAGCCATTCGTCCCAATCATTATGATCGCTGTTCACGTAGTGACTTAGCACCTGGGAAATGGTTCTATGAAACCTTTCAACCATACCGTTGCTCTCCGGGTGATACGCCGATGTCCTCAGTTTCTCAACTTTCAGCAACCTGCACAGTTCTACAAACAAATTTGACATAAAATTAGTTCCTTGATCGGTTAAAATCCGCTGAGGGACGCCGAATTTCAATATCCACCGTCGAACCAAGACCACCGCAACTGTCTCTGCTGTCTGTTCAGGGAGAGGGACCATTTCTAAGTACCTGGAAAGCTGATCAGTAATTGAGAGGACGTATCTACACCGATTCTTAGTAATGGGAAGGGGCCCTACAATATCTAACGCAAAAAACATGAATGGCTGTTCCGCCGAAGGGTTGGACTACAACGGTGCTTTTGTTCTGAACAGTAGGTCGTCGCGACCTCGCCAGGAGCAAGGGCAGCGTGCAAAGGAGCCCTAACGGTATTTAAGGCGGAGCGGCGGTGTTGCAAGATATGCGGCAGAACCCTTTTCTTAAATTATGTATCCCTAACCTTATATTTCAAGCAAAACATAAAACTCAGAAAAACTCGAAACTAAAATGTGAAAAATTTAAGATACTTTTGCGGGCCATTGTACATACAAGATTTAATTTGAAGCACTGTTACAAACGCCGATGCTCATCATCATAGGACATGGTAATAACTTGCATGTTCCTTTTGTATGTACTAGATCTAACTATCTTGGACCCAGGCACATAGGCCTTATACTGTACAATAAAATCCCTGACTATCTTAAGAATAATATGTCAATTACCACTTTTAAGTGCAAACTTAAGTCTTTCTTAATTGAGAGAATGTTTTATAGTATTGAAGATTACCTCTCCTAATGTTAATTTTCTTTGTACTGACGAAACCTATATCCTGTACTGGATCTTTGGCGGAATAAAATATTATTATTATTTATGTACATGCTCCAAGTTGAAAGTTACTGAATATTAAGACAACGTTTCGGAAACTTGCCGCCTTCAGTGAAATTAATTCTTATGAATTTTAATATAGAAAATAATAATGTTATTGTACGTTATTAACCATTAATAATGAAATTTCAAGAATACAGTTATAATAAGCATTAAACTTCCGAATTGCCACATCACAAATATATGCATGTATCACTCTTCAATTAAAGATATATATTTTCAGATGAATTTTACTTGTAGTTGCGTGTAAATTGATTAAATTATGCCCAAAGGAAAATGAGAATGGCTTCTTCTGCTACTATAAACCTATTTTGTCATGATTACCCTACCTATAATCGTAAGAATTTGTTTAAAAAAGGTAAGCTGTCACTCATAAAAGGTCTATTAGTTTCGTCGCAGCACCATTCAGTAGAGTATACTGTAGCAATTACATGGTTGATTGAAAGGATAGAACAGAAACTAACAACCCTCGGTGAAATTTCTCTTCAAAAAATGTATATTCTTGTTTTCATTACATTACTTAACCATGAAGTTTCGGGATTAAAAAGAAAAGGCATAATTTCACAAATTACCACACAATAAAATAAATACTGTACATCATTATGGGTTACCTGAAATAATCGCTGATAATCTGCAATTATTGCAAAGCCAAGAGAGGATTTTGAACCCAATCCAACAAAGCAATGTGCATCGCAGAAAAGCGATACACAACATTTTGTCCAAGAAATCATTAAAAACTATATTAATGTACTATATGAATATATAAAAATTATAAAATTCCATTATAATGCATTTAAAATGGTCTTAAATGTAACTTTTTTTACAAATAATGTACAAAAGTGCACATAGACAGTGCTATGGACTAAGCAAATGCTTTGGCTGGCGAAGAAGCAGCTACTTCGCTAATTTAATCATAACCTCTATGTACTTTAATTGTTTTCTGTCTTTAACCGTAATTACTAATGTTGGATTCACAAATCCATGGAACATTCATCAAATAAATATGATGGACAACGATTTCAGAAGGGAAACACTTTAATATGTTACCGCCATGTTTAGACACAGGAAAAACCACAGATATATATTACTAGATAGGCAGTGGCGGTGGAGGGGGTGAAGCCTCGTGATGCGCATGGCGGCCATCTTACGATCACCCAAATTTGAGCGTATTCGTAGGGCCGTATTTATAGTCGACTCCTTCCCCAACACCTAACGAACCCCTCATGAGTAAGCTGCCAGGCGAGCGGTACCTATTGGTATTTATGAACGACTCCCCGCAGTCATCTGACGAGGAGACGAACTAGTGATACATTTGGCAACAGCGTTCCCAAAAAACAGTTTCGTTATTCAGTTTTTTTAAATATTCCTTTCTGCTAATTTGTTTTGGTTCAGATGAAATCTTGTATTGATGGCAAAGTTTGAATAGGTACTGTAAATTCTAATAACATTTAAGCTCTGCATGACAGTAAAAATCAGCGTCATGTCTTTCCTCTTCCATTTTCAGCTCTACCTGTATTTATTTTCATGTTTAAACCAAGGTTCTGTTGAGCTCAATGTTCCTGTTAATGACATTTACAACAGCCCAAGAAAGGAAATGTATATGAATAAAAAATAACTTCAATATACAACAAAACTATTAAATTGATAATAATTTACCAACAATTTACTAAGGCAGCCGTTGTTGAAACTGCATTACTATAATCAAGATAGAAATGGCAGGTTAACGTTTGTGAGGTTGTAGTTACTTTATTGTATCTGGTATGATATTTCCAAATGTTCTTGAATGTTTAATTTGCGTCCTTTTGGTATTTTTTTTTAAGTGAGGGAAGAGGCTTTAGAAGGCTTTTGAAGAAGGACATTTTGTGAAATTTTAAACTTCCCACGAACCGAGTTCTCGTGTTATAGCTTTGACTTTAAAAATTCCCGACACCGATGTATCAGTTAGCGTAACTCAACGTATTAACGCCGGTAATGTCAACTTTAAGTCGATTAAATAAAAAAATCAAGAATAAATATTGCCTCGGTAGCATTAGATGAATGAAGCAGCTGCTTCATCCATTCAATGCTTAACAAGTTTCGGTATCTAGATACCGAAACTTGTTACACAAACAATAGAAATTTCGACGTCATAAGACAATATATAGGAGACTTTTCACCAACTTTCTTCACATTCACAGATAAATCCTATGAATACATTTTCTCACGCACCATTGAATTCAACTGATTCTATCCATGAGATTTATGATTAGAATAGAATATTTTATTCAGAAAAATTGTTTGTTATTATTCTTTTGTTGTATTGTTTTGTTCAAACAATACAATAATGCAATTTAAATAATATCGCCTGCCTGTGAACGGCATACAAATTAATTTACATGACATTTAATTTCAAGAAACAGGATTGTAAACATTTGGTACTCTTGAACCAGATATAGGCTCATCAAAGCCTAATATTACAAATTATTTAAAATTTTGAGTATTTCATAAATTAATGACGAAAATTAAAAACAATTTCAAACGTTTCAAGCAAAATAAAGCATGAAGTTTACAAAAACTATCACAAAAAACTACTAATGATTCCAAAAATTGTAAATACTGCATCTACTTATCTATTGCACTTATTATAATATGAAAATCAATATCAAATTCAGCAATTATATAATGATTCACAATGAACATATACCAAGTATGTATTACACAAGACTATAGAAAGCATTATATATATTTATATAAAATCACAAAGTACAACAGCAGATATAAACTTAGATACAATCATTAGCATCCCATAGTTAGAGCAATAAATATACAAAATCGACTCAATACAATTTTGACATATATCATAGGATGTACTAAGGGATCTGTTATATGTTTTTCAAAATTCAGTACAAAATTTTTAAGCAAATATATTTTGATATCTTTCTTTACGTTAGAAATAGCATTTCTTAAGTGTATGTTATTAGGCAAGTCATTAAATAACATAGGTATTATGACATCAAGTCACTTCCTGCCGTACATATATTATAATAACTTGGTGCATTAAACGTTATTCTATCTCTCCCTATCATGCCATGTTTTGTAGCAAACTTTTCCTTGTGCTTACTGGAGAAGTAATTCTCTGTAAGCAGGATGTAAGTGTGTAGGTATTGTAGAGGTTTCACTTTATGATTTATTTCTTCTCTAACTCTAATTTTCGTCACTTTTGTCTTGTGAACATTTAGTTTTAATTTGTTATCATGGCACCATTTATTAATATTATTTAAGTCAGTTTGTAGAGCTCTTTCAGCCTCATTGAAGTATTTGTGAACAGATATTAATACAGCGTCATCAGTAAACAAGTATAATTTACAGCATTTTATAACAGAAAATATATCATTGATATATATTAAAAATAGCAATAGGCCTAATACTGACCCTTGTAGCATTCCACTGTTAATATTTATTCTTTCTCCATGGTAGCCATCTGCGTCAAAGGTTACATATCACGACTACGACAACGAAAGACCACAAAGAATCAGCAATCAAGAGTAGGAATCACCCTTGCACAGCATAAATATATCTCTACCAATAAGTATAGTAATTGCCAATAAATTCAACCTCAAGGAAATCAATATTTTACCTAATAAAACTAATAACTTCACATTTCTTAACGACTGCACAAGCTGAGGTTTTAAAACATTCGTTAGATAGTTTTAAATGCATTAGGATAAAATAAATATCTACCGAAAATATTCTGCTGATTTGTACACTAATTTAAAGAAACGTTGAGGATTTGACAGTCCACTATTTAATTTTATTCATCTATTGTTGAATCTAATCGAACGATTCGAACAGATTGACCACCATGTTTGTTGTTTACAAAATTAGTACGCAGTTTTGCCACCACCGGTATCACGCCTTAGGGGTTCGCTGGATCACCTACCTCGGTTACCCAGATTTTCACAGCTTGCGAGTCTCCAAGGGGGTTGTAAGGGGGAGAAAGAGGACTATAAATACCGTTTTTGGCCTTAGGGGACTGCTAGGCGCTGCGGAACTCCTGGAAGTCGACTATAAATACGGCCCGTATTCTATTTCATAGGAGCAGGACGTAAGACTACGCGATAAACGGAATTAATGGCTTGAATTAGACCATCAATTACAGATAAAATAACCATTATTCTCCATTGAGTTATAGTAACCGAAAGAAATATTTTTTTACGAAGTATACCAAATGTTAAATGATAAAAACATACTCCGAGAGCGAAACTAAGGTAGCATTGTACACAAAAGATTAAAAATGTTTCCGCTATTTAGATTATGATGAACATTCCTTAATAACTGACTGATTTAGAGCCGGAGGTTGCAATCATTTTATCGACAAGGCGAAAGATATTAAAAAATAAAGACATTTATAATAAGTGGCATTTATTTATTGCATGGCACACGGACGTCTCAGTTCGTGGAATAACCGTAACTGGGAAATTACTTATGATATTGATGTTTGAAATATGAAGTTTATGTCAGATATAATTTAAACAATTGAGATTTTCAAGGCTATATATTCTAGGTAAGAATTCTGCAGCTTCATACATAGATTAGATACGGTTAAATTCTGGTTATAACGTCCCTCACTTTTACGCGGTTTCGAATGCTTCGAATGTACCGCGGGTTTCACCATGTCCCCAGATATGATTACATGGACTATTTTCTTTGTTAGTGGTGGGTAACTTTGTGGCGAATTTTTTCTCAACGTGCCGTAACTTCCAGCAATTATGTCAACGCGATTGGCGGCACATTGAATTATGTAACAATCAAACGCTGAACACTATCGCGCTAAAGGAAAAGATCAGAGTACATATTTTATTAACTTCTATGAAAGTGGGGTCAGGAAGTGGGAGTAAATCATTAAAACATCATTCGCTAATAAATTACTTATGAAATTTAGCTTTACAGTGTTTTGTTTCCCACGCAGTTTCCCGTAATAATGCAGGTGTAAACTCCGTCCCTCTAGTTGTAGCCGAATTTTACTTTATTAGTCAGAGGCAAAATATAACTTCATTGCTCCAACAACGTTGAGGGAAGGGAATGAAGCTCATACCCTACCTCAAACCAGAACGTAATGGTTATTACGATTGAACTTAACAGTTTTTAACAATAACAGTTTAAAAACCATAATAGAGGTTAATTCCATTTTAAAAGGTTTTAACTGGAGGCAGTAGTTCACACTCTAATGAAGATTAATCTCCCAAGACAAACCAATCCATATCAAATTCAAACACACAACTACACCATAGGAATCAAGGAATATAAAGAAACAGAAAATGTCCATTTAGAAACAATCTTTATTTACAATTCATTTGTCTTTACTGACACTACACTGAAAAAACACTGTGGTTGAATCATCCAAAACACTAGCAGAATCAAGTACTAGAAAACAGCATAGGTTTCTGTTATGGGGGGCTTCCAGGAAAGTTTTCCATCTTCTGGTGCCATGATCTTAATTCTTGATGGCAATGGCAATGCAGCACCCAAAAGGAATTAATGTCACTGAATCATCTGTAAAACCGAAGTAGTATGAAAATTTATAGTTAACTGTAAGCACATGACTGAAATTCACATAATGATATCACTTTGCTGTCCATTTGATGACTCAAGTAGTTTTCTTGATTGAGGATCTTTATTTACTTTTGGGTATAAAGTGAGGGATTACTCTATTTTCTCCAAAAACATTTCTCTGTAATGGAAATCTATAAATTCGTATGAGAAATTAAGACCTGTAATATACATTTTATTTAAACACAAAATGCAATTGAAAATTGCTCAACACTTTCACAGCAATTATTAAACACAGGACATAGATGTATTTTAATTGCTAATGATGAGATAATAGTAAGAAATGACAATAATGTCCTAATTTATCTTGAGATTTATCATTAAAATTAGGAAACAAATTGCTTCACACCTTAATATCTAAGAGTCTATTATTGCAATATTAAGTGAATATAGAATACTTAAGTTCCTTCCACACATATGTATGTATAAAAATTATATATTCCTTCTGTGGTCTAATGTACATTTGATTTATGAGGCTTAATTCTATAGGTGAAGTTCGTCCCACCGAAAATAAATTCTAACAAGCCGAAATGTTTACACTACAAAACGGGAGATTTTTTTACTATACATACCAACAAATACCTAATATTTAATAAGAATTGAAGTCAATGAATTTAACAATATACAATTGTAAGTATGTAATCGAAGTGAATAAATCTACTGATATTTCTCTATATATATTAATTATTGTACGAAACAAGAAACCATCAATCCCAATAAGGATCTCTTTAATTACAATTGATGCTACAGATAAAAAATATTGCTTTTAACTTTATGGCTTGAATAAATTTAATCAAACAAGGTTTGAATCCTTTCAAAAAGTTATTCTTCTTTGAAAATAACGAATCGCTTGCAAACTTTCAATTTTGCACGTCTAAAGTAGGGCCAAGTCACGAGATTTTCCGGTAAAATTTCACTTTAGGACTGTTTGGGAGAAATGCAATATCTCCCTTAATACCGATAATATTTCGACTAAGTGAAATTTTACCACGAGATATAATGTGCAAATGCCTGCATAAATTAATATAAATGTAAATTTAAATTGGTGGAATCAGTAAATAGTCTCAAAATACAAGCTATCATCAACAATGCGGTTCCGTTGGCTAGAAGTAATTTATTTATTTACCTGTGTAAGGACACATTTTCAGCACCAGGAGTTTTCTTCCTCGAAGTATACTTGAAGGTGCATCCCCACACAACACAATGGTTCACCATTCTTCCTATTTGCAGAGGAAACAACAGAAAAAGTCGGCACGAAATCCTATGCTTTCAAAGCCAAGATGGGTTCAGGAGGGTGACGGTAAGATGGCGGTTACGCGCAAAATTTCTCTTTTGCTGGCTTCACCGCTACCTACGGAAAAGCATAGGCGCTGCCTATCTAGTAATATATATCTGTGGGAAAAACACTAACTGAAAGCATGGAAAAACAAAACGCACTAAATACAGAAACAAGTGAATAGCGATATGCGAGATACCATAATTAAAACATGATATCTATGTAAAAACAATATATCAACAACTAACAACGCCATCCTGTCTTTCTCTTACTATTAAGAATATTTTCTCTCGAACCGCCTCCTGAATACTGCCAAGCAGACGAGAAAACGACGTAAATACGCATGTGCGAGTATGAGAATGTAGTAAAGCATGTCAGTTGAGTCCAGAAATCTGGCTACCCCGTTTCAGATTCGACAGTCGGCTACGATAGTACGTATAGAATACCGTTTTCATTACCATTTCGATCGTGATTAGTCCACTTGGGCGGAATTGTGGGTGAGTTCATTCTGATCGAAAGCCAAAGTTATAGAATAAGCCCCCTGAAAACAAGTCTTAGGAGACAACTCAGAAAAAATCAGCAACGAGTTAAATTTTCTATAAGTTATTTGCCTCATACATTTTCTATAGCTCATAGTTTAAATAATGGCTTTAGACAACTGATGTACCTTCATGTATCCTCTAATACAAAGAATAGCGCTAATGTATGGTGTAAAATGATTATCACTGCCAAAAACCTCATCTACTAAAATTAAATCACAAGTCCCAAGAAAGTACACTACTAACATACAAAAATTGTTGTAAAAATTAATTTCCTCTCTCTATATTTAAATTCTTCCTTTTTCGTAAATCGGTTTTTTTACTTATTGTAAGACTTTTTTCTGTGATAATTTCTTTCTGCAAAGATGGTAAAGTTCCACTGCACAAGTGAAACCAGAGCAGGCTTAACCTTGGAAAGAAGATGATGATGATTTCTTTCTCTAACATATTCTTACTTACTTACTTGCATACATATAGCTACCTCAATGAGATATGGAAGATGAGATGCTAACAAAGGCCCAGCACATTCAAAAATCGTTTAACCCTTAAAGGACTGACGTTCCCATATGGGAACGGACTGCAGCTGGTTTCTCTAGGTAGCTAAACAATATCTTGAGTGTCATAAAATGGTCAGTAAACGATATTTTGTGAGCTAAGAGGGTCCAAAGCTTAGTTTTATTTGAGTTTTGGTGCATTTAAGTCAAGGGAAATATTTCTTGTGATTTTTCGAAAAACAGGAAAATTTTGAGATGGATCCTTCTGGCAACTAATTTTTATAAGTTTTACTGTTTTTAATTTAAAGTAGTCGTTTGCTTGTATACCTTTAGTATGATGTTCTAATCATCGAAAGAAATTAAATACAGCAGATTTTGAGGTTATTTGTTGTTGTTATAACGTTGTTTATTGCTGCGTTCCCATATGGGCACGTCAGGCCTTCCCACTACTACGCGATTTCCTTGCCGATGGCTGTCAAGGAAAGCTATATATAGTATATAAAAGAATATTTTGCGACATAATACATTATTTTTGGTGCAATTAAGTTAAGAATTATTTTAGTTTTAAGTTGTGACAAGAAGACTATGGCAATTATTATGCATATTTATGAACTAAATCTCGGAAAACCTAAATTTATATAGTAGAAGCGGCAACAACAAATATTAGCAAATGATTATTGTACTAGATATACAAATCCTTTCAAATTTTATCAGCTTCACATAAAAATGATATCATTAGAGGTGTTATAGTTTCTATTCAGGAAAAACGTAAGTTTTCATGAGTCGACTTTACTGAAGGAGGCTCTCCGAATCCTTGACGAGGATGAAGAGAGTGAGGTAGATGTAACCGATTTCTTCATTTCTCCAACAGAAGAAAATAAGTGAACTGATGAAGCATTGGCTGATGAAGATGAGGAAAGATCGGTTGACAATTTTACTGGCAAGCAAATGAGGGCACAAGCCGAAATTCGGTTGGCAACCAACGAAAGTATCGGTGCTGGAGAAGACGATGGGGCAAAAACATCTGTGCGGAGAAAATGGATAAAGGGCAGCATTGAGTGTACGGGAAGTTTTTCTGAAGCACATTACATTTCATACTCTAAACTTAGCTGCATATAATTGCTAGAGCTCTTCATCGATGACGATTTCGTCGCATTCATAGTGGAACAAAGCGAGAATTACGCCCGATCTTTTAATTGCCCCAGTCCACAAATTACAGCAGAGGAGATGCGAGCCGTCATTGGCATTTTGATTGTATCCGGGTACAACATTCTCCTGGAAAAAAATATTACTGGGACGCGAAAAAGGATGTACATATTGAATTGGTTAGTAGAGCGATGAGGAGGGACTGATTCATCCAAATAATGAAATGTTTACACTTAGAGGATAATACTAAGTTAGACAGTCAAGCGATGGGTTCTACAAAGTCTGGCCTACGATGAAAATAATTACACAGAGATGTTTGCAGCATTTGGTGCCTTCCCAGTTCTTAGATTGTGAAGAAGAGATGATAAGATACTACGGATGACACAGCTGCAAGCGATGTAGTAGAGGTAAATTGATAAGATTCGGTTATTATAACTTGAAGTGGTATGTGAAATAATATAATAGCATTAATTTATTTAGCTCAATATATAATTTATACGAAAGAATTTATTGCCACATTTGAAAGGATGTTCCCATATGGGAATTAGTCTGGAACTGGGCGAATCAGAAAGAACCAGATTCCGAAAGATTGTCCGCTACCACCAAAAAATGATCTAAAAACGGAGAAGAGTGGAAAGAGCATCACAGCTATTTCTACATGTGAAGGAATAGGAATCACTAAATGGCTGGACAATTTGGTAATTGTAGCAGCTTCAACAGCGTATGGAGTTACGCCGTTGATGAAAGCTAAAAGGTTTTATAGGAAACAAAAGAAAATTATTCAGCTTCCATAACCCTACTTCATATCCCAGTATAATAAACATATGGGTGGAACTGACCAAATTCATGTAAATTCACTGCATATTGGTAAGATATGATTTATATAAATTATTTGAAACTCAGACAATCGAATAATAATAATAATAAAAGGAAATCCTCAGATCCAAGGACAAAATTAGAGTTTAGAGGGGAGATTGCTCAGATGTACTTTACTCGGTACAAGACGGAATAAAAACCACCCGGTGGACGACTCAGCAAGGCTTCCACGTCAAAAACTGGCTCCACGCAAGAGTTATGGTATGATCGATTAATCGGTGTAATCGGTGACATACCGCAGAACAAGGGAAAACGCTGCGCATGTGAAGAGTGCGAGAGTCGTGGGAGAACAATGCGTAATAAGTGCGATGTTGGGCTTTGTGTTAAATGTTTTAAAAAGTACTTAACAAGATAATTATAAAACAAATACTTATATATTCCAAGAAAAACCATTTCATACAATATTTTTTCGAAATAAATATGATTTTTTTCAATAAAATGCTTTTTTTAAATTTCATCATGGCGCGCGTAATAGTAGTAGTGGGAAGGACTGACGTGCCCATATGGGAACGGGCATTTGCAACGAACCTATTATTGTTAACTTTTTTTAAACAATTTTCTGTTGTTAATTTAGGTCATATGAATACCAATATACTAAAATTAGGGTAATTTTTAAGAAAAAATAATTCTCGTCCTTGGAGGGTTAAGTATTAATAAGTACTCAATATTAAATGTTGACTATTTTTTTAACTTCAGTAAATTTTGCACATTATAATTTTCTTATAATTTCAGATTTGTTCTCGGTTTCAAAGAGTCTTCCTTGTATAAAAAATTACTCCAGTAAATTTTTAAAATTTGTACCATTCACAGAGCTAAATCAAAGTACCTCCATGAAAAAGCATATTATCATGCATACGGAGAATTCTATGTTCTCAGTAAGATAGTTTAATACTTGCAAAAATTCCCTATCAGAGAATAACATTAATGTTCATAGTTTCTTGGAGAAATGTTTTGCATTAAGTAGCAGAGTAAGTGGTGTTTCTTTATTTGTTAATAAACAAGATAAATAAAATATCCATTGGAATTCTATGCCGTTTCTTTTGCTCTCTTCCCTTCTATTACTCTTTTTGTAATATTCCTCCTTACGATGTGCTCAATCTATTTTGCTTTCCTCTTTTCCATTTCTCTCAGAATGCTACTTCTACAATCCTCTACTGCACATCGTCTTTCCTAATTTTTTCTTTCCGTCCCGTCTCCTCCATTTGTCACCATAGCCATGTTTTGAAGCTTTCCAAGTACTTTTCTTCTTTCATTCTTAAAGTTCATGTTTCACAACCCTAAAATATCAATGTATAACAAGTTTAAATTTAAAAAATATTACTTGGAAACCAGATGACAGCATTGGCATCATAATATGAAATACATAATCATAACGAAAAAGTGTGAACTTTCTCAAAATTTGCTGAGAAATGGCCATGATTCTCAGCACAATTTTGAATACTTCATGCCTAGGAAATCCTTGCATCCCTTACCGGGTTCAATCTTTATTATCTTGGCACTGAATTAGAAACCACATTAATCACAAACCTCTTTAGAATCTCTAAATTAGTCAGTCAATTATTTTTACAAAAAATCCCTATAGCTTCAATTCTGCTCACAGTAAAGAGTGAAGGACAGTCAATGAGAAGACATCAATAGGCAAAATTATACGAGGGTCATCCGGAAAGTAGTACCCGTTCGTGAAATAAAGACACAAAAGTAAATATTAACAAACATAAAAAATTTTATTTGAAAGAGGATACTTTAAACTACTTCTCAACATAATCTCCAAGCAAATTAAGGCATTTGTCATAACGTGTGACAAGTTTCTGTATTCCTGCTGCATAGTTCTCCGCCGCCAGCTCATTGAGATACAGGGTCACTCCTTCTTTAAGTTCTTCATCGCTGTCAAATCTTTTCCCTGCCAAAAAGTCTTTAAGCTGTGTAAAGAGATGAAAATCTGAAGGGGCCAAGTCCGGGCTATACGGTGGATGGTCGAAAGTTTCCCATTTGAATTGCTGCAAAAGTCTTTGTGTTATCCCAGCTGCATGAGGCCTGGCATTGTCATGAACGTTAGACCACCAGTAGACAATAGACCTCGCCGCCGATTTTGTATTGCCCGCCGTAATTTCTTTAATGTTTCACAATATGCATTGGCATTAATAGTGTCTCCACGGGCCATAAAATCAATAAGCAATACACCTCGTCGATCCCAGAAAATGGTTGCCACGAGTTTCCTGGTGTACAGAACTGTCTTGAATTTTTTTGGTTTGTTTGGTGAATGAGCATGATGCCACTCCATTGACTGTCGTTTACTCTCAGGTGATGCATAACAAACCCATGTTTCGTCACCAGTAATTATGCGAGTCAAGAAAGAGTCTCCTTCATCAGAATAACGTCCCAAAAACGTCAGTGCTGCAGCCATACGCTTGGTTTTGTGCTCATCTGTAAGCATGCGAGGGACCCATCTTGCACAAATTTTTGCATAATGCAGATGGTCTTTAACAATTTCATGAACAATTGTTCGAGAAACATTAGGAAAATGCTCACAGATGTCATCAATTGTGACGCGCCGATCGTTCCTCACGAATTCGTCAACTGAGCTCACCAGTTGGTCTGTAATGACAGACGGTCTCCCCAAATGCTCATCGTCGTGTGTGTTCCCCCTCCCCATGTTGAACTTGCGACACCACCGCTGAACAGACGACTCGTCCATTACATTGTCTCCATACACCTCCTTTAATTGGCGATGAATATCACATGGGCGAACGTTTCTTGCATTGAGGAATTTAATCACTGCCCTCACTTCACAACTGGCGGCGTTCTCAATTTTTTTAAACATTGTAAACAATCACAGAAACAACACAGGCAATGCTAGCGTCATGCAACTTGGCTCAGAGAAGGCAGACAAACCACTGAAGCTATCTGACCTTGTCCAGCGGCTACTCGCGTCGTCAGCACTTCATGCGGCACTAACGGGTACTACTTTCCGGATGACCCTCGTATAAGGAGCCTTTTGTGCCAAAAACGATACTTCATCGGCTCTCAATATATTTTACATATCATTCCTCTGAATTAAATGGCTGAATAGCCCTTATATTTTATAGTAAGCTCATTCAGAGTAATCAAACACTTTAGTGATAAGAGATCATTCAGATACACATTTTACTGTTTCTTCAGAAGGCAGTGAATGCAATCAAAGTAAACGACATGGTACCACAAGGTAGGTTTTTATAAGATTCGAGAACATTTACAAGAAATGTCAAGTTAAAAGAAATGTTAAATTAAAAACAAAGATAATTTGAAGAAAAAGATGTTAATCAAAGTTTGTTGTCCACCAATATATAGTAAAATATTTGCCATAATTTTAATTTTTTAATATTAATTCATATTTAAGTTATCTAAACATAATTATCATACAATATACAAATGAATTTATTATGATATTTTACTGTTGCAAATTTATTTGCAACTGGTTACACTAGTAAATAAATAAATATGTTATGGCTCAAGCAATGACAGCTTATCTTAAATATGCAAATATATATTAATTTAGTCAGTATGTTGTCATATTATTACAGTGATGACTAGGAATTCAACATTAACATAGCAGGTTTGAGTTTCAAGAGAAAAATTTTCCAATGTATTTTAATTGTGTTAATATTTTGTCTCACTATTATTATAACAGTGATACCTAATAAATCAAAATGATTACATTCTATAACCCAGTTGGAGATTTGAAATCAATTTCCCCTTTGAAAGAGAAAAAACTGGATTAGTCCATTCCTGGGTCCCACATAATGCATGAATAAAAATTTTAATTAATAATATTGAAGACATAAAAACTGTATTTATCTTAAAAAGGAATGATTTGATGGATGTTGAAGCTGATGGAGTAGGAAAGAGATTATTCTGTGGGATGGATGTCACTATATGTTTATGTGTTGTGTACACTATCATGTAATCATAGTAAGGTGTTTAACTTATTTGATTTTTACAGTTAATCCTACTATTACTATGATTTCTACTGACTGGCCATCATAAATATGAATCCAAATTTAGATTGATCAACATTTTTATTCTTAACTCTAGAAGGATGGGAGTTTCGCTCTTCCCAGAAGGACCACTTAACCATTTGACCACTTTGCTTTATTACTGTTTTTTCATTGATCAATATTTTATAAACAAATTTATTGATACAGCAAAGAGTTAATTTTTTTCACAAATATATATTTGGCTTGAAAAGAGAAAGTGGTCAAATGACTGCCAGCCATCCTTCTAGTGTTAAAAGTTGGTGATTGCCTATAGGTACTTATAATACCAGATTCATATCAGGCACCCATAATGTTGTAAAATCTCTATATGAGTTATATGTAATCATCCTTAAAGTTATATGTAATCATCCTTAAACAGCCCATTGGCTGTTTGGATAATCATATTTTCTTACATTATCTACATAAATCTTTGAACAGGGGATAATTTTATTCTCTTTTACCATTTCTTATCAGAATTCTCTTTAGCTTTGTGCTCACAGATGATTTCCCATTCAAATCGTCACATTCAAATACGGCTTTCAATTTTGCTCTCCAAAAACAGTAATTACCCCTTTCAATGATGGAATATTAACTTCATGCTTTCTTATGCAATCCCAAGCCATTTCCTACCTGTAGTGATACAAGAACAGCTGAGAAAATTTGATATACAGCTTCTCCAGGTGCTTTCGGCTCTGGTCTGAATGGTATTAGGACATGCTGAATGCCTAAGAGGGGGATAAGAATAAGAGTTGCTCTAACAGCTTTCTTCATTCCTATTGGTGCAGGATTTGCTGATCGTGAATGCAGTTTTGTCAGAAGGACTCTAACTACATTCACCAAGAAGATAAAACTGGCTGTCAATGACAGAAAGACAGGATTTACCAGTCTTACCAATTTAATTGTTACCAATATTTCACCACCAAAATATGAATATTTATTCTATTTCCATTCGTTTGGTGGTTGTCTCGACTCAGCATGATTATTCCTTCCAATTTAATTCTTAGAAATAAATAAAGCCTGCAACTGGTAAATGTGAGGTTTACAAGCATTCCTTATAGAAACTTATCTGAGCCATCTCTGTTCGAAATTATTGAATAAAAATGTTACTGTACTTCCTTCCTCATATCAGGGAAGAGGTATTCAATGTCATACACAAATCGGGTAAACAGTGTGTACTCCGATCCATGACATATACACATACAAACCCCCAAACAGGCAAACTCACAGAATTTCTACTTTAGATGAATATATATAGATGGCTTACGGTTTGGGTCAAATCCAGTGATGAAATGAGGACATGGTATGTGAGCTATTTCTCCAGCTTTTGTTTGATTCCAGCAGGGCCAACCATCAAAAGTAATAGGGCAGTATAAAGAACCTTTATGAAACAAGATACCAATTACTGATGTATATAAAGAAAAAGGTTGGTAAATTTTATGAATGGTAGGTGAAAAATAGTGACTTGTCTGGGACTTAAAGCCAGGTCTCCCTGGTTAGAATGCCAGCCCAGAAAAAGGGAGACTTGGGTTCTTGGGTTAAGTTGCACATTTTCATGAAAAGTTATCTTCTATCAATATTAATAATATTATGACAGATTATTATTCAGTGCTGATTTTTTGTGATTTTAGTTCATTGACTGAGAATAAATTTTAGTACCAATAATTTTTCCATAATGCATAAAATATGTAAAAATTATTTCTGAATCTCAGAATCATTAAAATGTTGATGGTATTTGGAAAGAATAAGCAACGGTGTTCATGGGGGTATGGGATTAGACAAATTCCAACATTTTAAATTCTTGCTTTTATTTCATCAGCATTTGTTATGAGTATATATTTATGTTATAAGTGTAATATGTATTTGGTTGATGTAAATTCATTTATTTATATTTATCTATATAATTGTGAAACTAAGCATTTGGGTGAAACAATTCTTAGAAATAGCCAGTGTGCCTCCTAATATTACTGTAAAACAATCACATACTCAGTAAGATTTGTAACAAACCATTTATATTGATTATTTACTTCAAAACATTTTATTATAATTCTATACTATAAGAGAGAATACTTCTCTCCATTTCATAATTTTCTATGAAGGTGCTTTTTTATACTCTCAGTGATTTTAATTAATTAGTAAATATGGTTTCTACAACATGTGGGAATAGTCTATTTTTGGAGCTATAAAATATATGAGTTTCCTCTCCCTAATTATTCTTCAATAATTCATATGTATGTACTCACCATCTGCAGGATCCTGCTCTTTCTTTCCATGCATTCAGAAAGTCTTCTGATGAAAAACCAAGTGGGAGAGTTTTCTTTTTCCTTGTCTGTGTTTCCATTACTTTCACACAACACCTTTCCTTCGATTTCATCCATTCCCCTAACATATTCATCTTCCCTAAGGACTCACTTTTCCTACATCTTTCCTCTCGCCAATTGCAAGCACAGAAGTCTCTCCTTTACTCTCTTGTCCTGGCATTTTCATTTCTGATATACTTCTAAATCAATTCCTTCTGTAAAGATGTCTAAGAGCCTAGCAAAATTAAAGAATACTTTGTTGATAAAAGCTAATGACTATATGTGATGATAGTAAACCAAAGAATTCAAAGATTAATATTATGAATCTATAATGATATTATCGAATGATAAATAAAAATTTGTATCCAATAACAAATTACATTTCATTGGTTTAACCAAACAGTGTTTCCAAATTTCTCAATCGTTACGTGATCATTTACAATTTATGTATACTGTTGCACTTCACTCCCTAGCTTCGCACTTTTACTCAAAACAATCGCTTTCTCTCTCGTATATCCTTTCACACTGAGTCCCTGCCTCTAGCGTCCTCTCGGCACCATTAGGATCGCGGTATCCCTGGCGGACACTTAGGGAATTGACACTCAGAGGGCCTTCTGCTACAATACATTTATCAGTGAACTAAAATCGAAGTGAATTACATATGTACTAACTTATAAGATGCATTTTTTCTGCAAAACTATTAGCAGCTTTTATCTTATAAGGGATACAGTTACTGTATGTGGATATCTTAAAAATTTTAGAAAACAGCCCCAAAAACAAAAGTATTTACTGATCTTAAAAAATTGGCAATCCTAGCCCACCTGTTGTCTTCAAATATCAGTGAAGGAGGTGAGGATTGCCAACAAAGATAGCTATTGAAGATTTTAAACCTCTAATAAAGCACATTAATCAAAGAAAAATATACTATATATGTGTAATTAAATATTTTCTTACTACTATTATCGTATATCATCAAGGTTAAAATAATATTTGATATGTTGTACAATCTGCTCATGTTTGAACAAATTATCACATAAATTTTTTATTGCAATTATTTTCTATATTTCTACGGGTACATGCTGATCACTGAATATTCTATTCTCTTCTATTACTAATACAACCATTCAAATTATACCCATACACATATTTTAGATTACTAATACTTAAAAACTTTTATAAAAAAAATGGATTTAAAGGAGCTTAATTCATGCCGCTACAAAATATACCTCTTTAGTAACAGTTCCATCATACAAACTGAGTGGTAATGTATCTTGGTAAAAGTATGAGCTTATCTTCATATATTTTTCCAGTCTGCTTTTATATTTCCCATAAACAATTCAAGCAGTCTTAACTTATTCTAATATTTAGCTGTTGAGATTCTTCTTTGCTTACTGTGGTAAGTAATCAGATTCACTTCTAATATTCAGTGGATTTGGAGGAATTTTTGCATTTTGAGTGGTAGAAATGAGGTTTTTAGGTTTTCAAATCAATTTTTCAAATAAGATTTAATCAGAATTCCATAGTTTAAATATACTGAAATACCAAGGACCTGGGTATCAAGTAGTGGTTATGGAAAGACAATACATGAACTAATAATTCACCTTCAGCGTTAAAATAATTGAGAGCATGGAGATAATATGTATCCTTAAGAATTTGTTAGTTAACTTCTTTTAAAATAAAGTATAATCAGTTACCCTGATCAGTGACCTGAGGCCTGATCTCTGGTGCCAAAAGTCATGGGTGATTCATCACCACAACCCGCCTGCCCACAGATCACTTTTTGTCACCCAGTTTCTGACCAAACATGGGGAGTACTTCAAGGGAAATACCGCTTTAGTTCCCTAGTAAATTGTCTTGTTGCTCACATATAAAAACAGTTACGGAACTTTTTGAATGTGGCTCACATACACTGCTACATATACATGGGTGGTCTGAAAAGTTTACAACATTTCAACATTTCTCGACATGTTTTCTGAAAGTTTTCTGAAGATTTCCAAAATATGGGGGGGTCGGAAACTTTCCAGGTAGACTCCCATCTGAAATCTGGGTTTGTTTTAGTATGAATATCATATATTTTTTTACTGAATGAGCACACATAACCATACCCGATCAGCCAGGATTTTAACCCAAGACCTTGGGGTACCAGGGAATAGTTTTTCTGAAATAGTTATCTTCTAAAATCCCCAATTCTCTTCAAGTACCTACTGTCATTCCTTAACTTAAAAGAAGGGATTGCTTTTATTTTTCTTTTGTTCCTTTTATCCTCCCTTGTCATTCTGTAGTAGATGTCTTTTTCCATAGGTTATATTATTGCCTTTATAATGCATTCATTCTAACCTCTGAACTACCGAGCCACGGCCTTCTCACTTCTATAAAGGGATGCTTTTATTAGCAAAGTAATGGCACTCCACACAGTGGCACCGGCCACCACCAGAGGTCCTCACTAAGGCAACCCACCCACAAAGGGTTATTAAGAGAAAGTCCTCCTTAGAAAATATACCAATGATAGAAGGTAACTTAAAATTTACACAAGAAAGTGTTAAGCCACACAATTTCTTGTGTAAAGTTTAAGCTACTCTCTATCATTGATCTGAAATTCATTCAGGATTTCAATGTTACTGACAAGGTCTATGTTAGTGCAAAAATCACTCTGAGTAATAAAATTTCATTTCATTATGTAACATTTGTGGAAATAAGGCACTTGAGAAAATTAAAACTTTGCATTGGTTTGGAGAAAGAGAAAAAATAAGAATAAAATGTTGATTTGTTAGCTAATTTCAAGACACCAGATAGGTAAGGAAAGATGTTTTTCTCTCTAGTTTTTATCCTCTGGCTCACCTATATTTATACTTGTGCTTCTAAATTTACTGCAGCATATGGTTTTTATTGCTTTGTTGAATAACTACAACCCCTACTTCCATTTTTCTTCTTGAAAATTTTTTCAAAAGAAATATTTCCAAAATGTGGTTATATATCACCTAAAATGATGACACATACTCTACCATTGTAAAGTGCGCAGGTTTAGAGTAAGGTGAAAATTTTTCTTAGATAGTGCAAAAATCATATTCAAAAGGTATAAATTATGTTGAATGTTTGAAATTTAAACTTCAAGCCACTTGTCTAATTCTTAATTTTAAATTACCATAGATTTTCCTGGTCCAAACCACAGTTCACATAATTGGTAGAATCACTGCTTTTTCATAAGCCATCTTTCCTGCAGTATCTGCTAACTGGAACATATAACCATATATATGGCATTAAAAATCAAAATATGCCATAACTGAGTTGAAATTAATTAAAATTAAAATTACTATGTGAAATCTGGCGAAGCTTGTAAACCAAAGTTCCAATTTCCCTCAAGAGATGGCATTAGTGTCAAAGTTTATAAACAAAAGTTCCAATTTTCCTCAAGAGATGGCATTAGCGGCGAAATTTATAAACAAAAGTTCCAATTTTCCTCGTAAGTTTTAAAATATAGCATTAATGTAAAAGTTTAATTTAAAGAGTTCGATCAGTAAATAGACCTTTTCCATTTTCGATGTATTCATAGGAATCGAATCTTTTTCGAGACGTTTACTTCAAAAATATATCAATAATTATTACAATATCAAAAAACAATATAACAATTAATTGATAAAAGTAAATAATTTAATACAAATAACTTTTTTATTTAAAATAAGAAATATATGAATTATGTCGATGCTATCAAATGCGTACTTCAGCGATGGAGAACTATACTAATTTTTTTCTTCGTAACTTTGCTACATAGAAACATGGTTTTTAACACAGTTTGTAGTCAATTTTATGCACTAACTTCCTATTTATTAATTTTTTCCGAGTCATTTCAATTGCACTTGCAGCGATGCAAAACGAAAATTGAGTACGCAACCAGCAGAATGGTGACGTCACATTGTATTTAATCATCTAATTTCTCCAATACATTGCAACTTGTGGCAATGATATTTACATCAAATTGTATCATAATCTACCCTTTATAAATGAGTAATTTTCTCTAGCAATGCGCAATTTTTTTGATGATCATTTTTACATTTAATGTATCGGCTTTATTATCCGGAAGTGGTGAGTAAAAAAGAACACACCGACATCCCTCATTCCTGTTATCGTCTCTGATGCTCCCACTAAGTCATATGCCATTGCCAGACAAGAAGCGATTATTATACCCTTTTTCCGAACTGAAGGCGGCTGAGCCAAGATTCCCTTGCGGGCCTTTCCCTTTTCTAGCCAATCACAGAAGAGGGGAACGTGAGGGTGTGGGGGAGGTCACAGTCTCTCTCAGACCTCCGAACACTGCACGTCGCTCTTCAGCATTCAGCGTTGCCAAATTTCCTAACTTAGTAGTAGTGGAAAGTCGCCGTCTTGCCCCAAACGTGCTTCTATTTACAAGTTCTGGCAACACTGGTCGACCGCATGGGGGGAAGGAGTGAGTAGGACGAAGCCGAATGTCGAGGTGGCAGGGGAAATGCCTCTCATTGGCTACTCGCTCTCTCATGCCCAGCCGCCTTCAGTTCGAATTATATACATATATATATATAATATATTATATATAATTATATAATATATTATATTATATAATTATATATTAGAATTATTATACATCCTCTTTCTATCGAAGGAATCTTTATATCTTTTTCCTCTATTGTCAAGTCTCAAATAAAGTCAAATTGTCACGATCTCCATGTATTGTCCATACCGAGATCGATAGCCATAATTGAATTGACATTCGATACATTAAATGTACTATATAATACACTTCGACACTAATGCCATCTCTTGAGGAAGATTGGATCTTTGGTGTATAAACTTTGCCACTAATGCCATCTCTTGAGGAAAATTGGTACTTTCGTTATTAAAGATTGACATTAACATGTAACATTACCATAAGTTGAGATATAATTCAGTATCATACTTATACTATATTTAGCAAACGTCTACTTTACCTAGGAAGGATTATTCCAGTTAATCATTTCTATCGGTGAATAAGTTTATCTTTAAGAGCCTGAGATCCATCATCTTTGAACCTAAGTGAATTTTTTAAAATGAGTTAAATAATTCGGAAGAACTGTTCACAAATTATCAACATAAAATGAGCGTACTATCTCTAGTAATTCAGAATTTTTTCTCGTTTTTCATAACCTTGCTGATTGATAAAATGTAAAATTGCTTTCAAGTATTCTAAAATTCATACCAATAAGTCCGCATACTCTTGTGAAAAAGTAAAAAATATTTTAAACAGAGTAGATAAATTGACAATTTTTTTGAATGTGAAAGTGGTGAGTTGGAGGATGCAAAATCTAGTATTGAAAATATTTTCAGCTAAATAAAAAGTGTCCGTTAAAACCAGAGATGGGTAGAGTACCGAAGAAAAGTAACTGGGCTCAGTTACAGTTACTTTTTAAAATTTGTTATCAGTTACAAGTAAAAGTAACAATTTTAAAAAGTAACTAGTTACAGTTACAAGTATAGTTACAGTTACTTTTTGTAAAACCTGAAAACCGCCAATGAGATTTATGCAGGAGGATCTATTGATGAGTTTCCTTAAAATACAAATTCAACGCATATCATTTAATAATGACAAACATTGCATTTTACCTATTGTTTCCTGAGGCAGTAGTACAGTTACAGTGGATAACCCAATGAAGACTAAGGAGGTAATTGTCCACATTTTTCACAGAAGTTACCTTACGATTGTAGTTTTAGCCATAGTTAGAATACAAATCGATAATGTGTAGGAATAAGCTATATTTGGATTAACTTAGCCTTTTAAGATTAATTACGATTAACCTGTCTAGTACAGACATTCAAGATTGTGACCAATATTAAGCTAAGTGCTCAAATGCTGCAAACATTCAAAAGAAAGTAGTCTAACTCATTAATCAATAATACGCTCCTCCAAATGGTATTATCTCTGGCGAAGACACCATGCAACCAGGAGAAAACCCAAAAAAATAAGACAAAGGGGTATCAAAAAGTAAATAACCATCTAAAGATGACATGTTTGCATACTATGATTAAAGTCACATGATGGACACCAGAAATTTAGCACTAAGTTTTCATGGGGTGATTACTTTAGGAAATATGGAGAAATAATAATACAAAATTAAGTAACTAACATTTTAAACGAAACAGAATCAGGTTTCACTTTGTGACATTCATAAATACAAAACGGCTTCATGATAAAATTCTTTTACTACACCACAAATATAGTTATAAACACGACCAGGTTTCGTAGCCAAGCTACATCTTCAGATCAAAGGTGTAGTAAAAGAGTTTTATCATGAAGCCGTTTTGTAACTAACATTTTATTTGGTTTTTCATTTGGTAAAATTTCCGAATCATCGGAAATTTTACCTTTCATTTTATTTTTTCATTTATTTTACAAAATAATTGCATTTCAAATGCCTCATCTCCTAAATTAGCCCTCCTTGGTGCAAGAACCTCCTTGCTAATGGAAAACAAATGTTCAGCATGGCACTGGATGGTATCCCACAGTTGAGTTTTAGGAACATATCTTTCATTATTGGATATGACAATAATATTGACAGATCAGTTCCCACATTCCCAAAATAAGCCTCGACCTCATCGAAAGCTGGGGCAGGTTACGCAAAGTTTGCATCTTACTGCCATATTCTCAGTGCCCGAGCCTTCAGTTAAATAAAAATATGGCTCTGAATACCCGAAAGGAAACTTTTTCTTGGATTCAGCCAATTCAGGTTACCGATGGACAAAGATTCAGTTGTATTTTGCGAGATGGAAGGATCAACGCGAGTATCGAAATCTGGACTCACCGATTAGCACCGGACAAAGCTCCTCGTCGAAGTGAACGAAATTGTCGAAGTCGTTGAAGTGGTCGAAATCGTCTAAATGTGCTAGGATCTTGAGGATTTTGAGATCCTCATTAGATTTTCCAGTGTAAACAGCATAGTCTACAGCGCTCACTTTCGTAATTTGGCATAGTTATGTGCATAGAAATACGTGTTCACACCAGTTCACACAACGTTTTTGGTAGTCGTAGTGGGAAAGTAACGATTACTTTCAGAAAGTAATGAGTAGATTACAAGTAATAGTTACATTTTTTTTATGTAACGATTACAAGTAAAAAATACCTGAAATGTAATCGTTACCGGTAACTGAGTTACTTTTACTCAGTTACTCCCCATCTCTGGTTAAAACCTATGTAAGCATTACTTGCCCTAGTAAATAATATTTTCGAGCTGATAGGAATAAAATTATGGAAAACTTTTGATGAAATCTTGTAAGGAGGAAAATTAAAGATTACGACAAGGAAATAAAAAAGAATATTTTGGAAACATGAAATTCTTAAATAAGCAATTCTAGCATTCAGTTAATCAATTGATAATTAATTTTTAAAGAAGGGTGAACATTTTTATAATTCTCTCTAAAAATGCGGCGGGGAAAGTACTAGCGGGCGGGGGTAAGCGGCGGGGCAAGCGGTGACGCGCAAGGGAGCTTTTAAAATTGCTGGGAATTGGGAATCTTTTAAAATTGGGAATCTTTTAAAATTGGGAATTGCTTTTAAACATTGTTTTTAGTAGAATGACCTTGAAACGCGCTAGGATAGACTTTTTGTATCTACTCATAGGGATCTAAAATATTCTCCAGCAGTAAGAATAAGGTTCGATTCGTAAGCATAATGAAACATTTACGGTTTGATCACAGAGAAACACGGAGTCAAGCTCTGAGAGAAGAAAAATTTGCTTTGGGTTCTGAGCCTTGGAATACATTCATAACTAACTCCCGAGCCTGCTACAACCATGACGAAAGTGTTACGGCCAATGAACAATTATATCCTACGAAGTGCCGATGCCCATTCATCCAATACATGCCGAATAAGCCAGATAAGTTTGGGATCAAGTACTGTGTATTAGCAGACGTGAAGTCTAAATATTGCCTAAATACATTTCCTTATTGTGGAAAAGATGATGCTAGGGGATCAAGGCAGTCTCTTGGAGAATATGTTGTGCTATGGTTGGCAGAGCCGTTCAAAAAATCCGGTATCAACATAACTTGCAGCAATTACTTCTCTTCAATCAGCCTCGCTGAAAAACTAAAAAAAAACAAAATCTCACTGGTTGGAGCGATAAGAAAAAATAGAAGAGAATTACCTCCTTCTGTTCACCAAGCAAAAAATATAAAAACTTGCTTTTAATCAGTACAATGCATCTGGACGTGATGATTTCTGACTCAGAAAAAGAAACTAGATACAGTTTTGTTTTACAACTGCAACAAAGTAGGAGGTGATATAATGGATAGCATGTGCCGGAAATATTCAACTCATTCGGCTGCAAGGAGATGGCCAGTGCATGTATTTTTTAACATATTGGACCTGGCCTCAATAAATAGCTGGGTTCTATTCAAAGAAACCACTGGGCGTAAACTCAGCCGGAAGGAGTAAATTCAAAGACTTGTATTAGAAATTATTGGAATCTTATTATAGATAGAGCTTTACTTTACAGGTTAGATGGAAGAGGAGACTTTTTAGTCTCAATCCTCAATCTTGCCTAATAAAGACCCCTAATAATAATAATAATAATAATAATAATAATAATAATAATAGAGCCACCTCCCTCATGTTCCTTTGCAATGTATGGAATTTCATCAGGGGAAGCAAGTGCACCAATAAGACCGCAGAAAAGAAGAAAGTGTCAGATTTCACCTGGATGTTATAACAAATCCAGTAATTTGTGCCTAAAATGTAGGAAAATATACAGTGGAATATGCTCTGTAAAAGTGGCAATGTGCAGAATCTGCGGTAAAAAATTATGTACTCTTGGATACATAGAGTGATATTCTCTCTTATCATATATCTTTAAAATGTTAATCCATTACTTAATAAGGAATAAATATTAATTTGTAAGAACAATAGCGAAGCTTTATTATGATTTAAAACCTTACATTGTGAAGATGATGAAGTGTTACTATAATGACTTGGATTTATTGTAAACTAGCGAATGATGGAAGGAAATAACATTTTAAGAATGATGTAAGTATTAAGGTAAGTCTAAAATAAAAATCAACGTAATAAAACAAGCACCAGAGTGAATAAGCTCAGAATGAGATATGAGTAAGAAAAGGCCATTCTCGATAAATGCATGATTAATTGCAAGGTTTTCCATGAAGGTCTGATCGCTGCCTTCACTTTACAGCCGAAAATTTTGGTAACCCTGCTTCTTTATAGTTTATAAACTTATTCGGGATCCCCAAGAGTTTCGACAAATCACATGAAACAAATCTGTGCTCAAAATATCCCTTTAGTTATTTATTCTGCGAACGCATAACTCTGTTTAGAGATCCGTTCTTACGATTGGTAGCCCTGATTTATAAAGTTAGTACCCTTGACATTAATTCTAATTGTTCAAGAAAGGTGATTGAATGTAAACTTGAGATATCAGTTTGAGATTTACCTGAGAAAAAAATTGGAAGAACATTTTATAATGATTAAACTAATATGTTGGCAACCCTGCTATTTTTTTATGAATTTTTAAATGTTATAGAACGATTTGGCATTGACAAAAACCACAGATTGGAAATTTTCACAACAAAATTCGAAAAATTCTTCCGCCATCGTATTTGATGGAGGTTTTTCCGAGGCACGAACGAGTGGTTTTATATGGTTTCCGTCAGATGGCATTACAATCTTGGCGTGACGTGACTGACTTTTATCAACAATTCGGACCTTTTTCCACTTATTCCGAAAAAATAAGTTTCATTGGTCCAGTATGAATGGATAAAATATTCTAGAACATGAAATTCTGCAGATTTAGGACATCGGTCAACATTTTGTTTAATTAATTAAAATTTAAACAAAATACGAGGTAAAACACCTTATCAGCATTTGTGTAATGGTCAAACTTAGAAGTTATACAATATTCATGTCCTTGAAAATCATAAAAGTATTTAATTACGAATTTTAAAAGTAGATGGTCAAATGACCACCTCCCGTCCTCCTAGTGTTAATGAGTTTGCCATAGAAGCGTTCAACTCCTCTAGTTTTTAATACATTTAGTTTTTAAAAGATTTGACATATTTGTAGTAAGAAGCGGGCATGAATAAACTAGCCCCTGTAAGTTAGGCATTTTTCATTTTAACAGGCAGCTTGCCCCCCCCTAGCCCCGTGGCTGGCGATGCCCTTGATAGGAACCATATATAATGATTCTTCAATATGCATAACAACTGAATTTTATTTCTATACTGAAATTTTATTAAGCTTGTCCATTTCATTCAGATTTAATACTTCCTAAACACAGTTTGTCTTATCTGATGATTTTAAAGGCAACGAATACTTAACTTTAGGTCATATTGTATTTACCATTGAACTCAATGATGCAAGGCTTGGTGAACAAAGGAGTTCCAGTGATCTATTAGTACTTTATGTAAAAGTTTAATAATTAAATATTATTTTATTAAGAAAAAAGTAATGGACACCATTATTTCAAAAACCATACTTGGTATTTTATTACAATATCTAGTGATAAAGGAAGTACCTTAAAAAGTTTGGGCAAAATATGCAATAATGGTCATATTGTAGATTGATAAAGTTAGTATCAAATGGTAGGAAAAACTTGTTGCTAAAAATTTGATCATATTCAAAGGTTACGTTGAATTAAAAATCAAACCCATGACACTGAAGTTCAAAATTTTTCTGGCGGTTACATGATATGGCCAATACGTCGTAAAAATTTCAAGTCAATGATGCTTGTGGTTTAGCCTGTGAATTAGTATCCTATCTATCTATCTATCTATATCCCTATATATATGAATGAATCCGGAGAAGCATCTATATATAATAGATATTTATATATTTATTTATTCATTTATTCATTTATTTATATACCTTATAAGGTAGCTACTTTACTATTTGAAGTTCACACAGTATTCAAAACTAAAACTTAATTTGAACTTCAAATATAGTGCATACATAATTGGGTAAAGGCTGCTGATGGGTACAACTGTAAATTAAAAGGGTAGAAAAACTCCCAAAACCACCAAAAACCAGAAAAAAAAGGATTGAAAATATTCTTAAAATTTGCTGCAATTCAATCGTCTAGCAACCAACCCAGGTCTTCCTGGTGATAATTTCTATGCAGCACAACAGAAGATCAACATCTATAATTATGCGAAAAAATTCAAGCAGAAATATTGGCTGCAACTGCCTCAAACGACGTCCTACTTTTCCCTTATATTCCTTATGTGAGAAATTCTAATGTACTCTGGCATTGAACCCAGGAATAGCATGGTCTAACCAAAATTTTTTCTTAATCCGAGTCTTAATACACATCTTCTGTCTAAGCAAGAATTTCCTATTATTTTGATAAGTGCATCAAAATCTATAATGAAAACTACCTCAATGTATTTTAAATCGGGGATATATTTACCACCCGGGTCTTTGTGGTAATACATTCTATGCAGCACAACAGAAGATCACCATCTCTAACAATGTGTGAAAATTCAGGCAGAAATATTGGCTGCAACTGCCTCAAACCACGTCTTACTTTTCCCATATATTCCTTATGAGAGAAATTTTAATGTGCCCCAGCATCGAACCCAGGAACAGTACGCTCTTATCTAAATTTTTATCAAAACCCTAGCCTTAATATACATCTTCCATATGGGCAAGAACTTCCTAACATTTCGATAAGTGCATCAAAAAAAATAATGAAAATCTACCTCAATGTATTTTAAAGGGCAGATTTTTGCATTGTCCTAGCATCTAACCTAAGAAATTTTCCTTAAAAGCCATTTATGTTTTTGATATATCATGACCATATATATAGGCTCCTTGAGTTTTGTTTCTCTACCTATCCGGGAAGTATTTTTAAAATATTCCCAAACATCGAAGCAATGCATTCAACTGGGAAAAATCGTGACTTTGAGGCCCTATGGAATCAAACCCATGACACTAAGGATCAAAGTCGCTTTTTTCCAGGGAGTTTCACATTATGGCCAATACGTCGTAAAAATTTCAAGTCAATGACGCTTCTGGTTTAGCCTGTAAATTAGTATCCTATCTATATAGCTATCTATATGAATGAATCCGGAGAAGCAATTATATATAAACATTTTTAATGGTTTTGAGAGTGTTTTATACCCCCACTTTTAATTTTTTAAAATTTAATTATGCATACATACTCAATTTTCTAAAACCTAACTCTAGGAGCTTTCGAATATGCTTATTCTTAATTGTTCAGGGTAGCAGATTTAAATTAGGCGTGGTACTCAGGATGTGAGCAGTAAGTTTAAAAACAGCATTTATCACAAGACCAATAATGTCAACTCAATGTGAAAATACCTATTGGAATACATTTATTCGTACAAATTCAGTATTTAAGAGGAATCTTTCAAATCGTGATCCTTTCATAGAGATTCAAATCCTATGTCAGATGAACATACCTAATTCATATACCCGAAACATTTTTAGAACCAATAATGTCTACCCAAATTGATATGATTATGCTAATCTGTTAATAGTTAGAAACACCAATCATGAAAACATGGGAACTTACTGTTTAACTTGAGGACTATAATTGGCTGGTATTAGATCAACTATAAGCCTCAGTTTCCTAGTTGCATGAGAAAGTCCTGCTTTTTGAAATCTCTCTCCTTGACTTTATTGGTCCAAGTTCATAAATCAATCCATAAATAGCCCCAGTGACAGCTGTGACCCTCTATCAAATTGTTTTCATCATCTGTGAGTAGACAAGTAGCATAGTATGAATACCAATACCAGGATGACAATTTGGATGAGGGCAGTTCAGAAACTAATTACTCTTTAGCTAAGTATTACACACCCCCTGGATAAAAATATTTGATATGGTACAGATTAAAACTGCCACTTTCCAATATCATTCAATGTAAGCTTCATTTAAATTCAAAAATTTTAATAATGTTTCAACAATTGGAAAATCCCCTCTGCGTTAAAATTGACCACCAGGGTCACAGTATGTCAGATTATGTATATCAGTCAGTCAGTTGACCACCAGGGTTGTATGTAGTCAGATTCTCACAGCATTTTGAAGATTTACATTGTCGTGGAAGTACTGGGGCCCAAAGCAGCTTCTTCATCTGAGTGAACATAAATAGTGAACAGGAAATCTGATGAAGACTAGTCCACGATGTACGTGGGATGATATATCCCATTTGAATAAATAATAAAAGAGGGTCTACCACTCTTGCATTAATCATGAATGTTTGCTATTCAATATTTAACAAATTTGTTCCACTGGATTAGAATTGGTAACACAACACCTTTGCTCATAATGCTATGCCTACTGAAAGGTTTTTTGCTACAAGAAATCTTATCCAACTATTTGGTGGGAATTTATTATTGCAGCAACAATTTTGTGAAGTTATAGTGAGCAAAGGCATGGCAGTATGAAGCTCCCGCTAGCACAGCTCAAAGCTAAAAGAATCAAAGATTGTGCTAAGGCAACAATAACTGCACTCAGAAAACAACTACAAGCATGATGCATTCAAACATACATACACAATATGTGTATATATATGTGTACTCCTGTATAACTCCTACGCTTGATAATAGACAAACTTCTGAAACTGGTCTTGATATTAAAAAATTTAAACAAGTGGAATTTTGCACAGTTATTCAGTTCTACCTCAGATTCTACATTGCATAATTATTTCAATAAATGTCATGAGAAACTTATTTGAAATCAAAAGTTAAACTTTTAATTTTGTGGAAGGCCATCATGATAAAACATTAAAAGCAAACTTTTTGACTTCCACTGGCTTATAAACTTATTTGTTTAACTTAAATTTCTATAAAATTAAACTGTTAGTAAATAAATGAAAATTAGTTGACTTGCAAGCGAATAAATGAAATAAATAAAATCATAAATACTATAATACATACTATACATACATACTATAATAATATTACATAATACATAAAAATCATAAACCATGTCTTTCCTAACACAGGTATTGAATATTCAGCCAGTACAATTCCTGTTAAGATCATATAAGATGATGGAAAGAGGTTTATTGCAAAGCATGCAATAATTATCAGCTTTTTGGGATTTCAGAAAGATAATCACAGATGTATGTTCACTCCTCCACTGCCAAGGAAGATGCAAGTATTCAATAAGATTGATGTTTCATTAAATTATAGTTTCAACAATAATATTTTATGTAATTTATTATTTTATTGTCAGAATATAATTAGATCATATGGAATCATTTTGTTTTTAAAGGCAATTGAAGATATGGGATTTGTAACAATTAATAAAATATTCCTTGATTATGGCGAGCCTTGGTGGGAGCCTTACATAAAAGGTTTTCAGCTACTGTGGACAAAAGAGAACAAAGATTCACTTTCTAGAAATAGAGTGAGTAATAATTTGTTGTGGTTTTCCATATATAACTTGGATTATTGAGAATGTTTTATTACCTGAACCCTGAATACTTTGAAATTTCATTAGTTTATCAGAATTTTTGTCAGTATGATTGCATTAGTGTTGATTGCTATAATCTTATGGAAAATGCATTTACTGTAGGAAAATTGGATAAGGGATCTCTCAGGATCTGTTGTTTTACCTTTACAAACTGGAGTGCTTCGATCTTGGTTGGGTTGGATCCTTTGGTGAAGATATTGAAGATATTTCAGAAGAAGAAATTGGAAGGCAATATACTGATACATTGAGGCATTTTACAAGAAAGGAAGACATTCCTTTGAGCTTTAAGGAATATTAAAAGAATTTTATTGCCCTTTAAAAGACAGGAAACAAAGTTGTTTGTTCTCTTCAACTGTATCATTGATTCTCAAGATAAACATCTTTCATAGATCCAGGTGGTTCAGCAATCCTTATGTAAGAGGAAGTTATAGCCATACTCTACTAGTAAATGTGATGAATCTGGAAATGATCGGTCCATTCTATCAGAACCAATTTATAGTCAGCTGATATTAAATGATGAGAAAAGTGTAACTGGGGAAAGTTTTGTATGAAGTAAATATTTATATTTCTGAGGTAACTTTCTATTTTCAATCTATCACCCTACTCAGCTTTTTGCTGGTGAGGCAACTCATATTTGTTTTTTCTCAACCACTTATGGGGCTTACAATTCTCGGAAAAATCAAGCCAAGGTTATTCTGAAGAATTATAATTCTACTGCAACAGAAATTATGCATTAAATTTGAATTGACACATATTTAATTCTTTCTACTGTATGTATAAAATGTCTCATATTTCAGCATTGTAGTTTACTACTAGTTTGTGGCTGTTTTGAAATTCATGACAAGTTATGATTTTAAAATGATTGGAATATAATAGCTATTTAGTAAGAAATGTTGAATAATGGATTGTGGAAATTATGTAAACATTCCCAAACATTTTTGCATATGTGGATGCATACTTTCAGTCACATTTTGATAACTGTTTATTACTCTACCTCATATAAGTAGATAATTGTATTACTTACTGGTTAATCAATTTTTATAGAAGGATCAAGTTGCTTTAAATTAACAAAAGTTATATTTTTAAATAAAGTTTGATATTATGAGCAGTCAGAACAATTAAATAGTATACTAAATTTATCTTTTAGGAAAAGCTTGTTGAAAAAAATGTTATTTAATCTATCATTCAATTAACTATGAAACTTTTAATATTTAAGATAAAGATATGACTTCAAAAATAAGTACTTTGAGAAAGTCAGTGACTTTTACTGTATAATTTTTACCTATACAGTTGTTTCTTAAAATATTGCAACATTATCATTTTGCTTGTACCAATAGCTATGAAATGAGCTTTTGATCTATTTTTAAAATGTCATCTCCACCCCCTGTTTACAATCATAACATTTTTGATGTCATGTGTGACTTAATTACAAACTAATATTTACATTTTGAGGAATTGACTATGCAGTTAATTATAGATTTTTCCAGCTATTTACTTTAAAATAAAAAAGCATTCCCCTCTCATATTTGTTACTTCATGAATTATTGTTTAAATCTAGGATTTTCTGGCATTAACTATTACAATTTGCTGAAACCTATTGTCATGTGGAATGTTATTGACAAAATTTAATATTAATAGTGTCTTGGACAAAATACTGTAGTTTCTATTGAATAAATCTAGTATGGCTATAATTTAGCATGCTTCAGAATGTTTAAGGAATTTCAAAATGCAGTGGCAGATCCAGGGGGGGGGGGGCTATGGGGGCTGTAGCCCCCCCCAGAAGTCACAGTAAAAAAAATTGTATCATCGTTCATACTATCGAGATTTGAAGAAAAAATTGTTTATCTACAACGATAGATAATAATAAGCATAATTCAAATATGTATACTGAGTTCAATTTCATAAAATTTCTTACAAAAATCGATAAATAGAAAATGAATCTTTAATCCCAACTCTCAAGCCCCCAGCTCAATCCTAGATCCGCATCTGTCAAAATGTAACTCTCATGTATAAGAGAGTTACGTTTTGAAATTTTAATTGAAGAAAAATATAATAATTTAAAATTACATACATCCTTTTAAATTAATATCTATTTCTTGAATAGCAAACTTAAGATATAAGTGATTACAACTCCAAACACGTTTATGTACAGGTATATTTACTCAATTTTATGTGCATATTACATGGTTTTTGTAAGGTTCTCTTAAATAGTGAAATCGCCAGTATTGGGATGAATATTTCAAATGTATAGTGATTCAATAACTGGACATCATAAGATCAAATTTATGAATATGAATTATATGAATATATTTCACGTGATGAAATGGTATCCATTGTTACTTTAAAGTCATAAACAAACATGATTGCTGGCAATAATTATGGATTACTCAAATTTCCATTTAATTAATTAATTTATTTATTTATTTTGTCAAAAATATGCAAAGCATAGGTATATAGGACATGTCAAAGATATTACAATTATTACATCACAAAACAAAAGTACAGTATATAAAATTAAGGATAGTAATAACATGTTTAAGAACTCATCATTGCTATAAAAAGCATGCTTTAAAAAAAAAAACTTTTGACTTTGCTTTTAAATAGAGAGAGAGAAGCACAAGACTTCAAAATATAAGGAAGAGCATCATAGAGAATTTTACATCGATAGTGGCATCCATTTTCAGACAGATGCAAGTTCTGTTGATTAAGATAATATGTAGTTCTGCTTCTGTCTGGTGTCATATGAAATGAATGGATGAGGTTGCAGTGAAATAATTGGGAAACTGTTTAGCAAAGCAAACACATTCATAAATGAAAATACCAGGGAGTGTCATTACTTCATGTGAAAAATAAAGTAATCTTTGCAGGAAGTGATTGGTTTGAGCCCAAGAATAGTTCTGAATGCCCTTTTCTAGAGAATAAAAATTCTCTTAGCCTTATGCGAGTTGCCCCAAAATATGATTCCATATTTAATTGAGGAGAATAAAATGGCATAATAAAGTAAAAAAAGAATTTTACTGTCTTTCAATCTCATGATTTGTAAGATGTAAGAATTGATATTTCAAACCACGCAAGAAATATGGGCTGACCAGTCAAGAGTATTTGAAAGTGTCATTCAATGTTTTCCGTAACATTTTTATGCATTGTGGAGTTTGCGGGTTTAATCCTTTGTTTAGTAAAGTTTACTAATGGAAAACAGAGAATTACTACCCCAATAATTTCCATTGCTGCATTGATGCCGTATTCTATTCGTACGCCTGTCACAGTCGAGTGATATTTAACACGAAATACTCCTTGGGGACGTAAGCCAATGACGAGCAACCATCTTATATGAATTAATTTATCAAATTCTTGTAAGTTCAAATGTAAAACGGTTAATCTATGATCATTTTAAATATTTTACAGTTTGTTTGGGTTGAAGTAGATGAGTGATAAGAACGTATTTAGGGCATTATTATGTCATGATTTAAGCTTATACCCAATACGAATGGCATAAGGAACGATTTTCATAAAACGTTGTCGAATAGATTATATTTCACAATTTCTTGGAACTAGTAGGTAAAGAGGACTTCGGAAGCATTCGCGTACTTCATCACTGGTAATGATGGTCGCTAATTGCGTGGAGTGGTCTAAAAAGGGGAACCCACGGTCTGGGAAATGAAGTTCGGGATGAGGCTTTGCGTGGTAATAGCAGGGCCCGAAACTCATACTATGCTAAAGCCATAGGACCCCATTATTATATTTCTCTATAATTTATTTTCTGTAAATAGAATGGATAAAATTCAGAGTTTATTAGAGCAAAAAAAATATCCCAATAAAGGTTGATTGCGAAACATTTTTCGTATTTTTATCGAATTGTCTTCTAGATAGGGGAAGGTAGGGTACGACCTTATCTTCAAAGATTTTTCCTAGGCTTAGTAAGCATTTGAAAAACTGAAATTTATAAGTGTGCTTCTTTCGACCTTTATCTCAATTAATAATGATTGATTTTGATGTTGAAAGATGGAATATGAACAATAGTTTTAAAAATGTAATTTTGGTCATCTTACCCCACCTTCGTTCCTGCCAGCCTACTATGACGAATGGAATATTTTTATTTGTCATGCGATTCAGGATAGAGACAAATGTATCTTTCATTTTCTTTTGTCAAAGTCTTGATCATGGCTGTGATGAAATGAAACCTACCGAGGTATGAGTGCACTAATCAAGGTCTCTCCTTATGGAATGCCAAGAAAAGTGTTACTCATAGAGTCATTGTGCTTCACTTACGTGAACATGTTCCGCTTATAGCATTCTGGCTAAGTGAGGAATGCAATAGCAAACTACCTCACTCCTCATTCTATCTAGAGAACCTCATTCCTCTCTGTAAGCTCTTAGTACCTTATGTAAAAGGGGATGAAGTAGCAACCGGCCTTTGGGCTGAATACCTTACAGACAGACCCCACCTTAGGGGTAAGATGACGAAGCGATAACATTTTTATGAAATGGATAGAATTTTCTTCAAATAAGGCAGGATAGAATTGCACTTATCAAAAGTAAAATAAATTATGAAAAGGCTAAGCAAAAACACTGGATTTAATGCGCCAAAAAGTAAACATTGGGTATAAAATTCAACAAAAACTTTATGAAAATTCATGAACAAAAATCGCACTTCCCGGGTCTGTGCTAGGCTTGATAATCATCACATCCAACGTGTGCCCAAGATTGTCACTTCAGGCACTGATACCACAGTTCGTCTTTTCCATGCTCCCCACATATAATGCAGTCTCTGCTGTAATTTCCACCAAACTATTAATACCAACATCGCCGGCCGTTTCAACATAAGGGACGTCTCCCAGTGATAACTCGTCAGAGGACAATAATTTCAGTCGACGCGTTGCAATTTTCCTCGTAGGTTTTCCTTTTTATGTTTACTTGCTACTTAAGAGGAGCTGGCTTTTCATGCCACAGCTACAGCTTTCCTTCTTAATCTTCCCTGTCGTTTTCGTTCAGGTAATTCTTTTTCTAGGTTATTCTTTTCGATGGCTTCTTTTACAGGAGTACGAAAAAGGTGAAAGTATAACCGTTATTGAATGTGTATTCTAAGTTGCTATGGTTAAAAGGTAGTCAAAAAGCTAGTCAGGTAAGACGCGAAGTTGAGAAATCCTCGTTATCTTGCCCCACCTTGTCATGTTTGTTTAAAACTTATCTACCAGTTCCTAGATCATCGTAAACAATGTACATATGATATGATTGTTTAGGTTTAGGATGAACACAATATTCTTAACACCTTTCATTTACAGTAGGTCAATTTTATTGTCAACATAACTCTCCCCTCTCTCCTTTTGATAAGCGTTTCGTTAATAAATCTCCAATGATGTCCGCAACTTCTTATTTTGAACATTTCTAGCCTCTCTTTATCTCATGCCTCATCGATGAGTGCTAATTCCATTGGAGCAATTTCTTGCTGTTTTGCAATTCCGACGAAAAATGATAAAATACGGCGAAGGAAAGGTAGCGTAGGGGAGAGAATTCGATGAAAGGACTGATTGTGGGCTGACGTATCGTGGAGTCTTGAGGTCCCAAAGACTCAAAGAATGTATTGTAAGAGATACGAAGGAATAGCCCAGGTGTTCATTGGTGTGGCTTTGTGCTGTTAGCCTTTCTCAAATCCTTATTTGACATAGTAAAACTGCTTCATGGAAGACGTCGACGTTAGTATTCAGGGATTGTCCACGTGACTAGCGGTCGCTAAATTTTCTAGCCTCACGGACATTCACAATCTTCAATCCCAAGGAGCACAAATGTAAAGTATTCCATTGGAAACATGCATACATGAAACAATGTTTGTTGCTGCAATGCGATTTGCTGTCGCTCGTCTGTGTTGGTGGCAGGATTACCAGTGAAATGAAACAGCATAACAAGATCAAAAACGTACAAATTGCACATAATACCCAACTTTATTCACTGATAACTAAAATACCGTACAAAGTTAAACATTCCTCAAAGTTCATGAAAATCATTTATCTTGTTGATTAGAATGATTATGTATTCGAAAACCAAAAAAAAATTCCCTTCTGCTCCACAAGTCTCCCAACTCAACGATCAGGATGCCGAAGGTCATCAGAAGTCTTGTGTCGAAATATGAGATAACTGTACCACTCAATATAAAATTGAATATTCCGCTCCCTCATCTAAGCTGTCGCCCATTTTACACGATGCACGCCCCGAGAACACGAGCGGTTTGCACGGGAGAAGGCGTTCGAGGTCGACAGTTCCATTTTGGGGGAGAAACAAAAAGGCGTCGATTCAACAGTGTGATTATTAAAACCACGCTGTTTGGAATTTTCTGGTAGACAGTGAGTAGGCCCTCACTGGAAGGTATGATGATTTAAAAAGAAATATCTCGGATGCCATAAGGTTTATAAGCATCTTCTGCACAGATTTATTAGACTAGCAAAGAATTCATAAAAGCTAAGCGTGATTAAAGGCCTTATTACATTAGTGGAAGTATCCCTCTGACTCTAACACAGCGATGACGAAAGCAACCGCAGCTCCAATTCTCAATGCATTCAAATGCACCTGTAGCCACCACTCACACCGAACATTGCAAAAAATCTTATTTATTTCAAAACAATATTGTATGAAATGGTTTTTCTTGGTAGATATAAGTATTTATTTTATAATTATTTTGTTAAGTACTTTGTATTACATTTAACACAGAGCCCAACATCGCACTCTTTACGCATTGTTCTCCCACGACTCTCGCACTCTTCATATGCACAGCATTTTGTTTTGTTCTGTGGTATGTCACCGATAAATGATCATACCGCAACTCTTGCGAGGAGCCAGTGGGTGGTTTTTTTCTGTCTTGTACCGAATAAACTACACCTGAGCATTCTCCTGTCTAAACTCTAATTTTGTCCTTGGATCTGAGGATTCCCTTTTATTATTATTCGAAGGTCTGAGTTGTAAATAATTTATATTAATCATATCTAACCAATATGCAGTGAATTTACGTTTTCATGAATTTGGTCAGTTCCACCCATAAGCTTATTATACTTGGAAATGACGTAGGGTTATGGAAGCTGAATAATTTTCTTTTGTTTTCTACAAAATCTTTTAGCTTTCATCAACGGGGTAACTGCATACGCTGTTGTCCAGCCATTTAGTGATTCCTATTCCTTCGCATGTACAAATAGATGTGATGCTCTTTCCACTTTCCTCCTTTTTTAGATCATTTTTTTTGTGGTAGCAGACAATCTTTCAGAATCCGGTTCTTTCAGATTCACCCAGTTCCATTGTAGCCACATCTTTTCAAATGGGGCAATAAATTATTTCGTATAAATAATATATTGAGTAAAATAAATTAATTCTATTATATTATTTCACATACTACATCAAATGAACAAAGATAAAAATAATTATATTCTGCAAAAAGATTATCAAAGAATATGCTGTACTGTAATTCCTTTTTAGGAATTTTCTCCAGCATAGTGAGAAGAGGAGCTGCTGCTCTACCAACCGCTTCTTCATGTTTTATATTACTGAAAGAATTCTCCCATGGTAGAATCAAAATTAATGAGTATCCAGCGTTATAGTTCAGGCACTAAGACATATAACCGAATGTTATCGGTTTACCTCTACTAAATCGCTTGCAGCTGTCTTTTCCGTACTATCTTACCATCTCTCCATCACAATCTAAGAACTGGGAAGGCACCAAATGCTGCATCCATCTCTGTGTAATCCTTTTCATTGTAGGCCATACTTTGTAGAACCCATCGCTTGACTTTCTAACTTAGGTTAGTATTATCCTCTAAGTGTAAATATTTCATTATTTTGAAGAATCAGTCCCTCCTCATCACTCCACTATCTAATTCAATATGTACATCCTTTTTCGTGTCCCAGTAATATTTTTTCCCAGAAGAACGTCGTATACAAAGACAATCAAAATGCCAATGAAGGCTCGCATCTCCTGTGCTGTAATTTGTGGACTGGGACAATTAAAATTCGGGCGTAATTCTCACTTTGTTCCACTATGAATGCGAGGAGCTCGTCATCGATGAAGAGCTCTGGCAATTAGATGCAGCTAAGTTTTGAGTATGAAGAGTAATCTGCTTCAGGAAAACTTCCCGTACACTCAATGCTGCCCTTCATCCATTTTCTCGGCACAGATTTTTTTGCCCCATCATCTTCTCCAGCACCGATTCTTTTGTTGGTTGCCAACCAAATTTCGGCTTGTGCCCTCATTTGCTAGCCAGTGAAATTGTTAACCAATCTTTCCTCATCTTCATCAGCCAATTATTCATCATTTAGCTCATTTTCTTCAGTTGGAGAAATGAAGAAATCGGTAACATCTACCTCACTCTCTTCATCCTCGGCAAGGATTCGGAGAGCCTCCTTCAGTGAAGTCGACTCATGAAAACTTACGTTTTTCCTGAATAGAAACTATAACACCTCTAATGATATAATTTTTATGTGAAGCTAATAAAATTTGAAAGGATTTTAATATCTAACACAATAATCATTTGCTGTTATTTGTTGTTGCCGCTTCTACTATATAATTTTAGGTTTTCTGAGATTTAGTTCATAAAAATACATAATAATTGCCAAAGTCTTTTTGTCACAGCTTAAAACTAAAATAATTGTTAACTTAATTGCACCAAAAACAATGTATTATGCCGCAAAATAAACACTCATATACTATATATAGCTTTCCTTGACAGCCATTGGCAAGGAAGTCGCGTAGTAGTGGGAAGGCCTGATGTGCCCATACGGGAACGCAGCATTAAATAACATTATAACAACAACAAATAATCTCAAACTCTACTCTATTTCATTCCTTTGGATGATAAGAACATCATACTAAAGTTATACAAGCAAAATACTACTTTAAATTAAAAACAGGAAAACATAAAAATGAGTTGCCAGAAGGATCCATCTAAAAAATTCCGTTTTTCGAAAAATCACAAGAAATATTTCCCTTGACTTTAAGTCTGCCAAAACTCAAATGAAACTAAGCTTTGAACCCTCTTAGCCCACAAAATAACGTTTACTGACCATTTTATGACACTCAAGGTATTGTTTAGCTACCTAGAGAACGCAACTGCAGCCCTTTCCCATATGGGAACGTCAGTCCTTGAAGGGTTAATCACTTCTAAGCATTTTTTCATCAGAAAATATTGCGAGGTCCCAGAAGGCCTAGTTCATTTCGGCATATTCTTCCGCAAATGGGAGACGTGATATTTTATGCTCCCTGGTGAGCCCTGGCTTCTGGCAAGGTATGTGGTGGCGCAGGCCAGCCTCAACCACCCTTTTTCTGTAGGTCCAGTAGCTGCAACCCAAACGCAATTCTCTCTGAACTGAAGCCAATCCGCCCCTTGTGAGAGGATTCTCAGCTACACATTCCCGAATAATCATGTCCTGCTGTTCTGACGTGCATCTAGGCCGGCCCGCACGTGGTCTACTTCTCAAGGTATTATCACCATCATGCAAGAGTAGATGGCAGATACGACAGACTTATGCAAACAACCGTACAGTCATTTGGATAAGTCTGTGGGCATGTTCTGTTGCTACTCTAGCAGCCAAAGAGTGCTTAAAATTTCTGTTGGTACTACCTGATTTGCAAGAAGGAAGGAAAACAGAGGTGGGGGTAAATGTTTGGAACTTAAGGCGAGTCAGGTGAAATAAGGGGCGACTTCGGAATTTTTTGGGAACTGCATTCGAATAGACACAGCGCCTCGCACCATTGGAAAGAACTGGAAAATTTGATCCTTTTGGTCTGCGACTGATAAAATTTACAGAAAAGAAAGGTTTTTCTGTTTTAGCTAGACGAGCAATGTTGAGGCAATTGCGAGGGACTTCAGCCTTCTAGCGTTTTAAATGTGAGTGTATGCTAATATTTTCGCTTCTTAAGATGCTTTTAGGTTGAATATTCATCTAAAATGTAGCAGAATGATATTTTGGTGTTACATTGATTTTGGTTTTATCTTTTTAACATACAAATTCTTTTCTATTAAATATTACTTGGTTTAAATAGACAATAGAAATATCCCAACAACGAAAATATTTTTTCATTTCCTACCCCAATTTAAGCAATACATTTTCCTTAGAAATATTTTAAAGTCTTCTTTTCGATATATTAATTTCATTGAAGTCATTGGCTCTGTTATAAAAATAAATTTCTATTGAATTGCTTGATTCTTAAAAGATACTAATTTTATAAGTAGTTTATTGTGGTTATGTACGAACTCAGCATTGTGACTGGCAAATAGCCCCATTATATTATTATATCCTCCCTGAATACGAATGTGGAGACATAAGAATAAGGGATCTGTCATTCATGATGAATATCGGAATCAATGAAATACGGAGGATTCTTTGAATACTAAAGGAAGAACTTATATATTGGGTTGATTATTTTTTTTGACGCTCTATTTCCAAATGCTGAAAAATCTCCTTTCATCTTTTTTTACCAATTACTTACATGTATAAACTCTATGGTTTTGATCATGACATTCATTCTCAACCTAATGTATTTAATAATTTTGTTATTCTTGAAATATTTTATGTGTTTTATCTTGTTTTATGCTACAATTCTTACAATTTAGTTTTAGTATCATTTGTGAAGATGTTTTATTTAATTTGATTGCTTGTAGTGAATATGTATTTTTTCCCTGTCTTTACTGCACTGCCAAGATATTTGTACCCTCTCTACCCAGCATTAATTTTATTTTCATCCTTCTATTTTCTTCGTATTGGTTTTGCTTTTTTACTTTCTCCATATACGAAGTATAGAGAAAGTATTGTTTTCATGAAAAAATTCGACTTCGAGATTTCAACGGAAATACATGTTTTGGGGTCCCTAGAACACGTTTTGACCATTTTCGGAATGATGTCTGTGTGTATGTGTGTGGGTGTGTGTGTGCGTGATAGTGGGTGCTCTAACGTGAAAACTATTATTCGTATCAATACCAAACTTCATATATAGTACTGTGGTGTGAGCTGTCAGAGTTGATTAGTTTTTGGAGTAAATCGGTCGACCGGAAGTCGAGCTTTATTCATTAAAGCTCATTTCTGGTTTTCAAAATATCTCCATAAATATGATATATACGTCTATTGTATTACTCATAAAAGTTTTAGGGAGTATGATTTACTATAACTCTTGTATTTAACATATTTTTGTATCACCGGTTGATTAGGAGTTATTCGTGAAATACTGATAAACTGGAAGAAGATGATTATGTACTTTGTGGGCGCTCTAACATGAAAACTATTTGTCGGATCAACACCAAATTTTATATATATTAATTTTATTACAGTCGTTAGAGTTGATTAGTTTTTGGAGTAAATCGGCTGCCTGGAAGTCGAGCTTCATTCTTCAAAGCTCATTTCCGGTTTTCAAAATATCTCCATCAATATGATATTTAGGTATATACTATTATTTACAAATGTTTTAGAACATTTAATTTACTATAACATTTGTATGAAACATATTTTTTTATCACTGATTATTTAGGAGTTATTCATGAAATACTGATAACCGGAAGTTGCTGATTATGCACGTTGTGGGCGCTCTGGGCTCAATGGGTGAGAGGATAAATTCATATTTTTTCATCGAACATGTCCCGAAAAACTTTATTTATAATGTTTGTGACGTAAAAGATAATAATGTATAAATTAATCACTCATCTTCCAAGTTTAGATGGAATATAGAGTTCGAAATTACTGTCGTAGATAAATATTTACATCTTATATATGGAGAAAGTCATGTGCTGGCCACATCAGATTTTTTTATATTCAATTCAATTTTAAAATATATATTAACCCTTTGCGGTCCATTTTTTTTACTTTCTCCTTATACGTAGTATAGAGAAAGTATTGTATTCGCATTTCACAATTCAGATTTCGACGGAAATAGATGTTTTGGGGCCCATACAGCATGTTTTAGCTATTTTCCCGAACATGTCTGTCTGTGGTTAAAAAGTTTGTGGGCGCTCTATCTTAAAAAGTAATTATCCGATCATTTTCAAAATTCATATTTAGAATTTTCCTAACAATGCCAAGAGTTGATTAGTTTTTCGAGAATATCGCTTAACCGGAAGTTATGGTTTATCTGGAACAAAATACTGTTTCTTAAATATCTCTGTAAAAATGCAATATAGTAGGTATATACATTTACACACAAAAGTTGTAGATAATGTACTTTACTACAACTTATGTATTAAACATTTTTTGTAACACTGATTGTTTAGGAGTTATTCTTCAATAATTGTTAACCAGAAGTTGTTGTTTACCCAGAAAAGGAAGTTTCTCATACATATCTGTCAGAATGCAATATAGGTATATACATTTACACATAAAAGTTGTAGATAATGTATGTTACTACAACTTTTGTTCAAAAAATGTTTTCATAACACTGATTGTTTAGGAGTTATTCCCCAATAATGGTTAACCGGAAGTTGTTGTTAATCCAGAAATGGAAGTTTTTCATACATATCTCTGTCAAAATGCAATGTACGTATATACAATTATGAACAAAACTTATTGATAATGTATTATACTGCAACTTTTGTATTAAACATTTTTTCGTAACACTGATTGTTTAGGAGTTATTCTTCAATAATGGTTAACCGGAAGTTGTTCTTTACCCAGAAAAGGAAGTTTTTCATACATATCTCTGTCAGAATGCAACTTAGGTATGTTCAGTTAAGTATCAAAGTTATAGATTATGTTTTTTACTACAAAGCTTGTATGAAACATTTTCCTGTAACACTCATTGTTTTGGAGTTATTTATATATTACCGGCATAGGCTTATGTTTTCAATAAATACGGAGAAAGTCATGTGTTGTCCACATCAGATTTTTTTAACTGTATCACTGCTATCGTAATTTTCAATGAAGGTATTAATTTGATAGTATTATTTGTATTAATTGATTTACAAACATAGAAATAGGGCGAAACAATGTTCCATAGCACCTAATTGCTCGGGATTTCCGTCAAATGTATATCTCCGATTGCAATAAGCTCATTTGTTTATTGGAGAGATTGGTAAAATGAATCACCGGTCCCAGAATTTGGCAATTAAATTTTAATCAGATGCACTGGGGTAATTGTCTAAGTAATAAACAAAGTCTTTTTCCATATATTTAGATTTTTTTTGTATTTAAGTAGTCTGGTCCAAATTAATTTTTAGGAAAAAAGAAAAAATTGACAGGATTGATTGTTGACCTATTAAATATTTTATTTTATTGTTTAAAGTAAAAATCCTCTGGTTATAATATTATCCATGTCAAACAAACAGTTTATTCTTTAAAATTTTTCAATGTGTGATATCTCTTGAAACATTGCCCCACATGCAACCCAGGTTTGCGGTCACATGTTTCACAAATGAAAATAGTTTCCTTTCTTCCTCCAGGCACATTTCATTTGGAACATACCAAGCAATCTTTGTGCTTCCCCTCTGGATGTTGCATAATTATGTGCAGTTTTCCATTCAACCTCTGCTCCTTATCTGAGCTGGAAGTCCTTCCTCTCTTGCTTGCAGATGTTCCCTGTCAGAAGTTTCCAACTAGCTCATTTACCAACTGCCTCTGGAATGACTTGTGACTTAGTGGTTTCTTACCGTTTTTTTGCAGTATTCCTTGTAGAGGATGAACCCATTTATGACTGATACCTCCTTCCCCATGAAAAACAGCTTCCGCCACCATTTTAGGGTCTTCTGAAGGAAACAGTAGGAAGAGGTGTACTGGTCTGCTGTGTCAACACCTCCCATATTTTTTGTATAGTGTGCAATGACACTTGGCTTGACAACTACTTGTTCCTCTCCATTTCCCTTTTCTCTTCTGGATACAGCCTCAGATGATGATGTGCTCCATGTACTGAGCATTGAAACTACATGTTTGTCTCTCCAAGCCAGGTATAGAATGTTGTCATGACCTCTAAATGCAATTTTATCCCCTTTCATCAGCTTGGGCTTTTTGAAAAAGGGGGGGACATCTTGCCTGCTAGTAAGGAGAGTCCCAGTCAGGTGGCACTTTACAGCAATTAGCTCTTTAGCTAAGGTAGGACTTGTGTAGAAACGATCAGTGAAAATATGATGACCTTTGATTTCAGGCCATGACTCTCTTAGATTGTTGTAAAGTTGCAGTACTATTCTGGAGGTGAAAGGAAGGTCTGGTTTTATAAGACTATCAGTAGTCATTTTTCCATGGTATGGAACGAAGGTATAGATGTAGCTGGAGGCAGAGTCTGCTAAAACGTATATCTGGATACCCCATTTAGTTGGCATCTTTGGATTATAGGTTATAAAGGAAATCTTTCCCTTGAAGCCTATAACAGACTCATCCACTGCTAGATTCTGACAGGGAATGTAGTGTTTTCTACATCGTCCATCTATGTAGCTGAGAAAATTGCTCACTTTTTGTGTTCTGGTTCTCAAGCTGTTGTCATTTGGGCTTGTTGTTTCCAAATGAAGCATCCAAAAAATCAGGAAGAAGCATTTTCTTGTGAAAATTTCACTGAAAAAAGGGATCTTAGATAAGAAGTCCTGTGACCAATAGTCCTTCATATCTTGTTGGATAACCAAACCCATATTTATGATTACCCCCAAAAACGCCCTCATTTCTTCCTCTGACATGTCATTCCAGTTGTGCCATATAGAGTACTTGGATAATTCTTTGCTTGCAATCTTCTCTCTAGAGTACTTGTTGGTCTCTAAAGTTATCTTTCTCACTAGACTTGGAGTGAAAAATAACTCGAAAAACATTATTGGCGTAGTACAATTAGTAGGGATCTGTGGACCTATGGTGTTTTGACCCAAGTTATAAATTAATCTAGGGGGTGCTTTGTCTTGCTTTGTAACATTACGGAACCCAAGCACATTTGGATAAGCATTAGATCCAATTTTATTCGGACCGACATCACTTCCTCCACTGCCTGAAGCCTCACTCTCGCTTATCACTCTGGCAAGTTTCCTCGACCTAGCCAAAAATACTTCTTCATCGGAAACAGAATCAGAAATTTCATTTATTGGTCCAGGACTGGTTTTTCTTCTTTTTCGAACCTGCCTTGTCCCACGTCGGCTACGAACTGTCACAGAGCCATCATCATCTTCACTAGATAAATCATCAAACTCTTCATCCACTTCACACATGTAGTCATCTTCTTCACTACTTTCATTATTTATTTCCATTCTTATTTCATTTCATTCATTTTTGAATGCCTAAATGTAAAGCGAATAACATTCAGTGTAACAGAAGAAAAAAACTATGAAGAAATTCACCCTCACAATGGTAAAAATTATTTTTAGTACATATACAGCGATAAATAACAATATATTCTAAATCAAAAGCTTAATTTGAATTTAACTCACCAAAATCTGCACGGTAGCCACCGAAATCAAATAGATGAATCCTTGGTAAAACTAAAAAAACAACATGAAAAAACTTGCTTAACATCAACTTAGATCCTAAGTTATGAAACGCAAGTTATGCAAAATTGATCATCATTTGTAGGGCTGCTAACTTCATAAAAATAGAAATACTACTTGCAAGAAATAGGCGAAAAGGCTTAATAAAGTCAAAGGAAGTTCACTAAAAGAACAGAAGATAGCAGCAGCTTACATAAAATGCATATAATCGCAGCGCCTATTGATGTCAAGTTCAACTCAACAATGGACCTGATACTAGCGCTATGCCTGTCAAGCCAGCGTACTATACTGACTTTTTGGAAGAATTATATGTTGTGCCTTTCTTTTGCTATCACCTAAGCAGGTCTCATTTAGCAAGGTGAACTCCTATCGGTGGAGAGTTCCCGGCCGATGCGCCGCAATAAAGGCCCTATTCAGGGCCAGGAAGATCCTCTTTCAGAGGGGCGAGGAGAAAGTTAGCGTGTTCCACGGGGTGGAGGCATGTGCTTTTCTAACTTCGTAGAAGAGATGGGCCTATGGAAGAAATCCCAGGGAAGCGGGACTTCGTCCGCCAGGCGCCGAAGATGCTCTGCCTCCCTGGAAGGAAGGCGATCGAAGAACCTCATGGCGCTCCTCGGGAGGATGTCATCAAGCGGCTCCACGTTGGTAAGATCGTAGAGCGCTTCCTGGTGGATTCTCAGCCCCAGGTGAAGAATGGTGTGCAGGATGGAGCGTTCACAGCGCAGCAGAATACCCTGTCCTTCCGCGGAAATGATGCCGCTCCACGCCGGTGATGCATACAAGAGTCCGGACCGAATGATGATTCTGTAAATCATCACTCGCATCCGGATGATGATGGAATTTGAGAGCAGAAGAGTCCTCCTCTTTGCCCGCGCCTTTGCCGCAATTGTTTTCGCATGGTTGCGAAGATTCAGCCGCCGATTGAGGGTGACTCCTAGGTAAGTCACCGCGTCCTTCCTAGGGATTTCCTCCACGCCGACGATGACCGGATCGGGAGTTAGAGACGGGATGCCCAGCGAAAAGATAATTGCCTGCGTTTTCGATGCGTTGAGGTTTAAGTGCCACTTATCGTACCATTCCTCGAGGCGATAAATCGCCCGTTGGAGGTACGATACTGCTAGTTGGCGTTTCTTCGAACGGGCGAGGAGCGCGGCGTCGTCGGCGTAGTAGGCGAAGAAGATGTTGCTCCTGAAGTCCCTTGGGATGTCGGCGCAGTAAAGATTGAATAGGATCGGCCCCCAGATGCTCCCCTGTGGAATGCCGGCTGCGATCGGCTGCATCCCGGATGTCGCTCCTCGAAATTCCACAAAGAAAGTCCGGTCCTGAAGATACGAAGCGATGAGTCGCTGCTGCCATGCGGTGAAATTCCATGCTCGGAGCTTGTAGAGGAGTCCAGCGTGCCACATCTGATCGAATGCTTTCGAGACATCGAAAAAGACCGCGGCGACGTGGCAGCGGGTATTGAACTCCTTCGTGACAAGCTGGAGAATACGAAGAATCTGGTGGGTTGTCGCGTGCTCCCTCCGGAAGCCGTACTGCTCCTCTGGAATTAATTTCTTCTCACCGATAGTGTTGAGAAGAAATGGCAGCAGCGTCCGTTCGACCAATTTGCCGAGCCAGTCGAGCAGGGAAATTGCGAAAATTAGTTGGTGTGTTCGGCTTCTTTCCGTTCTTCGGGATGGGAACAATCTTTGCTGTCTTCCACGGCATTGGGAAGTGGCCAAGTTGGATTATCGCGTTGATAATTGCAACAATCCAAGCTACCGCGACAGAAGGCAACTGGCGGAGCGTCTCATTCTCGATGCCGTCCGGACCGGGCGATTTTCGGAGACGAAGGTGGGGAAGACGGGCTTCCTGGACATCCTCCTGCATCACGGGAGCAGAGTCCGCAACATGGTGAAGAGGATCCAGAGAAGCAGCGAGCGGTGAAGGTTCTGGGTGCGGCGCGGGAGCGGTCCGAAAGTGGGCTGAAGGCAGGTCCGCGGAGCATACGGGCAGTTCAGGCAAGTTTCGGCGGCAGTGGCGTCGAAGGGGTAGACTCAATTCGTCTTCCTGCATCTTGGGTGTGGAGTCGGCAGTCACGGGAGCAGGAACCGGCAGGGCAGTTGGGAGTGGAGGTCCTGGGTTCGGCGTAAAATCGGCACAAAAGTGGAGCGAAAGCGAATTCGCAGAGCAGTCTGCATTTCCGTCGTTGGTTGATTCTCTCAGGTACGCGTCTCCGGAGGGGTCGTTTCTCGTCTGAGATTTGATCGCCCTAGACGTGTACGTGTACGCACGACGACGACGGGTACCTGACGACGTATTAATACGGGAGTTCATCTTGTCATCGGTGCATTTGAGCGATTTTTGCTGGAGTAGCGAGTCGAGAAAGTCAGTTTTGTCATTTCTGACAAAAAAACGGCCATTTTCAGGGCCAGGAGATGCCGTGAAAACATCTGCAGCGGAACAACAACTAGCGTGAGGATTAAACCCTTCCGCATACATCAGAGCACAATGACTACCATCGTGCGGAAATCACCTGCGGCCCTGCCAGGAGCAACAGCGAGGAGCCTCTTCGCATCAGAAACAACCACTCCGCCAGCGGAAGAAACGATGGAGGAAAGCAGCGGCGATGGCTTCACCACCGTCACGTGCAAACGGAAGTATGCTGTAAGCGTCCAGGAGGAGACTGCTGCATCCGCAGCAACACTGACGAAGCGGCCCACCATCACCACTGCAAACCGCTTCACACCCATCGTGGTAGCCGAGGATGCCGCCGTCACCGCACCGGCGCATCCATAGTACTGGGAGATGATCAGAGGAGAGGGCGTTTAATGTCCTCGCCGTTGCCCCCTCCAGCTCCCAGGGCAATGTCCAAGATGTTCCTCCCCTTTGTGTTAGTAGGGGAGGAGGGGGCTGTGACGGCTATGTCTTCAGCTCGACATAGCTCGTACAGCCTCCTTCCTCTGGTGCAGTTAGTTGGACAGCCCCAGGCCCTGTGTTTGGCATTGAGATCTCCCAGCATTATTATTGGTATGGTCCGGTCCTCGAAGGCGAGTTTGATTTCCTCCTCGGCCAGGTCACTGCCGGGCGGGAGGTATGCACTATGGATGCGCAGTCTTTGCCCACCCACCAGATGCAGTACCCCCGCTGCTTGTTCCAGGCGCCCCTCGGCAGGTGGATTCCTTATTTCAGTAATGTTGATGCTCTTGTGGTATATTAGCGCCGTCCCTCCTCCTTGTCTTCCATCAGGTCGGTCCGCACGGATAAGTCCCCAGTTTGGTATTGAGAGCTTATCTTCTTGTCTCAGGTGGGTCTCGGAGATTGCGGCGATGTGGATCCCCTCTCGGAAGAGGAGATCCAGCAATTCCTTGACCCTTCTCTTCAGCCCGTTTGCATTCCAGCCTAGAATGCGTGTTTCACCCATCAGTGGAGGTTGGCCTTCGCTATCTTCTTTAACAGAGAGCATAAGATCTCTCTCTGTTCTTGGGAGGTTGCCTCGGCCATGGTGTCAGCAATGAGGCTGATTGTGGCCCAGTCTTTGTTTTCTTTTTTGGATTTTTCAACTTCTTCCGTGTTTGTCTTTTCCTCTCCTCTTGGAGCTGGGGCAGCTTTCTCTTTTCGCATCTCAGTCCGTCTTGCTTCCTCTGGAAGCAGGGGGGCCGCCCTTGAAGTGGATGGGCCTGCGGTGGCGGCCGCATAGTCGACTCCTTCTCGTCGATTAGCGGGAGCGGTGGTGGTCTTTGGCTGTGGGGCTAGTGGCGTCCTTCTTGCCACCTGCTTTCCTTTGGTGGTTGTTTGATTCCTCCTTAGTTCCCCAGGTTTCCTGTCCTGTCCTGCCCAAAGTACTCCAAGTACTTTGGGCAGTTTTTAGAGGAGGCTACATGTGGCCCGCTGCAATTGGCGCAACGGACGTCCTCAACATCGGGGAAACAAGCTCGGGAGCTATGATTTCCCACGCACTTATTACATCGCTCCTGCATCTGGCAGGCATATGCACGATGGCCGAATCGGAGGCAGCGGTAACAAGTTATCACCTCCGTACCCCCTCTCCAGTTTTCTGTGGTCACGTTGTATGGCCCTAATCTTGTGGTCCGGTGTGGATCAGGTGGACCGGCGACTTTGTCCATGGTCGCCACAAACTGCCTTGTTTTTTCCAGGATATTGTCAATGTATTTGACAATCTGTGTTACGTGGCGCACTGTGTAACCTGCCTTTCCCAACAGACTTGAGACATGGTCCGTTGGGAGATCCCTAGGCAGGCCACTCATCACCACCTTTGTAGTGCATACGTTATCTGATGCATATGTGTAGTGTTGGAGTTTCTCCTTCGTCAGGGCTTCGCAGAGAAGTCTATGGTCGTCAGAAGAGGTAACTCGCACTCTGGTGGAGGTGAGCCTTGCATCCATTTCGAACTTTCCTTGGATCGTCTTGGTGCACAGCTCTTCTAGTTTAAGGTGGTTAGTCACCTCATATATAATGATGGGAGGGAAGCGCGCTTTCTTGGTGCTTTCCTCTGTTACATTATTGTCCTTGCTTTCTTTCGCTGCGGGTGCAGCAGCACCTTCATTGGATTCCCTTCTACGCTTGCCAGTGGTAGATGGCGGGAGAGAGGTGTCCATTGACTCATTTTCTTTTTGCTCTTTTAATTCTTTTTCTTTTAGTTCTGCTATTTCTTTATCTTTTAATTCTTTTTGTTCTTTATCTTTTAATTCTTTTTTATCTTTATCTTTTAATTCTTTTTTTCTTTATCTTTTAATTCTATTTGTTCTTTTTCTTTTTCCTCTCTCTCGCTCTCTTTTCCTATTACATCGAGCTTATGGAGGAGCTCGGTTGCGGCAGAGATTAAGTGGATCAGATATTTTCGATCCACTTCCTTGTCTAGTCCGCCTCGGTTGAGGGTTGGTTTTTGAGGTTGATTTTTGGAGTATCACCTGGGTGGACGACGAAACCGGATGGCAGATGGATCGCCGTTGCTCCAGTAGGTTTTCTCCCCTCGGTGGTGGGAGAGTTGGTTTTCCCTTTATCTCCGGGCATGGAAAGGGCTCTTTAGAACGTCTCTTCTTCTTATCATCCGCGATGGATTCGTCCTTCTGCTTCATGTATTCAGACGCCTTAGTTCTGGCCGTCATGATTGCTTTTTCCTTTGCTACCCCTTTTCTTTCCCCCCTTTCCCTTACTCCGCTAATGGTGGTGGAGTCCGTTGCTTGATTCTGCTTCTACTTGATGATAGAGAATTGGGAGGGTGGGAGGGTTTCCTAAGCCCTAGCGTGGGGACCCGGCCGTAAACACACCACGTGCAATTGGAGACTACCGTTTAGACAGAAAGATCGAAGGGGAGATTGGAACTCCCCTGTAAGAAGGTGAAAATAGAAGAGAAGAAAGAGCCCTATGGCTTACTCTAAGTCCGAGCCACCTATACCACTGAAGGGGGTTTTGAACGGACTTAGAGCAGCAAGAATTACTGAGAAAGAGAGCCTCAGTAAGAGAGAGAGATTTAGCAGTGTCTCTGAGTGTCTCTAGAGAGACATTGCCTTCCTTTTGCTGACCCAGGGTCTTTGTGTCCTATTTACCGTCAGACAAGTGGCAGTGTATAGGACTGGTGAACATTACAATTTTTTCGCCCAAATAGAATAAAGTATTCTCTGCTCAAGAATATGCTAATAATAGACGGACTATAGTCCAGTGGGACATTGATAGAACTTATATATCTAAATAATAATAACCATAACCTAACTATATACAATATTTACAAGGTAAAGGGAGTCCAAGTTTTTCTAGAGGCGGTGTTAGCCCAGGGGGAGTGGTTAAAACATCATCACTTCGTTGCATGGCGTATTTACAAATGTACAGTACACCCTAAAGTAAGTACTTTAAAGTGTATAGATGTTCTAAAATTAAATATTAAATTAATAAACTAATTACAACTAAGAGTATATGATTACTTCGAACCTACGCAGTATCTCCTCCGGAGATGCAATTTTGGTTACATATTTTTTCCTTTTTCGGAGTAAAGGCTGCCAGAGGTTATTCACCAGCGGGTTGTCAACGTCCGGTAGCTTCTGTCGGAAGGACCGTACGAGATTGGAGGGCAGATCAAGGAAATGCTTTAGCGAGTGCGCTTGGGCAATTTCCCGAAAAGGGATCAAACGGTTTGTGGCAGTCATTAGTCGGATGGAGGTTTTGTAAAAGGACACATACTTCTGCAAGTTGAAGGATGTGGTGTTGAAGGTGATGGGGGCAGCGTAGAAAAGAATGGGGCAGACGGTGCTGTGGAAGAGGCGAAGTTTGTCCTCAGTAGTCAGTGGGCTCTTCTTGTAGAGTAGTGGACCAAGCCGTGCTCTGGACTGGAGGGCTGTCCGCACTGTCTGATTGGTGTGGTGAGACCAGGTGAGACCGCTATCAAGATGAACACCCAGGAACTTGCAGGTTTGTGCCGGGTGAATTATTGCCTTGTTGTATTTGACTTGTTGATGCAGGATTGCAGAACGCCAGTACATGTTAAAACTCATGTGCACACTCTTCTGGGGGTTGACGGTGAGGTTCCAGTCCGCCATCCACAGCTTGAGGAGGTTGAGGTGCCGATTGAGATATGTTACAGCCAGATCGGGGGACCGTGATTGAGCGGCAATTGGAGTGTCATCCGCATACATAAAAAGTTGAGTCTTAGGGTGCCTCGGGATATCGTTTATATATAAGGTGAATAGCAGTGGGCTTAGTTTAGAGCCTTGTGGCACACCAAGGGTCAGTGGCTTAGGGAGAGAGAGCACAGAGTCAGTTTTCACCTGTATCTTGCGGTCCTGCAGGAAGTTATGGACAGTTTTGATGAGATAGGAGGGAAAACCAAGAGTAGTGAGCTTGTGAATGAGACCATCATGCCATACAGTATCGAATGCCTTGGTGAGGTCTAGGAAGGCAACCTGGGTGGTCTTCCTGCGTAGTGCGTACCCCTTGTTGATCAGTTCCACAAGGCAGAGGATTTGATGGCTCGTGGAATGCCGTTGGCGGAATCCCATCTGCTCATCGGCAAGAGTATGATTTTGTTCACAGAATTTCTGTAGTCTCTGAAGTAGAATGGCTTCAAAGACTTTTGAGACACAGGAAAGTAATGTAATGGGGCGATGATTTGTAGGTATGGTGGTGTCCTTGTTTGGCTTCGGGATCATAATAACCTGACCAAGTTTCCAGGAATCCGGGAAGTATGACAGGTGGAGACAGGCATTAAAAAGGTTGCTCAGGAAAAGGATGATATTTGGTAAAGAAGTCCACAGTTTCAATTCCTGGTTGGTGATTTGGTCTGGACCAGGAGCCTTACGCCTCTTTAGGAGTTTGATATGGGAAATGATTTCCTTGGGAGAGCAAGGTTCTGGTTCTGATGAAGGGGAGTAGCGTAGCGAGGAACAAGAGGATTCAACTGAAGAGAAGAGTGGAGCAGGGATGTCAGGAGAGAGCTGCAGGGCAGTGAGGGTGTCAAGGAAGATTTTTGCTTTAGCCTTTGGGTCAAAGTGGTGGGTATTGCCAGTGAAGAGAGATTGCAGTTTTGGCGACCGTTTGCGGAGAGACCGGGAAAGTTTCCACAGGCTGTTGTCTGCAAAGGTGGTGGCGTTCAGCTTCCTACTCCATAGAAGTTCTCGGTGATTTTGAATGTCCAATTTAATATCCTTGTTAATTTGTTTGAGGTCTTCCTTGTCAAGTGGGTTGTGATAAGTGGTAACAAGCCGGCGTAGGCGGTTTCTGGTGGTGATCTTCCCCAGTATAGATTTAGGGAGGTGAATTTTGTCAGGTGGCAGGGGTACAAAACTTCGTGTAGCTGAAAGTTTTGCAGCCGATATCAGACTGTTGAATTTCCTCAGATGAGAGTCTATTTCTGAAGTGGAGGAAGGAGCCTCCATAGGGAGAGTGGCGTCCTTGTTCACTAGAAACTCAACATATTTGGACCAGTTTATGGATGTGCGTGGAGAAGGCGCACAACCTTCAAATGTGGAGTTTATTGTGAAGAAAAGGGGGAGATGATCAGAAGAGAAGTCATTAAGAACAAGAGGATGTGATAGCGAGTGCAGATCTGAGGAAATGGCGAAGTCCAACAAGTCTGGGTGAGGCCCCAGATGGGTGGGGGAGATGGGAGAATGGATAGATAGATTGTTTGCAACAAGAATTTGGAATAAGTTCCGCCCATTGGAATTTTCCATCAGAGAACCCCAGTAGGGGTTTTTACTGTTGAAGTCCCCAAAAAGGGCGAAGTTATTATATGGTGCAAAGATTGAAGGCAGCTCGTAAATGGCTGACGGTTTATTGCAGGGTACATATACACTAAAAATATTAATAATGTCAGAGTTCGACTTAATACTAATGCCTATTGCTTCTAGGGAGTGAAGGGTCGGGAGCGGGAGAATTGTGAAAGGAAGGTCCTCCCGGATCAGTATGGCAACGCCGCCACCAGCTCTGCCTCTATCCTTGCGGACGATTTTATACCTCGGGATGTACGGGTTTTCAGTGGCCGTGCACCAGGTCTCTTGAAGGCAGACAATATGGATATTGTTATAACCCAGAAAGTTATTTAGCTCCATCAGTCGCGGACGAAGGTGGCAGCAGTTCCAAGAGACGATATTCAAGTTGGGGAATTGGTGGCTCACGCAGGGAGGTTCTTCGTCAGCTAAGAATGTAGCTTCAGAAGCTCTCCTAGGATGATAGTCTTTTTGTCTATTGTGGAGGTGGCGGAATTTACCTTAGTGAGAATAGCAAAGAACCAGGTTTGTAGGTCGTTGTCTTCAGGTTGTGGTGCTGGATCTGTGGTGACGGTTGGGGTACGTGGCCAGGCAGACGGTTGTGTGGGTTGTTGTCTGCGTGTAGGAAGAGATGGGAAATTTTCAGCCGAGTTGATGGTTGGTGGTTTCTTCTGGTTTCGGTTGGAGATGGCTTCTTTTGCGCGGAGGTAAACAGAGCAGCCGCGGTAGTTAGCAGTGTGCTGGCCTTTGCAGAGGTAACATTGTGGTTTGTCGGTGATCTCCTTCTTGCAGTCCGATGTCCGGTGAGGTCCCCCGCATTTCACACAATTAGGGCGTAGGTTGCAGTAATTCTTTGAATGACCCAGTTGTTGGCAGTTGATACATTGGATTGGGGTTTTTGGTTTGACAAAATCAGTTATCTGTATGCGGAGGCCGAGGATGGAAGAGATATTGAGTATATCTTCCTTAGCGGTGGAGTGGGAGAATGTTACCTTAAAAAGAGGACAAGGACGTTTGACAGGAGGGGAATCGGGAGAAGTAGTCACACCAGGGAGGGGTTTTGTGGTGAATATCTGCTGCACATCACTGGCTGGTATTCCCTGGTCTTCCAGGTCCTGTTTGATCTCCTCTGCGGGGGTGGAAGCAGGAAGGTTCCTGATGATGAATTCCTTGCTGCGGTTTGCTGGTACCTGGTACGTATAGAATTCAATTCCTTCCTGTTTGAGGATGGCTCCACATTTGAAATAATCCTCAATGGTCTGGCACTTCAGGAGGATCAGGGATGGGCCCGCCATTTGAGAGACAGGAGGGAAGGAGAGTTCTCTCCGGATTTTCTGGAGCAGTGCAGGCCAGTTCTTGTCATGTTTGACTTTGATGGATGGGATTTTGGGTTTTGAAACAGGGGTTGCTGGGGTGGAAGTGGACGGAAGAGGTTCTTGTTGGTAGGTAGTTTGAATGGGATCAAAGCGGTTTCTAGTTTTAGTAGGCGGAATAGAGGTAGAGGGAGTACCAGAGTGGGGGCGTTTATGTGAACGAGTGACAAGGGTGAAGCCATCATCGTTGTGACCGCGTTTGCTGGTTGCAATAGAGGGAGGATCTACGACATTTGGAGTGGAGTTGCAATTAATATTAGGATTAATACTAGTTTGAGCAGTACCTTGAACATTATGAATAGAGTGGGCAAGTTGTTCACCAGTTCCTACACTACTGCCACTTACCATGCGGAAGTCTTCGGTGATTCGTAGCCAGTCTTCCGGGGACAGCATTTTGCGAAGTCCCAGGAGGTTTGCCTTGAAGTTGGCAGCAGCATCGAGCGGAGAATTTGATACATAGAGGGCCACCAGGCCTTCTTGAGCACAGTGGGCTGTTGCTATGGTGGACACATTTGGATCGTCGGTCTCCATTGTGTGCTGGCTGGATTGTTCCCCCCCTCCCGGGGGGGGCTGCAGGTCGTTGGTGTTAATGGCGAACGGTGGTGGAACGTTCGCTGTGACCTTTAATTATTGCAGGATGCAACAATAGAAAGGCCGAAATCGATTTTCCGGAAAACAGCGTTAACCGAAAATATCGTCCAATCACTATGAAATTTGTTGGGTAGCACCGGGATGAAATGTAGTTATTGGTTCTGGAAAAAGAATTGCCGGGAAAACAATACTTTTCCAGTTATTGTTGAATAAGCGGAAGAACGAAAAAGTCGCTTCTAGATGGTCCGCGCCTCCACACGGGTACTAGGACGACGTTTGAAATTTTTCCACAAAAGTTGATAGATCACTATGAATTTTAGTAGGGAACACCAGTAAGGTGCACCGTAGATGGTTCCGCAAAAAGAATTGTGGAAAACACAAAACTTTTGAAGTTATTTCCAAAAATCGGGAACAAGTTGGTTCTAGATGGTCCGCGTCTCCGAACCACTACTTAGGCCAATTTCTACAAAAATCGAAATTTTCGAAGAAATTGTCCGATTGTCTACAAACTTGGTGGATATCACCGGAGTAATGCTCTTGTAGATAAACTGCAGTTAAAAGAGAAGAAACTGCAGCAGTTTTAAAGAAATTCACAAAAGATCGGAATTTTGGCCACGAAATGGTCCGCGTCCGTGCCTTGGTCTGAGACTAATTTTCGTGACGAAAAAAAGATCGCGACCAAGTTGAGTTCACACACAAAACGGACAAAAACAGATGTAAACACTCACCGCTAGTAAACAAACGATGCTACACTGAATTTAAACTATGAAAAACAATACAATTCGCCGAAATTCAACAAAAATCGGGAATTTTGGTCACTATATGGTACGCGTCCGAGAATGACTACCCGGCACGATTTTTTTCACAGAATTTTTCCGCGGAAGTTATTCTCACTCACTGCATACGAAGAGAAACACGGAATGAACACACGCGCACTAAGGGGGCACTGCACTTAGGAGTTGGGGCAGGTACTTACAGTTTTTTAGTGGCGGTAACGCAAGGAGGGAGCGCCCGTGGCGATGCACGGGGCGTGTTGCCCGAAGGCGAGGTGATAAGATGAATGCCCGAAGGCGAGATGAATGAAGTGATGAATGGTGCGATTTGATTCACAAAAGACAATGATCACTTAAGAAATCCCACTTCCGATTAAACTCGTTCCTATCAGCAGGCTAGAGAGACATTGAGCGTTCGTTATGCTTGGCAAGTTTGCCTATATGCATGTTACTGCTTTATAGGCGGTACACCTGGTGCAGGGTTAGGTTTAGGGGATCAATACAACACAGTTATCCACTTTGCGCAAGTGAGGTATAATGGATGAGGTAGTAGGGATTAAGGTACTTACAGGAATGCGAGCTTCGATGCAGTATGGGGTGAAGGTGATGAAAGGTGAGGATGATCAGGGGCAAAAGGTGATGAACATCTGAAGGACTTATTGAAGCACTAATGTAGTGAAAAGTTAACACGTGGATTTAGAACAGAACTGACTTATATTGATGCTTATCGAATGCCTTTTCTTTTTGCTTTTTTGTATGGAGTGAAGTGGAATTTGGTGGTTATAAATTTTGGTGATTTGATCCTTTTTTTCTTCCTGTGATCTTTAGGGACATAGTTCCATATATTCTTAAGTAAGTCATTTTGGAGATTGGGGAGATTGAGTTGGAATTTCATTAACATTTTGGCTACTAAGTTGCTGACAGTTGTGAGTTGATGGAATGCTTTAATTTCCTTAAGGGGGATAAGTCTATTGCTGGAGGTTACTGATCTGATGCATCTGTTATAGAAGCGTTCAATTTTAGTGATATTGTATTTGGATGTGTTAAAGGAGATGATGGAGGCGTAAGTCAGATGAGGGAGGACAAAAGAGTTGATTAGACGTAGCTTAGTGCTGGGAGATAGGGGACTTTTAGAATTTAGGAGGGGAGATAATTTGAATTTGGCAAATTGAGCTTTGGACAGGCTAGAATCAATGTGCTCAGTCCATGAAAGTTTGTTGTTTAGAAGAATTCCTAAGAATTTGGTGGAGGGGGAAGTTGGAATAGGGGAATTGAAGAGGAGGACCGAAGAAGTTGTTGATCTGTTTTTGTTGATTGAAAATGTTAAGTGAGTGCATTTATCAGGATTAATATGCAAGTGCCACTTGCGGAGCCAGGACTCTAGTTTTAAGTTATAATCGTTTATTCTGCTGATGGCAAGATTTGGAGAAGGAGATTGACTAGCAATGGTCAAATCATCGGCGTAAAGGAATCTCTCAATGTTTGGGTCACTAGGTAGATCGTTTATAAAAAGGTTAAAGAGAATGGGGCTAATAATGCTCCCTTGAGGGACTCCTGCAGAGATACTAATGGGAGATGAAATGTCGTTACCAAATTTAACCTGAATGAGTCTATTATCAAGGAAGTTTTGAATAATTTTACAAAGGGAAGGGGGAAAGGAAAGACATAGTAATTTGAAGATGAGCCCCTGGTGCCAAACTCTGTCAAAGGCCTTATGAATGTCGTAAAAGACCACTTGTGTGGTTTGTTTGTGGAAGATGTGACCATGTGTGATGAATTCAACCAGCCGAAGGACTTGGTGAGTGGTGGACAGATGATTGGTGAAACCCATTTGTTCGGGTATAATAATATTGTAAGAAGAAACATGGGTTTGGATTCTCTTGTGGAGGATTTGTTCAAAAACTTTTGAAAGTGAAGAGAGAAGAGTGATGGGACGATAGTTACTAATGGTAGTGGGGTCTTTTCTTGTTTTAGGGAGAAGCATCACCGTACCAAGCTTCCATGATTCTGGGAAATAATGAATTTTAAGACAGGAATTAAAAAGATCGAGCAAAAGGGAGATGAATTGTGGAATATTTGAGAGTAGTTTGAGAATTTTGTTTGAGAAGGGGTCAGGACCAGGAGCCTTACGAACGTTAAGATTGCTGATTATGTCAAAAATTTCGGAACGATTACTGAAGAGAGGGGGGTCTGTGGGTTCATGTTGTGCGAGAAAATCAAACGAGATGTTTACTGGTTGGTCGGAATCCAGGACCACAGGGTCATTTTGCATAAGGGCAGCAAGATAGTCAACAGAGAATTTAGCTTTGGTGCCAGGATCAAAATTTAATTTTCCATCAATAAGTAGGGGTTGATTGAAGAGATTACCTTTTGTGAGGGATTTAGAAATTTTCCAGAGGGAGTGGTCTTCAAAATTTAGAGAGCTGGCGAAGGCGAGCCATTTAGATGAAAGATGAATATTCAATCTTTGCCGAATTAGTTGGTGAATACGATTCAAGGCTATTTTATCTTCAGGACTTTTGTTTTGGTGAAATTGACGTCTGAGACGATTCCTACAGGCCATAAGGCGACGAAGAGGGGCTTGACATAGGGGAGTGACATGAGGGAATGGGAGGACGATTGCTGGTGGTGGAAGTTTTGGCTGCAATGATTAAGTCATTTAACATGGAGATTTGAAAATCAATTTTTTCCTTGGTGGGAGAGTCACCAATAAGGGGGTAAAAGGAGATTTTTTCTTTGACAAATTTGTGCACAGTTTGCCAATTGATGTGCAAAGATGTTGGGCTAGGAGAGTTAGAGATGGAACCAGAGATAGATGTGAAAATTGGGAAATGATCAGAGTCTAAAACACGATGAACAGTGGGAAGGGATAAAGAGGAAAATTGATGGGTGATGATGAAATCAAGAAGGTCTGAGGTCCGTCCATTATCAAAAGTTTGAGTGAAAGGAGAAAAAATTGATAGATTAGAGGACTGCAGAAATTGAAATAATTTCAGACCATTGGGATTAGTGGTTTGAGAGCCCCATAAGGGGTGCTTGCTATTCCAGTCACCTAAGAAGATCGTTGGAGTAGGAGATGAAGATAGAAATTTTAGTTCGTCAGGTTTGATGCGACCATTTTTGACGTAGACTGAATAAAGGTGAATTGGTGAACCATTGATGGTAATTTTAATTCCTAAGAGATCCATTGATGATAGTTTGGGGACAGGGAGTGATGAGTATGAGATGGATTTATGGATTAGGATTGCTAATCCATTGGAGGAAGAACCTACGTCTAATCGGACAATGTTATAATTAGGGGTGAAGAGTTTTTGGGTGGATTTAAGCATGGTTTCCTGTAAGAATGCAAAGTGGACATTAATATCTTGACAAAAGTCAAGAAATTCTTGGATTTTAGGTTTGATGCTGCGTGCATTGAAGGACACAATATTAATTAAAGAGGCCATTTATGATAGTGAAAGCTTCTGTAAAGAAGGTGAAAATTTTATCCTTGATGGTTGGAGCAGCAATGATTTTTTGGATGGAAGACATAATATTTTTAAACAGTTCTGGGAATCGGTTAGAGGAGGAATCGGAAGATGAAGGTGGAGTGGAAGCACTTGAAGAAGAGTTAGCACCATTGGGAACATTACGAGTGACTGAGGAGTACGATCTGGGAAGAGTTGGAAAGGAGGCAGAAGAGTTAATGTCAATACCAGCAGGAGTTTCACCTAGAATGCGATTGTCTTTAGTTTTTTGCACCATGTTCCTTTTGATTTCCTGGAATTTGGGACAACCTTTGTATATTGCAGAGTGATCACCATTACAATGTACGCAGGGGGGCTTTTCGGGAGGAGAAGGAGTGACACATTCTCTGATGGAGTGAGGACCGCCACAAAGGGGACATAGTGGTTTTTGGTGACAATAGTTTCTAGTATGACCGAATTGGAGGCATTTTAGACATTGAGAGGGTTCGATGATTTTTGTGAAGGGCCTAATTTTGACAGATACATCAGCAAGTTCTCGGAGGGCTTTCAATTTTTCAAGATCATTGACTGGAGAGAGAGTTACTTTAAAACAGGGGATTTGTCTGCGTTCGCATCTGGTTGCGCCTTGTGCCGCCTCAGAAGGAGTTGGCTTAGTTGTGAACAAAGGAATGAGAGAAACAACATCAAAACCATTAGCAGCGAGTTCGTCATTTACATCGTCTAGATTAACATTCACAGGAAGATGTTTGATCACAAATTCTGAGTTCTTATTAGAGGGGAGTTGGTAAGTGAAAAATTCTATCTCCTCTTTTTGCAAAAAATCGTAGGCAATTCGATAATCAGAAATACAAGTACATTTAACAAGAAGAATGTCAGAGGAAATGAAATGACTGACAGGCGGATATTTAGTTAAGCCCTTCAGCTGCCGGATCACCCTTTGCCAATCTGAAAAAAGTTTTATCTTAATGGAAGGAATTTTAGGGGTAGAGGAAGTGGTAGTTTGGGTGGAGGAAGTAGAAGGAGCAGCATCTCCGCTGGCTAATCCTGAAAGGGGGGCGAAGGAGTTAGAGGTAGGGATTGGAGTAGGAGCAATATTAGGACGATTAAAGGACACTCTCCGCTTGGTGGCAACTGGCTGAAATTGAAAGTCGTTAGGGCGTTTGACAGAGGAAGGAGAAGGTAAGGAAGCACCAGGTGTACTCACCGATGATGGCTTGGTAGGCAGCATGGAGGCAGCTTTGGAGTAGATTTTCGCAGCGTAGGCCTGAAGAACGTCGGCAGGAACGTTATCCTTGATGCGGTCAAGAAGATTGAGGGAGTCGTCCACACGGTCGAAGACATGATCAAGCGTTATTTCGTCTGGAATGATGTCCTCGGGCGTTGGTGTTGGTGGTCGTGATGAGGTGCTGGATGCATTGTCGACCACTACGTCGACATCCATGTTGGTAAGCTGGGGCTAGTCCCGAATGGGAAAAGCCCCTGTGGGCACAAACACTTAAGGAAAACTCACAGTTTGTGGTGGCTGCCGTAGAAAGGGCCCTTTTCAGGGCCAAAACTTTGGTGGGCCGTAGCGCCGAAAAGGTGCGGCGGAGCGGCAATCGGGAGGTTGATTCGTCGGAATGTCACAAGAACACAACACAATTTGCAAAAAAAACTGAAAATTTCGACCGAAAAATGTTAGTCGAACTAACAGTCAAAAGTTGAAAAAAAATTTTTTGCACACACACTTCACATGCGGAGGTTTGGAGGTTCACACACACGTAAAATGAATTTCGAAGCACAATGGTATTCGTAGAACACAAAGGTTTCACACAGCGATCCTCAGGGCGATCAGAGAGACATTGAGACACGTTCTCATGTGGGCATCTCAGTGTTAGCCCGATTAGATATGCCGACCCATATGGTCTCTATATCTCTTTAGTTTCTTTTCTGCTGGTTACTTAAAGAAGGTGCCGCACTCCAGGGTAAACCTAGAAGTGTGAAGTGGCATTCTTATATTGGCCACGCCTAAGGCATTAAATTATCCTTGGGCGCTTGTTAGGTGGCCAGAGTTCTGCGTCCGTTGAAGAGATAGGTCTCTTGTAGCGATCGCCTTCTAGAGGTATGTTGCGGAGCATGTCTGCAACAAGTTTGATTTTTGAATGCCTGGCTGACTGGAAGAATTTCCTTGCCCGTTTTCTTTGGTATTCAGCCAGGGATTCTGTTTTGGTTTCGGCTCTGATAGAGGTGCTGCGGGTGTAGGAGAGTGTGGAAATTCCTAGACAGTTCTGCAGTGCTTTGTTCTGTTCAGCTTCTATGGTGGTCTTTAGCGAAGATGAGGCTGAGCTCCATAGGGGTCCTCCATAGGCAGCTATTGGGCGGATGCAGGTCTTATATATTGTTAGTCTCTTCCCCAAGGGAATCCTGGAATTCCTGAGTAGAGGGCGAAGTCTGGCATTGGCTCCCTTCAGCTTCCCTTTAAGATATCTGATATGGTTTTTCCAGGTGAGTCCTGCATCTAATCTTAGACCAAGGTATACAGCTTCCTGGCTCCAGGGGATGTCATGTCCATTTACTTGGAGTTGCAGCTGAGGATCTACTTTTTTGTATGGCTGCAAGAGAAGTGCTCCAGTTTTTGTTGGGTTAAGTTCTATCCTCCATTGTTTGTAGTATTCTACCAACTCATCTACTGCACGCTGCAAGTAGCGGACTGCTTGCTCCTTAGACAGCGAGGAGGCAAACACTGCAAGATCGTCAGCGTAGAGGCCTATCTTTACTTGCCGACCGAATTCCCGTGGGATGTCATGCGTGAAGAGGTTGAATAGCTGGGGCCTGAGGATGGATCCTTGGGGTACCCCTGCAGCTATCGGGCGTGGTTTGGAGTTCCCAGTTTCCCAGGAGACAGAGAAGGTCCGTTCGCTGAGGAAAGAATGGACCATCTTCACGCAAGCCATCGGGAAGTCAGCTCTCATTAGTTTATGTAGTAGGCCTCCATGCCATACCTTATCAAAGGCAGCCTGGACATTGAAGAAGGCTGCCGCTGTCTTTTCTTTGCAGTTAAATCTTGCCATAACATCCCCTAGGGTCCTGACAAGCTGATGTTCCGTGGATCGTTTTTCCCGAAAGCCAAATTGTTCCTCCGGGAGAACTTGTTTCTCCCCTACAATCTGCTCAATACATGGCTGGAGCAGTTTTTCAAGCATTTTCCCCAAATTATTTAATAATGATATAGGGCGGTAAGATGCTGGAGCTGTTGATGGTTTTCCTGGTTTCAGGATGCAGCAGATTTTTGCTCTTTTCCACCTTGTAGGGAAGAAACAGTGGCGGATGGATCCCATATAGATCTCCCGGAGGTATTCTGCTGCAGATATAGGAAGGTGGCGGAGCTGCAGCGCAGTGATCAGGTCTTCTCCTGGAGCCTTTCTTAGGGGAAGCTTTTTAATTAGGTCTCCTATATCCTCATTCTGTAGGTTTGGAGGATCGGTTTGTAGCTCAGTCAATTGAATAACATTAAGCGAGCCCTGAACAACTTCTTCAGTGCCCTCATCGTATGGAGGGTTTGGGCTGAACACTGCCTGGAGATGCTCGGCCAGAGCCTCTGCCTTCTCCTGATGGGTACAGGCAATGGTGGTTGGGCCACTTTTTATTGGAGGATCTGCCCGCCTCTCTCCTTTGTGGAGCGTTACAAGCTTCCAAATTCCTTGGGGGTTGTCTAGTGTTTGGTCCACTCGATGTTCCCAGTAGTCTCCATGGACCTCATTGATGGCCTCCCGTACTGTCCTGCTTTGTTTGTTCAGGAGAACCTTGAGGTCTGCAGTGCGATGCCTTTGATAGAGGCGTCTAGTTCTGTTCCGCTCTCGCAGCATCCGAAGGACCGGTACTGGAAGCTCTATTCTGGGTGTGGAGGACCTAGCCCATGGAATGTAGGCTTCAGTGGCTTTGTCAATGGCGGAAGTGAGTTTCTCAACAAGCTTGTCGACTTCTGCTCTATCTGCTGGCGGTTCTTGGATTGGCAGGAGAGAGGATGTTATTTCTCTCCTGTACCCTTCCCAGTCTGCTGCACGGAAGTCCCTTCTTCTAGGAGGTGGGAGCCGATCCACTTGGTTTCCAATTGAGAAGATGACTGGTAAATGATCCGATGGTAGGTCAATTACTGCTCTTGCTGTCACAGTGGAGCTAAGATTTTTGGCTATACCAATATCTATTAAGACATTCTGATGCGTTGGGATAGCAGGGTGGATGATGGAGATCCCTGTGTCTTTAGTGTATTGGTGTAGACTATTGCCCCGAGAGTTGTTGCTCCTGTTCCCCCAGGATCTGTGTGTGGCGTTCAAGTCTCCAAGTAGTAGCGTTGGGATTTGTTCATTAAAGATGTTGTCAAGGGCTGCCTCGTCGAGCTCAGTACCTGGCGGGTAGTATGCCGATATTATTCGTAACTTCTCGGTCCTGTTTAGGTGCAGGATCCCTGCGACCGTCTCAAGCCGATTACCAGATGGTACTGGGACTTCATGTAAGTTGATGCTCTGGTGTATGATTAGGGCAACTCCTCCGGCCCTGCGTCCTCCTATTCGATCTTTTCTTATGAGCCTGTAGTTGGGAAAGGTGACTCTATCCTCCGGGAGTAGGTGGGTTTCGCCAATGGCTGCCAGGAGAATCTGCTCCCTTTGTAGGAAGTGTTGAAGCTCCCGGGTAGATCTACGCAGTCCATTGGCATTCCATAATAGCACTTTAACTCCCATTTGTTTGAGTGTTAGCTGCTGCAATCCAAGCCAGAAGTTGGCATAGGATGTTCCTCTGATCGGCTGATGTTGCTTCTTCCATCAGTTGGGCCACCATGCCAACAGTTGCCCAGTCGTTCTTTTGTTGTCGTACTGAACTAACTTTGGTGGTGGGGCCAGTGGTGGACTCAGCTGTAGTTGCCTTCCGTCCTTCAATTGTTGGTATTGGCAGGGTAAACTCTGGAAGGATTGGAGCTGCCCTTGGGTCTTCCCTCTTCTCTTCTAAAGGGGGAACTTGCTGTAAGTTAGTTGTAGCAGAAGCTGCAACTGTTGCATAGTTCCGCCCCTGGACCGTACGCACTGGAGCTGTTATGGTGCGAGGGGCTTTCTTTTGAACTTGTTTATTCTTTGGGATGGTTCTGGAGAATATCTCTTTATTCTTATTGTCCAGATATTTAAGATATACTGGACAAGAGCGGGAAGAGGCAGTGTGTCCTTCTCCACAGTTTGCACATTTAATTGCATCTGCTGCTGGACTGCAAGTGCAGAAGTCGTGGTCTCCAGCACATTTGTTACAGCGATGTGCCATTTTGCAGGCTATTGCACGATGTCCAAAGCGCAGGCATCTGTAGCAGGTAATGACTTCTGTGCCGCCCCGGAAGTGCTCGGTCCTAATGTTATATGGGCCGATCCTTGTGAGGCGGTATGGGTCTGGTGATCCTTGGGCTTTATCAATGGTCACCAGGAATAGTCCTGTTTTTTCAGGGGTATTATTAGCATACCGATTGAGCTGATGTACGTTCCGGATATGAAGACCCTTCTTCTGGAGATCCACAATCACATAATCGTCAGGGAGGTCTTTTGGGAGACCCTTAATCAGGAGCCTCATTGTCTTCACTTTTTCGGTGGAGAAGGTGAAGTGCTGCAGCTCAAGTTTTTCCATTAGGGTGCAGATTGCCCTGTGGTCCTCTGGATTCTCTGCAGAGATTTTGGTGGATGCCAATCTAGCATCCATATTAAATTCTCCTTTAATCACTTTAAGGATTTCCCTCTCCAGATCAAGATGGTTCTTTATGCCATGCACAATTATTGGAGCCATTCTCTTTTTTGCTGGCTCATTGTGGTTGGCTAGGGATGGCTCTGGTGGGCTCCGTATTGCTGAGTTTACTCGAGATCTTTTTGGGAGGTTGATCTCTTCAGTTGGCTTTGGTTGCTTGGTAGGAGCCACGTCCTCCTCACTTTCACTCTTCCTCCTCTTCCCTGTAGATGAAGGAGGGAGGGAGATGTCCATTTCCTCAACCTCTGGAGGTGGAGATCCAGTGTCAGAGGAGGTTGAAGGAGACTGTGGAGTTTCTTCAGTTTCCTTCTTCTCTTGTTCATCCTCCTGATCCATTTTTTTCAGCAGAGCGGTTGCCTGCCTAATCAGGTTGACGAGGTATGCCCTAGTGATAGGGGCCTCTGGGTTGTTCAGGTTGACATTTGTCGGCGGAACAGGCTTAGTTGAGGAAGTTGGTTGCGTATCAGTCGTCTCCTTTTGCACCTTCTGTTCCTTCTCTCCAGGGCTGACCTTTGATTTTTGAGCCTTGTACTCATCTGTTGACTCGTTGTGGAGGTCAGGGCAAGGAGCGGGGTCCTTACCTCGTCTGGGTTTCTCCACAGGTTGTTCCTGCTCAGGGTCTTTAAGGAAGTCCTTGGCCGACATCCTTTTAATAACTTTTGTTTTGCGCATGAGGTCCTCGTCACCTGCCATTCGGCCCTTAGGCCTAATGGCTTAAAGAATGGAAGGTTGGGGGGCGGGAGGGTTCCTAACACCCTAATGAGTGGACCCGGCCGGGTCACCCCAAGTGCAGTTGGAGGCCTGACAAGTCGAGGTTATCAGGAGATCCCTCCTATGGGGCTTCCACGGTACCGCGGGATTCAACCGTTTAGACGAAAGAACGAATGGGTGGGTCAGAACCACCCACGTAAGAGGTAAGAAAAGGTTTCCCTATACAGTAGCCTGTTAAGAAAGGCTCTTTTTAGAGGCCCTTTTTGGGGCCAAGACTGCTCCCGGAGCCGATTTCTGCGGCTTCCTGCTCAGCTGATGGGTGCAGTAGCTCCTATTTTTCTCTTGATCTCTATAGAACTACTTTTTGGCTTTAGACCAGTAGTTGATTCTAGGATGTACGGTGTTTGGTAGAGAAGTTATTCCACTCCAAACTTCGGAGAAAATCCAAGGCTAGAGTTGGAATTTCACGATGGAATCTCTATCAAAACCAGAAATGCTGCTACGGTATACTGCTGAACCGCTCAAATCTCTGCTATCTGCTGCTGAAGGCTCAGGCTCCGTCTCCTGATCTCTGCGACCGTCCGACATTGAGAAAGTGGTCCTCCTTATAAAGGGTTTCCCCTCTCCTTCCCCTCTGTCGCCGGTGGTACTTTCACCGCTCGGGTTGGCTGGCGCCTGGCGCTCTCTGGTTGGCTGGCGCTGCGTGGGTGACACTCCGCTCCACCCTCTGGAGGCCCTTTCCGGAGGCCCGAACTGCTCCCGCTGCGGACTTTGGCTGCACCCTGCTTCTCTCCTGGGTGCGGCAGCTGCTGTTGCGTGGATTCTTTTAACAAAGAAAACTTATTTCTATTCAAGAATACAAAAGAATTGCTCTATCTTAAGAACTGGTGGAGTTATTTCAACCGAAAAAGACGAGAAAATTCGTCCTTTCAGAGTTGAAATAAGATTTTTCTTCAATAGAAATCAAGGATTTTCCTATTGAAGGCTGTTGAAGAGATGCGATATGATATTGTAAGAGTGGTCGCAGACCCACTCTTAGAAAATCCAGAGATTTTCCTCTAGCGACTTTGCAAAGAGGCCCTGTCAAGGGCCTGGGCTGCTCCCGGGACGACTTTCGGCTGCTCCCTGCTCTCCGTCTGGGTGCGGCAGATGCTGTTTCGTCCGTTGCTTCTAAAGTCCTTTGCATGCACTATTCAATAAGAGTTAAAGAATGGTGCTGCGAAGACTAGCGGCGAAGATATTCTATTCCAAAAAGTCGAAAAAATTCGAAATTTTGGACTTGGAATATCCGACTGTGATGTCCTTCGGCGAAGATGGTACTGTTGCCGGGCGGTAACAGTAAGTCTCTCCTAACGACGAGCTGCTGCTTGTCTATTCTCAAATGAATTCTCTGGATGTAAATCTCGATCTCTCAGCGAGTCTCTGCGATAAAGACTATACTGCCTTCTTTGGGATAATTAATTGATGCTCCTTCCTACGCTATTTCACCTAATCAGGTCTCATTTAGCTTGTTGGTCTCCTTTCGAACTATGTCTTCCCGGCTGATGCGCTGCTTAAAGGGCCCTTTTCAGGGCCATGAAGTTTCTCTTTTGGGGATGTCAAAAGAGATGCTAACGGCCTCCACGGCGTGGAGGCATATGCAGTTCTTCCCCCATGGAAGAAATGGGCCGGCGGAAAAAGTCCCACGGGAGCGGGACGTCGTCCGCCAAGCGCTGGAGGTGTTCCGCTTCCCGCGTCGGAAGCCGACTGATGAACCGCTTGCTCTGCTCTCGGAGGACGCTGTCGATTGGATCCGTTGCGGTGAGATGGTAAAGAGCCTCGCGATGTATCCTCCATCCGAGATGAAGAATAGTGTAGAGTATGCTCCTTTCGCAGCGCTGTAGGATGCCGCGTCCTTCTGCCGAGATGATGCCGCTCCACGCCGGTGATGCATACGTCATTCCGGATCGAATGATGACTTTCGCGTGATATCGAAAGTTCAGTCGCCGATCCAGTGTTACTCCGAGGTATGTTGCGGTGTCCTTCCACGGGATTTCTTCCGCGCCGACGATGACCGGGTCCGGTGTGAGTGATGGGCTGCCCAGAGAGAAGATTATCGCCTGCGTCTTGGATGCATTTAGAGTGAGTCGCCACTTGTCGTACCATTCCTCGAGGCGATAAATCGCCCGTTGGAGGTACGACACGGCGAGGCGGCGTCTCTTGGAGCGGGCGAGGAGTGCGGCATCGTCGGCGTAGAAGGCGGAGATGATATTGCTGCCGAAGTCCCGTGGAATGTCGGCGCAATACAGGTTGAAGAGGATGGGCCCCCATATGCTCCCCTGCGGCACGCCGGCTGCTATCGGCTGGATCCCGGATGTTTCCCCGCGAAATTCTACGAAGAAACTGCGACCACGTAAATATGATTCAACGAGTTGTTGTTGCCAAGCGGGGAATTTCCACCCACGGAGTTTGTAGAGGAGGCCGTCGTGCCACGTCCGATCAAATGCTTTGGAAATGTCGAAGAAGACCGCGGCGACGTGGCAGCGGGTGTTGAACTCCTTGGTGATTAGCTGGAGAACTCGGAGAATCTGATGTGTGGTCGCGTGCTCCCGCCGAAAGCCATGTTGTTCCTCCGGAATTAGGTTTTTCTCAGCGATGGTATCGAGGATGAATGGGAGCAGCGACCGTTCGACCAGTTTTCCAAGTACGTCCAACAGGGAGATTGGGCGGAAATTCGATGGCGAGTTTGGCTTCTTCCCGCTCTTCGGGATGGGCACAACCTTCGCAGTCTTCCACGGGGTTGGGAAGTGGCCGAGTCGAATTATTGCATTGATGATTGCAATAATCCAGACGATGGCTACGGAGGGCAGCTGGCGGAGTGTCTCGTTCTCGATGCCGTCTGGGCCGGGCGACTTTCGGAGACGAAGGTGGCGAAGAAGGGTTTCCACGTCCTGTTTCTGCACCGTGTGTGTGGAAACCGCATTGTTGCCAAGAGATTCCGGTGCAGCAGTGAGGAGTGGAGGGCCTGGGTGCGGCGCAGGAGCGGCCTGAAGATGGAGAATTGGTCGGTCCGCGGATTTTCTGCATTGGATTGAATTGGAGCATCCGGGCGGATCGGGCAAGTTTCGGCGAAAATTGCGGCGAGATGGTGGCGACGAGCGGTCTTCCTGCACCACGGGTGCAGAGTCCGTGTTGTGGTGAAGAGGATCCAATATTGCAGAAGGGAGTGGAAGTCCTGGGTGCGGCGTGGGAGCGGCTTGAAGATGGAGATTTGGCTGGTCTGCGGGGCATCCGGTCAGATCTGGCAAGTTTCGGCAGGAATGGCAGCGACTGGGTGCAGCCGAGGGATCTTCCCGCACCACGGGCGTGTAGTCCACATCCTCGGGAGCAGGATCATGCTGTGCAGTAGGGAGTGGAGGTCCTGGGATTGGCGTGAATGCGGTCGGAAATGGAGCGCGAGCGAGCTCGCCGAGCAGTCTGCGCCTCCGCCGGTGGTTGCTCCGCGCAGTTACGCGTCTCCGGAGGGGTCGTTTCTCGTCCGGGATTTTATCGCCTTCCAAAGTGAGCCGTCTTTTGCACTGAGAGAAGCGAGTTTAGCGTTCCAGATGGCGCTCTTCCACTCCCGGACGGCTGCGGTGATTTCCCCCTGCATCCGACGAAAGGTGCGGCGAAGTAGAGGGTCCCCGGTCCGCATCCACTTGCGGCGAAGGCGGTTCTTCTCCCGGATCTCGGAGACGATTTCCGGTGGAAGTGTCGTCTTCGGCGCCGAATATCTTCTTCTGCGGGGTGCAGAGGCGTCGGCCGCTTCTTGGATGCAGGAAACGAGTTTCTCCACTGCCGAGTCCAGGTCTTCTGGGGTCTCCAATGATGCCGGGTGTGGAGGGAGAGCGTCGCAAAGATGCGACCGGAAGGCCTTCCAGTCTGCTTTTGCGATGTTTCGGAGAGATGGTATGCCGCGCTCGAGGGGTGCGGCTCCGAAGAAGGCGATAACCGGGAGATGGTCGCTGCCAAGGGCCGGGATGACGAAGAGCGCCTTTGGTGCAGAAAGAGAAGAGAGGAGAAAGATGTCTAGGACATCACCTCTTCCGTTCGGCGAATATCTCGTCGGCTCCCTCGGTCCATGGACAGCGACGTTGGTGTCATCGGCCCACTTTCGGAGACGCTTGCCGGACAAATTGGAGCAGGAGGACCCCCAGGACGAATGCTTCGCGTTCAGGTCACCGGCGACTATGGTGGGAATTTGCGGCAGAAGGATATCTCCAAAGGCGTCGTCCGTAAATTTGCATTTCGGAGGGAGATATGCCGAAGAAATGCGGATTTCGCCTAAGGAGGTGGCGATGGCGGCAGTTGTTGATTCCATTCCGTGACGCGATTGTGTCATCGGAAATGGAGAGAAGAAGGACAGGCTGTCGGAAATGAGGAGCGCAGTTCCTCCTCCTTGTTTCCCTTCGTTTCCTGGAGCAGCATCTCGGTCGGAGCGGAGGATAGAGAATCCAGGCGCGGACCAACGGATCTTCGGGTGCAGATGGGTCTCTTGGATAAGAGCGACGTCTACGGAGTGGTGGACGAGGAGATTGAGGAGCTCCGTCGTCTTCCTTATTATTGCCCCTCCTGCATTCCAGGAGAGGATGGTGAGCGGTCGTGCCGGCGAAAGGGACCTTTCAGGGGCCATGAACCTTGAGCAAAGATTGAATCATGCTGCTGAACTCTGCCATCTGGGTGCTGATGCTCTCCTGAAAGTGCCGCATCATCTCTGCAACGGTGGCGATGACGTCCTGTGTGGGTGCAGGAGCGGGTGCGGGCTCGGTTGTCTTCGTCGTCTCGGCGCGGCGGCGTTCGCGAAGGGGAATTCGAAGGGCTGCGGCTGTCTCCTTGGTGAGAGCCTGAGAGCGTGAAAGGTCCGGGAAGTCCTCGGGAGCGATGTTGGAGGTGCGGTAAGCAGATGCGGAAGGGATGTCTGCACCCAGGCGCTTCGGAGGAGCTGCGCGGGCAACTTGCGGCGGGACGAAGGAGAGAGGCGTAGTCCAAGCGTTCTTCTTCGGCGGGTAGCGGCTGCGGGAGCGGCTGCGGGAGCGGCTGCGGGAGCGGCTGCGGGCGCGGCAAGACGGCAGGCGTTGGGAGAGGAGCAGGAACGGGTGCAGCTTGTTGGGTGCGGGCTTGCTTCCAGTGTTGGCAGGCTCGGGAGATGGCTGCATGCTGTCCTCCGCAGTTACAGCAGGTGGCCGTGTCCTCCTTGGTCAAACGGCAGTCGGCGATGAGATGCGGTCCGGCGCAGCGGAAGCAGCGTGGGACAGCGAAGCAGTGGGAAGAGGAGTGGCCGAATCTGCTGCAACGGTGGCACATTTGCGGCCCGTCGTGGTGGTATTTCCGCACAGATATGCGGCAATACGAAAGACGTTTCAGCTGAAGAATATTTCCGGCCGGCCACTCGGGGGTGGAAGGCGCGGAGAAGGAAAATAGAGCGATGGCTTTTGCGTCTTTGGTCCGCAACTGCCGGACTTTGCGGACTGGAATACCGATTGCCTCTAGGTCTTCGAACACCTCCTCTTCGCAGGTTTTTGCGGAGAGGCCGCTGATCACGTATTGCGTCAGGCGGTCCTTCTTTTCCGCCCAAGTGGAAAAGGCTATCGATTGTGTCATAAGTAAGGTTTTCGCCTCGTTATGCAGCTCCAAAGTTGGCAGAGAGAGGCGGCAAGTGTCGCCGTGGGCGATCTCCTCTGCGTCTATCCCCTCTGTTTTCGGCGCAGTTGGGCCGAGGCGGTGGATGGCGATTTCGTCAGACTTCGGTTCCTCTGCCAGGTCCTTGGCGAAGGCCCGAATGTTGAGAATTCCATAGACTTGTATGGAAGGAGGCGTCCTGCTCTTGCTTTCAGTGGGTGCGGTCGGCGCAGCGGCGGTTGAGGGGTCCTCTGCTACGGCGATGGGCGTGAAGCGGTTCGTCGTGGTGATGGCGGGCCGCTTCGTCAGTGATGCTGCTGTCTCCTCCTGTACGCTTACCGCGTACTTCCGCTTGCAGGTGACGGTTGTAAAGCCCTCGTTGCTGCCGTCTTCCATCGTCTCCTCTGGATGAGAAGTGGTTGCGTCGGCGGCGAATAGGTTCCTTGCAGTTGCTCCTGGTAGTGCCGCGGGCGATTGACGCGCAATATGAGACATTGCGCTATGTAGAATGCGAAATGGCTTCATGGTCAAGCTGTTTGCAGCGATGCTGCAAAGGTTTTCCCTGCGTCTCCTGGCCCTGAAAATGGCCGTTTTTCGGCAATTTCAACAAAGTTGAATTTTGCTGAAAAGTCTTCTTTAAAAAGAAGAATTTTGGATGTTATATCGCTCTAGTAAAGGTGCTCCCGTGCAAATCGTACCTCTTACAACTTCGTCTGTCAAGCCAGCGTACTATACTGACTTTTTGGAAGAATTATATGTTGTGCCTTTCTTTTGCTATCACCTAAGCAGGTCTCATTTAGCAAGTAGAACTCCTATCGGTGGAGGGTTCCCGGCTGATGCGCCGCAATTAAGGCCCTATTCAGGGCCAGGCCTTGACGTTGGACTGCAAAGGGTTTAAATTTGACTCCAATGTTATTACTGAGGAGTAACTTTAATTGACACTTTTACAAAAAAATGAGCCCTTAATGAACAATCAATCAGGAGTTTTATTATTGTTAAAATGTTTTACAAATCATATGAAATAAACATCTAAGGTGGCATCCAAGCTAAATATCTTCAAATTTCATTTTTTTGTCAGCATCTATACAAAAATTTCTTATTTTTGCTAATTTTTCATAAGGATCATAATATGTAGCATGTGTTTGGCCAATACCAGGGTAATTACTGCATTATTGGATGCGTAACAGTATGTAGTATTCGAGAAATTTCGAAAATCTTGTATTATTAAAAAAATGGCTCCACAATTTTAGAGAATCATGACACATCTACAAAAACAAAGACAAACAAAGGTATAACTATACCTTTTTTTATAAAAACAGACGTATTTCACTTACATTCCACGTTTAGTTTAGGAGCCAAGGTCCAAAAACCTCGAAAATCTGGAAATGTTTCACCAAATGAAATGTTGGTATTCAATGCAATCTTGTGGTATAACTAAGAAGCGTGGAGAGTCTTACTTTAGCTAGCTTAAAACTTTCAAGTCGATGACGCTTGTGGTTTAGCCATTGTGATAGTGAATTAGTATCCTAGCTATCTATCTATCTATATGAATGAATCCGGAGAAGCATCTATATATATAATAGATATGAATGAATCCGGAGAAGCATCTATCTATTATACGAGTAAAATGTAGCTTGCATACTGCTAGCAGATCGGTAGCACTAATTTCATATCTGCATCATATCAGGACGGTCCTCAAAAGAAAAAAAAAAGGATTGAAAATATTCTTAAAATTCAATGCAATTTAATCGTCTGGCATCGAACCCGGGTCTTCCTGGTGAACTCACTATGCAGCACAACAGAAGATCACCATCTCTAACTATATGTGAAAATTTAAGCAGAAATATTTCCAACTGCCTCATACAACGTCCTACTATTCACATATTTTCCTTATGTGTGAAATTGTAATAAGCTCTGGCATCGAACCCAGGAACAGCATGGTCTTATCTAATTATTTTTCTTAAACGGAGTCTTAATATACAGCTTCCATCTAAGCAAGAACTTCCTATCAATTCAATAAGGGCATAAAAAAATAATGAATACCACTTCAATTCATTTTAAAAGGGAGATATATCTATCCGGGTCTTCCCGGCGATACTTGAACTTACTATGCAGCACAACAGAAGATTACCACCTCAAATGATGTGTGAAAATTCAAGCAGAAATATTGCTTGCAACGGCCTCAAAAGATGTCCTACTTTTCCCTTATATTCCTTAAGAGAGAAAATTTAATTTGCTCTGGCATCGAGCCAAGGAAAAGTACGGTCTTATTTAATTTTTTTTCTTAAACCGATTGTTAATATACATCTTCTAGCAAAGTAAAAACTTCCTATCATTTCGATAAGTGCATCAAAAAATAAAGAAAAACCAACCCAATGTATTTTAAACGGGAGACATATTTACCGCCCGGAATCGAACCCGGGTCTTTCTGGTAATACTTCCTATGCAACACAATAGAAGATCACTATTCCTAACTATGTGTGAAAGTTCAAGCTGAAATATTGACTTCAACTGCCTCAAACGACATCTTACTTTTCACTTATATTCCTTATGAGAGAAAAGTTTTTGTGCTCTGACATCGAACCCAGGAATAGTTCGTTCTTTTAAAAATTTATTTCTGAGACCAATTTGTACCATACATCTTGTTGCTGAGCACGAACTTCCTATCATTTCGATAAGTGCATCAAAAAAAATAATGAAAAACTACTCCCATGTATTTTTAAGGGCAGATATTTGCATCGTCCTAGCATCGAACCGAGGATATTTTTCGTAAAAGTCATTTATGTGTTTGATAGATCATGACTATACATCTAGGCTCCTGGAGTTTTGATTCTCTACCTATCCAGAAAGTATTTTTTATAAATTCCGGAAAAACAAAGCAATGCATTTAAATGAAAAAAATCGGGACTTTGGGGCCCTCTGGAATCGAACCAATGACACTGAGGTTCAAAATCTCAATTTTTCTGGCGGTTACACACTATGGCCAATACGTCGTAAAAATTTCAAGTCGATGACGCTTGTAGTTTAGCCTGTGAATTTGTATCCTATCTGGGTATATCCATGAATGAATCCGTAGAAGCATTTATATATAATAGATATATATAATTAGGAGGAAAGAGTCAATACATTTAATAAGATAGAAGGAAAGCATATGATTTATGGAAAATTACTTACTGTTCCACGATCAGCAATCATTTGGCTCTACATATTCAGAGTTTCAAGTCTGTACCTCAAAAAAAGCAATTTTGGACTTTTGTCTGGCTTTTTTCGATTTCGGACCCTCGGACCACTGTGCATTGTGCCAAACCTTGTCAAATGAACTTTGAAAATTTAAAAAGCAGGTGGCCGCAGATTGTTTCGAGTTAAAACCATCGACGATATCCTCTGCCAATTTTCCAAGACCTGTCCAAAACTTTGCCTTGAAGTCGGGTATAAGATTAAGGGCCGTATTTATAGTCGACTCATTCACCTATACCTAACGAACCCCTCATGAGTAAGCTGCCAGGCGAGTGCTACTTATTGGCATTTATTAACAACTCCCAGCAGTCCACTGACAAGGAGACGGACTCGTGATAAATTTGGCAACAGCGTTGCCAAAAACTTGTTTCGCTATTCAGTTTTTTTAATATTCTTAAACGAAACCATTTCAGGGTTCACATTGTGGTATTTCTTAATTTGTAAAAAATTCATGGTAACAACTTTTACTAGACCACTAAATATCTGAAAGAACACAACCTAGGTTTCGTAGCATCGCTACATCATCAGGTCAACCATCAGGTTGACGAAACCTAGGTCATGTTTTTTCAGATATTTAGTGGTCTAGTAAAAGTTGTTACCATGAATTTTTTAATATTCTTTTTTGCTAATTGTTTTGGTTCACACGAAATCTTATATTGATGGCAAAGTTTGCATAGGTATTGTAAATTCTAATAACATTTAAGCTCTTTCTAACGATAAAAATCAGTTTCATATCAATCCTCATCCATTTTCAGCTCTACATGTATTTATTCTCATGTTTAAACCAAGGTTCTGTTGAGCTCAATGTTCCTGTTGATGACATTTACAACAGTCCAAGGAAGGAAATGTATATAAATAAAAAATAACATCAATTTACAATAAAACTATTAGCATTAGATGAATGAAGCAGATACCGAAACTTGTTACACAAAAAATATAAATGTTGACTTCATAAGACAATATATAGGAGACTTTTCACCAACTTTATACACAGTCACAGACAAATCAGAGATAAGTCCTGAATGAATACATTTTCACACATCCCATTAATTTCAACTGATTCTATCCATGAGATTTATTATTAATTATAATAATCGTTTTTCTTTGAGCGAGATTGAAGCTAACCGGTTTCGCTATCGCTTCTGCATCCCTATTCTTCGATCAGCTCGTCTGTAGCAGCAAAGAACAAACTCGCCAAGTTTTCCATCTCCGTCAAAGATTATATATCACGACTACGACAACAAAAGACCGCAAAGAATCAGCAATCAAGAGTAGGAATCACCCGTGAACAACATTATCTCTACTAATATGAGCATTATTATCTCTACTAATAATTATAGTATTTGCTAATAAATTCAACTTCAAGGAAATCAATATTTTACATAATAAAACTAATAACATCACATTTCTTAATGACTGCCCAAGCTGAGGTTTTAAAACGTCCGTTAGATGTGTTAGGGTGGACTGCATGACTTTCATGACTATATTAATTGAGAATTGACAATCTGAGTATATACACCCCTGCATTACACACCCACACTAGACCAAATCTGTAAGGAATAACCTGCTGTTTTCGAGTAATTCTCAAATCTTATTTTCATTTCTTTTGATACACATATACTTTCCTTGTTACTTAGTAAGGGCGAAATTTCTATTATTTCACCCGATATCCGATAGAATAACCTTATTTTAACCAAATGAACTTCAATGACGGAGAGCCTTGTTAAAAGTATGATGAATGATGGTTGGTAAAAATGCTTTTACGAATCATTTGATGTTCACTGGTACTAACTACATTAGCTGTCTTCTTGTGCTTGATACAATAGCATTCGCAAGCACTATTTTTCATTTAACGTCTACAGGGATGTAAAAGGAACTTGTGTTCAACTGATTCAGAATTTCATAACTAAAAGTAGCGGATTACTTCAGGAATCTGATAATCATACCAATCACTAAGCTGCTTTATAGTTGCTTTTCGGATAGTAAACAATCTGCTCTGATTACTTATACCCTGGCAACTCTTTGGTTACATAAACTTTAATGGCCATGAATGTTATTGAAAATCACACAAGTATGAAAATATCCAAGAAGGCACGTTACTTGGGGAGAAAGCCATTGAGAGATTCATGGAGATCATGGAGGAGAATATTTACATAGAAAAGATATGTTATTGGTAGTAGTAGTAGTATTGTTAAAAGTGCTTCGACAGCTTAGGTCATTTCGCACATTGGCTCCCACCAGGAATCGAACCCGGGACCGCTTTCACCAAAGGCAAACGCGCTGTCCACATGACTCTCCGGGAGCCTATGATATGCTATTCCTTGAAAATGAAGACGCAGATGCAGAATTCGTGAATGATAGTGATGAGGGAGCAGAACTGAGAGATAGTAGCCCTCCTTCAAAAGAAGATACCAGTGATTCCAATGAGCCATCACCGAATATCTAAAGTACCTTTGTGTTCCGTTGGATGTGAATATTAAGGTTGTTAATCTTGCTAGGGATCATACAAAATGGTCGCTATCAACCATAAAAAGGCTAGGTTTACAATTATTACAAACCATATCTCAATTCACGATGTGGAGTGGGGTATTACACATCAAGGAACACAATTCGTTAAGATGCAAATGATAATTCAACATATATATGATAGGTTTTGTTAAGCAAGAAAGGGAATGTAGCTCATCACCTCCAGAATGCTCCAACGGTGAGCTTCATCGGTGGGTTATCAGCACACGTCAACTGATTTCAATGTCAATGGTTCGAGATCTTGGCTGGATAAAATTTTTAATTCAATTTTAAAAAGAATTTATGATTACAGAAAGCTACGAGTTATGTTTCCCATAAAGAGTGTTTCCAGAAATAACCCAAAAGACAGCAGAACTTTTCAATTAGCCGACATCAACTGTTGAGAGATTACCAACCAGATTATAAAATCAATACTAATCAGACAGGGTTTGAATATAGTTATCATATAAATGCACCAAGGAGAAAAGACAGTACAACTATGTATTGAAAATAGGGAAAAATAACGCATTCATAAACTGCACAGTATGCAATCACACAGCCTCTGATAAAATATCATGTTAAGTTTTTCTCTTCATGCAGGAAGTGAGAGGCATATTTGGATCATAGCTGAGCAAGAAAGTGGCAGAATTAGGGAAAAAAAAATGAAAAATTTTCAGTCACATCTTCAAAATCTGTATAATTGTCCTCAAACGCTTGTAAAGTTTCCTTAAAAAGCGTGGTAAAACCGTAAAACATCCACTAATCTTCTTTTATTCATTACGGATTCATGGAGTGGCCAAACAAGCTCTCTAACCTGTGATCAGGTATGTTTTTCAGACGATGTGCTAAAGGTAAACTATGCTTGTGAAAGGCAACGTTTTGTAAAATGCTCGTGGTATGCCCATTTATGTTTTTTCGTTTTTATGACAATTTTCAGCCAGATTATTGTAAAAGTGCTTAAATGTGATGATTTACTGCAAAAATATAGACTATAAATAAAAACCTAAACACGCATTATTTTACTTGATTGCACAACTGATAAAATTTCATGAGCTAATTGATACTAAAAGTCACCAAAATCAGAATCCTTAAATAGAATTGACCTCAGTAAGGATTGATATGTTAACACTGAGTTCAAATATTCTAGTACTGATAATAGATACAACTATAATCACACTTGAAGCGCAAGTGCCATGCGTCAGAGGAAACAAAAAAAGTCTCCTAAGACACTAACAATACTCAAAAACAAATGTGCACTTTTTACATCACCTGCGTGTTCACACGCCTTTCGCCAGCCCCACTCTAAGGGACAAAAGTTTCTCCTCAAATGTATTCTCGTTTTCCAACTGAAGGACGTTTGTCTTAGAACAATCCTCCTTATTTGCATAAATGAGTACATTCAAGACCAGAGGTTACGTCCAGAAAGATGGTAGATCTGCAAAGTTTACCAGTAACCAAGGAGTTACCAACATATATGTATTAGAGGTTTGAAATCTCCAAAGGCTGTCTTTGTCGGGGTACCTCCTCTTACTTCCCGGTAATTGGAGAAAGCAAGAAAGGAATACCGCACTTTATGATGCCAAATGTGCTGACAAAGACGGCTTTGGGAGATTTCAAACATTTAATTCATTAACAGCCGTGTTCCAAATTGTTGTGTTGTGTGTGTTGTATTGTGTTTCCTTAAGACATATATGAAGTCATAGCTGATTGTTTATTGATCAGAATCATAACTATAAAACACCTATTAATTGCTATAATTATAAACCATTACCAACAAATGTTGAATGATTTGATAAAGCTTTGTTACAAACCATCGTTCATCATACTTTTAGAGAGGCTCTCCATCATCAGTTCATTTGGTTGAAATAAGGTTATTCTATCGGATTTAGAGTGAAATAATGGAAATGTCGCCATTATGTCTATCAATGAGTAACAAGGAAAATATAAAAATATGTACCAAGAATAATAAATAATAAAAGACTTTATTTAGGGCGAGATTGAGACTAGAAAGTCTCTTCTTACATCTAATCTTTTGTCAAATGAATTTTTTTAAAGAGATAGCTTGAAAAAACAGTACACAGAAGTAGACTACTTCGTGGATTTAAAAAACCTAATCTAAGATAATAGGAAAATATTTCCACTGCAGGAAAAAACCCTAAAGGGTATGAAAAACCTGTGAAACCTACAATAATAAAACTAAATTTAGTGATAAAAACAGATTAAATGAGCTTAAAAAGACAAGAAGACATACCAACAAAACCATACAAATACAAAAAAAGAACAAATAGTTACACATTTACATGTAAGTAGGTAAAATATAGACTGATAAATATACTAGTAAATAAACAGTTAATCAGAAATGGTCTGAAAAATTAAAAGGACAAAAGGAAGAAATAAATATTCTGTAGAAGGTAAAATACAATTTAAAATACATTCATTAAGACAGTGGATTAGGTAGGAATGGAAAAAAATTCTGAAAGTGAAAAGGGGTAGTAGTAGAGAGCCAAGACTCATTCTGTGATCTTGGTAGAGTGAATAGTATTGAAATGCTCTTGGATTGAAATATAAGAACTATCTAGTTTTTAGATAATATTTTACTAATTTGTAATATGTTACTAGAGTCATTTAAATTCTCTGTGTAAATAGCAAAACAATTATCATCCAAAGAATTAAACAATCAATTGGTTAAAGAACTTCATAACATAACATTCACCAACAACAAACTTGTAAGTTGAAGAGGAAAAAAGCAAACTTTAAGATTTTCCTCAAGGTAAACAATTACTCATCCTTATTACAAATTCACAGAAACAAGTAAAGAACTTTTGTGAAGGAATTTGAGTTCTAGAAGTTTCTATTACCTTGCAGACAAGTCCATTTCAAGACAAATATCAACAACAATAGCCATTAACTAACATACAAGAATTACTAACCAAATTCAATCATTAAAAATCTTGTAAATGACAAATGCACAAAATTATATCCAATCTGCTTGCTCAATAGCTGCATTTTAGAAAAATCAAAATAATAAATAACCATAAACTGTGATTTGGTATAAACGGAAATGTATTTGGTTCAGTATCAAAATCTTCAGAATAAGTTCAACTAAATTTTTGGATAACAACACTGAGCATATATGGTTAATACACAAAATGCGATAAGTTATCAATTCTAGGGAAAACTAATCCCCTTTCCTGGCTGCTAGAATTCAAGAAAAGTGGAGTGTCCAAAGATAATTTTATACGAAATATGCAGCAAGCTGTGCCATCTTGTCTTTGGGCTTTGGTTTCCCACGGCTTCCGCGTCCCCTACCCCGTCCTCCCCTTCCTCTGGAGGCGCCACCCCTTGGACGCACAGTGGCAACTGCTCTGTGTTTTTCTATCAGTGGTGAGAAATCCACTGAGCAGAAGACACATCCTGTCATGTCTGTGGCTTCATTTGGAAGTTTACTCTTTTCCTGAAGAGTTAAAGATACAAAGGCATTGGAAACGAGTTAAGAATCAATATAATTTATAATTAGTCAAATAATTTGAAGTATTATCCTTTGTTTAAAATGATAATTATCATATACAGTGGCACCTTGAATTAGGAACTAGATTACTCCCAGAATTTATTCATGATGCTTTCTGTAGAAGAGTTTTCAACCATAAGAAATTGATGAGTAATGTCAGCAAAATCATAAAACTCCCTTCTTTCATTGTTACCAACCCATGAAATATGTTATTTCTTAAAGTATTTCATAACCGACTAACGTTGAAATGTACATCTATTATTTTAAATTAGCAGATATAACTATTGATTCTCAACAGGGGAATTAAATTTTATGAAAACCACTGTAACAGTCTTGTCCATAACAAATCCCCTGGATAAAAAATAAGTTCCCTATCTCAGGGATGGTAATAGGCTATATATATACATACATATATATATATGAGTAAAATGTTGCTAGCATTCTGCAAGCATGTTGATAACACAAATTTCAAGTCGACATCATATCGAGAGGGTCATCAAAAGTAGAAAAAGTATTGAAAATAATCATAAAATTCGCTTAAAATTAAATTTCTCTGTCCGGCATCGAACCCGGATCTTCCTGGTGATAATTACTATGCAGAACAAAAAAGGATTACTGTCTCTAACTATGTGTGAAAACTTAAGCAGAAACATCGGCAGCAACTGCCTCAAAAAACGTCCTACTTTTCCGATATATTCCTTATGATAGAATTTGTAATGTACTCTGGCATCGAACCCAGAAACAGCATGGTCTTATCTTATTTTTTTTCATAAACCAAGTCTTAGTATACATCTTCTATCTAAGCAAGAAATTCCTATCATATCGATAAATGCATGAAAAAAATAATGAAAAACTACCCCAATGTATTATATATGGCGGGAATATTTACCGCCTGGATTCGAACTCGGGTCTTTCTTGCAATACTATCTATGCAGCACAACAGAAAATAACCATCTCTAACTACGTATGCAAATTCAAGCAGAAATATTGGCTGCGACTGCCTCAAACGACGTCCTGCTTTTCCCTTACATTCCTTATGAGAGAAAAGTTACTGTGCTCTGGCATCTAACCCAGGAATAGTATGGTCTTATCTTAATTTTTTATTTAACCAATCCTTACCATACATGTTCTATCCAAGTACGAACTTCCTATCATTTCGATAAGTACATAAAAAAAATAATGAAAAACTACTCCCATGTATTTTAAAGGGCAGATATTCGCATCGTCCAAGCATCGAACCCAGGATGTTTTCAGTGAAAGTCATTTATGTTTTCGATAGATCATGACCACATATATATACGCTCCTACAGTTTTGATTCTCTACCTATGTCTACCTATCCGGAAAGTATTTTTTTTAAATATGGAAAATCTAAGCAATGCATTTAAACGGGAAAAATCGGGACATCAAGGCCCTTTGGAATCAAACCCATGACACTGAGTTTCAAAATCACAATTTTTCAGGGGGTTACACGTTATGGCCAATACGTAGTAAAAATTTCAAGACAATGACGCTTGTGGTTTAGCCTATGAATAAGCATCCTATCTATCTATCTATATCCCTATATATATGAATGAATCCAGAGAAGCATCTATATATAATAGATATATATATATTCTTTATCCAAGTGCCCTTATGTCAAACCCAGACGTTTATATGAGATGATGTTGCATAAAACTCTTTGGTGTGGGCAGCTCCAACCGTTTTTAAAATTCCATGTCTAGATACAAGGCTACAAGAATGGCATCAAGAGAAATTCTGTTTTTCCATTTAATTGAGTGTTAGAAAGCAAATGGTACCCTGGCGTCAGACCAATGATCATAAGGTAAAAGATAAACTGTTTTATGAAACAATCATTACTTTTTTTGACATGCATGCTCATAGAATCTCTACCTTCACGGTATATCAATAATAAAAAAATCGAAATTCCAGCCATACATTTCAAATGTTAAAGCTGCCTGGTTTCAAACCCAGGACCTCTTGGAAGATGTGAAAATACATTCAACAACCTGGTAGGAATAAAATTTACTTAATCCAAAATTTGAAGTTGTTATCAAACCAGGAGGGTCCTAAGATAAGACTATGTTAACCTCAATTGTAATGCATAGAGTAATGTAAATGGCACTCTCAAATTGAACCAAGGACCATCAGGGAAAAGTTAAACCACCTTTATTGTAAAAATATATTTTAGAGCCCCGTTATTTATTTCGATTGAGGTGAGTTGGTTTAAGTTGTTTAAATTGTGGTGCGTAGTGAATGTTCGGTGGAAGTGTTTTGGTGGTGCTGAAGGACCAGCAGAAAGGCGATTAGTGTGAGTGCCGTGTAGGATGACTCAAAGATAATATTTAAGGACCAAGATCGCGAGGAGGAGAGGAAACTCTCTAGCTCACTACGCTGCCTCTAGGATCGCATTCAGCCCACCGAGGTCATTGCCAGCCGGCCCTATACCGCGACCAGACCACGGCAGAGGAAGGAGATCACGAGGAGTGGTTCCCATTATTGGTATTCGGAATAGAGCGGCTCCACATTGGATGCCATATTGTAAATGGCTCTAAATTTATTCTTGCTAATCCTGAATTTTTTTCCTGTTGTTTAACGTAATTAAATAATAAATTGTGCATGAGGTATCGATTTGGGATCTGAATTCTTTTTTTTTTAACTCACGCTCGACTTGTCCTTGCGCGGTGGGGCAGTGGTGTCCAAACTCGGGGACCCAATAATTAATTTAATTATTTCGTTTATTCTGTAAGATGTGGAGGACGATTTTGTTCCATTACAATATATAATATACAACGTACATATGTAATAATGCATTGAAGGCAAGAAAGCAGCTGGCTTGTTTATTGATATTACTAAAGCCTTTGACTGAGTGAATCATGATATATTAAGTGGGTTAATGCACACTGGTATCAGAGGTGTTGCAAATGAATGGTTCAGCAGCTATCTTTCTGGGAGAACTCAAATGTGTGAAAATCGATAATTACTATAGTCACTATGATCCAATAAACTCTGGAGTTTCCCAAAGTTCTTTACTAGGACCAATATTGTTCTTAATTTATGTTAACAACTTATGTACTGGCATTTTTAATGGGAAATTAACTTCTTTTGCCAATGACACGGCACTAAGTTAGGCCTCGAATGATTTAAAAGACATTCAGTCATTATTACAGAGTGATTTAGATCAAATAAGATATTGGTTTAGCATAAATTAGTACTTAGTTATATAACAAAATTTATTGCGTTTACTCTAAAGGGAAAATCCAACATCCTAAGTGGTTTTCTTTATAGATGTCTTTCTTGTAAAGGTGTTTTATGTTCACAGTGTATAAAAATTGAAAGAGTGGAAAGTATTAAGTATCTAGGGCTTGCGATTGATAACAATATTAGTTGGAAGAAGCATAAATTGAGAGGGGAAATAACTGTAATTTTAAGGAAACTTAACTTTCTGAGATATCTGTGTGTACCTGTTCTATGTTATGCGTATTGTTCTCTTGTTGACTCGAGGCTTCAATATGTCCTAATTTGCTGGGGATGTTTCCAATATTAAACCTCTACAAATAGTACAGAAAAATGTATATGAGTCATTCTTCGAAAAAAGTACAGAGCACTCGTTTCCGTTATTTATAATCCTGGGAAATCTGCCCTTAAGACATTTGTCTATAAGGTATTAAACATGTTTCATAATATGGGAGGACACCAAATCAAATACAAAGATCTACAAAAAAAGGTTGAGAACTGGAATGTCTATAATAATACATAGACCCAAGTACGCATTCTTCAAACAGATGTGTATGTATATAGTACCTAAATTATTCTCTCTCCTCCTTAGTAATCTGGCTAATCCAACCTCTGTGTTTGTATTTTTAAGAGATTTAAGGAATTGGCTCTTTTCCAGTGAAAACCTACAAAATATTTTGTAAATGCGCTCTTTCTTGTATACTTTTTTCATTATATGGTTTCTATGTTATTATAGGGACACTGTAAATTTTTTTGTATTTTTTGTTTGGCTGCAGGCAAATATATTTTAAGGTAACCCTGAGGCCTTTTCCTCTGGAAATATTCTTTTGTGTGTTATTTTCTGGTCTACTATATGTCCAAAATACTGCACATAATATGTTGTACCAAATTTGTAAAAGGAAGGAATAAAGTTATTATTATTATATTAAATGTATTTATTAGGGATGAGACATTCGAATCTTTGAATCCTCAAATAATGCCTCTTTTCTCGAATCTTTGAATCCTCAAATACATTGTGTTTCACCTCGAATCCGAATCCTTAAAAATCAGTCACTTACATCCTCAGCAGATGAAAATCCTTGCGTTTATTTCAACCAACCAGCAATTTCAAGTTACCGCCATTACCATGAGTGCAATCGAAAGCAATGATAGAATCGATTCTTCGAGAGTGATAAATTCCTATTTCCTGAGCGGGTAAATTCAGAATATGCGCCAGGGTGACCAGATGTGCACACAAGTCGCCAAATTGGCGATTTTTCATACTACTTGGCGACCTAATGGGGGCATTGGTGACTAGCAATTTTTAAGGAGACTTTCGAGAATTCGAAGCTGAAAAACAGTGAGTTGAGGGCAGGTGTATCCAAAAACTCAAATGCTTCGGAAGCAAACGTATAGATGAGCCCGGCGCGGCGGCCGTGTCATCTGATATCCAGGCGCAAATCGACAATTTTTGACTAGCAGCTTTGTAACATCTTTCACAACAATGTAGTGGAGTCGATCGTTGGAAGGAACCAATGCCTCCTGCATACAGATTGCTTTGGTTGACCATGGAGGTAATGTAGCCAGGCAGTCAGGATACAGAATAGTAACATTGTTGTAGGGTTGAGATTACAGAATGGACGAAAGTAACGAGCGATTGCTCCACCGCCACTACTAAATTTCATTCAGGAACGATACAATGTCACAGTACGGACAAGAATCTTACGTAAGTAGGAGTTCTAATCTATATGAATAGTTCGTGAATACACATTGTCAAATCTCGTCCGATGTCTAGACACTTCGATATAAGGTGACATGTGCTTTCATCCAGTCTTCTAGCAAGCTTCAAGGAGCATAGTGCTGTGTAGTAGAAAATACGAAAGAATACCTGAATATGTCTAGTGAAGTGTGGAAGCATTTCACAATATCAGATACAAACTCTAGTTTTGCCATTTGCAAGTATTGTAAGACATCCATATCACGTGGTGGGAAATCGCATAGCACGAGCGCAATGAAGAAACCAGAAGAAACACATGAGGAAGCATTGCTTTCAAATGTTTGCCGCTAAAAGTGACGAGGAGGGAGAAAGGTAAGTAAAAATAAAACACATCTTTGAACTTACATACCATTTATGTTGATTATTTATCGAAGTAGCAAATTTCCCATGGGAATACCATCTTTCCAGTTTTTCAATAGTATTTTCCTAATATTTCTAGTGATTTACCAGAATCACCATCCCTAAATTCCAACGCAGAGGAGACAATGCACTCTGCTTCCTCAAGTTTCTCTGTTGCAATGGACAGCCCTTCACGCGACTTGAGCCCTAATTACCCTTTGCTGAAGAGGAAAATCCCTGGGCCATCACAATTGACATTGAAAAGTTTCATGGAGAAAAAGGGAAAATTCAAGCCAGGTGATCAACGAAGTAAAGAAATCACAAGATTAATTGCTGAGATGGTGTGCCTGGATAATCAGCCACTGTCAGTTGTAGAGAATAAATGTTTTCAGGCTCTGGTTCTCCATTTAGAGCCAAGATACACAATGGCATCTAGGAAGCATATTGGAAATAAATTAATTCCAGAAATGTATGATGAAACAAAAATAAAAGTCAAGGCCATTCTCAGCAAAGCAGAGAGTATTTCCATTACAACAGATATGTGGACGTCAACGAGTAATGATGATTACCTCAGTATAACTGCTCACTTCATTGATGCTGACTTTAAATCTCACCATTTGTGTTCAGAGGTAGTGCCTTTTCCTGAAGTTTCACACACTGGTCAAAACTTGAGGGTATTTATTTGTGAAACTCTTAAAAGCTGGGACATAGAAGACAAAATATTTTTGATTGTGCGTGATAATGGGAGGAACATATGCTGTGCTCTTAATGAGTCTGATTTCAGCCATATTCCATGTCTTGCTCAAACACTGCAGTTGGTGGTCAAAGATGGACTTCTTAATAATAAGATGGTGAGTGGTTTGATTGCTACATGTCGGCGTATTGTATGTCATTTTAAGAACTCTTCCAAAGCTACCAAAGTTTTAAAAAAGCCCAAGTGACTATGGGAGTTAAGCAACACAGGCTACTGCAGGATGAGCCCACCAGATGGAACTCCTCATTGCATATGCTTACAAGGTTGCTTGAACAAAAGGCAGCAGTTACACTGGCAGTGACATATCTTACTGTTCCTGTACTTCTGTACTGTACTGTACTTCTCATCATTGGGAGCAGATTGTAAGTGTTGCAGGCATTGCAAACATTTTTAATCAAGCAACTTTTGATGTGAGTTCAGCTGATGTAACCATATCAGAAGTTATCCCCATCATTAACAGTGCAATGCATGAATTGAAGAAACCTGCACCAGTCTCTTCTGGCTTACAAGGTGTGAAGAATGACTTATTGACTGCACTGAAGTGCCGATACCCATCAGTGGAAAGTAATGAATTCTATGCTGTTGCAACTCTCCTTGATCCAAGGTTCAAAGGAAGTGTTTTCCGAAGTAAGGAGCTTTTTCAACAAGCCAAGACCCAGCTGATTCAGGAGGTTAAAAGCATAAGTGGAACATATCCTGAGGAAAGGAGAGAACTGGTAAGTAGGCTAGCGTAAGCAATTTATCATTCGATTGCTTCTTATTTCATGGTTTATATAGACATGTTAAAATCTTTCCATTTTCTTTCTTATCATAGGCTCCTACATCTACTACATCTATCTGCTCCTACTGCTACTGCTGAGGAAGAAGTGGAAAGGAATTTGTGAGAAGAGCTTCTTCCTCCTGAAAACAATGCCTTAGAATACTGGAAAAGAGTTGTACATCAGTTTTTAGTGCTACCAAAACTGGCTAGGAAGTACCTTTTAGCACCACCCGCAACAGTGCAATCAGAGAGACTGTTCAGCACAGCTGGCATTATATGTGATAAGAAGAGGAATCGGCTTGATCCTGAACGTGTTAAAATGCTCATTTTTTTAAATAAAAACTTAAAGCAATAAAGTTTTTATTTGCTTGCAGTTGGAGTGTTTAATTCTATAGTGTGGAAAATTAATATTAGAATTCAAAATAAATACAAGCTTATGTAAAAAGGACAAGGCAACATTTAGGTTCTAGATAAAATTTAGGATTCAAGGTAAAGTTAAGATTTGGATTTGAAATAAGATTCGAGGGTGAATTTAAGATTCGGATTCGAGAAAAACTGGATTCGACCCATCCCTAGTATTTATGATGTCTTATCACATGCCGAGTTTTATTTTTCTATGTTATCGGAAGTTGGTTCAATGGTGTCAACCCCAGGACCTATTGGCAGATACTCATTAAAACTTGGTAGGACTTGATCTTATTTAATGTAAGGTTTGAAGTTGATATCATATCGGGAAGGACTTAAAATAGGATTCTGTTATCCCCATCTGAAATGCATAGGGCAATGTAAATAACTCACTGGGATCGAACCAAGTACCATCAACGAAATTTAAAACAGCATACATAAAATTTGTTTAAATAAGGCTTGGGAGCAGTGGTGGCAGAGGCAGTGTAATGAAATAGAAAAGCTGGTGGAAAGCGGGAGGGCCAACCTAATGTATAGTAAAGTAAAGCAACTGACAGGGATATAATTGGTAATAGAATGATAATGGTTAAAGACAGGAAGGGGAATTTATTAAAGGACCCAGTCACAATAAGGGGACGATGGAAGGAATACGTTGAGGAATTGTATGGGAAAAACATGAAACCCACCAGTATAGAAATAGAAAGTGAGGAAGAAGTTGAAGAAGACGATGTTGGACATGGGTTACTTGATAGTGAAATAGAACGGGCACTGCAGGATATGAAAGGGAATAAAGTGACGAGGGTTGACAAGATCTCAGTGGAGTTCCGTAAGAAAAAGAGATGTTTCTATGATTTAATTAAGAAAATTTATGATGAATGGCAATGGCCAGAGGATTTTACCAAAACTGTCATGATTCTTTTACAGAAAAAGAATAAGGCTACAGAATGTCGAGATTATCGTACAATTAGCCTAATCTCTCATGCAGCAAAAGTACTTCTAAGTATTCTGAATCAACAGGAAGGGCAAATTGGGGAAGAAAAGGGAAAGGAACAATGGGATGCAATTGGGGTGATGAGAGTACTTGTGGAACAAAGCCTGGAATTTAAGAGGGACTTATGTGTATGTTTTGTAGGTTTTGAAAAGGCTTCTGATAGAGTCCAGTGGTCAAAACTGATGAGGATATTTAAGAAACACGGGTTAGACTGGAAATATAGACTTTTAATTAGAAACTGTATCTGAATCAAACAGCCAGCGTAAGGATAGCTGATGGGGAATCAGATTAGGCTGAATTGGGAAGGGAGAGTAAGACAACGACGCCCTATGTCACCAACACTTTTTAATATTTATGAAGAGGAAATGGTGAAAGAATCCTGGGAAGAAATAGACAAGGGAGTAAAGGTTGGTGTGGAAAGCCTCCTCTTCCTTTGTTGGATAGGAAGCTTTTCTGAAGCGAAGGGAACTGATGACAAATGATGAAATCCCTGGTCTGGAGTGTGCTGCTCTATGGGTGCGAAACGTGAACTTTGAGAGAGGAATTAAATAAACTTTTGCAGGCCTTCAGAATTTGGGTATGGCATAGAATGGAAAAAGTTAGTTGGATTGATAGGAAAATAAACACAGAGGTGTTAGAAATGGTTGGGGAGGAGAGGGCTTTAATTGACGTGATTAAGCATCGTCAGAAGAAATGGGTGGGCCAAATATTGAGGGGAGAGGAATTGGTAAAGGTTGTAATTGAGGGTAGGATTCAGGGGAAAAAACAGAGGGGAAGACAGAGACAAAAGTTGTTGGATGACATAAGGGGTGGGGTTAATTATAGGGACATGAAGGAGATGGCACTAAATAGGGAATTTCGACGTGCATGAACCTACTAAAAGGTAGAACACTCATGAATGAATGAATCCCCTTTTGAAATGCATATGGTAATGTAAATGGCACTCCAGGAAAAAAGGGTGATTTTGAACCTCAGTGTCATGGGTTCGATGCCAGAAGGTCCCAAAGTGAAAATTTTCTCCATAAAGACACAATGTGGGGATTTTCGAAAATTTTTTGCGGCACTTCCCAGCAACTTAGAGAGTTGAAATTCAAGGGATCACTGGATATCGTGCATATCTAATGAAAACCTTAAAGATATCTTCAAAGATTATCTTTGGTTTGACGGTAGGTCAGGGCAAATAATCCCTTATTTAAAATGCATTTTGGTGATTTTTAAGATTTTTTTTTAATGGACGCACAAACAAATTTTCTATGTGGGTTGACTCAAAGATGGAACCAATCGAGTTGTCGGTGGATGGAATAGGAAAGTTATTGCAACAAGTAGACAAGAAGAAAGCACCTGGACCAGAAGGTAGACCATCATTCGTCATTGAAACACTGGCGAATGAGCTTACTCCCCTTCTTTTTGTATTCAATAGGAAAACCTTGGACGAAGGCATTGTCATGAAGAAGAGCACATGTAACTCCGGTTTCTAAGAAAGGACTTCCTTGAAACCAGAAGACAATCTCACAATATCTTTAACCTCAATAATTTCTAAGACTATTGAACATATCATAGTGAGTTCAATAATGCATATCCTAAGTGATAAGGGAGCAATTAGTCAATGTCAACACAGTTTCTGTAAAGGTTAGTCGTGTTTTATCTATTTTGCCCTTTTCCTCAATGATCTAGTAAAAGCAGCTGATGAGGGTATAAGAACAATCATCATATTTTGAGATTCTAGAAATGCTTTTGATAGAGTATCAAATGCAAAATTAATTCATAAGTTGATGTCTTATACGATTAACGGAAATGTTGTTGAATGGATAAAATTCTTTCTCGGAAACTGATCGCAGCGAGTTGCGTTGGATGTAATTTTATCTGATGAGGCTTGTGTCACATCTGGTGTTCCACAGGTAAGTGTATTAGGACCAGTTTTGTTCCTAATTTATGTTAATGATGTTGTGGATAATGTTAAATGCAAGGTTAGGCTATTTGCTGAAGATACTTTTATATATTTAGAGATTGTAACTCAATATGACACTGGTTGTTTGCAGAACAATCTGAATATTATTTCGGGTATTGTATTGATTGACACCTCAAGCTGAATGTAAAGAAGTGCATTACTATTAATTTACACAGTACACCAACATTATGTGCCAACCTTATAGTATTTCAGGAAATCCCTTGGAGCTCCTGAAGCAACATAAATACCTAGGAATTACGCACAGTAGTAATTTTTCCCTCTAAGAGCATATAGGAAAGGCAAATGGGATGCTACGGTTAGCCAGTAGAATTCTGAGGGGGATATTCATCAAAAGTAAAAGAAATACCATACTTTTCCCTGATTTAGCCTCTAGTTGAGTATTGCTGTGCAATTTGGAATCCTCACAAAGTAGGACTAATTTTCGATCTCGAGATGGTTCAACGTAGAGCAGCAAGATTCGTCAAGGTAAATTTCAGATTTGACAGCAGTGATTTTGCTATGGTAGAATCCCTCGGATAGAATTCTCTCAGTGATAGAAGACTTGAGTATCGATAGAAGCTTTTTGATAAATTTATCACTACCGATTTTGGATAAGAGATAGCTGATATTGTGATCCCTGTTATAAACTTTTGCGATCTTCAAGAGAAAACAAGAGAGTGATACAGGAAAATAGTTGCCAGGACAGATAGTTATTTTTGGTCATTTTTCCCCTACTAGAGAATCTAATAGCTGTCCAGGTTAGATAGGGATGTCAGTAAATTACACCTCCTCCTATGCGCCACTGGTGGATTGCAGGGTTTAAGTGTAAATGTAAATGAAATATACATTTTTCTCTATCCTTTACAAAATGACAGATGAAATATATCACTTTCATCTTTTATGGAAGCACGGGGAAATACACTGCTATAATGCCTTCAATTTCTCCTAAGTTTATATATATTGGAAATCATCCGATTTCCAATGAATATAAATTTCAGAGATTTCTTAGATATGTGTACCAAAGTTAAGTAAAAGAAGATTTCCTGGTTTCGTAGTCTTGTATGATGAAAAATTTGCATCGGATATTAGAGAACAACCAAAATTTGGAGGGGATGTAGTTGAAAAACATGCCACACAGAAATTTGATTGAATTTGAGAAATTTCAATTTTTTTGAAGATTGTATTTTTTCCGTTACAAAAGTTTGAATAATTAGACAAATTCCAGGCAAAAGTCTGCATATTTAAAACATGCTTTTTTAAAAATATCTTGCAATTTTTTTTATTTTTCATGATACATAATTCTTACTATAATTTTAGAGTTTATAATTTATGTATATAGCTGGTTTGTTTTTCCTTAGTGTTTGTATGGTTTTCATTACTTGAAACAACAACTCAAAAGACCACAAATGATAATGTCGATGAAGAATTGGTAAATTACCTGTACTGTCTAACTCAGGATGTGGATTACTGAGAGAAAGATGTTGAGAGAGAGCATATTCGAGATGTGATAGGAAAAGCGAATACAATGAAATCATTAAAGATTAAAATTATATTACACCTTAAAAGAAATGCTGTCGAGAAATTTTCCTCACAGACTGCACTCAGAGCCTTCTGTGCGCTTATTCGACCAACCCTTGGATATTGTAGTATTATATGGAACCCAGTCCACAAGACCAAGATAGACTCGATCGAAAGGGTACAGAAAAATGAAGTGAGGTCTGATTCTGAAGATAGTAAGAGCATTATGATGCACAAGAAAAGGTCAAGAGTTATAAATGCAATGAAGATGATAAAACCAATGAAGCAACCGTCGAATTTCTACCAGCAGAGTTCAACGTAATCTGTGACGCATAAGTGCCAATGCTTTACTTATACAGAAATTCCAGATCCCAAGCATCAGAGAGGATATAACCAATAGCCGACACCAGAGCATACTTTATTTTCAGCCCTCATTTTACGGAATATTTTTGGAGGTAACTAACATGTATGAAAGTATCAACTGTAACATAGATCTACATTAAAACATGTTAAAAATAAAGAATAGTGACAAAGAATTTAAAGTAAATAAACCGTCACACATCAAAATGAAATAAAATAATGATCTGAATAATAAAGAAGGTGGAACTAACTTTGTAGAGCCACAAAACAATTTTTTTACTAATAACGACCTAGATTTTATTTCCGTATAACATCATTAGGTGAAAAACATAGAAAAACTGAGCATAACAGTCATAATGATCTGAATGTGAAGTGCTCCTGCTTGATACAGCAGTTTTATAAAAGCATCATAGTTTATAGGGGTCAAATGGAGAATCAAGATGCCTCTGCACTCCTGTGCATACACCTTCAGGCATAAAATATTTAAAATCAAGCAACTAAATCACATTAAGGTATTTTGCTTCTCAAAATAGAAATTAGTTCTAAGTTCATTTATTACCCTATTTGTTCTAAGGAAAGAACACCAGGTTTGTAGAAAATGGATTCAAACAATATTTACAGGGCACATTCTTTGCTGAAAAATAAAGGACATGTGTCCGACTCAATGGGCCTTTGTGTATGAAAAATTAACAACAGAAAATTTGAGTTACTGCCTGTACTGCCATACACACATATATATAGCTCTCAAGATTTCCAATTAGGAAAGCATTTTCTTCCATTTTTTTAACGATAACCAGCGGCAGTTTATGGTATATGGTGCTCTCCAATTGAGCCTAAGATCATCATGAAAATGTTGAACAACATATATGAAATGTATTTATGATCTCTATTCACATGCCGGGTTTTAAGTTTCTATGTTATTGAGAAAGGGTTAAAAAAAATCTTAAAAATCGCCGCAAAGCATTTTAAATAGGAGAATATTTGCTCTGATCCAGCGTCGAACCAAGGATATTCTTTGAGAATGTCTTTGTTGTTTTTATTGGATATGCATGGCTACCAGTGATACCTCAAATTTCAACTCTCTAATTTGCCGGGAAGTGCCTAAAAACATTTCTGAAAATCCTGTGAAGCAATTCTCGTCGGCTGTCGCTGCAATGTAGAGCAGCGATCAGCCCATGTTTAAAGGCCGTATGCCCCTCTTTCCCCTCACCGCTCTTCACCAATAATGCGTCATCTAACGCGGCTCGCTTTGGGAAGTGAACCTTAGTGCGAAGTTAAGCTACTTCGAACCAAAAGCGGCAGGAATTGCAACTCAACAAAGGAAAAGTTAGGCCCAGTGATTGGTGTCAAAGATATTTGGGGTATGAAAAGAATATTGATATATAGAAAAATAGTGCAGTAGTTTTCTTAGGGGGTGCTGTGAACCAGTGAACCCAATGGACCTGCCACCACTGATGATAATTCACCTTTTTGCAATTTAATTTCAACTTATTACCTTCCAAGCATTTTTAACCTTTTTAGTTTGCATTTATTCTAATACACGTAATGCTGTACAGTGGGCTAGAGTTAGAAAATGCTGACAAATATAGTAAAGTGTTTTTTTTTTACTTTCTCCATATACGTAGTATAGAGAAAGTATTGTTTTCACGATAAAATCGACTTCAAGATTTCAACTGAAATACATGTTTTGGGGTCCCTAGAACACGTTTTGACCATTTTCGGAATGATGTCTGTGTGTGTGTGATAGTGGGTGCTCTAACGTAAAAACTATAAGTTGTTTCAACACCAAACTTCATATATAGCATTGTGGTCAGTGCTGTCAGAGTTGATTAGTTTTTGAAGAAAATCGGTTAACCAGAAGTCGAGCTTTATTCTTCGAAGCAAATTTCAGGTTTTACAACATATCTCCATTAATATGATATTTAGGTATATACTATTAATTATAAACGTTTTAGAAAATGTAATTTACTATAATTTTTGTATTCAACATATTTTTGTATCACTGATTTTTTAGGAGTTATTCATGAAATACTGATTAACCGGAAGTAGCTGATTATGAACTTTGTGGGCGCTCTAACATGAAAGCTATTTGTCGTATCAACACCAAATTTCATATGTATTACTTTGATTGGTTTCGTTAGAGTTGATTAGTTTTTGGAGTAAATCGGTTAACTGGAAGTCAAGCTTTACTTTTCGAAGTTCGTTTCCATTTTTGCAAAATATTTCCATTGATCTGGTATTAAGGTACATACTATTAATTATAAAAGTTTTAGAACATTAAATTTACTATAACTTTTGAATGAAACATTTTTGTATAACTGATTGTTTAGGAGTTATTCATGAAATACTGATAAACCGGAAGTTGCTGATTATGTACTTTATGGGCGCTCTGGGAGAAAAGCCAATTTCATCATTTTTCATCGAACATGTCCCGAAAAACATTATTTATAATGTTTGTGACGTAAAAGATAATATAATATAAATTAATCACTTATCTTCCAAGTTTAGATGGAATATAGAGTTCGAAATTACTGTCGTAGATAAATATTTACATCTTATACATGGAGAAAGTCATGTGCTGGTCACATCAGATTTTCAATATGGACTTTGAAACTTCTCTCTTAAATTCATGAAAATACTATTTTATAGGACTATTTTCAAGTTTAAGAGGACAACTTACGCAATTAGTGCCAACGAGTACTGAAGGATAGTAGAAAGAAATGTTACAAACAATCATTCATCATACTTTTCGCGAGGCGAGGTTGAAATAAGGTTATTTGATTGGATATTGGGAGCAAGAATGGAAAATTTTGCCTTTAAGTGTACAAGTAATAAGGAAAATTACGACAAAAGGAAAATAAAAATAGGATTATAGAATAACACACAAAAAGCAGAGTATTTCCTTTAGATTTGGGATAGTGCGGGAGTGTAATTCGGGGTTGCATACTGCCCAATTAATAATTTTCAACTAAATATTGCAACGAAACCAAGGCACATTAACATGAACTCCATTACAAATTTTCATTACTACACTTTCTGGAAAATAACTCCCCAAGTGGAAAATCTCGAGACCTATATGGTAATACAGTGGTACCTTGAGATACGAGTGCCCTAACATATGAGATATTTGAGATACAAGCGGTCGAGCGAGCAAAGTTTTGCTTTGAAATACGAGCAAAATTTGAGATACGAGGAACGGCTGGCTGCACATGACCCACCAGTTCACTACGCGTCTCGAAAGGTCTCGCATTATCCCACACAAACCCCCAGTGTGCTTTATTACCTTGCTGTCAAAGCATCTTTGTTAAGTTTTTCTAGGACTTTGTACTTTTTGTGCATTTAAATACTTTATCACATTTCTTTTTTTCCAAAGAAAGTGAGTAGAAAGGTCAGTGCTCAGAAGAAGATGGTCTATTGAATAAAGTGTAAAATCATAGAAAAAAATGAGTAAGGTGTGCGAGTAGCTGACCTGGCGAGGCAGTACGGGCGTAGTACTTCAACGATCTGTACTGTGCTTAAACAGAAGGTGTCAATAATGGGTATATCACCAGCTAAGGGCGTTACAATATTTTCTAAGCTTCGGAGCTCTCTCCATTAAAAGATGAAAACACTGCTGATGGTTTGGGTGATGGAGAAGCAGCTTAAAGGCAATACCTTAACACAGGGCATCATATACGACAGGGGTGATTGACTCGCGATCGACCGGTCGATTGTCAAAAAATTCGAAAACTTATCACTTCAATGAAGAATGGGAACTCGATTACTTTTTTACAATGGTGAATGATAAATGTTGTTGTTTAATATGCCTTTCCTCGGTAGCCATTGCTGAAAAGGGTAATCTGGAGTGACATTTTTTTAGCTTTACATAACAAGTACCAAACAGATTATCCCCCAAATTCTGAACTGAGAAACATACAGTTAGGAATCTTAAAACTCAATTAACAAATCAGCAAAGTGTTTCTAAAAAGTCAAGGTTGAAGTCACAAGCAGTAACTACTGCATCATACAGTGTAAGCTATCTCTTACCAAAAAAAATGTAAACCATTTTCTGACGAGGAATTTGTAAAGGAAATTGTTTTTGAAATGCCACATTCACTTTTCAACAATTTTAAAGAACAAGAGTGAAGTTGTTGCTTCAATTCAAGATCTACAATGGTCCCGAAGCCCAGTGATGCGAGAAATTGATGAGTGGGAATGTAAAAGAGCAGTTATATACTGATATTAATAGATGCTCTTGTTTTTCCCTTCATTGTGATGAATCGACAGATATAAGTGATACATCATAATTAATTGTTTTCGTTCGTATGGTTTTTAAGGATTTTACATCTAAAGAAGAATTGTTGGGTATGATTTCTATGAAGGAAAGGACAAGACATATTCAAAGCCTTTAAAAACTTGCTCAATGATTTGAAATTACCACATTTTAAATTAGTCTCAATAACAACGGATGGCGCAGCTGCAATGATAGGTTGCAAAAATGGATTTATAGCCCAATGTCAAAATGAAGATGAATTTCCAGCTTTTGTGAGTTATCACTGCATAACTCACCAGCGAGTGTTAGCTAGCAAGACACTAAACACAAAAGAGGTAATGGACATAGCATTTAAAATTGTTAATTCAATTCGAGGAAGTTCCCTCAAACGGCGTCTCTTCCAACTGCAGCTCGATGTAGGCCAACCTGAATTATTACTACATACCGATGTGAGATGGCTAAGCAGATTTCTACACCGATTTTGTGATTTATTGCCTGAAGTTATAGATTTTCTTCACGAACAAGATGGAAACTGTGAAAATTTAAATGATGAAACTTGGATTAGTGGCTTTTAATAATTTTTTTTGTTGTTCTTTTTACGTAGGTAAATAAGCAGTTTATCTATATTTCAGTACAAGGTGTACTCAGTGAGCTATTGATAGATTAGCAAAACGTAAGTCATATTATTATTTCATGATAAAATTTCCTAGCCTAAAAGCAAAAACGCGAAAGTGAAATATTGAAATTCAATTATAAGCCATACTGTGCATTTTTATAACAACTTTTCCATATTTACGAACAAATAGTCTAACAGCTTATACATTGAAGTTGATAAAAAGATGAAATTGCATTTTAAGTTAGTAAAAATCTATTTTGAAAAAGTGTCGGAAAATCTAATTTTTTAGGTACCGCATGTACGGAATACTGCTATCAAAAGTTGGGTCTGGAAATTTATTTTCATCATGAGTCTATACCTCGAAAACTTTATAAGTGATTTAAAAAATGATATATTTGACTCATCTACCCATACCTCGCTGGAATGTACCTTATACTGAATCACTGTGTATAAACATAGTATGCATTTCACACCCCTTCTTCCCCCTTATACTACGGATATGACAACAAGTTGATCACGACACACTTTTAAGATAAAAAGTCGATCTTATATACAGAAAAGTTGGCCTCCCCTGATATATGAGAAGGCATGAGCGATCCACTGTGATTTTCTGAATCAGACCCTGTGCACTTCCACAGATGAGGCATCGGAAGACTCGTTTGATGCCAGTCGAGGCTGGTTGTCCCCGTTTTCAGGTATGGTGAGGCAGTAAGTTCGGATGTGAAGGCAGCTGAGGATTATCTCATAACATTTTCCGAACTGATAGAATCCAAAAAATACATCCCCCAGCAAGTCTTCAACTGCGACGAGACAGGGCTTTTCTGGAAGACGATGCTGAATAGGACTTACATAATGGCAGAGGAGAGGTTGATGCCAGGCCACAAACCCATGAAGGATAGACTAACTCTCGTACTGTGCGCCAATGCGAGTGGCGACTGTAAGATCAAGCCTCTGCTTGTATACCTTGAAGTCCCATAAGATTTTAAAAGCAAAACTGTAATTATGTGGAGGGCAAACCTGAAGGCATGGGTCACTAGACAGTTCTTTGTGCAGTGGGTAAACCTGGTTTTTGGCCCTTCTGCAAAGAAATATCTATAGGAAAACAACCTACCCATGCAAGCCCCTCCCATCCTCGAAAATGCTCCTGCTCACCCACTGAACCTCGAAGAGTTCAACTTTATAAAGGTTCTCTACCTACCACCCAACACCACTCCTATCCTGCAACCCATGGATCAGTAGATGATTTCTGATTTTGATAAGCTGTACACTAAGCACCTGTTCCGGCGCTGCTTTGAGGTGACAGAGAACACAAACTTCTAGAGTACTGGAAGGACCACTTTAACATCGTGATATGCCTCAGAATTATTGATCAGGCCAGGCTGGGTTTTACAACGAGGACCTTGACCCCTGCATGGAAGAAGCTGTGGCCTGAGGCTGTAGCCCAAAGTACCTTTGAAGAATTCAAACCCGAAGTGCTAGTGGAGGAGGAGATTGGGTCTCTGGGAAAATCCATGAGCCTGGTGGTGGATGAGAGAGAAGTGAACGAGCTAGTCGAGGAGCACTCGTAGGAACTGACGACTGAGGAGTTACAAGAGTTACAGTCGCAGCAGCATACGAAGATTCTGCAAGAAATTGGTTTTGAGGAGGAGCCAGAGGTGGAGGAGGTTATCTCTACAAGTGAGATGAGGGAGATCTTGCGAACATGGGAGAGAGTTTCACAGTCCCTGGAAAAGAAACACCCCAAAAAAGTTGCAACTGGTCGTGCATCAGAGCTATTTAATGACACTTGCCTAACTCATTTCTACAACAATCTGAAAGGGAGGAAGAAACAAACCTCCTTGGACAGGTTTGTTTTTAATCTGGCAAAAGGGGCGAAGACCAGTGAAGAAAAAAGCAGTAACTAAAAGTAAGCATACAGTAGCATTTAAGTTGTGTGTAAGTTGCATTTAAGCGACCAAATTACAAATACACTTTATAAAACCAGTTTATTTCTTTACGTTCTCTTTTATTATGTTTTTATACAATTTTTGTCATTTACTAATACATTTTTCTTATTCAAAAACACATAACAAGAACAACTGGGGTGGCATTTTGGGGGCTGGAACAGATTAATGGCATTTCAATTAATTTTAATAGGGAAAATTGGTTTGAGATACGAGCGAATTGACATACGAGCAAGGTTATGGAACGAATTAAACTCGTATCTCGAGGTATCACTGTACATGTTTATATTGAGGTTGCCTAACCCCAATTTTGTTGCTAATTTTTCATAAAAAAAGGCCCATTGCATTGAATGGTTGGACATGTGTCCACTATTTTAAAGCAAAGAATGTGCCCTGAAAGTTTCTTTTAAATCCGTTTCCCACAAACGTAAGATAAAAATGTCACTAAATGGTCATGTTGCAAAGATATCCTTTGAGATAATATATATTTGAGTTAGTAAGTAAAATTTGACACAATAATGTTAGAATTTTTAAGTTAATTTGATTTTACAGAAACCAGAGATAAGTTCTTAATTCAGATACACATTTCAAAATCACCCTAAGTAAATAGGCTGTAAATAATAATAATAATCTATTAATATAAAGCAGAAATTCTGTGGGTTTGTTTGTTTGTCTTGGATTGGAGTCCAAACCATTTGCCCGATGTGTCTAAAACTTTGCATACGTGTCCTCTGATATCAGGAAGGAAGTACTGTCACATTTTTATTCAAGAATTTTGCTGGGTTCGAACCAAGATCGCTCGGATAGATTTTCATAAGGAATACTTGTAAGCTTCACTTTTATCGGTTGCAGGCTTTATTTCTTTTGAAGAATTAAATTAGAAGGAATGGTCGTACAGAGTCGAGACAAACACCAAAAGAAAGAAAATTGAATAAAGATTCTTATTTTGGTCGTGGAATCCTACTTTTGATTAGAATTTGTGAGAATATTGGTAAAATATACAAAACTTTGGTGAAAATTCGAGGCTATAAACAACTCATCCCCCTGACGACTGATCCCATTGTTGAATCCAAGCTCATGTTTTATCCCGTAAAAAAAACTTGTGGACTTTAGGCCCATAAAACTGATGATTGAAGAGGTCGATATATTAAATGGATAATGAGGAATTTTCTGTAAGAAGGTAACCAGCAATTGCAGGTACGTAATTACAGTCAGGAGATTGTGTGTCTTCGATTTTAGTACAAACCGTTTGCCAGATTCGCGTCAAACTAAGCGTGTTTTCTGGAACCAGGAATGACGTACTGTCTCAATTTTATTTGATAATTTTGCTGGGTTCGAACCAGAATTTTTTTTGGTTATACAAAAGGTTATACCCACTCAGATGGGTTTCCATAAAGGATAAATCTAATCTTCATTTTAATCGGTAGCAGGCTATATTTCTTTTGAAGAGTAAAATAGAAAAATAGTCGTGCGGAGTCGAAACAAGAAGCAAGGAAATTAAATGAATATTCTAATTTTGATCTTGGAATTTTGTTTCCGAATTGAAATTTCAAGAATTTTGATAAAATACGCGTGAATTATCCAAAATTGTTGAGGTTGTAAACAGCCAATCCTCCTCACGATCAATGCGATTGTTGAGCCGAGCTCATGAATTTTCCTGTATAGTAAGAATAGCTTGGGATTTTAGACCTTATTCTAAAGGGAATTTCCGCATTGCACGACCGGCAACTTGAATTTAACCCTTTTGCTGCCAGCCCATTTCGGGTGGGATGTGCGAAGACTGCCAAGGCTATTTTACGGAATTTGCAAGATTTCAGATTTTAAATTATTTCAACTACTTAATTTTATTTAATATTTCTAGATTTTTTCCCAATGATAAATATATGTATGGGGCTTAGAACCATTGATGGATTGTGGGGGTTGGCTTTAACTTTCATAAAGAATAATAATAAAACTATAATTATTATATATATAAGAAATCAAAATCCTCTGTTGATATCACATTATAATATATAAAAAATTATTTACATGGAATGAAATAGTATTATTTTTTTATGCTCTTTGGTTTTCTCACCCGTGGTACAATTTTTTAGTGATCAATTTATTTTTGCCAGAGATATAAAATATTTTATCTGACTCTACACTCACGGTCTCTTCAGGTGACCCTCTTATGCTTATCGAAAGATTCACCATGAAGGCCTTTTTGCGTTTTCCAGACACAGTTCTGGATCTTTTTCTTTGTTCTCTTTCCTATTTACCTCTTAAATTGCACACGCAACAATCCTTTTCTGTTTTATATGGCAATTTTATAAGTTTTTTGAGACCATTTGTCACTGATGATCCAGGTTGCATAACTTTGTTTTGCTTCTCTTGAAGCCATTCGCTGCCTAGTTCCTCAATGCTGATAGTACATTGTTGCCTGGAAAAAAGCCTTTTTCCATGTGTCAAGTTTTCTTTGTATAGTATATAAGAATTCAGTTCCATATTTTATAGGCTTTATTTTGGCAAAAAAATCATATCCTGATTCCCCCGGCTGATGTAGGTTTTTCGCGTCAGCTATATGAAGGAATTTCAAGATCAATTGGAATCGATTTCTAGGAAACATCTCATGAAACCATCTGATGTATTGTGATTTTCGAGTGAACCAATAAGATTCAATCGTTGACCTTCTAATTAGGCCCATGTTCAAGATGCAAGCGATGAAAGCATTTAGTTCGGCAACAGTTATTTTTTTCAATTTTTTGCACGAGCATTCGGAGTAAGTCGCCCATCACCACTGAGAAATTGTCGAGCGTATGCATTTGTTTCCTGAACAATATCATTCAATATAGCATACGTAAAAAATAAACGAAAGTATTGGATTGGTGGTGCATCACTTTGAGGAGTATGTTTTGGTCCTGGCGTCTCTAGAAACTCAATGGGTATCGTCGGGGGGTTATCACCATTCAGTCTCACTTCGACCCACACGCTTTTGTCAGGATCAGTATTTCTATCCTCTTCTTGTTCGGACCCATATGAGTCATCTGAGGAAGAAGAGATTCTACTTTGTCCCTGAACCTGACGAAACGAAACGAAAACGAAAGATTCTTCACTGCTAGAAGAAGAAATCTCTTCATCGGAGATTTCTGATGGCAAATCCGTGTTATCATCAATGAAGAGCGCACCTTCAATATCCTTACTTTTCATACACTTTGACATTGGTCACAGGGACAACCCTAAAATAAATGTTCGTAGTTGTATCAAAATGAAAAATTATAAATCGTAAATTACTGTATCTACTCGTCCAACACAAAACTTGATCGAAGAAAGGGGATTCATAGTTCAGGAAAACTAATTTACTTGAATTCGTAAAACGAAATCATTTTTCCAAAAGGTTGCAGTCATGTAGGAATTGAAGACCACAGGTTTTTCACCAATTCTTAGTACAATAAGACGTCATGAAAGGTCAAACAAATAAATAATATTGAAAAAGACGGTAAACAGCAAGGTCACTAATATAAATGCAGGAAAATACCTGAAAACGTAATGAAAGATAATAAAAAACGGAAAACACGTATTTTATCATTATGTAAAATTGTAAGATAGGTATATCATTCATTAACAATTACTTACTCAATATTAGAAGAATATTTGCTAATCTCCCTGGACACTGACACACGAGTAAAATTACTAAGAGCCACAGAGGAAACAGAGTCCAGCGTGAGCACTGACCAGCACGAAATATGGTACGCTACTGGCCCGAGGGGAACGAAGAACACAGGCGAGGCCAGTCTCCGGCGAGACAAGCATATATTGTAAGCATACCGTGAACAATCAGCATATATTGTAAGGATATTTTGAAGCCATCTTAGTAAGCTGCAGATATAAAGCACGTCCCGATAAACCAGACGAGAGGCGTCATACGAGACTAGAGAAATATACCGTATGTGAAAAAGTAAAACAAAGCAAAAATGACTGGCCAAAAAAGAATATTTGCTTATCTAACTGGAAACTAACACTCTAAAATAAATACGAAGAGCCGCTAAGAAAAGGTCCAGCGCGACCTCTGTCAAACACGAAAAATGAAATTGGGCAGTATGATGCTTGCTCAAGGGTAACGAAAAAATACGGGCGAACTTAAGAGGTAAAAAAACAGTAAACAATCTACATATATTACAAGGACAAGGTGAAACCAACTTAAATCGCAGCAGAAATAAAGCACACGCGTGTAAATGAGACGGCAGCCGGTGAAAAGGCCACAATCACAAAATAATTAAAGTCAAAAAAGTTGGGCCGATATATCGGCCCGTGGCAGTTTTCGCACATCTAGCGAGGGCCGATATATCGGCCCGCTGGCAGTAAAAGGGTTAATCTACTTCTATATTCCCCGTTGAGAATCAACGGGCGCTTCAGCTAGTAATAATAATAAATCGTCTTTATTTGGGCAAAATAGAGACTTAAAAGTCTCTTCTTCCATCTAACCCATCGTCATTAATTAGTAAATAAGAAGTAGAAATAATTAGAAGAATTGTGGATGTAAAAAACCTAAGAGATTCTTAGGAAAAAAAATCCACTGCAGGAAAACACCCACAAGGAAGGGGGGTGTGAAAAACCTGCACAAACCTACCGATAGTAATAGCTAAGAGATAAGAAAAGAGAAAAACATTCAAAAATAAATAAATACACTACCAATAAGTACTTACATGCGATACATAAATAAGAATCAGTTCACATTAAAAAATATAGCAAAATACAAAATAACATAAAAAAAATATAGAAACACAAGGAAAACATACATTATGAGGAAAAATAAAAGAATATTATAAAAAAACAGTATCAAAATAATGCATACAGTGTGTACAAGTCAAAATTTTATAAAATTTTGACTAGTTTGTAAATCACCAAATATGTAAGTATTAGTCAGATAAATAATTCATGCATATTACTAATGGGTAGAGTCTGGAATAATTCGCTATCGCGAAAAATTCGTGTTAAGTCGCAAATTTGGCATGAAAACTCAAATTTTGCTGTAAATTGCGAATTTTACGTTAAAATGTGAAATTGGCATAAAAAAAGAGTTGCTTATTTCAAAGAACTACTTTCTCATTCTCTTGCATCCTTCCACTGGTTTTTTCAAAATCTGCAGTTCAAGAGGAATATATAGAAAATTGGCAAATCATCGTTAGATTTTTCAGAGCAGACTTTTATGTGGAAGGAAACCCCTGCAAGCGGAAGTGTATGCAGAGTGAGGAGAGACTTTTGATTATTCTTTCGGCTGACTTCACAGCCTTTGTTTCCACCTTCCCACTTTACTGATCACAGTTATTTTCTTGTATTTAGCTCTTTTGTTACTGCTAAGTTTAGTTGATTTTGCTATTAAATTTTCATTTTTGCAGTTAATATGGATGTCCATCTATTCTGTAGATAGGAAATATAAAAATCATTCGTAGGCTGTGAACATTTTTATAACATCGTATGCAAAAGGAAGTGGCTGGGGCAATTAGCATTCCCCTTAAAAGTATTCAGGATTGAGTAAAAGCAGCAAAGTGGGAACCCGCCAAAATGAATACCATAAAATTTGACAAAATATATTACCTTTTTCGTAATTTCACTCATGTATCTGATCATGTTTTAATAAAAGCTTGTTTATATTTTATCCTTTAACAATCGGAGATGATGCAGTTATTTTAGATAAAGCAATACTTAATGCGCTAAGTTGGTTCTCCTTATTGGTAACTCCTCCGGGCATCCCCTTTTTCTTTAGAACTTCTCCCTTCCTTTGTATTCCCTTCTCTCGCCGGAAAGGTTGGCGAATTCAGTGACCGCGAAGTTTTACTAGGAATATAAATAGCGCTGACTTTGTCTACATAATTAAAGCTGTTATATTTCACTCATTGATAACTTCGGTGATATTTTGGCAGTGGGGATTGATTAAGTAGTTTCATCTGTAGATATTCAAATGCATCGTGAGTGCTACTCTTAATATTTTACTTCTCCAAAGAAATAAATCGTTTCACGCAGGGAAAATATTTTGAAAAAAGTCTAAATCAAAACTAAGTGCGAAAGATAGGGCCTTTCAGTACAAAAGTCAAGGATTTTACAGCACTGACAGAAGTACTGTTATGTGCAAATTTTGCAACTGCCAAGTCTCTTGGGAAAGAAAAGATTCATTTTAAGAAACATTTGAAATCCCCAAAACATGTTTCTGCCAAAGGTTCGGCCAACGAGAGCAAGAAATCACAGTCTTCAATCGCTACTTGTTTTAACAGTGTAGAGATCAAGAAAAAAGCCACTGAGTACTTTGGGAAGCGCATCACGGAAACATTTCTGATGGCAAACATACCATTGGAAAAAATTGGAAATTAGCATGTACAACGATTCTTAGGAGAATTCATTGAAGGTAAATATCATTATAAAGCTATTTTCTCAATGCCATTATGATTCCCAGTATGTAAAATAATTTCTATTACCAGCTCTGTTGCAAAAAAAAATTCATAATATTCTAGTATTTGCTTGGCTTCCTTGTGATTTTAAATTATTTACACTTGTTATTTTAGGTGCTGGTGATATCCCTTGTACCAAAATTTTATCAGAAAATTTTCTTCCAGCCGTAAAACTAGAGAGAGAAGCTGCTTTAAAAATTAAACTTAAGGACAAACTCTTAGCTCTGTTCTGTGATGAAACTACGGACATAAGAGGTCAATGCATTTTTGCCATCTTATTTAAAATTATTGAAGGTGCTGGTAGAGTTGAAATAGTCATTGGAGATGTTCATACTCTGGCATTTGCTTGTGGAAAAACATGCTCAAGGTCTATATTGGAAACATTGAAAAAATATGACATTAAGTTTGATAATGTTGAGGCCTTGGTGTCAGACTCTGCTAGATATATGGTTAAATGCTTCCATACTTTGAAAAGCATTCTTTCCGATGATGTTCTTATCATTCAATGTTGGGCGCACAAGCTAAATTTAGTGATAAATGTGCTTGGAAAGCAATTGCCACAGCTACAAAATGCTACTTCTAAAATAAAATCTGCATTTCTGAATACCCACAAGAGAAAACATCTGTTCATAAAATATCTTGATGATCAATATCCTGGTAAAAGTGTTTCTCTTTTTCCACTACCAGTTTTAACTAGATGGTCATCATGGTTTGAGTCTGTGTTTTACACAGCTGATCATTTGCATGCCATAGTGGAATTTATGGAAACAGAGGAAATGCATAGTGTCAGCAATGCTGCTTTTGACTACATCATAAATGCAAGTGAAGAACTCCTACTAACTGTCCAAACAGAGGCAAAATTTGTTGTGGAAGTTGGTAGAGACATAGTAGATTTAATCAAAACATTAGAGGGATCATACTACCCTTGCAGCCACACACTTCATGGTAACCTTAGGAAAATTGAACATTCCTTACAAATAACAAAAGATATGCTAAAAAAAAAAGGTTTGCTGGAGTCCTGTGGACATGTTCTCTTACAGCCAAGGTAAATGCAGTGTTAGTGAATGCAGCATCACATGCATACACAAAGCTGGTTTCATTAATATCAAGTGACCCAGCTAAAGACTTTTATAAAAGAGTGAATGTTTTTGATCCTTGTGAAATTGTGTGTGCTGATGTTACTAAGCAATTATGTTCAAAAGTAGAAAAAAAAACTGTTTTTGTTCTCAAAAATGGATGAGAATGTATTACTCCAAGGGTTCAAAGAATTACAGACTTCGGTTAAAAAACAGCTAGCAGAAGGAGGACAAGTGGATATTGTTGTAATTTTGGAAGGCCTTTCTGTGAAGTATCCTGAATTTGCAAAGGCTGCTCTCAAAACAATATGGATGCCATGTGCTAATGCAGACTGCGAAAGATTTATTTTCATTGTATAGTGATGTTTTAACAGATATATGTCATAATTTAAAACAAGAAAACTTGGAATTACTCTCTGAAATGTACTTTGAGAGGTAAAATGTCAGCTTTAACATAATAGTAATGATTTAAAATGTTTATTTCTAGGTTTATAAATTTTTTAAATCATTTACCAATTTATTTTATATGTATTTACAAGGTTACTGTAACCATTTATGATATCTCTTTCACTACCATCACATGAAACTCAGGCAATACTAATATAAGTTCTGAGAGGACATGTACCAATGTACATCTATGTTCCATAACCACTTTTGGTTATTTATTGTAGGTTATTTGTAATTATTTTAAAATTAAACATGTGGATGACATATAATACAATCATTGTTGCATAATAACTATGTAATTTAATGATATTTAGTATTTAAATTCATTGAAATGACAAAAGGATATGTTAGGATACCAAAAAGCATGATTTTAAAGCACCAATTGGAAAGCACCGCTTCTGCTTTTTCAAACACCGAAAATTTCCAGTCTCTACTAAAGGGTTATCTTATGAACTAGGCAAAATATAAATTGAATAAATACCTGTTTATATTCCACGTTAATCAACTGAGAGCCACAGTCACATACGGATTCATCGACAGTGACCTTTTGAGCATCCTCAAACAGGTGGATGATCACATCGCACCTAATAGCGAGAGAATCAAATTAATCAATCTGAGGATTGTGAGGTTGTGTTTCATTCAGAGGGCCAACTTACTTGTTGCACGTCAACTTCCACTTGGGAGCAGACGAGGGATCCAGAGTTAAAACACCACCTTCACATTCAATGCAGGCACAAACACCATTGCTGTTAAGACCATGAGGACACGTAGGATGAGTGCAGGAATTGCACCCTTGCCCTTTCCTCATATCCCTCAAAAAAAAAAAAAAAAATACAAAACCTCTTAAAATCATAAATTTTTTTTCTTTGGAATAATTTTATCTATGTGATTACTTATGTATATACTATGAAAGAGATCAATGGTTCTGCAAGGGAAAAATGGTCCATCAAATTATGTCAAAATTTTTCCTATAATTATACAAAAGATCACTAAACTAAACTATTGAAGCTTCAGGGAAAAATCCGTAGTGATACAATAATATTGGTTAATAGCGTGATTATATCATGCGTTTGTAAGGTTATAGATAAAATTATATCAGATCACATTCATGCATTTTGGAATGAAAATGACAGGCAGCAGTAATGATTCAAATCCCATCTCCTAGGTCTCATTAAAGAGGATTCAAAAACTTTCCTTATCAAGAATTATTATCCACTTGAATAAATCAAAGCATAATACAAAACACACATCCATTACTCATCTTGTGTTATCAAGGAGATAAAATGAAAACAACAACTTTCATCTGTTTAAAAATAGATATTAGCATCTATTTATTTGTTTATATTTTCCGAATAAATTTCCATTTATTGGACAATTCCAGCAGGAGACTTAAATAATAACAATGGGCAAACACACACACCCAACCCAACCCAACCCTAACCAGAAAATAGGGTCAAAAAACGTTAAATTGGGTAAAAAAATCTAGTGCAGGAAGAATTTTTACAACGTAGAATGCAGAAAAATGTAGAATGTGAAAAAATGCAGAATGCAGAATTGCTAATTTTAATAAGGAATGAATCAGGACCTCAAAAAATAAACGTTAAATGTGAAAACATTAAATCTGGATCCAACTGTATTTAAGTTTCTAAGTCAGTATCTCTTTTCCACCCTAAAATATTTACCACAAGATGTTGCTTCATTAAGTAAAACTTAAAACAAGTAAGCCTAAATATCGACTTAGCTGTTATTTAGTTCATATTTCAGTAACTATCACAAGTTTTACTTTGGGTTCAATTGAACCAGATGTACTGAATGTAACATTAGTTGGGGAATGTCTGTATATTCCTAGAAAATAAACCATTTGGAAATCAACCACATTGACGACATTTTATTTGGAGTTTTTTTAACATTCCATTAATCAGATTAAGGTGGTTAATGAAAACATGTTCCAGAATATATCTCTAAAATAAATATGGTGACAAGCCAAGATAGTGACGGTTGCCAGTAGACCTAAATCTACTGACACATCTTCATGAGAACAATACCTGACATCCACTGAAAAAGAGATGGGCCCAGGGATCTTTTGTCAAACAGATTTTACAGACAACCCACCAAATTTCCTGAGTTTTCATTAAGAACAAATTTCTCTGGGTATTCCAGGATTTTCAGGTTTTTGGACACCAGTAATAGAAATATGGACCTTAGCTGAGAGCATTTGCAGACTGTGTCATCTACAGCAGCCCCTCAAGGAAGAGTGCGACAGAGAATGCAAACTTGCTAAAATCTACTCACAGTAAAATATATTTTGTTAGAAAAATCACAACTCACCTGAAAGGAGGATGATTGTAGCAGTAAGGACAAAAAGGATAACTCTTGCCTTTGGTGCCCATCGACCAAGACAGTAGCTCAAACTCATCCAGTGGACACTTGAGCTCCTTGTAAGGTCTTATGTTCCCATTTTGAGGGAGATTGTACGTCTCGTCACAGTGAGAGCAAAGAAGCCTCATTGGTTTCATTTGGATGAATTTCATGTAACGGCGACACATACCACACCTAGAGGAAATATATATAATAATAATTTTTATTTCGGGTTTTACCCCATTTACAGTTTAAGAATCATAAAATATGGCAAAATTAAAATTACAATAGATGCGGCACAATTTAAGAACTTATTATACACATATGCAATTATTGAGATATAATTGATACATGCAAGAAAATTCCAATAAAATATGTACGTAAACATTGAAAACAAAATACAGATAAGTATAAAGAAGTAACATTAGTTGTAAAAAGCTATTGACAAATATAAAATTTTTACAAAGCAATTTAGTATATGATGCGCACAAAATTATTTTACAGAATGTGTATATATATATCTATTATACGAGTAAAATGTTGCTTGCATACTGCAAGCAGATCGACAACACTAATTTTATATCGGCATCATATCGGGACGGGCCTAAAAAGAGAAAAAAAAAAGAATTCTTAAAATTTGCTGCAATTTCATCGTCTGGCATCGAACCCGTGTCTTACTGGTAAACTTACTATGCAGCACAATAGAATATCACCATCTCTAACTATGTGTGAAAATTCAACCAAAAATATTTGCTACAACTGCCTCAAACTACGTTCTACTTTTTAATAATGTAAATGGCTCTCGGGACTCGAACCAAGGACGATCTTGGAAATTTAAAAAATGTTTCTGAAAGTTATTAATGATCTCAATCCATATGCCAAATTTCAAGTTTTTATATTATTGGAAAAGGTTTCAAAATAATTCCTAAAAATCGGATCAACTTCTGATTGCAGAGACACCTGGTGTCGAACCCAGGACACATTGATAGCTATGAATGCATAGTTTGATTTGATAAGACTGGTTCTTCTGACACGCTAAGTTTTAAGTCGATAGCATGCCGGGAAGTACCTAAAATTTGTTTCCGTTATCTCCATAAGAAATGCATTGAGAAATGTAAATGGCGCCCTGGGATCGAACCAAGGACCATCAGCGAATATGTAAAATTTTATTATGAAATATATTTATAATCTCCAACTCCATGCCGAATTTCAAGTTTCCATGCCATCGGGAAGGGGTCCAAAAAAAATCTTAAAAATCGCCACAATACATTTTAAACGGCCGATTTTTGCCTCAACCTAGCATCGAACCCAGGATATTTTCCGTAAAACTCATTTATGTTTTCGATAGATCATCACCATATATAAAGGCTCCTAGATTTTCGATTCTCTACCTATCCCGGAAGTATTTTTTAAAAATTCCCGAATATCAAAGCAATGCATTTAAACGGGAAAAATCGAGACTTTGGGGCCCTCTGGAATCGAACCCATGACACTGAGGTGCAAAATCGCAATTTTTCTGGCGGTTACACTCTATGGCCAATATGTCGTAAAAATTTCAAGTCAATGACGCTTATGGTTTGGCCTGTGAGTTTGTATCCTCTCTATATATATATATATATATATATATACGAGTAAAATGTAGCTTGCATACTGCAAGCTCATCGATAACACTAATTTTAAATCGGCATCATATCGGGAAGGCCGTCAAAAGAATAAAAAATGGATTGAAAATATTCTGATTATTCGCTGCAATTTATTCGTCCGGCTTCAAACCCTGTTAATGTGGTCTGGCATCGAACCCAGGAATATTACGATCTTCTGAAAACTGTTTTCTTAAACCAGTTTTAACCATAAATCTTCCATCCAAATACGAACTTCCTAACATTTCAATAAGTGCATCAAAAAAATAATGAAATACAAACCCTATGTATTTTAAACGGGAGACATATTTACCGCCCGACATCGAACCCGGGACTTTCTGGTGAAACTTCCTATGCAACATAATAGAAGATATTATTCTTTAACTATGTGCGAAAATTCAAGCAGAAATATTGCCTGCAACTGCCTCAATCGAAGTTTTACCTTTCCCTTATATTCCTTATGAGAGAAATGTTAATGTGCTCTGGCATCGAACCCAGGAATAGTACGGTGTTATGAACATTTTTTTCTGAAACTAATTCTTACCTTACACTTTCCGGCTAAGCACGAACTTCCTATTTTTTCGAGAAGTGCATCAAAAAAAATATTGAAAAACAGCTCCCATGTATTTTAAAGGGCAGATCTTTGCATCGTCCTAGCATCGAACCCAGGATATTTTTTGTGAAAGTCATTGATGTTTTCGAAAGTCTAAGACCATAAATATAGGCACCTTGAGTTTTATTTCTCTACCTTTCCGGAAACTATTTTTTTTAAATTCCCGAAAATCACGGCAATGCATTTAAACGGGAAAAATCGGGACCTTGGGGCCCTCTGGAATCGAACCTATGGCACTGAGGATCAAAGTCGCTTTTTTCCTGGGGGTTATACGTTATGGCCAATATGTCATAAAAATTTCAGATCCATGACTCTTGTAGTTTAGCCTGTGAATTTGTATCCTATCTATATAGCTATATATATGAATGAATCCGGAGAAGCATCTATATATAATAGATACGAGTAAAATGTAGCTTGCATACTGCAAGCAGATCGACAACACTAGTTTTATGTCGGCATGATATCGGGAAGGCCGTCAAAAGAAAAAAAATGGATTGAAAATATTCTGATTATTCGCTGCAATTTACTCGTCCGGCATCGAACCCGGGTCTTCCTGGTGATACATACTATGCAGCACAATAGAAGATCACCATCTCTAACTATCAGTGAAAATTCAAGCAGAAATATTATCTGCAACTGCCTCAAACGACGTCCTAATTTTCCCTTATATTTCTTATGAGAGAAATGTTAATGTGCTCTGGCATCGAACCCAGGAATAGTTCGGTCTTCTGAAAACTGTTTTCTTAAACCAGTTATAACCATACACTTTCAATCCAAGCACGAACTTCCTATTATTTGGATAAGTACATCAAAAAAATAATGAAATACTAAACCGATGTATTTTAAACGGGAGACATATTTACCGCCCGGCATCGAACCCGGGTCTTTCTGATAAAACTTCCTATGCAACATAATAGAAGATATTATTCTTTAACTATGTGCGAAAATTCAAGCAGAAATTTTGGCTGCAACTGCCTCAATCGAAGTCTTACTTTTCCCTTATATTCCTTATGAGAGAAATGTTAATGTGCTCTGGCATCGAACCCAGGAATAGTACGGTCTTATGAAAATTTTTTTCTTAAACCAATTGTTACCTTACACTTTCCAGCTAAGCACGAACTTCCTATTATTTCGAGAAATGCAAAAAAAAAATAATGAAAAACAGCTCCCATGTATTTTAAAGGGCAGATCTTTGCATCGTCCTAGCATCGAACCCAGGATAGTTTTTGTGAAAGTCAGGGATGTTTTCATAAGTCCAAGACCATAAATATAGGCTCCTTGAGTTTTATTTCTCTACCTATCCGGAAAGTATTTTTTAAAAATTCCCGAAAATCACGGCAACGCATTTAAACGGGAAAAATCGGGACTTTGTGGCCCTCTGGAATCGAACCTATGACACTGAGGATCAAAGTCGCTTTTTTCCTGGGGGTTTCACGTTATGGCCAATATGTCATAAAAATTTCAGATCAATGACGCTTGTAGTTTAGGCTGTGAATTTGTATCCTATCTATATAGCTATATAGCTATATATATGAATGAATCCGGAGAAGCATCTATATATATATATATATATATATATACGAGTAAAATGTTGCTTGCATACTGCAAGCAGATCGACAACACTAATTTCATATCGGGATCATATCGGGACGGACCTAATTAGGAAGAAAAAAGGATTGAAAATATTCTTAAAATTCGCTTCTATTTAAGCGTCTGGCATCAAACCTGGGTCTTCCTGGTGAACTTACTATGCAGCACAATAGAAGATCACTATCTCTAAAATTGTGTGAAAATTCAAGCAGAAATATTGGCTGCAACTGCCTCAAAAGACGCTCTAATGTTCACGAATGTAAACGGCTCTCAGGATTCGAACCAAGCACGATCACGGATATATAAAATATGTTTCTGAAAGTTATATATGATCTCTATCTACATGCCGAATTTCAAGTTTCTATATTATTGGGAAAGGTTTCAAAATAATTCCTAAAAATCGGATCAACTTCTGATTGCAGAGACACCTGGTGTCGAACCCAGTAAATATTGTAAGCTGTGTATGCACAGTTTGATTTGTAAAGACTTGTTCTTCTATCATGCAAAGTTTGAAGTCGATAGCATGCCAGGAAGTACCTAAATTTTTTTTCCGTTATCTCCGTAAGAAATGCATTGAGAAGTGCAAATGGCCCTCTGGGATCGAACCAAGGACCATCAGGGAACATGTAAAATTTTATTATGAAACATATTTACGATATCTATTAACCTGCTGAGTTTCAAGTATCTATGTTATCGGGAAAGGATTCAAAAAAAATATTCAAAATCGCCTCAATGCATTTTAAACGGCCGATTTTTGCCCCAACCTAGCATCGAACCATGGACAATATTCGAAGATGTCTTTCTGATTTACGTTGGAATTGCACGGCTTCTAGCGATCCCTCGAATTTCAACTCTCTCCTTTTACGGGAAGTGCCTCAAAAAAATTTTCGAAAATCCCCGCCATGTAATCTTACGGGGAAAATCGCGACTTTGGGGCCTTCTGGAATCGAACCCATGACACCGAGGTTCAAAGTCGGCTTTTTCCTGGAGGTTACACGTCATGGCCATAACGTCGTAAAAATTTCAAGTCAATGACGCTTTTGGTTTAGCCTGTGAATTTGTATCCTATCTGGGTATCTGGGTATCTGGGTATATATATGAATGAATCCGGAGAAGCATCTATATATAATAGATATATATGGATACATGAATGAATCCGGAGAAGCATCTATATATCTATCTATTATATATAGATGCTTCTCCGGATTCATTCATGTATATACCTATATAGATAGATAGATAGATAGGATACTAATTCACAGCCTAAACCACCAGCGTGATTGACTTGAAATTTTTACGACGTATTGGCCATAACGTGTAACTGCCAGAAAAATTGTGATTTTGATCCTCAGTGTCATTGGTTCGATTCCAGAGGGCCCCAAAGTCGCGTTTTTCTCCATAAGAATACATGGCGGGGATTTTCGAAAATTTTTTTGAGGCACTTCCCGGGGAGAGAAAGAGTTGAAACTCGAGGGATCGCTAGAAGCCCTGCGTATCCAACGAAAATCAGAAAAACATCTTAGAATATAGTCCATGGTTCGATGCTTGGTCGGGGCAAAAATCGGCCGTTTAAAAAGCATTACGGCGATTTTGAAGATTTTTTTTGGATCCTTTCCCGATAACATGGATATTCGAAACTCGGCACGTGGATAGATATCATGAATATACTTCATAATCAAATTTTACATGTTCACTGATGGTCCTTGGTTCGATCCCAGAGGGCCATTTGCACTTCTCAATGCATTTCTTACGGAGACAACGGAAACAAAATTTAGGTACTTTCCGACATGCTATCAACTTCAAACTTTGCTTGATACAAGAGTAAGTCTTTACAAATCAAACTCTGCATTCACAGCTTGCAATACGTCCTGGGTTCGACACCAGGTGTCTCTGAAATCAGAATTTGATCCGATTTTTAGGAATTATTTTGAAACCTTTCCCACTAAAATAGAAACTTGAAATTCGGCATATAGATAGAGATCATAAATATCTATCAGAAACATATTTTAGAATTCCACGATCGTCCTTGGTTCGAATCCCGAGAGGCATTAACATTCGTGAAAATTAGAACGTTTTTTGAGGCAGTTATAGCCAATATTTCTGCTTGAATTTTCACACATAGTTAGAGATGGTGATCTTCTATTGTGTTTCATACTAGGTTTACCAGTAAGACCCGGGTTCGATGCCAGACGATGAAATTTCAGCGAATTTTAAGAAAAAATAAAATCCTTTTTTTTTTCTTTTAAAGTCCGTCCCGATATGATGCCGATATGAAATTAGTATTGCCGATCTGCTTGCAGTATGCAAGCTACATTTTACTCGTAATAGATATAGACGTTTCTCCGGATATACCTATATATATACGAGTAAAATGTTGCTTGCATACTGCAAGCAGATCGACAACACTATTTTCATGTCGGCATCCTTAAAGGACGGCCATCAAAAGAAAAAAATGGATTGAAATTTTTCTTAAAATTCGCTGAAATTCCATCGTCTGGCATTGAACCCAGGTCTTTACTGTGTACTTACTATGCAGGAAAATAGAACATCACCATCTCTAACTATGTGTGAAAATTCAAGCAGAAATATGGGCTACAACTTCCTCAAAAGACGTTCTAATTTTCATGAATTTAAATGGCTCTCTGGATTCGAACCAAGGACGATCTTGGAAATCTAAAAAATGTTTCTGAAAGTTATTAATGATCTCTATCTATATGCCAAATTTGAAGTTTCTATATTATTGGCAATAGTTTCAAAATAATTCCTAAAAATCGGATCAACTTCTGATTGCAGAGACACCTGGTGTCGAACCCAGGACTTATTGATAACTGTGATTGCACTGTTTGATTTGTATGGACTTGATCTTTCTATATGCAAGGTTTGAAGTTGATATCGGGCCGGGAAGTACCTAAATTTCGTCTCCGTTATCTCCGTAAGAAAAGCATTGAGGAATTTTAATGTCCCTCTGGGATCGAACCAAGGACCATCAGCGAATATGTAAAATTTGATTATGAAATACTTTAATGGTATCTAACGTCATACAGAATTTCAAGTTTCTATGCCATCGTAAAAGGGTCCAAAAAAAATCTTTAAAATCGCCACAATGCATTTTAAACGGCCGATTTTTGCCCCGACCTAGCATCGAACCAAGGATAATATTCGTAGATGTCTTTATGGATTCCTTTAGATATGCACGTTATCTAGCGGTCCCTTGAATTTCAACTCTCTCCTTTTCCCGGAAGTGCCTCAAAAAAATTTTCGAAAATCCCCGCCATGTATTCTTATGGACAAAATCACGACTTTAAGGTCTTCTGGAATCGAACCCATGGCACCGAGGTTCAATGTCGGCTTTTTCCTGGAGGTTACACGTTATGGCCAATATGTCGTAAAAATTTCAAGGCATTGGCACTTGTGGAACATGGTTAGAATTTTGATCCCCTATATATAACTTATATCTATTATATATAGATGCTTCTCCGGATTCATTCATGTATCCATATATATATTCATATATATATATATATAGAGAGGATACAAACTCACAGGCCAAACCACAAGCGTCATTGACTTGAAATTTTTACGACATATTGGCCATAGAGTGTAACCGCCAGAAAAATTGCGATTTTGATCCTCAGTGTCATGGGTTCGATGCCAGGGGGCTCCAAAGTCCCGATTTTTCCCGTTTAAATGCATTGCTTTGATTTTCGGGAATTTTTAAAAAATACTTCCGGGATAGGTAGAGAATCGAAAATTTCGGAGCCTTTATATATGGTCATGATCTATCGAAAACATAAATGAGTTTAACGGAAAATATCCTGGGTTCGATGCTAGGTCGAGGCAAAAATCGGCCGTTTAAAATGTATTGTGGCGATTTTTAAGATTTTTTTTGGACCCCTTCCCGATGGCATGGAAACTTGAAATTCGGCATGGAGTTGGAGATTATAAATATATTTCATAATCAAATTTAACATATTCGCTGATGGTCCTTGGTTCGATCCCAGGGCGCCATTTACATTTCTCAATGCATTTCTTATGGAGATAACGGAAACAAATTTTAGGTACTTCCCGGCATGCTATCGACTTAAAACTTAGCGTGGTAGAAGAACCAGTCTTAACAATTCAAACTATTCATTCATAGCTATCAATGTGTCCTGGGTTCGACACCAGGTGTCTCTGCAATCAGAAGTTGATCCGATTTTTAGGAATTATTTTGAAACCTTTCCCAAAAATATAGAAACTTGAAATTTAGCATATGGATTGAGATCATTAATAAATTTCAGAAACATTTTTTAAATTTCCAAGATCGTCCTTGGTTCAAGTCCCGAGAGCCATTTACATTCGTGAACATTAGAGCGTCTTTTGAGGCAGTTGTAGCCAATATTTCTGCTTGAATTTTCACACATAGTTAGAGATGGTGATCTTCTATTGTGCTACATAGTAAGTTCACCAGTAAGATCCGGGTTCGATGCCAGACAATGAAATTTCAGCAAATTTTAAGGAAAATTTCAATCCTTTTTTTTTCTTTTGAGGACATTCCCGATATGATGCCGATATGAAATTAGTATTGCCGATCTGCTTGCAGTATGCAAGCTACATTTTACTCGTATATATATATATATAGGTATATCCGGAGAAGCGTCTATATATAATAGATAAGATATATATATATAGGGGATCAAAATTCTAACCATGTTCCATAAGTGCCAGTGCTTTGAAATTTTTACCACGTTATGGCCACGACGTGTAACCTCCAGGAAAAAGCTGACTTTGAACCTCGGTGTCATGGGTTCGATTCCAGAAGGCCCCAAAGTCGTGATTTTCCCCATAAGATTACATGGCGGGGATTTTCGAAAATTTTTTTGAGGCACTTCCCGGAAAAGGAGAGAGTTTAAACTCGAGGGACCGCTAGATGCCGTGCATAGCCAACGAAAATCGGAAAGACATCTTCGAATATTGTCCTTGGTTCGATGCTCTGCCGGGGCAAAAATCGGCCGTTTAAATTGCACTGTGGCAATTTTTAAGATTTTTTTTGGACCCTTTTCCGATGGCATAGAAACTTGAAATTCAGTATGAGGTTAGATATCATAAAAATATATCCTAATCGAATTTTACATATTCGCTGATGGTCCTTGGTTCGATCCCAGAGGGACATTTACATTCCTCAATGCATTTCTTACGGAGATAACGGGAATAAATTTTAGGTACTTCCCGGCATGATATCGATTTCAAACTTTGCATATAGAAAGATCAAGTTCATACAAATCTAACAGTCCATTCACAGCTACCAATGTGTCCTGGGTTCGACACCAGGTGTCTCTGCAATCAGAAGTTGATCCGATTTTTAGGAATTATTTTGAAACCTTTCCCAATAATATAGAAACTTCAAATTCGGCATATAGATAGAAATCATAAATAACTTTCAGAAACAATTTATAGATTTCCAAGATCGTCCTTGGTTCGAATCCACAGAGCCATTTAAATTCGTGAAAATTAGAACGTCTTTTGAGGCAATAGTAGCCCATATTTCTGCTTAAATTTTCACACTTAGTTAGAGATGGTTATGTTCTATTCTGCTGCATAGTAAGTTCACAGTAAAGACCCGGGTTCGATGCCAGACGATGGAATTTCTGCGAATTTTAAGAAAAATTTCAATCCATTTTTTTCTTTTGATGGCCGTCCCGATATGATGCCGACATGAAAATAGTGTTGTCGATCTGCTTGCAGTATGCAAGCAACATTTTACTCGTATAATCATACGAGTAAAATGTAGCTTGCATACTGCAAGCAGATCGAAAACACTGATTTCATATCGGCAACATATCGGGACGGTCCTCAAAAGAAAAAAAATGGATTGAAAATATTCTTAAAATTCGCTGCAATGTAATCGTCTGGTATCAAACCCGGGTCCGCCTAGTAAACTTACTATGCAGCACAACAGAAAATCAACATCTCTAACTATGTGCAAAAATTCAAGCAAAAATATTGGCTGCAACTGCCTCAAACGACGTCCTACGTTTCCCTTATATTTGTTATGTGAGAAATTTTAATGTGCTATGGCATCGAACCCAGGAACAGAATTGTCGTATCTAAATTTTTTTCTTAAGCGGAGTCTTAATGTACATTTCCTAGCAAAGCAAGAATTTCCTAATATTTCAATAAGTACATCAAAATAAATAGTGAAAACTAACTCAATGTATTTTAAATCGGGGATATATTTACCACCTGGCTTCGAACCCGGGTCTTTCTGGCAATACTTCTTATGCAACACAATAGAAGATCACCATCTCTAACTATATGTGAAAATTCGAGCAGAAATATTGGCTGCAACTGCCTCAAACGACGACTTACTTTTCCCTTATATTCCTTATGAGAGAAATGTTAATGTGCTCTGGCATCGAACCCAGGAATATAACTGGCTCATGAAATTATTTTCTTAAACCATTTTATACCATACATCTTCTATTCAAGCAAGAATTTCCTGTCATTTCGATAAGTGCATCAAAAAAAATAATGAAAAACTACTCACATGTATTTTAAAGGGCAGATATTTGCATCGTCCTAGCATCAAACCCAGGATTTTTTTCTGTGAAAGTCATTTATGTTTTCCATAGATCGTGACCATATATATTGGCTCTTAGAGTTTTGATTCTCTACCTGTCCGTGAAGTATTTTTTAAAAATTCCCAAATATCAAAGCAATGCATTTAAATGGGAAAGATCGGGACTTTGGGGCCCTCCGGAATCGATCCCATGACACTGAGGATTAAAATCGCAATTTTTCTGGCGGTTACACGTTATGACCAATACGATGTAAAAATTTCAACTCAATGACGCTAGTGGTTTAAGCTGTGAATTAGTATCCTATCTATCTATCTATCTATATGAATGAATCCGGAGAAACATCTATATATAATAGATAAAGTAAATAAAATAAAAAGAATGGAAATAAAAATTTAACAAATTACAATAAGAAAATATAATAATACCTACAAGATTAATTCACAGTCATCACCAAGAGAATAATCTTACTCATAAGAAATATAAAGTTTAAGAGAAAAACACATCAATTAATATCACAAACTCTCAATTTTCTTTTTAAAGATTCAAGACTAATATTATGTATATCAAATTTATCACACAATATATTACAGTTTCTCATTGCTTTAAGTATAGGTGAATTGCGAGAATAATTCCTTTTTGTATGCTTGGTTATAAATGTTAAGTTATTTCTTGTGTTCTTTTGAGGAACACGAAAGCTTAGCATGGCTGTAATTTCACATGAATCCACCATGTTATTTAGAATTTTATAAAGAAAAATGATGCCCGAGTGGTCACGTCTCGTCTCCAAGGGTAGTATTAGTAGTTGCAATGAGATGCGTTGGTAGTCTAAAGCCATGTTGAATCTATAAGAGATTAGACGAAAAAACCTATGATGCACTTTCTCAAGAGCAAGCTTATGAGAATTATGAAATGGAAACCACACAATTGAACAATACTTAAGGATAGGGCGAGCCAGTGCGCAGTACAGGTAAATCAGGGTATCCATGTTATTAAAATCTCTAGTAATTCTATGCACAAATCCAAGTGTTCTGTTAGATTTTGCAATAACGTTTTCAGTTTGAAAGCTTAGACAAGTATCTAAAATCACCCCTAGATCATTAATAGTTTTTACCCTACGTAATTTATTGGTATCAAACAAAATATAAATAAAACAAGAGTACACTAAATAATTTAAGAAATACTTGAAACTTGTTGATATTTAATCACAAAGAAACCAAAGACTGACTCAACCCATAGATAAAAACTGATGTAAAAAAAGGACCACAGGATTAAATCTCCTACATAAGGCTACTGAATAATGAAAAAATATTCAGTTCAAGCTCATAATTCTCAGAAAAATCCATGTCTATTTCCAAATTTTGCCAAATATTATTCAAATTCTATCTTACTACAATTTTTTCCTGCTTTTGCAGCTATTACCACAAGCAGCTGAAGACCTCCTACAGAACTCATCAGTAGGTGATTCAACAAGGCAACATCAAAAATGAAGGAACAATGTTCATCCATTGTTCATTGAACACACACAACCATTCCCTGATAAGCCAGAAATCAAACCCAGGATCCTAGGGTTTAGAAAGAGGTTTAGAAATTGTGTTAAAAACTTGTGAAGTTATCCTGGTACTGATGTCGATTCGGATCATAACCTGGTCATGATGAATACCGAGCTTAAGTCTAAAAAGATCATTCGACCAAAACGTACACCAAAATGGAATTTAGAAGCTCTAAGCGGTGGGAAGGCTAAAGAATTTCAAGAGTCAGCAAGGATCATGATAGTAAGGGGAGGGAACTAACCATTAATGAGGAATGGGAAAAGTTTAAAATTTGTGTCAAGGATTGTGCTCAAAACACTGTTGGGAGGGTTAAACAAACTAAAATTACAAAACCATGGGAAACCGTAGAAATGTTAAATAAAATGGAGGAAAGAAGGAAATTGAAAAGATTCAACAGCAACCATGGGCACAGAATGTACAGAGTACTTAACAACGAACAAAGAAGGGAAACAAACAATGATAGGGAATAGTGGTGGAAGGGACAGTGAAACAAAACAGAAAGGCTGGTGGAAAGTGGTAGGGCCAACCTAATATATAGTAAAGTAAAGCAACTGACAGTGAATATAATTGGTAATAGAATGGTAACGGTTAAAGACAGCAAGGGAAATCTATTAAGGGATCCAGTCACCATAAGGGGACGATGGAAGGAATACATTGAGGAATTGTATGGGAAAAACATGAAACCCACAAGCATATAATTAGAAAGTGAGGAAGAAGTTAAAGATGATGATGTTGGACCTGGGTTACTTGATAGTGAAATAGAACGGGCACTGCAGGATATGAAAGGGAATAAAGTGACGAGGGTTGACAAGATCTCAGTGGAGTTCCTTACGAAAAAGAGATGTTTCTATGATTTAATTAAGAAAAATTACGATGAAGGGCAATGGCCAGAGGAATTTACCAAAACTATCATGATTCTTTTACAGAAAAAGAATAAGGCTACAGAATGTCAAGATTATCGTACAATTAGCCTTATCTCTCATGTGGCAAAAGTACTTCTAAAGGTTCTGAATCAACGGGAAGGGCAAATTGGAGAAGACCAGTTTGGTTTTCAGAGAGGGAAAGGAACGAGGGATGCAATTGGGGTGATGAGAGTACTTGCGGAATGAAGCCTGGAATTTAAGAGGGACTTATGTGCATGTTTTGTAGGTTTTGAAAAGGCTTCGATAGAGTCCAGTGGCCAAAACTGATGAGGATATTTAAGAAATATGGGTTAGACTGGAAATATAGACTTTTAATTAGAAACTGTATCTGAATCAAACAGCCAGCGTAAGGATAGCTGATGGGAATCAGATTAGGCTGAATTGGGTAGGGGGGGTGTCCTTTGTCACCAATTTTTAATCCTTTCGCAACAACAAAATTGTGGAATAAACCACTCATTCATTCCCTCAGGCTTGAAATGAAATTCAAACAATAGTTTCGCCTTTGTTTATCGTATTTTTGTATAAAAAGGATCATAATTAGCATTCCATTTACTTATAAGATTAACCAATAATTATGTCTTATAGAATAACAGGCAACTGAATAACAGTAGTACAACATCAGCGCAGGGGATCAATTCCTGTCGTACTAATCTGTCAAGACCAATTCACCGGTGACGCTGGGAAAGACGAGAAAAGCATTTTGTATCTCTTTGTTCCTTTAGCAAATATTTCATATAACAGGCGGAGATAAGCAAAATTTTGAAAATTGACACTACAACCTTTAATGGCTGCTCCATATAACACGAAAGTTTCAATTTGGCATTAAAGTTCACTACTTTGTTTGCATACTGCTTGAGTAGTGCAAGTTTTAACCAAATTATCATAGTATTATAAAAATTATAGAATAATTATACATAAACATAGCTTTTCTATAAATCATCAAAATTTCGGCAATATTTGCTGATACTAATATTTCATGACAAAAATAGGATTCTTTATTTACATATAAATTGAGTAAACACAATTTTCACAGCGAGACCACAAGAAATATTTTGCGAGATAATAGTGAGGGAACAGATGACCTACATTGCTCTCTTTTTGAATAGTGTGCACTAATATAAAAATTATTTTGGTAGTTTGGTTTTTCACACCCCTTGCCATACACCTCATGGCGGTTCACATGGTATTAATGTAAATTTCTTGAAGGAATATGAGTATTTTTTACTACGAAGCATTCATAATAAACCTCAATTTATCGTCTTCTTACATTCATAAGGTAGCTTTGACAAGTCCATCTCATTGAAACTTTTTGAAAACCTCCAAAGTAAAAATAATGCTTTAAACAAATATTTTGGGATTTTGGCCAATATTTACACTTTGTGACAGAAATAGGATTTCCCTAATGGACTTGTATATTAGTTAAACCCAAAGTTGCTCAGAATTTAACTTCCCCAAGGAACTGAGCTGAGTATTCAACCTGTTTAAAATCAGCAAAATATATGGAAGTTAGTTTCCTAGGAAAAAGTGAACAATACTTAGAACTGAAGTGAGAGGACAGAGATTGGCTGAGCACAATGGAGTCAAAGGCAATTGGTGAAAGTTTTTTATCACCAAAATCGGCTACTTTTCTGAAGTAAAGTAAAATTACAGAAACAACAGGTAAAACATTAAATTTCACACGAGTGAGCGTATATGTAAATTTTCTACCATGTGATTTTATTTCATTGATATCGGTGGACTGTACTTGAATTTCCCAAACTTCCCAGACACACTCAGAGTCCAGTAAATCATGTACTATTTTAATGTCCCTAATTTTTCTTTCAGTAAAAGACTTTTTTTACTGTTAAAACATTAAGAAATTGTCTCTCTTTATTGATGCAAAGCAAAATTAGGGGATTCACCTCTCAGCTTGATCCATTTTTCTCAAATGGTTAGGAGTAGGAACATGCTCACTAGTCAATGACTCTCTTTAAAAACATAGGTTTTTTAGTTGCCTAAAGCCATGTAATATTCAAGCAAAATGCTAATGTTCAAATTTGAGATCTGGTCCCATGCCAGACCAGACACCACTGGTGGCTGGCAGTTTACATATCAAAATCTGCTATCTTCTTAGCAAGCAAAGAGACAAGCCATCCCCACCTTACCCTGACACTAAAGTGGAAGTCTTTTGACCAACGCAACTTGTTTTCCATTTATTGGACGCGTCCTGCAATTTTTTTTCAGTGAATAGGAAAAAAGAAAGGAAGCAATCTAATTAACTACAAATTCAGAAATAATTTACACATTAATTTGGAATTCCATGCATATATTTACCTTGATACATTAAAATTATATTTATAACTAAATCAGATTATCACCTTAGGCTATTAAAAAAGTGAAAATGACTCTTTAAAAAGATTCATGTCTGCTGAATTTCATGAAAATTTCAGAAGTTTAATAAATAAACAAAAAATTAGTTTATCGGCTACAACATCATGTTTAAAGGCTCCTTGAATATGCATTCCATCTTTAATATATACAAATTCACAAATATTTCTAAAATTAGTTCCATGACCAAGAACTTGAACTTGTAATCAAGATCAGAACCACATCTTAACTCAGTCATAAATTATATTTTTTACCTTTTCTTAAAATTTTATACAAAGAATAGATATTTCTTAAGTTACGAGATTTAACTTTTGATTGCTTTTTGGGACGCATAATCCTAGAATGTTGGATCAAAGGTTTAATATTTAACCATTTAAAAACCATATCTAACAGATTAGAGCATTTTTTGTCAGGAAATAAACTAGTAAACATTTTCTACGTTAATTTTGTGGAGAATGAAATAGCTCGTAAGAGTTTACAACAGACTGCCAAAGATTAACTTGAAATCTATAACAAAAAATATCTTTCTTATATCAGAATAAATGAAACTGCATCATTATGTTGACAACATTGGTAAATCTCAAATGAAAAATATATACAGTAAAAGTCCGTTATAACTAGAGCTGACGAAAATTGGAAAAGTACTTCTTATAACCCGTACTCATTATAGCTGATTTCTAAGACTAAATGTCCATCCTCTTAAATCCAAGGGCAGAGAGTTTGGATGAATGGAAACCCTGGTTCCATATAACTCGTCAAACGTTGCACCAATCCGCTATCGATGCTTACACTATATACAAAACAGATAGTTTTCAATTGAAAGGGAATTGGCTAGCCCATCAAACTTCTAAAATGAACGATTTTGAATTGGCACTTATGTAGGACTTTTGGCATAGACCAGCATTTTTATACCCTGTATACATGTATAGATATACGCATATATTAGCGTATGCCTTTATAGTACAGACATATAAGGTGCAGCAACTGGTGTGACTGCATATCTTAAGGGGCACATTACATTCGCGGGCAAATGATTTTTCTATGTCCGATGCTCGAATTTGAGGTGCCCATTACTTCCAATGCCATGTTATATTTCCAAGTAAACACATTATTTTATCGATTCATGCATCATAACAAAACTGCATCCTCTAATATAAAATATGGAAAATCATTGCTCAATAATCGTCGACAAACGATGGGGTGTCTAATTCATTTCAAATTGCTTTCTCGAGATATTTTTTTAAATTCACACGCTTCATAAGCAATGACTGATACGAGGGAGGGAAAGAGGTTAGCCTGGGAATCCGAATCAGCACTGATTTAATCTCCTATATTCCCACCCATCCTGGACCCGACAATTTAGTGCCAAGTTTCATATGAAAACAAATCCCATGAGTTGATGTCAATATGATGGGAACTCAATAAAAAATTCTGGTGCTGACTAAAGGGGTCATCGCCGAAAAGAAACAAGAGACGAGTTGATAAGAATTATGGAGGGATAAAGGGGAGAGTGAAACTCATGAGAAGTTTCTAATCAAAGCATCTATGCCAAGGAAGGGTGAGGCAACTTGTGGAAAACAAATGCATGAAACAGGTGATAATATTTTTTGCATTTGACATTTTTCTGCCATTTGAAGAGACAACATGCCTCAGATTACTGTTGGCTTGTCAGACTTTTTCTCTCAATCTCTTTTTCTCACGTCAATTGAAAATTCCGAGATTTGCCTCTGCATGACAAACATAGAAACATGACACTTGTTATAAAGAAACTTCAAAAATGAACACTCGTTATAATTGACATAACTCCCCATCCTTTTAGGGACCGACGACAGCCAAAAATCTCTCACTATAATGCAACTATTGTTATATGCCATATTCATTATAACAGACTTCTACTGTATTTATTTTAACCAGCAGCCCAGCAGCAGTAAAATAAATTTCAGATGTTGGTACAGTACCTAGGTTTCTATTTAGCCATAGGCAACCATTTGGTGGCCATATTGGCATTAATTGGAAAAAGAGTCATCTTCTCCAATGCATCAAAGGAAGATGTGAAACATATGAACATACATGCAATTAAACAACAAACCTAGAAAAGTGATACAAACAAAAGCAACGAATGACATGCATGTAATCATGAGTGCAGAAAACAAAGAAACTATATCTGTCATTGCAAGCTGTTATGCAGAAGATAAGTCTCTATCTCTTGTTGAATTCTGACCTCAACAGAGCAATATACTGAAACAAGAAGGTTCAAGCAAAGGAATTAACAAAAGTGATGCTTTACCTCAAAGTGAAGAATCTGAAGTAAATTTCAATGATACAAGTGGTTCAAAAATTTTTGTTGATTTCACTGACTATTGCATGGTTTGATGTGGCAATTTTTAGGATTAAATAAAAACTAAAAATGACTGAGAATATTGAATAAAATGTTAAAAGTGGATGCATGAGACTTAGATGAAAATATGTACACAAAGTGTTCTTAATTTATATAAATAATTGCTAAAAGCAAGTTAAAATGTATCCATTTAAAAACAATACTGAACAATTTAGAATTAAAATGGGGACAAACCTGAATTCATTCAGAAGTGTGTACTTACTAGTATCAAAAATAAAACAACTGTATTGACTCGAAAATAACTCGAACCCTTTTGGGTCCATTTTCAACTATATCATATTCCCTTCTTTCATTCTAGAGTTGAAGTGACACAAACTAAAGAGTTAGGTATCTCCCCCAACTTACCTTATTTAACATAGACATAGCAATGAAACATCCTTACCGTGAAAGAAGTTTACTGGCAGTAGCAAGGGGTGAAAATGAAGCCTCAAAAAGCTGATCCATGCCCTCGATATTCTTTACAAAATATAAAAATTTGTGTTTGAAAATTTCAATTGTGTGCTGAAGCACAGCATTGAAGTCCGCTTTCCCATGAGATATCAAATTGAGCTGCTCTTCAACTGCAGATCTCATTGTAGGAAGAACAAGCTGAGGATCTATCTGAAAAAATAATAACAAAGAGTCTCTAACCATTTTGGATAAAATGTAAATCTAAGTTTAATGGAAAAGAAAGCTTTCTTCACACCTTGAGAGTGATATTCTGTGACTTCTAGTAACAATAAAGGGGCGAAAGAAGTAAATCATTCTGTTAACCCAATGTTAGAATCAGTTACTCAGTTATGATATTCATTTTATGGAATTTATGAATTAAATATTGAACTGAATCACTATAATTCATGATTAACTTACTTCAATTAGCGTATACTATTTAATTAACCCTGAGAAAAGAATACTCAGAAATCAAACCAAGCTTCAAATCCAGGGTAATCCTCCAAAATGTCTTGGTAGTTAATGTTGAATATGCATGACTTATGCAGACCAAGAATGTCAATTCGATACTTTTGGGAAAATAAATTAATAAAATTCCAGACAATGTATTCTTATGGGAAAAATCAGTTTTTGGTGTCTCCTGGGATCGATCAATCTCATTTTTCCAGGGGATCTAACTTTTATGGCCTGTACCCTGTTAAAATCTAAAGTCAACAATGCTAGTGGTTTTGGCTGTAGGTTTGTAAGCTCTATCTATTATATATACACGTTTCTCCGGATGTACCTATAACCTGGGTCTGACCAGAAGGACCCGGGTTCAAAGCCAGGCAGTAAATATATCTCCCATTTAATACACATTGAGGTAGTTTTCATTATTTTTTTTGATGCACTCATCGAAATAATATCAAGTTCTTCCTTTGCTATAAGATGTATATTAAGACTCGGTTTAAGAAAAAATATTAGATAAGACCATGCTGTTCCTGGGTTCGATTTCAGAGCACAGTAACTTTTCTCTCATAAGGAATATAAGGGAAAATTAGGATGCCGTTTGAGGCAGTTGCACCCAATATTTCTGCTTGAATTTTCACACATAGTTAGAGATGGTGATCTTCTATTGTGCTGCATAGTAAGTTAACCAGGAAGACCTGGGTTCGATGCCAGACAATTAAATTGCAGCAAATAATAAGAATATTTTCAATCATTTTTTTTTGGGACCATCCCGACCAACATGAAATTATTGTTGTCGATCTTCTTGCAGTATGCAAACAACATTTTACTCGTATATATTCATGAGAGAAATTTGAATGTGCTCTGGCATCGAACCCAAGAACAGCATGGTCTTATCTAATTTTTTTTTCAAAAACCTAGTCTTAATATACATCTTCTAGCTAGGTAAGAACTTGATATTATTTCGATGAGTGCATCAAAAAAAATAAAGAAACACTTAAGTCGCAATTTTTCTGGTAGTTACATGTTATGGCCAATACGTCGTACATGAATGAATACAGAGAAGGAATGATGTATATGTTACACCCCAAACGTGTAATTGTTCATTTCATGAAATGGGCAACTTTTTTGCCCAATTCATGAAATGAGCAACTTTTGCCCATTTCATGAATTGGGCAATTACACGTTTGGGGTGACAGGAACCCCACCTACCCTACTCAACCCATCGGCCCCGCACCTATTTAATTAATTAATTAATCTCCGCTACAAATGGTGAAATATGCGCCGCGCCGATGGGTTGAGTAGGGTAGGTGGGGTTCCTGTCACCCCAAACGTGTAATTGCCCAATTCATGAATTGGGCAACGCGCCTGCCCATTTCATGAAATGGGCAATTACACGTTTGGGGTGTAACATATATGTGTGTGTGCGTGTGTATATGTATATATATTTAGTACCTTTTGGTATCCATGAACCAACACAATGCCAAGTGAGTTCGGTATTAATTTCCTCCCAGATCCAACAGCTACATAATTTCTTAAGCATATGTTATGAATATGAACAGGAATTGATGCATCAGTGCCAATGCCATGCTTCTCCATAAGAGTGATCAGCTCAGCTTCTGTCAAGTAGTCCGGGGGAGAGGTGTGGCATTCCACTAACTTTGCCTAGATTAAAAAATCGATGAAATTAGCCATAAGATGGTAATAGCACAAAATCTAAGAACTTCCAGTACCTATTACACACAAATAATAAATCTCTCTTAAAATATAAATTAACAATTTATATAACATGCAACAAATTTTTAAAAAATATCTTTCCATAAAAAAATCAATGAGGTAATGATCCTTTTTCACATTCAGATTCAGAGGAATTTTAATGATTTACTTGGCATCTATCACAGCTATTTCCAAAAAAAAGTTATGACTTGAATAACAGGTGTAAAGCTGGAAGAGAGCGAGTCTTCTGGCATCTCTGCTTTGAGTGTATCTCAAATCTCAGATTCCAAGCCGTTTGCAACATTATCTTCTATAATTACTAGCTTTAATTTATTAAAGCAGCAAAGTGTCATGACAAAATGGAAATCAGATTTATTTTACTCAGTCTGAATCTCATAGGAACCACAACATACAAAATATTCAATGACACAAATTCAGTATAAACTAAGGATCAAAAATTGGGTTAAAAGATGAAGGAAAAATTGGTAAACACATATGAAGAACATGCATGAAAGAATATGTCCAACAATAAAAATTAATTAATCATAACCAGCTATAAATGAGACCTAAAGAGAAAATGGTATTTCATTGTTTTCTATTCCATTTCCTGATGCAAATTATTATTCAAGATATTTTTTTCATAGTGGTATCTCTGCAAATGTTTTGCTATGTTTCATTCTTCTCACTACTAACTGAAATGAAGTTATTCACAAATTCTCTGTATTATTTCTCATTTCTGGGTACACTTTTACGGCTATAAAGTGTAATAATCACATGGGAGGGACATCTTTATGTTAATCCAATTCAACATTTTAATTCAGTATATAAAATCATATCTTTCAAGATGTTTGGAAATTAAGTGAGAAAAAACTGAAAATGAAGCTAATCATACATTACAATAAAGACAATCATCATAGCTCTATTTTGGTTGAACTTTAGGATCATGAAACCATTATAGGTACATTACGTATAGATAACTGGGCTAGAGAATTGAATTATGCCACTGCTTTGCCAAGTTTGCAGTATGCACAAATTTGTACTAAAAAATATGTAATTTAAGAGTAATTCCACAAGAAAGTGGAAGTAGAGAGGTACATATGGAACAAATAAGAAAACAGACTACCCTTGGGAAAAATTACTGGTGAAACTGGGAGAAACGAGGTAAAACAAGCATGAAATTGCCTCATAATAGGTCGGTGGACTCCGGAAGTAGCTTGTTTCAACTCACAGTCCCCTTGCGCTTACGCAGCACACAACGCCTAAGGAATTTTAGGCTCTATTTTTTACATCAGAACAACTTGTTATACCTTGAACTGCTTGCACCTCATTTTTACTTGCAACTTCCTGAGCTCGAATTACATGGAATGCCTTGTTCCTAGAGTCACCAAATCAACTTGTTTTCAACTTATTAAGTTAAGATCTTTTTAAGATCTCAGATGGCCCGTCAATGCAGCATTTCACGTTGTACGACATATATACCTGCGTTGCCTTCTACGCAAGAAAGGGCTACAAGTTTAATCAATTTGTTTCAGCCATGCATTGTGAATAGTAATGACATGATTTAAAATAAAACCATGTTCTTTTGACTGTGGCAAACTCCGAGTATCTAACCTTAATTTTGTATTATAACAATTTCAAAATTGATTTTGGATGAAACGATTAACACAATTATTGTATTGTACATGGCAAATCATCAGGAGCCTGACGAGGAGGGAGGTGGAAGAAAAGACATAGTGCTTGGTGGAGACGTAAAGAGCTTGAGGAAGACAGTGCAAGAGTTGGAGGACAGAATAAGGATATTGTAGAAGACATCCTCTGTCGTAATTCCTTAAGGGTACCCTAGGGATAAAGGGGCTTTAATCATGGTGTTTGGATGCATGGAGAAAGGATACATAGAGACATTTAGCACGAAATAGCAAGTTAGGGAGTGTTTCTAGTGATAAGTGTGCATTTATTAAAGTGAATATGCAAAAATATATGAGAAGAAAAATGAGGATCTACAAGAGACTTAAATAAATATAACTGAGGTTAAGATTTTACAGGCCGACTTGTAGAAACTGCCAGAGGAGGTGAGAGAAGTTTAAAAAAGGTAGGAAAATATGGCAGGCATATTTTATTATTTTAATCGTTAGTCGGTTGTGTTACTGTGATTCCATTTCGTTTATTGGGAAACCTAATGTAATAAAAAATCCTTAGTAAACAAACTTTTACTAGACCACTAATTTATTATCCGAATAACACGACCCAGGTTTCGTAGCATTGCTACATCATCAGGTGACAAAATAAAGACACACTTCCGAATATATACACTCATGAAAGGAGGAGGGGGAGGGGAGAGAAGGTAGCAAGTAGCGGAAGGAGGAATAAAGGGGGAGGAAGGTGGAATGTGGGATGGAGGGGGTAAGGGATGAGAGAGGTTACATAACAAAGGTTCTCAATCACAATCGGTTGAATTGCAAGTTATACAGAATTAGTGTTTCCTAACCCTTCTCCCATATTACAAACCCTCATTCCTTAATTCCCATGCCCCTTTCCCGCCCATTGCCCCCCCCCCCTTGTTCTTCACCTTTAACTCGTTGCATCTTCTTTGATTTTAGTTATTTTAATGACCTTGCCTTACTTTGTAACTCTTGCTTTCCTTACTTACTTTGTAATTCTGTATATCTTGCAATTCAACGGATTGTGATTGAGTACCTTTGTTATGTAACCTGCCTCATCCCTTACCCCCTCCCTCCCACACTCCACCTTCCTCCCCCTTTATTCCTCCTTCCGTTACTTGCTACCTTCTCTCCCCTCCCCCTCCTCCCTTCATGAGTGTATATATTCGGAAGTGTGTCTTTATTTTGTCACCTGATGAAGTAGCAACGCTACAAAACCTGGGTCAAGTTATTCGGATAATAAATTAGTGGTCTAGTAAAAGTTTGTTTACCATGGATTTTTTATAAGTTAATAAGTACCACAAAATTGACCCTGATTCGGTATTGTCTAATGTAATAATGCTAATGCAATCACGAATTTCCATTCTTATTACAGATTCCTACAGCAAGTATCTTGGGAAGAGGGGGCACGAGGAGAAATTTATTGTTATTTATTACATATATACAAAGATGCAGGACATTAACACAAAATTAAAAAAATAAAATACAGAAGCTTGTGTCAAGCTATCCTTAGTCCTTGAACCCTTCCTTGCTCCTCTTGAACAGGCTAGTGAAAGTCCTACTCAAAGAGTTATTCAGCTGATGGATTTTAAGAACGTGTCATATGATTCTCATACAGTGCCGGTTCTTTCAAGTCAGTAGGTGGTAATAACAGCTGATTCCCGCTAAATTCATGTGAAACGAGTACAATCAGGTGCGGGTTCATTATAGTCAATACAAGGTAATTACAGCTTATAAATGATGGGGCTATGTAAAACGAGGTAATCCGATGACAGGTAAAGCAAGGTAATTTCATTTGAAAACATCATCCATCTGGGATGAGGCAATGCAAGGTAATCCATGTGCGAGGAGATAACAGGGTAAGTGCACCATAACCGCGCTGATACGAGCTGAACTTCTAGGTAAACTAAGGTAAAACAGTTAATCTGAGTAACCTCGTCCTGGATTTTTCCCCAGGGTATGTAAACAAGCTCTACACTGTAAAAAAATGTGAAGAACTGAATAAATACCATACAGGGAGTGACAACGGAATTGTAAAATGGAGAACAAACAAAAACCTCAAAATGGATCAGATGAAGCTGATTTATTGCAAGAACAACGAAATAAGCATCAGTAAGCTTACAAATAGTTAACAAGTTTCAGCTGGAACTAAATATTGGTTCTCACCGCTTCAAGAGGAAGAACTCAAAGTCAACTTCTAGGATATCATAAAGAAAGTAGCAAGCATGCCAAATTAATCTAATGATAATAAATTCAGTGATAGAACTAGGTAAATGATGAAACAATGGGAGGAAATGAAGAATTCAGACACTCCAAGAGATAACATCAAATACACCGAGCTCTGCAAGGCTATCCAAGTGGCAATAACAAAGATATGAGGAATTTTAATGAAAAAGTTGAGCAAGAAGAACAATAGGATAAAAAGGTCCAGACAATGCCTAAAAACAGTGAATACACAGATTTTAACCTTACAGAAAAGAGATGGCAGAACAACATACGAGAGCAAGCAATATTGAAGACAGTTGCAGAATACTTCGGTAACCTATACAAGAAAATGGAAAATGTCGAAGAGAAAAACAAAGAGGATAGCCAAACCTCACAGAATTCCCTCTCAACTCTCCTGGAAAGGGTAGGCAATTAAGCAGATGAAGAATGGGAAAGCAGGAGGAGCAGATGGGGTATTGGCAGAGTATCTGAAAGCTGGTGGAACTGAGATTGCTTATGTTTTAGCTTAATAATTCACTAATTGCCTAAAACAAGCAACTATTCCCAAGAACCATATAAGATTGCTCTTCTGTACAAAAAAATAAGCAAAGAAGATTTGAATAACTACAGCCCCATCAGCCTCCTTCCACTTTTATACTAGACACAAGGATAATAATAGTTCAATGTCTGAAGACTCTTGTTCTCTGCCCAGCCAAGAGAACAAGTGGTATTCCACACTATGGTCCACATCCACACCCTAAGGGAAATTATCAACAGAACGATTCACTACAAAATGTCACTTTGTGGACTACAAATAACTCCCTAAGTACCTCCTCTATTCTGAAAGCTCTGACGAATGGATGCTAAGTACATGCTGACTCTCATACAACATCTATAAGAAAGCCACAGCTTCTGTAATGCAGCACGAAGAGGCCAATGAATTCAAGATTGAGAAGGGAGTTCAAAAAGGCAGCTGTCTATCCATGATCTCATTCATAGCAGTCTTGGAAGAACTTTTTCAACCACTAGATTGGGAGGAGAAAGGTTTAAGGGTAATATACAATGTATTGTAGCATTGGAAGAAATTCGTTGAAATCTCAGTGAATTGCTTCTTTTTCATAAATTCTGACATTGGTTCATAACATTAATTCAGTATAGACTTACTACCATGAAATTTTACAAATCTATGTTCATTTTGCTCTAGTTGTTTTACTTTTAAATTGGAAACAAAAATCAAATCGCAATGACCATGATAAGAATCTCCATTTATTTTCATTTCTATTGATAACTGTTTCGACTTCATGGAACCATTATTTCCAAATTAATTCTATAGAAGTAACAAATCTGGCAATAAAAACAAATGAGCAAGTCTTCAGGAAACATATTATGGAGTACTGGGTTTGATCCTTCTCAGAGATAAGAATAGAGTATCTACACACAGCCATTCAAATATCTTACCAACAAAACCAATGGGCATTTTCCAATGGAAAACTATTTCAGACACCTCATTTTCACAATATGAATTACTTTTTTCTTTACGTATTTAAATATAAATAATTCTGGTCACGAATTACAGGTTTTTCATGGAGAATAATATAATAACAATGAATCCTTATGTTTAACATTAGTTTTAAGAATTAAAAATGTGGACTCTATAGACAAAGATAACCTCAAATCATAGTTTCACTAATGATAAAAGCTTTTTAGATGTTACATCAAGTATAAGTTTTGGGAAATGCTAATAAGCCTGCAGATGTTTGACAACAGAGCTATTTTAAACTGAACAACAGCTCCTGAAGCATTCTGCGTCCCTCAAGAAAACATTCCACAGCTCGGCTAATTTTCAGAATATAAAAAAACTGATTTGACTGAATATTCTTATGGTTTCTTTCTTTAAATTCACACAAAAAAAAACAAAAATTGATATTTTGAAGTTGAGACCGGTACTAATTTCGCCCATTAAAAATATACAAAAATAAGCATCAGAATGATATCTTACCTCTTGCACTGTGATTTGCTCCCCTTCTTCGAATGGGGGAAGAGATTCGTTTTTGCTGAGCGCTTGCCAGTGCATCACCTCAGTGTAGCCAGGGTCCAGCAAACTGTGACCAGTGCATGTAAACCTTTCATCTCCTATCAAGAACGTTGCAGTTGTACTTAAGTATTTACAGTCTCGTGACACCTGAAATAGTTCAAATGATATTTAATATTGCTCATATTAAAGATTTGGAACAGATTCTAAAAAATGTATCTGATAAGAAATTTTGCCAAAGTCAAATTGCCGCTTGAATGGCTATCTTCTGACTTTTCTTGATGGAGAATGCACTTTGTAATGAGTAGTAATATTTCTCAACGAGATTGTATTTATTTACTCACTCTTGCATTGAGGGCCATACACAAATTACTTAATGTGGTTTGGGGGGAGGATGGGTCTGGCCAGGCGTTACGTGGCAGAAGGGGGGGGGTTTAAAATTGGAGAATATTGCATTACGTAATTTGTGTAAGACCCCTTAACAGACTGCAAACCAGACTAGTTTCCGTATCGTGTGTGCTTTATATTTTCAAATCTATGTATAATTCAGTGTAACACATCAGTTGATTCTGGCACAATTTAGGATATTTCACTGCACTCTTCCCTCATATTACAGCTTATACATAAATACATACATATGAACAGCATTAGGCAAAATTGGAACCAGGAAGTCCCATCTTCCACATAACTCTCCTCTAATACAAATGAAAATGCTTTCGTATGTGCCATGTTTTCACAAATTTTGAACAGAGTTTATAACTTCTTAGTATTCTTTGCTAATTTTGTGATCATGTTCGTGTATGTGTTGTGCAACGCTGGACTTGTTTGTTTGATTATATTTGAAATACGCCAAGTGCTATTTAAATCTTGTTTCTATTTTTCTTCACGTTTGTCCAATGTATACTTGATGCGTACGAAAGCCTTTTCGTTCACAGAAACAAATCAGACATCATGAATAGCTATTTTGGTCCCATCCCTTCCTCCACATCTTTCTATATTGATGTCACGCAACAATATGCATAAATACCCTCCCCTCCCCCTCTCAGTTCTCTTCTTCTCCCGAAGATGGAAGCATAGCTTCCGAAATATGTATCGTGAATAATAATGCTTACAATACCTCAGTTATGGTTACCCTAAGGTGGTGGTGGTTAGGGTATTTCCCCACAGCAGGTAGAGCACAAACAACAGCTATTTGGAGCTCTTTGAACTCTTAATGTTTATAACTCAGCCGTATTCATTTTTTCCTTTTAGTTTTTTAGTTATATCATAATATATGGATCACAAAATTATTTCATACAAATAGCAAATTGCTGTACAAATTAGAAGTTGCGGGTATCAATGCAGAAGTTATTAATTGGATAAAAGACTTTCTCACCGATAGAGAGCAACAAGTAGTACTCGATGGTATTAGTTCTTACTTGGTTAAGGTGGCCTCGGGCGTCCCTCAGGGCAGTGTAATTGGACCGTTGTTATTTTTAGTATACATCAACGACCTCAGCAATCACATTGAAAGCAATGTTAGGATATTCGAGGATGACACAGTCATTTACAGGGAAATAGTTAGTTCAGAGGATAGATTAACCCTTTCGAACGACTTGGATAGAATTATGAACTGGTGCGATGATTGGCAATTAAAGCTTTATGTAGAAAAGTGTTCAGTAGTTAACTTCTTTGAAAGAAAATCTGTAAAAATAATCATTTATTCTTACAGAATAAATGTGGGGCCTCTGTGGGGTAAACCTAATGACAGTAGAATTGGTGAAGTATCTTGGAGAAACTCTCATGAATAATCTATCATCTAGTACCCACAGACAAAATATATACGTGGAAAAGCACCCGGCATTGAACTCGGGTCTTCCTGGTGAACTTACTATGCAGCACAACAGAAGATCACTATCACTAACTATGTGTGAAGATTCAAGCAGAAATATTGGTTGCAACTGCCTCAAATGACCTCCTACTTTTCCCTTATATTCCTAAAGTGAGAAATTTTAATCTGTCTTGTCTTGCTTTGGAAACCAGAGCTAAGAAACCTTTTGAATGAAGAACATTATTGATAAAATTTGACACACCATCATGCTAAACTTGTTGCTTCCAAATTTCCAAATCCAGCAGTTCTAGTAAGAACTGAAAGTGCCTCTAAGGGATTGCCCCTTTTCAGGCCCCTCTTTTGCTTACCCTCCCGCACCTCCTCATTCCCCTAAACTTCCCATTCCACATATAGCTTAGAAAATCAACAGCAACAATTCCTAGAACTAAAAAGTGAAAGTGGGCACAACGAAATTTTTGCAAGTGCTACAGCAGCCTTAAGACATTAAATTATAGGTCTTTTCCTTAAAGGTCACAAAAATAATGCACCAAAATGTTGCTACTGAAGAAATTTTTGACGGTTCATTATTTTAACACGAAAACATTAAGAAAGTTAACAGTAAGATAGATTTCCTCTTACAGTGGCAATGAAATGACGGCATATGTAATCATAGAGTCGCCAGGTGTCACCATCTAGCTCATTTCTTGAGGCCAATTTCATGGGATTGATTGGAGGATGGTCACCAGCATCAAACCCTTTCCTGGGCTTGTTCATTCCTTCGGCTATCAGCAGGCTGACTTCTTCTCCCCAATCAGGACTGTTTTGTTGCAGTTTCAAAGTTCCTCTGCAACAAAATTCAATATTAATGAGCAGAAGTAAATGAATGTTTTCTTAAAACCTTTTATGCATAAAATAATTGGAAGATATGTCTACATGTATGTGAATAGCGACTCAATATGCTTAAATGCAAGATTGCTTGGGAGTTGGTATCAGAAGGCTACAACAAAAGGTTGAGTCACCTTTACTGAATACTTCAAAAGTTAAGGCGTTGAGATAAAAAAATTTGGCGGTCCAATTTCCAGAGCCAAAATAAGTAAATACCCACCATTGATGAAATAAAGTCAAAAAGAAGCCAATTATTGAAAGACCACAGTTTTCATCGGGCCAAATTTTACAGTTTCAATTCAAAAATTTGTTACTAAAATATTTTTCAATTTTTTAAGTTAATGGACTTTGTTTGATACCAACCCAAATTTAGTATTTATTTATTTAATCCCTTAACACAAACAGGTTGATCCCACTAAGTTGTGCCTTAATATAAAAATAATACATGGAAAAAACTGTATAGAAAAAATAAATTGATTAAAAAAAGACATGATTAAAACAAGAAATACAATAAAAGAATAAAATACAGAAGAATACAAGGAGGAATAAAACTTCACATCAACTGACAAATTCCATAAAATCTTAGAATGGTAAAACATGTATGGGTTCATTCACTCCTAGGGACTGGCTTCTCACTTTGTAAAACATGAAATCTAGGTTTTACATAAAACAGGTCATTTTATATGTACAAAGATCAGGACCAGAGGAATGGTTCGTAAAACTGTGTCATTTCATAAAATTGAGGATTGAAAAAAGAGGGTTCTACTGTACACATTTTTAAAGTCATGCCACATGTCTGGCAAAATCTGCATCTGCTGAATCAAGTAAATCGAATCCGTGAAACTCAGGGACCCACAGTAATAAATATGAAAACAATAAAACACCTTCAAGATGCAAAGAGGTACTAAAATAAGATATAAAAAGCACAGGGGTCACTTCTCATCCTTGCAGGTAGAGTTAAACTACCATCCTTCTAGTGTTAAAGTAATAATAAAAAGCAAACAGCGTGTGGTGGATGTTTAATGTGCTATGAAAATATGAAAAACTAACTGCCACATAATAAAGAAAGGAACAATAATAAAAAAACAATGGTGGAGACCAGCTGGAGTTAAATAAACTGCCACAAACTTGCATTCTCCACATGTGGTGAAGCAAACTAGCACTGCGCTCATATTTTTTTCATCCAACTCTGCCACCTCAAAGTATGGTAAGATTGCATTCTCAGAAAAGTATTTGAGTAATTTTAGTATATGTGGCTCTTAGCTGGAATATTTAAACATCTCTTAAGGGGTATGGAGAAACCCCTATAAAATCACCTAATTTTGATTCCCTCAATTTACATGATTGGAAAGTAATAATGTTGCAATTTCTTAATGGTTATCCTAATGTTTCATCCTTGTCTATTCACTGACATTTAAACATTATTTCTCACTTACAGGATATCAAAATTCTCAGGATACTGAGTTGTTTCCGTACGAGGGTAACTGATGTATCCTTGGGTGTAGAGGCGTTCCGCTATCTGCATAGCATGGTGAGGACTGAGACCCAGTCCTGAAGAGGCCACTCTCATCAGCTCCACTGTGTTTAGGGCAATGGGACGTTGCTTCACTTTCTCCTTCGTCGTCACTCCAGCAACACTATTAATGAAAACAGATTCTGAATTACAGAAATTTTGATGCAAGTATATAATAAATATTCAAAGGAAAAACTTCAAGTAAAAATGTTTTTAATAATCAGATTTCTAGGGAGTTATCTGAATGTCCATCACTTTTCAATTATATGCTATAAATTGAGACAAATGGTGAATTTATGTATGCATGAATTGACCTCAAAACATTTCAAGAATGAGATAAATTACATTTTTAGTTGTTGAGTGAAGCTGATATGAAAGAAATCTGTACGTATTTGAATGTTAATTACATGAAAGAATAAAGCCTTCCAATCAAGAAAATAATGAGTAGCCCTCAATGGGGTCACAGGTACAAACATCACGGCTTCTTGGAGATGAAAATATTTGTGCCTGGGCTTTCCACATTGTAGAAAGAGTCCGACAGACAGTTTGCATATCTCTAAACCAAACTGTTTCTGAAAAAAGGGGGGAGGAAGTACAGGTGGAGACTAAGCAAATTATACATGAAGAGTATACATGATGATCTATTGACAATTAAGGATACACCTTTGAAACAACAATTGCAATATTTTACCATGTAATTTACAAAACTAAAAGGTATGAAACACTCGTAAAAATTTTTATTTTGCCTGAAATATTTTTTCTTCAATATAAACTCTGATTCTGAAGCTATTTAATTATCTCACAGAAAGTGCAATATCAATTAATGTTACTTAAAAGTTTTCAAGTTAACATAGCCATTTGACAAAAATGACTCTTTTCTTTTCTCTCTGAGTATGAATGGGGAGACGTGCTTTCCCAGCAGATCAGGATGATTTAGAAACTACAGTTTTCACTTGGTATTACACATTATGTTGCATATCTATCAGCTCATTAAAGAGCACTGATGACTGTTTCAACAATTTCCAGCAGTTATTCTCATAAGATTCCATTTTCTGTGGCAGAATTACTTTAACCCTTAAAGTGAATTTGACGACTGTACTACACAGTCTATGGAAACCGTTTAACGCTAAGGATCTTACTGTAAATAGTTGCAATACTTTGAGGATTCTCTGATGTTTCATAATTTAGCTTAGCAACAATTTTAGGGGTGAAATGTTGTAGTGCTATTATTTCTCCAATTATTGAAAAATTCCACTACTAAGCTCACATTTGTTTTTTGCCACTAAATAACAAGAAATGAAAGATTAAACATTTTTTTTTCAAAATCAGAGTACTAAGCCAAAACTTTGAATGGAAAGCAATCACAATCGAGGACCTACTAAGCGTGTGCCTAAGCCAAGATGAGAGCCTCTCAAGCAAGTGAAAGTGTTGCAAAAAACTAATCCTTCTCCTCTTGCTGGTTTCTTTTTGCATGCATTCTTATATATTTATGTATTCAATGGTTGCCGTGAACTATGATCTACATGGAAAAAATTGACAACTTCAAATTCATGCTTTCGTTGGTCTTGTGCCAGCAGAAACTGTTGGTCGTTATTTATGTCAGTTCTGACTGGCTGCTAAAATGCAAGACTCAAACAGGAAGAAAACATTGAAACTTTTTCTAGTGCTCGTCCATCATCCTGCAATCAAGAAATAGAGCCAAATTCAAAATCCTTTGGTGGTAAAATAGTGTTGGCCTTTGCATTATTCCCATTAACATGAATTTCTTCATTGGAAGAGAAGCACCCATGGCTCCCACACAACCATCTCTCAAGTAAAAAATGTGAAGCACCAAACATTTGGAGAGGGAAAGGCAAATTTTGTAAATTCCGTATTAGTAAAATGCAAAAAAATAAAATTTCTAACAACCAAATAACTGCAGTTGTCACTTTGAATAGCAGAATTATTTTTCTTTATACTAATTATGTCAAAATTCAAAAGATCAAGATATATTATAATGCATACAAAAATTGAGATGTAAGGCCGCTGTGACGTAGTCACTGTATCACTCGACATTGAAGGGTTAACGCATTCTTAATCCATTTCTATTCTCACTACATTGTCTCTAACTTCCCCTTCTTTTGACCTGATTCATAGTAGTGCATTCTCGCCTAATTATCATACATTTAAGCTCTATCACTTATTATTTTTTATGGAAAAGTTTGTCCTGTGATCATGTGGAGCATGAAACAAATTAACCAAGTCCTTTCTAAACCTCCATTGACGGAAATTTTTATGCTAGGAGAAATTATGGGCAACCAAAGTATTTTTTGTCCAATATTTTTGAAGAAGAGTGAATTATGCATGAAATTTGAGCTGATTCAAGGAAATCCGAATTTACTTCCTTCATTGTACTATATTGCTTGAATAGCATCCAAAACCAAAAATAAAGTGATACAGGGAAGTAGTTGCCAGGTCAGATAGTTAGTTTAGGTCGTTTTTATCGCTAAGTAATAGAGAAGCCAATAGCTGCCCAGGTTAGATGGGGCTGTCGATGTTTTACATCCCCTGCCACGTGCCACTGAGTGGCAGGGTTTAAATGTAAATGAGTGGTTGTTTATAGGTTTATAAATTATCTAAAATGTAATTTAAGTAAAAGGCTTAGTTAAATAATAAATAAATAACTGGCTTTGATCGCTCTATTTTTAAGTTTGACTATAATATGAATGAATGTGTGTGTTCATTTCCATGGATTAAGTTAAAATAGAAATTTGGATGACTTAATAAGGAAATAATAGAACAATGAAAAAACATATCACCAAAAGCCTGCATTTATTGACTTACATTGCTTTCTTGTGTTCCTTGATAAGCTGCAGAAACATGCTGGCAATCTCTTTGTCGAAACTTCTGATTCGTTCCCACTCCAAAGTGATATCTCTCCCATCATTTGTTCTCACAATTGCCTAATATAAAATAACATATACATTATAAAGATGCACCCTAACACATACCAGCAATATTTACATGTCTAACTTCAAAAAGAAAATTACATGCAATAACTGAAACGCAATCATACATCAAATCAGTTTTAATCATCAATTATCATATATCTACAATAATAATTACACTTGGTCATAGTTAATTTACCACAGACCATTCTTGCAATTCAATCATCATGAATTTTCTTTGGATCAATTTTGATTTCCTATTCTAAAAATGCTCATTCAGAGGTAAAGGGAGAAAAGTGACTTGGTAAGTAAGATCTAGAAATAGTCCTTAATAAAAAGATTCTGATCTGGCACTTGACTTCTCTGAGCAATCTAGCCAGAACTTGCCTTGCCATACTCATTAATGCTACACCATTGATTAGCCTAATAAGTCTCTAAATGGCAGATAAAGTAGTGGATAGAGCAACCAAGCAGCAAATGGGATTCATTTCTCAATTCATTCAATAACTTTTTATCTCATATACATGCTGTTTAAAGTTTTAGACTTATATTATAAATTGTGAAATCACCAGTCATATTCAATAGCAATCATCCTCCAGGACACATTTTCATTGCCTCTTTGCGTTTATGCTTCTTCATAATGAAACAAAAATTGAATATGGATGTAATAGATTAATTTCTATGAATAAATTAAACTTCCAACCATTTTCCTCAAACATTTGACAATTATCTCTGGAGATTGAAACTAGTTTATAACTCTAACATTGCACACAAAGTTCCCAAAACGGCTTGTTAAAATGTACTAGCCTATATGGTTAGGCAGCCTTCTGGATAGATCCTGGGTTCGATTCCCAGAATTCCCTTTCCTTGATTCAAAACTCATTGCAGAGGTATGCTTAACTTTTCTTATGCAATAATATTCATTATTGATCCTAAAAAAATTGTAATATTCACAGGAAGCATAATAACTATGGACTTAAGTCCTTATCTGTGAGTATAAATAGCAACAAATTGTAAGAAAGAACATAATACTCTCTGAAAATGATGGTTCAGCTGCCAATATGCATTTCTCAAATTGTATTGTGTCCAGTCTTCATGAATTCCTTTCTGAATGCTTATTTATACTAAATATGAACTTAGGATCTCAAATGAATATCATTATAAGAAAAATGAGAAATCTTCACAAATAATACAATTTAAATTAACTCATTATGTACCCTGCAGCTTTAAGTTGCTACAAAGACAATTAAAATGTGGAACTATGATAAGAAAATCTAAATGAATTGTAGGCCATGTAAACTCACCTTAGATTGCCTGCCTTTTAAATATTTATACCCCATTTTTAATCCATAAAAAACCATGACGATCGATTTTTAGATATTTTAATTGAATTAACAACTGTAAAAATCAACGATGTAAAGGTTATCTCCATTGTATCAATAAGAAGAACATTTGAATCTTTGCCTATCCTAGACATCACCTGTACGGTTTGTACTTATGTGATGTTATTTGTACCATAGAAAACCGATACGAAAGATTTTACTTGCAAATATTTCAATACATCAAACAGCAGAAATAATTTCACATGAAATTGCGATGAAAGAAAAACAAGCAAAGTAGAAACTGATTATTAAGAATTTTGATGTGCTGATTTCAGAAAAAATAGTGAAAAAATTCCACCACATCACCTTTTCTTGTAATTTTCAATTACAAGAATTCACGTTCAATTTAAGAATAGCATAGCTTCAAGGCGCTGAGTAAATTTGCCTGACGACTTTTGCTATTTGTGTGGCGAATACATGCTCAAAGGTGCACAAAGAAATATTACGAATCACGTCAAATAACTATATTTAGCATATTTTGGTGTCAAACAAGGAGATCAAGACAAATCATGGGCACCCTGTAAAGTGTGTTTACAATGTCTTCATGATTTGGGACTTTGGTTTGGAGGAAAGAAAGAAGCCTAAAAATTTGGAATTCCAATGGTATGGAGGGAGCCATTGAACCAGAGTGATGATTATTATTTTTGTTCCTGCTAAGTACGTGGTTACAATAGAAAAATAGAAGAAACATTTCGTATCCGGAAATTATTCTAGCGGCCATACGCCCGGTGCCTCATGGACCTGACATTCCAGTGCCTATTCCTCTAAAAGAACTGACACTTTCGTCCTCGGATTCAGAAACAGCAGAAACCCAGGAATCAGATTCCGAGTACCAGCCTTCTAGCAGCGATGCTCCTCAACCATTCACTCAATCGGAACTCAATGATCTGACTCGAGATCTAGATCTGTCAAAGGAAGCAGCTGAATTGTTGGGTTCCAGATTGAAGGAAAAAATTTATTATCCAAAGGTGTCCCTTTCTACTGGTACAGGAACCGCAAAAAAGAATTCGTGAAATACTTTGAGGAAGAAGATGACCTAGTTTATTGTGCTGACGTTCCAGGACTGATGGGCCAATTTAATATCACATATTATAAGAAAGATTGGAGGCTATTCATAGACTTTTCTTAAAGCTGTCCTTCTTCATCAGGGAAGTCAATATGCATCTGTGCCAATTGGCTGTGATATGTGCACATCCGTGCATTGGCTCTGTGCATCTGAAAGAATGCTATGAAAATCTTTTACTAATTCTCAACAAAGTAAAATATGCAGACCATGACTGGACTGCTTGTAGCGATATGAAAGTTATATCAATGCTTCTTGGGCAACAAGGCGGATACACTAAGTACCCCTGTTTTCTACGTGAGTAGGATAGTCGTGACAGAGCTGAACATTGGGTTAGAAAAGATTGGCCAAAAAGACAAGTTCTTGAACCTGGGACCAAATATGTGATCTGAGACAGTTTAACCATATCCAAAGAACGTGCTGTTGCCTCCTTTGCAAATCAAGTTAGGATTGATGGAGCAATTTGTAAAGCCACTACCGAAGGATGGCAACTGTTTTAAGTACCTTTGCAAAAAGTTTTCCATGCTGTCGGATGCCAAACTAAAAGAAGATGTTTTTATTGGCCCAGATATCCGAAAGGTCATGAAGGATACAGAGTTCGAATGAAGCATGACACAGAGTGAAAAGGCGGTCTGGATTGCATTTAAGGAAGTCATAAATAAATTCCTGGGCAACTACAAGGATCCTAATTTTGAGGCAATTGTTAAAAACATGCTAGAGAAGTTCAGTATCTTAGGTTGTTCCATGAGTGTGAAAATACATTTTCTAAATTCCCACTTAGACTTTTTTCCAGACAACTTAGGCACAATGAGCGAAGAACAAGTCGAAAGGTTCCATCAAGATGTCAAAAACATGGATCGCAAATACCAAGGAAGATGGAATTAAAATATACTTGCCGACTACTGTTGGATGTTAACCAGAGATGATTCCGTAAGTAAACACACAAGACAAACAGCTAAGAGAAGTTTTAAAGGCAAAAGTAGCAGTAAATGAGTAAGGAGTGAATGAAAGGTCTAAGTCTATAAAAGCTCTAGTCTATAAGTATGTTTTTAAAGGTTTTTTCCATTTTTTTTGCATTTAAGGGGATTTTACACACTTTTACTATCCTGTTTTTCATTTAAAAATGTCTTTTCTTGTCAAAAAGCAATCAGAACAAGAAGATAATGTATTATGCAAACAAATCTGAAATGTTTAAGATTGTTATTAAGCTGAAAATAAATTTTACTAAAATTTCTAAATAGTAAATAATATTACATACATAAACATTGAAACCTTAAAAAATCCTAACGTGATACAAGAAAATAAAGGCTATTTTTGGATACAGTGCTTTAAAATACCCTACAAACACATTTTCTTGGACTTGGTTTTTTACAATTACCCCGATTTTGCAGGCCTGTGTTATCGATAGAGATACCATATCAATGGCTTTAATAAGAAAAATTGGATGAATATTAGCCTTGCCTTTGGGCAGAAGCAATGTAAACGACTTCTTTTTCATTTGTTTGAGGTGCTGATGCGAGGTTGCCAAATCGAGAATGTCACTTTCCTACATATAGCAGTTGTCTATGGAGCAACCTCTAGTAACACGTTAGTTGAAATCTAAAATACCAATTTTATTTATTTGTTATTCACTGGAAAGTGAATCACTATGTAGCAACCCCTAGTTAAATGCTAAATAAACAATCTATGAACACGGCAAAAAGAATTTATTACTAACCCATAATTAGTGGCGTAAAAGAGCTACGTAATTAGTCCCATGGGATCTATATGACCCGAAATTTCTGATTTTTTTAGACCCCTTTAAAGAATGAATCAATTAATTCAATGTAAGTTAGTATGTAGTAAGAATGATTGAATGGTAGGGTTAAAATATTAACCGACGGCTGCATAACATTTTCTAAAACATGTGCATATTGTTTTCCATCAATATTCCAAAGGACCCTAGGACTTCAAAATGTGGATTGTACACAATGAGATAAACAATCGCTATAATTATTCTGTTCAATAAGGGATTTATCGAATGAATTTAATCAATCCTATAATACCTTACGAACCTACAGAGGAACATGGATGATAATAGCTGGTCTCCACTATTTTTGAGTTTCTGATATGAACTTGAAAAATTACAAACATGTGTTATTTTTTTTGTTATGGTGACTTTTACCTTTTTCTCAGCCATAATTCCACATTTGTTCACCTAAGTTATCATGTTAGAGAATTTTTATAGTTATATCAATGTTATATGAAGTAAAAAGACACTATAAATATAAAAATGGAATAATATGGAAATATTATGTATAGTTTCTAAAAGAAGTACAATAATACTCAAAAGTATCATAAATTTTATGTTTTGCGTGAAGAATAAGGTTAGGGATACATAATTCAAGCAAAGGGTTCTGCCGCATATCTTGCAACACTGCCTTAAATAGTGACAGGGCTAGTTCGCACGCTGCCCTTGCTCCTTGTGAGGTCCCAACGACCTACAATTTAGAACTATCGCAGCCCAAGGATACGCCTTTCTGCGCAGAAAAAAGGGGTGGATAGAAGGGTGGTTCGAAAAAAATGATTCTTTGAGAATAAATTTCTAATAGCACTCATTATCCAGTACTGATTAGTGCACTTTGAGCAATAGTGGGTATCAGGATGATTTTCATGATTTTTTCTTTGACCATATTTCCTACCACAAATTTGGACTAAGCATATGACTTCCTAAAATAATTTTATAAGTTTCATATGTATTCAAAGGGAATCATTAAAATTTATCATGATTAATCATAATAATAAAATAATTGATAATAATGAGCAATTTGCATACCCTGAATTATTTTGAAATGTGTTAACCGCTTCCCTGACGTGGACGAGTCCTAAAAGGCGGCTCCTTTTTCAACACGGGCGAGTTAACTCGTCCTATCCGAAACTTTCTTCCTGTCCGGAACAAGTTATCTCGTCACCTCTAAGCAGTTACTTTTATGTTACCAGATTCCACATATGGATGGAATACCTTGTACATCTAGCGGATAGTTTGAACATTATTTACTCGATTCAAAGGTCTTCGTCGTAATATTTCGTACAATTTTTTTCATACATTACTCGTGACTCTCGTATGAAATACATGTTTTGTATTTATTTTCTTACTGTAAATATAGGTATTTGAGATCTAAAAATACAATGTGTATATATTCAGCTTGTATATCCTTTCTCTTTATGGATATTGTTTACATAATTTCTTCGATTACGATGACCGCAATCTTCATACGCACAGACTTTGAAAATTATGATATAGATCTAATTTCTTATATGCTTTTCTATAGCGGTATATGAAGATGATATCCATTATATCTTGAAGTCTAATCACCAATCAATATATACGTCAAGAAAAATATTACTCACTCTGTCTTGAGATTCAGGTACTAAGAAATTGCATGGTACGTATTATTGAACCTAGAAAGTAGGATGTGAGAACAGGATTAGATATAAAATAATCCAATTACATATTAACATTCCCATGGCTCACTACAACAAACTCCTTGGAACTCCAACTGTGGATCTCGGACCTATTTGCTTTCCTCCCGGTTGAATCTGCTTCATGAAAGCCTTATGGCACAACAAAGAGGTTTACACTGATTGCTGATCATGAGTTCATACGTTTTCCCCTCAGAATAAAGTAGAATTAATGACAGACTGTCCGAAGATAAGTTGATATTCTACAATTTTATTATTCTTAGTTAAGATTGAAAAATTGTAGGGTTGCGCATGTGGCCATGTAGAAGTTTATTCACAATCAACTATCCGAGAAACGAAATATTTATCAGTGCAAGGAAGTAAAAAATAACTTTAGGGAGTGTTTGGGAGTAGTTTATCAAAAATGAGGGACATACAAATTATTTCGTTTCTTACACAACTCTTGGATTACTATGTGGATGTGTGTATAATTTTTCAAAGTCTTTCTTTGGTTCATCTCTACCTCTTTATTTCTATTTTCACTTTTAAAACTCTGATTATAGGTTACATATATTCACTCCGAAGTGAACTCTCAACGTGATTTGAAAATAAAAAAATCTGATGTGGCCAGCACATGACTTTCTCCGTATATAAGATGTAAATATTTATCTATGACAGTATTTTCAAACTCTATATTCAATCTAAACTTGGAAGATGAGTGATTCATTTATATATTATTATCTTTTACGTTACAAACATTATAAATAATGTTTTTCGGGACATGTTCGATGTAAATCGATGAAATTGGCCTTTCGCCCACTGTGCCCAGAGCGCCCACAAAGTACATAATCAGCAACTTCCGGCTTATCTGTATTTCAAGAAGAACTCCTAAACAATCAGTAATACATAAATATGTTTAATACAAAAGTTATAGTAAATTACATTTTCTACATTTATATAAATAATAGTATATACCTAAATATCATATTTATGGAAATATTTTGCAAAAACAGAAATTTGCTTCGAAGAATAAAGCTTGACTTCCGGTTAACCGATTTACTCCAAAAACTAATCAACTCTGACAGCACAAACCACAATGCTATGTATGAAGTTCGGTATTGATACTAGTAATAGTTATTATGTTAGAGCGCCCACAAGCACACACACACACACACATATACACATACATACACACACACACTAGAGGTCTGCATGGGCCGAAAATTTCAACCCAAGCCCGGCCCGGCCCGTCCGTTGTTGAGCCCGAGCCCGGCCCGGCCCGAACGTAGGAAAAAATTTTCAAGCCCGAGCCCGGCCCGGCCCGAACGTAGGAGAAAATTTTCGAGCCCGAGCCCAGTCCGGCCCAAACGTAGAAACAGTACATTTATTTCACTTCTTTAGCAATGCCAAAATATATAGAAACTAGATTAAATGAAAATTAATCAATAATTTCGTATTTTTTTGTCATAGAAGTTTTAATTTATTTTGTAAGTGATTGTACTGAATAAATGATAAATAAAATAAATAATGTTAGCAAGTAAATGATAATTTGTTCTGAAAAAAGGACAGTAATTTCATGTCATGATGGTCTTCAGCGAAAAAAGTTGTCAAACATATGTCCAGGGGCCTTTTATGAAAAAACGTATCACTTGATAAGTATCTACATCGCAATAATTTACATTGCATGATAAGGCTGGTGGTCGCACAAAGGCTCCGTCATATCCTAATTACATAATAAACACTTATCTGAATAAGTAAATGGCAAGTAGAAGCGTTTCGGTTAATAGATTCTATATTTCTACTCATGAAATAAAATTCCAATATTAGAAGTATAAGTTGCTATAAATAAGGTTAGGTTGCTAGTGACGCTTTAAAATATTGTTCTCCCATCTATCAGGTTAATCTATACTATCTAATCTAACGGTGAAAACCTTAACTATTGATTTAAAAATCACTGTGGCTATCCATGAGAATTTTTTGTTTACAACCTCAAACTTTCCCGGAATATTTCGTTTATTTCATTGCTGTTCTCGCAATTCAAATAAAAAGCAATATTCCACGACTGAAATAAAAGTATTCATTCAATTTCCTTTCTTTTGGTACTTGTCGCGACTTCGTACGACCTCTTTTACTAATTTAATTTTGCAAAATAAACGGACCCAGCTTGCGATAAAAAATAGATTTACGTGCAAACCTTATGGAAAATTATTCATGGGCCCAGGCCCGGCCCGAGCCCGATAGACTCCCTGCTTACCCTGCCCGAACCCGGCCCGAGCCCGAAAGACGTCCTGCTTACCTGGCCCGAGCCCGGCCCATGGGCCGGGCCGGGCTTGGGCCCACGGGCCTAGGCCCGGCCCATGCAGACCTCTAACACACACACATGCACACATACGTCATTTCGAAAATGGTCAAAACGTGTTCTAGGGACCCCAAAACATGTATTTCCGTTGAAATCTCGAAGTCGATTTTTTTCATGAAAACAAAACTTTCTCTATACTACGTATATGGAGAAAGTAAAAAGGATAAATTCACTTTTGTTTCCATGTTTCATCATTTAAATTCACTACAGTTTTGTTGACATGTGAATATCTATTTTTCCTTCAGAGTCCAGTAAGTCACAATTAGTGTAGTACTAATCAGTATTCAATTCCTGATTAAGAAATGGACAATTCTGCTTTTCTTTATAATAATTTAACAAGGGTTATTATGTTTGCCAAAAACTCAGGAAATAGCAAAACAAAACTTACAAACGTAGTGTAGCGTATTATTGAAATTCGACGCTTTGTAGTTGAATTATTATCATACTCCTTTTATTCTCCGGTTTGATTCACCACAATTATATAATCTTATGATATTTTTTCACACCTGTGTTGATAAGTGTTACAATTATAATAAAATTCGTGGTCTGGTAAGGCGATGAGGAGATGAGGACCCTAAGGGTGAGGAAAGGGTCCATGGTGTCCCCTGAGTCTTCAGTTGCCCATTTGGCTTTGTATGGTGAAGATCAGAGAGGCGAAGAGCGGTCCTATGATTTTGAACTAACCACCTTATATCAATTTCATCGACAAATAGAGTCCACTATGAACAAAGGTTTCAACTTTATTTACTTACTATCCTAGACGCAAACAATAAGAATGTTTGAATTGCTTTACACACTTATAGGGGAAATGTAAACTTTTATTTGTTGAATATTATATCAACTGTAGTAAATCAATTTTAAAAGTTGTAATGTCATTGCCTTCGATTGCTCTTTCTTTACTGCTGATTTCTTAGCTTGACTTCTTTTTCTTATATGTTTAACCTTTCTACATCAGAGACATTCTCTTGAATTTTTCATTCTAACTTGGCCTTGGTTTATTTCGCTATCTTTAAATCAATAAATTTCATTAATGATTTAATTAATATCATTAATGGTAATTCAATCCTGGTAAATGCAATTTTTCCATTATTGCCAATGAATAAAAATTAAAAAGTATAATTAGAAGTTTACAGAAATTTCCTTGCTATTTAGGAAAACACAACTAATTAACAAAGGAATGCTTTCAAAGTATCTGTCTACAGGAATGCTTTGTTATTTTGCGATCTGCAAAGACTAAATTGCGAGAGAGATAATAAATACTTTGGAAAATCCAAGATTCGGTTCTAATACTAGTTTAAATGGACCAAAAGGAGATCATTGATTGACAACTGAAAACACGGAGAGAGACTAGCAAATCATTTAATGGATGGAAGACTGCTAAGACATGTCACGCAAAATAGTGAAATAGATTCATTTTTGTGCCTGTGTAAATAAATCATTAAAAAGGGCTAACGTTATCTAATTTAGCATGTGAAGTCGTGCGACTGAAACCCAATGATAAACAGACAACGCATTGTCAGCTGGGTGCCTCTGTGAGGACCTCTGGTGGAGGTTGGTGCCACAATGTGGAGCGCCACACGCCTTGCAGACAAAGCATTCCTTTAAATGTCTGTTAAGACTCGGTTTAAGAAAAAGTAACAGTGTCTGGGTTCAAGTCCAAGTCATGCCGCTATTTTTCACTTCTGTTTATCATTGGGTTACCTAACTTACGAGTATTATCTTTGTTTTTACTACAAAAATTCATCTTATATAATAATCACATAATGTGTATATATTTATTTATCCGATGTCAGTCACTCCCGTAAGAAGTGCATGGTAGAAATCTTCGAACATCAATTTCAGGCACTTCCCAGCATGATAGGATTATAAATTTCTGGGAGTCATTAAAGGTTCAGTGGAGTACTACAAATTGATATTTGTTTGTCCAAGGTTCGACTCTTGACAACTCAAATCCCTTCTCATAAGAAATGCACGTTGAGTTCATTTTGATCGATTGTATTACATAACAGACATTTTCATTGGCATAATTAAATTAGAAATAATGATCGTAGGAGATCAAGATAAGAACTAAAAGAAAGTAAATTTAATGAATTTTATGGCAATAAAACCAATATATTCCAATCAAATTATACACAAAAAGGGCCGACCTTGCAAAAGGTCATGTTTGGCTGATTTTTTTACACAGTATTTTGTAAGTACCAGTAGTATTTGATCGAATTTCTAGCTTCGGAAGACCTGAGCAGGCTGAGGAATTCCAAAATAACCATTGAAATCTGTGTGATATTCTCAATTATTTTCGGTGTCTTCAAAAGTCGGGGAGAGGGGGGCGAATCGGACCAGTGGGTGAATAGAAACTGTTAAAAAGAATCTGAAGCGGTAATGCGAAGATTGGGGCAGTTTTACATGCATTGCTTCTTTGTAATATTCTGCTGCTGCAAGACACGAGATCATTTTGACTCCATATCATACTTTTCTTGGCTTGGAGGAACTCCGTCACAAACCAATCTTCGGATTAACGAGGAAAGAAGAAGATCTTACTTTTATACAAAGTCATGTGTAAGCTTTTCACGAGAGAAAGGTGAAAAATTGGACTTTTATAAAACTTTGTATTGATTCAACTTATGGTAAAATGTAACAATTTCTCGAATTCCATTTCTTTTCGCCAAAAGTGAAATGAATATTATAGCTACAACTTTTTTTATTTCTTCGTGTCATGCATTGCATTCGATGCTGTCAAAAATCTTTCAGAATATTTGATATCTTATCATAATTCTACAGTCGTCTGATGACGCATACAATTAGTTTCTTTTGGTTGAGTACAATCAATCTTTTTCAGTGTAATCGTCAAAATCAGCAAATGACATTTAGTGCAAAAGAGCTACTTACATTGTCATGGAATATGAGGTAGGGGAGAAAAATCATTCTCTGCAAAAGACGACACTAGTATATATTTGAAAGAAGCTCTCAGGCTGCCTCTGCTGCTATATAGCAAGGCACAAGACCATTACCCTGAGCTTCCAACACTTTTTAAAGTGGCGGTTGGTCGCAGAAAGAGTGCGATGGAAAAGAGGGGAAAGAAAACAGCACCACTATCCTATTTAGAAAGTTGGAATCCGAAAAAGCTAAAAATCATTCTCGGATTAAATGATTACAGTTATTGTGTAACAGTTACATGTATGAAATGTTTCTGGATAAAAAGATGAAGGATGAAACTATGGTTTCCAAATAATGAAATTTTTGTATCCCCCCTTGAAACTGATTTTCAATGAAAATTATCAAATTTTGTGTACTTTTACTAATATTTTTCTCAATTATAATAATAATAATATAATAATAATATGATTTATTTGCTAAGGGACAAGTATTAAACATACATTGTATATGGCACGTCAAAATAAAAATACAGAATATATGCATACACAAGAAAAAAAAAATACGTAAACAGATACAAAATATTTAGCTATACAACAGAACAAGTGGACAGAAAAAGTTACATTGACAGATATTCATTAATAGAGTAGAAACAATGGGGCAGTAAAAAATCTTTTAGCTTGTGTTTAAATAACATGAATCCCATAGGGGTTTTAAGCACATTAGGAAGTTTGTTAAATAGGCCCATGGATTTAAAGCCACAGGCTGTTTTCTTAGTATGGACAAAGGAGATGTGCAAATTATTAAGTTGGCGGGTACCGTAGCTGTGTAGGATAGAATTTTGGTCAAATTCATGAAAATTAGTCTTGACATAGAGTAGGACAGTAAAAATATACAAATTAGGAACAGTTAAAAGACAAAGGGATTTAAACAAGGGGTGGCAAGGAGTACGACAAGACTTATTACTCATTAATCAGCTCTCTTTTGAATTCTAAAAATAGTGAATGCTTGGGGTGAAGCCCCCCAATAAAGAATGCTGTAGAGCAAGTGAGTATAAAATTCACCATAGTACAGAAGAACTAGAACATCTAAAGACACAGTCGAACTTATAGACCTAATAAGATAACAGACTGAGCTTAGTTTAGCAGCAAGATTGCTAATATGACTTTCCCATGATAAGTGAGCCTCAAGAATCACACCCAGAAACTTCGTATTGTCAACTTGTGACATGCACACACCATCAAGGTCTATATTAGGCAACCACTTAGTTTTATTAATATTTGAGAAGTAGATAAATTGAGATTTATTTATATTGAGTTTTAGGCCATTGTTGTTACACCATTCGGACATGAGCTGAGAAACAAGGTTGGCTGAGTCTTGTACATCATTCACCTGTGATGATGTAATGATAAAATTGGCATCATCAGCATATAAAACAGGGTAAATACCCACTCCAGAGGGGATAGAGCTAGTAAAATCATTTACATATAATAAAAACAGGATTGGGCCAAGAACTGAACCTTGAGGAACACCATGATAAAGGACTTAGGGAGGGGAAGTAAATTTCTCACCACTCGACATTATGGGTTAGATGGAAGAAGAGACTTTTAAGTCTCAATCTCGCCCAAATAAAGACGATTTATTATTATTATTATTATTATGGAGACTATTTGAGATCTATTGGAAAGATAGGATTCTATCCATTGTGAAGGTATACTTCTAATACCAAAAGAGGATAATTTATTTAACAGAACATTATGGTTGACACTGTCAAAAGCCTTGGAGAAGTCATAAAACAAGCCCAGTACTTCGGTTTTATCGTCAAGTGCAGATAGAATTCTATTCACTACCTGAGAGATAGCCATGTTGGTGGACCTATGTTTACGAAAACCACATTGGTAAGATGACAGAAATTTGTTTAACTCAAGATAGGAAGTCAATCTTTTGTAAAATACAAGTTCGAACACTTTTCCAAGCTGATTAATGATGGAAATTGGGCGGTAGGAGTTAAAATCCTGAGTAGAACCCTTTTTCTTATAAAGAGGGATAATTTTTGATTCCTTAAGAGATCCAGGGAAGGTTCCTTGCTGTATAGATGAATTGATTAGAAAAAGAAGAGGAGATTTAATGCATTCATATGACAGACGGATTAAATGGAAAGGAATTTCATCAGTACCAGCACAGAATTTTGATCCAGAATTGAATATGATAGAGTAAAGTTCAGATTCAGAGCAGGGATGCAGAAAGAATGAGGTAGCATGATTTATGATTCACATAATCAAAGAAACCCATTTGGAAAACATTGACTGATTTTTTAATGATAAAAACATTTTTTATCATTCTAAATGACAAAGTAGCAATGTAACTGCATGAAATCGGACTTCTGACCACTACCCTAAAGCCGTTTTGTAGCACCTACCGTTCTCATCAATTCCTTCACATGGTGGCTATTAGTGGTAGCAAAGCATTGCTGTTTTGCCCCATTTTATCAAATTTATTATCTTATTTGTAGTATAAATATTATTATTATATTTCTGAGTACATCTGACCCAATGGAAAGGTGATAAGATTGATATTCTTGGTAGGAAGGGAGCCACCAATACTGGTTGGGTGGTATCCATCAAATATTCGAGGAATTCCTGCCACTAATAGCCACTGTGTGAAGAAATTGACGAGGACAGAATGTGCTACAAAATGGCTAAATTTTACTGAATTTCCCTCCTTTTCTGATATTACAATGGGCATTTGTTTATGAGAAATTAGCAACTGAAAATCTGAGTTGGGCGACCATGCAACACACCTGTGAGGATAAGAATGGAAGGTTGATTGTAACGGAGGAATATAGTCTAAGCAGATGGGCAGAATATCTTACAGAATAGTTGAACTCAAAGAAAAGAGATGAGGAAGGACAATAGGCATAAATGTAGATGACCATCTATAGAGGAGGTAAAGGAAGCTGTGAAGAGGCAGCAGAATGGGAAGGATCAAATCATACCTGAGTTGATCAAACATGGAGGAAACGAACTAATGAAGAACCTACATGGACTAATAAGTGAAAAATGGGAGAAAGAGGAAATATCAAAGGAATGGAGGACTGTTTTTATCTGCCCTATTTTCACAAAGGGAGATAAGTTGCAATGCAGCAACTAGAAGGGTATCACATTACTAAACATCACCTATAAGTTCTTCTCTAGTATACTGCAGAGGAGTCTTAGCACTTATGCTGAGGAAATCCTTGGTGAATACCACAGTGGCTTCATACCAGGAAAAGGAACCACAGATCAAATCTCTGTAATGAGGCAGAGCATGGAGATATGTAATGAATATAGCACTGATCTATAACTGCTGTTCATTGACTTCCAGCAAGCTTTTGATAGTCTTAAGAGAAGAATGATGCTGAATGCCTTAGAGGGATTTAGAATACCAAAAAAACCAAATAAAGCTGGTAAATATGGCCATGGTCTTGAGCCAAAGCTTTTATTGGAGGAAAGACTAGTGAAGCCTTTATTGTAACAACCTGAGTGAGACAAGGGGACTCAATCTCTGCAGCATTATTTAATCTGGCTCTTCATGAAGGAATTGAGAATAGAGGGAGCGATTGAATATAAATCTATACAGGTCTATGCATATGCTGACAACATTGTTTTAGCGGCAAGGAGTGTGGATTTACTGAAAGAAATATTCAAAATCTTGGAGCTAAAAAGCCAGAATATGGGGCTTAAAATTAATGAAAAGAAAATAGATGAAAATGTATGCAATTGAGGACAGAGCATGGACCCCATATATAACATTTGGGCAGAACCATTTTGAAAATCTAAAATGCTTCAGTTACCTAGGTACTAATTGCGCGGTGGAAGTGAAGGAGAAAAATGTTTTTTTTTCTCTCCTTCACTTCCACCACGCAATTACAATTAACATGTGTGTCATGTGTGAAACTTCCTTCTTTCTCATCACCTAGGTACTAATTTAAATTCTAAGAATTCAATGAGAGAGCAAATTCACAAGAGGATAATGCATGGAAATACAGTGCACTTTGCTAATATTAAGCTCCTGAAGTCCACCCAGTTAACCAAAGACATGAAAATCAAAATCTATAACACACTTAGGGCCAGTTGCACCATCTCTGGTTACGCATGGTTGCTAGGTAGCCATCAGGTTCTCCGTAGCGGCAGTGACAGCCGTTGCACAAGGAAATTCAGGCACCGGTCACCAAATCAATAGGCTAACTCTGTTTTCGAACGCCAAATCACTTTCTCACAAATTCGTTCCACAAAAATTAAGCTCTTGGGCTGTTTCATCTTTCACTTGTTAGTGAAAATTGGCAGAGGCAGCGCATTGCTTGAATCGTTTGAAGATGCACATTGGCCACATTTTCAACAAATTTTTACAAGCCTCTGCTAAATTTACACTTATATGGTGATGCAGTGGCGCAGCAAGGGGGGGTTTTAGGGGTTCAAACCCCCCCCTCCCCAAGAGTCAAGTCCTATGACTAGCTCTGTGCTTTTTTTCTGCTGAAGAGAACAAAACCCCAATCATTACGCAAGTCTTAGTTAGAGGTACACTTCTAGTCATGTGTTTGCTTGATAAATTCAGCGAAAGCTCCGAATGCCTGTAAATATGGCTCAGACACATCACAAGATGAGTTTAGCAACAATTCCAAAGGTACTGGTTCCTTTATTAAGCATTCTGGACGATTAAAAGTCTGCACAGTAGACTCTTCATTACTCGGAATGATAGAAAATATACTGACTTTATTTTATGATTACCTATTAATTTGATGTATAATTGCAACAATTATTCGATAACCGAATTTCCGTTCAAATTTAAGAAGTATTGGAGCAATACAAGACTTAGATTTTTTTTTAGATTTAGATTTAGATATATACCCCGTGAGCCGCCAGAGGCGCATGGCAGGGGCTGTAATACACCACCATTATACATTCCTCCCTATTAGCATCTCTAATAGCCTGGGGAAAAAACGACCAAAAGTAATTATCCTTCCTTGCGATTACTTCCCTATAACGTTTCGTCGATGCCTCTCGGAGATCGCTCCTTACTGGCACTAACATTTCACTTACTTTGTCTATAAATTCTGAATGAATTAACTTTTCGAAAAGTTTCCGACGATATTCAGATCTTCTCATCTGTTGTGAATTCCAACCGAGGGACTCTATCATTGCTGTAATGCTGCTATCAAACCTGAAATCCCTGCAAACGAATCGGGCTGCTCTACGCTGGACCATCTCTAAATCTGAGAGATACCAGTAAAAATTAATTTGCGATGATATTACTAATAATACACCATTTTGGGAGCAAATGGGAGAAATTCTTTAGCTTCCTTTTCTATGTAGCTAATTTTTTCTCTGATGATGGAATCCCATGACTTATCCTGTCAGCCACGTGGACATGCAATGCCCATTGAAAATATCAATTCATGGAAAATTTTTGTTTTTTTGAACACTCAATGTGTAATATTGGGTTTGCGTCAGCTCTCTACTGGTCAAACTACCTATTACTTAGTCTAAATAATTGTTAGTTGAGGTCTTCATTTTTTTCACCTTGGTATGTAACTTTTTTAATTATAATATCAACTATTAGCAAGAGTCTACTGTATTTTTTAAAGCAGCCAAATTTTTAATGTTCGTCATGTGACATATTTAGTTGAATACTTAGCTAATACATAAATAACGAAGTCAGGCTTAATTGTAAGTCTACCAGAAAATTTCACCTGATATAAATGATTTTTTGTTTCTTAGAAGAGGACGTAATTTTAAAATCAACAGAAGAGGTCACTCCTAAGGAAGCTCGAGTGAATGATTCGTGCAATGGAGCTAACCAGTCTCACTCAAGTCAGTCATCTGGTTTGGATATTGGATTATTCATTTGATAATAGATAAAAATCCAAATTCTCAAACTTTTCTCAGAAGTATATTGAAGGACACGAGCACATTCTATTATTCCTGCAATAATGGGAAAAGGACAAAGGCAGTGATGTTTTAACATATTAGGTTTGATTCTTCGTTTTAATGTCCTATATTGATTACACAAATAAAATGGAGATTCTGAGCTATACATGGAAACTTTTTCTGTGGTTTTCTTATTTAAATTTTTTCATTCTTGGTTTTGAAATAAAAATCATAGTTTTTGAGAACTCTTTAACATTATTTTTGAGTTTAGGTATTTACAGAATTGAAAGATTCTCTTTTTGATAAAATATCTTAGTTATCAAATCAAATTAACTTCAAATTCCTGTATCAAAATTCTGGCACGGCGCATATAAACCTTGTGCAATAAGCTGTATATATACTTCATATCATTACTTTTATACATTGATGGTGTTTTATGGGCAGGCGAAATTTCAATTACATTCCAAATTCTACTGATGATATAGTCTAATAATGAAAGATATTCAAATAAACATGGGCGTGCCAATGTCGGGGATCTAATGAGTGGATGTTATGTTTTATATCGCTTGCCAAATAATCGTAACTAATTTTTTCCTCCTCACGCTTGGCAACCCCCTGGAAGAAAGAACTCTCGAAGACTCGGAAAGTTTATATCTACAACACTAAAATACTTCAGCATAGAAAAAAATGTTTTTTTATTAGATATTGGACTATCCAAACAACACTAATGATAAGTTTCCAATTGTTCACTTATGTAAACTACTATCTTGGAAAATGTAATAAGCTGGCTACATAAGCATTAAACACCTCTAGTTATCAATGTGTTTAGTTTTTGAAAGAATTGACATTTATTGTAGTACGTAGCGGGCATGAATATACTAGCCCCTGTAATGTAAGTGTTTTTTTCGTTTTATCAGCAGCGTTGGATCCCCCCCATTGGCAAATCCTGGCTGCGCCACTGTGGTGATGATCTAATAAAATAATCACCAATGTGCTTATATTTATCCATCGGATGCCAGTAATTCCCATAAGAAAAGGGAGAATTTTTCAAACATCATTTTCGTGCACTTCTCTGCATGATAGGATTACAAATTTTTGGGAGTTGTTAAAGATTCAACGGAGAATTACATATTGATATTTTTTTTCCAAAGTATCCTTGGTTCGACTGTGGACAACTCGAATCATCTCTCGTAAGGAATGCACGTAATGTTCATTTTGATCGATTGCAGACAATTTTTCTTTCGCAGAATTGAAACAGAAACAATGGTTGCACAAAATTGAGATTAATACCAAAAGAAAGGAAATTGAATATAGGTTCTTATTTTTGTTGAAGAATAACGTATTCGAGTATAAGTTGAGAGAATTCGAAAAAAAAAAAAATGAGAAAAATTTAGTGTAATTTTGTGAGCATAAATGATTCCCCAACGACAAAGGTGATTGATTAACTCGACTCTCATACGAGTATATGGGAAATATAGGCTCAAAAGGAATGTAGGGAGAAGAAGAGCCGACATTTTATGGCAATAAAACCATTAGCTAACTTTTGAACATATTTCCAAGGAACAATCCAATTCAATTACATTATCTTTGATGGGAAAATCCACTAGTCTTAATATAATAATCACTGTCATGTAGGTATTTGTGCGTTTGTGTATATGTGTATATCCGATGTCAGTAACATAACATAAGAAATGCATCGAGGCAAAAGTTGAAAATTTATTTATTTTTCTCCCCGATGAAATAGAAGTATTAAATTTGGGGATTAATTAAATAATTACATTTTTGAGCAGCTATTTTATTTTATCTCCATAGAGTATAAGATAAAATATGTGTATCACACCATTTTTGTACCTTCTTATCCTGTATCTCTGAATTAATTCACTGAAATTAATATTAGCAGTCAAGAATACCCCTCAAAATACCTTATCTCTTAAGTTCTCATGGCATAATTTGTTCTTTATACCATGTTTATCCCTTAGCAATGGAGTAAATGAAGGAATGATAATATTATGTATGAATAAGAATGAATAAGTAAAGTAATGGATTATGAGAAGATCTCTGATGGTTTCTAAAATTTCAAGTCGTTATATAGGGTAGGTCCTCAATTGAGATTCCAAATATACCTTTAATTGAATGGTAGAACGCAAATGGAGTTGTAGCGTCGAACCAACGATCACAAGATAAATGGTTTACTGCACACATTAAATTACTATATGAACTCAGTTCACATCCAGGTAAATTTCCATATTATCAGGAAGGGATTTTTTTTAATTTTGAAAAATGCCGCAATATATTTCATATTGGAGAATTTTGCACACACCTGGAGTCGAACTCAAGCACATTTGGTGACATATCTGTGATTATTAATATGAGAAGAGCCCATCTTCTGGGAGCTCAATGATTTTGAATTCTCTATCGGATGTCTTTAAAAATGTTTTTGAAAAAAACTGCAAAATAGCACTATTTTGTCCCTGCTATTTATACATGTATATCCTTGTTTGAATATGTCCGTAAATTGCCTCCTTTTCATAAATTCTGACATTGTTCCCTACCGTTTATACGGTAAGAAAGTGAAATTCCCATGTTTTCTAATGAGAAAATGCATGAGCTCAGATTTGCATTAGTTGCCAGGGGGGACTGTTTCTTTACTAAAATGAAATTCCATGAGTAAAACAAAACTCTTAATTTCCTTCCTTTAGGCACTTCTCTCGTCTTCATGGGACCATTTTTTTATATTTTAATTCTGCAAATGAAATGGAGACTGCATACGGAAAAAGGGACTTTTATGTGCACTTGTAACTGAGAATATTGGCCCTGGCCAAGGGAGTTATCCAAGCAAAGTAGTTCTTCAAAGATGTCTTTGTAGTTTTCATTGGATACACACAGCTTCCAGCAATCTCTCGAGTTTTGACTCTCTAATTTTCTGGGAAAGGCCACAAAACATTTCTGAAAATCTCCGCCATGCATTTGTATGGAAAAAAGATTGCGATTTTGGGCTTTACTGCCATCAAACTCATGACAGTTATGATCAGTCTGAATTTTTCTGGTGGTTGCGGCCAGTACGTAACTTGGCATTCACATAAAGTAAAATGAAGGGGTTTTTCTCACATTGGCCTTCATTTAATATGGAAACGACGGTATTTGGAATTAATTTATTAATCATGTTATAAATTATTTAGGTAATGGGGAGAAAACTTGGTAAGTCCAAACGATGTCTTTTAATCTCTGGGTGAAAGCTTTTTGGGACAAAGTTGCTGTTGTGCCTGAATTCCAGGAGATGAAGAAGCGCCATCTAGATTTAATAAATTATCTATTCATTTTTAAAGCACTTTCAGCAGAGTTAGAAAGTTTTAATCTGGCTTGAATGCATCTTTTAAATACATTTGTGCATTAGACATGTTCAAAAGAGTCCCTAAGTTCAATTCCAGATTCCTATTTACATGCCTTCTAGAAACTATAGGAAACTAATAAGGCAATTCTGGAGCGGCAGAATGTTTTGGCGTTTCAACAGCATTTGAAATGTGTTCTTGGGGTCTTGGTGATGTCAATTATTCAGCACACTGCATTTGCTCAAGGGCCTTCAGGTACGAGCTCCGCATGTACGTTTCAATTATTCGGAGAGAAATATTCACCAAGTAGGGCCTTGGTTATTGAAGAACCTTTGATCGACTGAATCAGGTCTCCAAGAGAACTTCTGCCAATATGTTTGAGGGGCCATTATAAAGGGATTGAGATGGATTGTTGTCCATATAATGGGACCAGGAGATCTAGAGAAGTTTAACTGACCACTGTTCTGAAAATTACTTTGTAAACTAACAAAAGTAAAAAACATACACACACTTGCACAAATTCCAAAAATTTTAGAATAAAGCTGTTGACCGGTTTTGGTGTTAAAGCACCATCCTCAGAACAGAAGTTATTTCAATGAGCAAGAACATATATATGAGAACAAAAGGGAAGGGAAGGGGTATTAAGAAAACAAAGTTGCATCACGAGGGGGAGGGCAAATGGGGGAAAAGAGTCTTGAAGTGTGGGGACTGGCTGTTAGAAAACAAAACCTCTTTAGCTAAAGGAATGGAATATAATTGGTGAAGGCGTATGTAAAACTCTTCTAATTTGGTACCTTTTCGTCCATGGTTTAGAATACGGGGGAGAAGTGGGAAAAATTATTGTTTTAATCAGATGATCAGCGAAATGTGATGAATTAGAAAGATTGTTAAAAGATCTTTTGTGCTCATCCACCCTTATTCTAATATTGCGGGCTGTACTACCAACGTAAACAGTGTCACAATTGTTGCAGGCAAGTCTATATATTCCTGATCTGGTCTGGGGATCAAAACGGTATTTGGTGTTGCAAAGTAATGAAGGTTTTGACCATTATAGAAAGCGGGACATTTCTTATCTGTGGCAATAGTTTTGGCTAGTTTATAACTACAATCATCAACAAAATTAATGGAAAACCAACTGATTTGATCTTCGGTTGAATTAGGGGGTGGGTGGAAAATATTTCTTAAGGCTAGAGTTCATTGCTTTCTTTTTAGTCATTTCATAATGAGGTCAGGAGAGTATCCATCCATGGAAGCAAGATAATAGATAATATGAAGTTCATCATTGAAATTCTCATTTGATTACAGAATATGCAGAAGTCGGTGAATTGAGGAATGAAAGATGGCTAATTTATGAGAATAAGGATGATTGGAGGAAGAGTGAATGGTATGATATGTATAAGTGGGCTTTCTAAAAATGGAAAATGACAAAGTGGAATCAGAAAATGAAATTGTGACATCTAAGAAATTAATGGAAAGATTGATTCATTTCTGCCTCATGAGTAACTGAAATTGAAGGGTGGATGGAATTTAAGAAAGACACAAAGAGCTGTCCTTCTGTGCCTTTCCAGATACAAAGAATGTCATCAACATAACTAAACTATGCGATAACATTATTAAACAGGTTAAAATTTGAATTAAACAACGAGGATTCAAAGTTATTCATGAAAATAGGTATAGGGATGCTTTATTCGTATCAATAAAAAGTATGAAACATACCAAGTTTCATCAAATACATTTAAACCCTGCAATCCGCCAGTGGCGCGTGGCGATGATTTGCATCAAACCTTCATTTATTTGGATGAGTTGAAATGGAATAACCCGTTTCATCACAGGCATAATCTCATTATGATAACTTAAACAGGGTGTATTTAAAGGAAGAAAATAATGAAAATATCAATTAAGTAATTTATCCTTAATATTGTTGTTATTATAGGTGGGTCATTCAATGTCAACTCAACCAAGGGAAGAACTCACCATCTCAGATTTTTTGCATTATTTTCCCTTTAGTTAGTTTTAATCTTAGTTAAGAAAAATCCAAAGTATTTTAGCCCAAATGCTATTTCTTTCTAAGATATGAGTTTTGTATGGCACAAAGTAAAAATCTGCCCACGAGCCAAAACATGCAAATCAACCATTTTTGTACCTTTATAAAAACTTAAATAAGGCTGCAAAAGATTGTAGAAATTCAAGATGCCATGAATATGTAACTCTAGTTTTCAAAAATAGTTATCTCAAAGATCCACACCCGTCAACTTCTTAGTAACAAACATTCAAAAATGGCAGATTTAATACAAAAGCATATTAGCAGTTTTTGTATGAGCAAAAAGTAACACTTCAACCAAATGAAAGAGTAATGAACTGCGTGAATGAGTTTCTTAACGACAAGTTCGAAAGAAAAAAATCAAAATTTTCTTAAATGGAGAACTATAAGTAGAAACCTGTATAATCCAGTAAGCCTCTGGTGTGAATGTCTGAATCTCATCATGCCTCTGGACACAGAAACCAAGGGTTGGAGTTTGACAAGGACCATAAGATATTAGAGATGCATCCAAGTCTCCATATTTGCCCTTTAACAAAGTTATTATTATCCGTGGGGATACTTGAAATACTTTCCAAAGGATAAATCATATTATTCTCAGGATAAATCAATTAATTAATCAACATACATCTTATGAAAATATAGCTTCAACAATTGTATCTGTTACCTGAAAAAATCTAGTTTGGAATCTTGTGAAAGCACAGCCAATCCTGAGATCTAGCTCCTGTCTCGCATCCACACTCTTGGCTTCATTTTCATTTGGCTTGATAAGGTTGGCCATTGCTGCCTTTATATCCTTTTCAGTGATGGCCGAGAATTTGGCTCTGTATACAACCTGAGAAAATAAAGACAAACTTGAGTTACGACATGTGAAATGAAGTGCCGCTTAATACAAATAATAAGGGTTGATGTGGAGAGCTTGAACAAGTTCATTCATTCAAAGACTTCCGTAGTGTCATTTCTTGTGATAGAGTATGCACATAAGGTTGAAAAACGTTACTGAAGGAAGCTTATTTTAAACAAACGGAATTTAAAACAAAAACATAATAGTGCTACTGTTAGTATATCATGAAAAGATTGGTAACCTGGAGAGATTGACAATCCATTGTCTGTAGAGAGAGAAAAACAACATCTGATACTACGAATAACATATAGAATTTAAGAGTAGATAGGAATAAAATCAGTGAACAAAATATAATTTAATTACATCGTGATTATAAACATCCCGCTTCATGCTTCCTTGTACAGCATTCATCACTTCAAAACATATATTTTCTCCTTCCTTATCACAGTCAAGCCAAAGTATAAGGTAATCACTACCTTTAGCTTCTTGGGAAAGAAAAGCTGGCATTTTTAGCTTTGAAGCAGCTTCTTTTTTCTCTGTTGGACAAGAAAACAGCTCAACCTGTAGAGATAGTAATACTTTAACACTTGTAAGTTTAAACTTCTACATCTATTCAGTAACCAATATTAAATGTAGAGCACAATCACTGTCTAATAAACAATATAAATACTGCTGAAGGCTATAACTTAGAAGCTAAACAATATGACTCCACCTTCAATGACAATCAAGACATAGATAAATGCCATAGCGTGTAAATCTTCCCTGTGGTTTGAAGGTGTGGCCTTAAACTAGGTGATAAATGACAAACTTACTGGGTCCACCCTATCCCAGTTATTGTATTTTCCAATAAAATCCAAACTCATTACATGGCCACAAACAGATGTCATCTTAAAATGAACAGGTTCTCCAATGAAGGTACCGGACCATTCGTGTACGGAGCATGCTTGATTAAATCCTAAGATATTTACATGTAGAGGGTATTATTGGTTAATAAGTTTATGTAAACAATAAAAACATAATTATATAATCCAAGAGATATTTTTGCTCCACAACCTTTCCGAGTGTGACTTTTGCCATTACTCAAGATGTTCGCTAAAGATGCCGCTAAGGAAGGCTTTTCAGCCACCATAAATGCTACTTTCATTCTGGATACTAAGTCCGGGCAAAATAGGGATTATATTAAAGGTAAAAATAACATTAGAAGACGCTTATTCAAAGTTCAGGACGAATTAGCAGCCGCTTCCACAGTGTAAATCGTTTCTTATTTCGATACGTAAAAGTCGAGCATCTAGCGGCAGAGAATTGAAGCTATTTCCAAATTACCCGCCTAGTTATTTATGAATCCTCTTAAAGAGCGACGCCATAAAAATTGATTTATTACTGTAACTAAACATATTTATATAGGTTGAAAGATCGAGCATAGTGATCCAGAAATTTTACTGCGCTATTTTTAAATAAAGAAATTAGTGGAAAGTGAATTAAGGGAGGAATTTTGTCGGAAAAAGAATGCGCTGCGCTGGCGAGAGATGGTGTTGGCATCAAATGAATAACCCTACTTCTCCTTCAACCTTACGCGCTCGAGGCTGGATTTCCGAGGTTATATGGAGGCAATGTCCTCCACGCACCCAGGCCATAAATGAGATAGAAGGGAGAGAGGCAAAAAAGCCACTCAGACACCGTTGGAAGACAAATCCTCGATAAGAAGAGAATATCTCCAATTGGCGTCACTTCTACCTCAGATGCAAGTGCGTGGGATCGATGACGTCACATTTTAGGGGTGGTGACGACGTCGGTATTGGTGGCGGCGTCGTCTCATTGGGGTCCACACTGCGTTTATTCCCCCATTCCCACAAGATCTCCCCTCCTCTGCGCGAAGTTCTCCCAGCGCGCGCCGGCAAGCAGGTAGCTCCGCGAACGCCTCAGTTAGTCGCGAGTAAGCTTGCGTAGTGTTTGGTGGGAGGCCGTCTCTAGAGATGCCCAACTTGCGGTCGCGGGACGCAGGGGTGTGAGGTGGTAGAGAAAGTGCTCGCCGCCGGAGCTCGCACCGTAACCAGTGTTCGACCCCAGTGAATTCTTGGCAGGAGAGAGAGGCTTGTTATTTACCACAGGAAAAATAATTGAATCTCTCATTTTCCGTGGTATACGAATCGTCAATAACCATTTCCTTTGTGCTACACAGTTGCGTAGTTCCGCCCACAAGGGAGGGGCTTTGGTGCGTGATTTCTTCGTTTTCCCCTTTTTTGGAGTAATTGTTTGACAAGTAGTTGCAATATACCTTCGCACCGTGTGAAAGAGAAGGGTTTGAAGACGGCCACAGCATGAGGAGGAAGCGGCGAGGAAGGCAGGCTTCCTCCGCAATCCTCTTTTACTTGCAGACCCTACTCCAGTTCCTCCTCGTAGTGCGTGTGTCTGCGGGGGGCATCGGTGGGGCATGCCCTGCGGCATGTCGATGCCGTCCTGATGCGAGGGAGGCGAGTTGTCGAGGAGCAAACCTAGCACACGTCCCCGCGGAGTGGTCGGACCAGCTGAGAGCTTTCGCCAAACTGTGAGTATGAAGACTTTCGTTTTGGGAGAGCTTGCGTCTCGAAGCTTGCTGACGAAGCGAGAAATTGTACGGTCTTCGGCACGATGCAGCTTTCATAACGCCGCTAATGTCAGTCAGTTCCTCGACTGCACTCAAAATCTGTTTTCCCACTAAAATGAACCGAAACTCGACTCGACGGACACCAATATCCTGAAGCCTGTAGCTATCGCAAGTAAAACCAAAGGATTATAAATTGGAAACTGAATTCGATACTTCAAAAATTTATCTTATGAGAACTTTATTTACTAAAAGATGTAAACCTGTAATTATTATTTATCTTATGAGAACTTTATTTTCTAAAAGATGTAAACCTGCAATTTTAGAGATCTAGTAAAGATACATCGAAAACCCGATGAAAAAGAGATGAAGAAAAGATTCAACTATAAAAACATGAATTCAATTTTTCGAAGGAAATCTCCCTACTTAAATAGGATATGATTATGACACCGAAACCGTGGGGCTTGGTTAAACAGTATCAAATGAATAAGTACTATTAGGTCACACTCGTTGTCATCTTGACGTATCAAGCCATGATGGGAACAATTTTTTACCAATCCTGAAGTAGAGCAACAAAATACTTTCATAATTGTACGAGATTTGATTTTTTCCAAAAAATGAAACAAGCACACTTTTACGGTAAGGACAGAGAAGAAAATCAACCGTTATTTTTCCGCCAAAATAAGACACATCCCTTTTATATCATGAAAACATCACCCAAATGTGTTTGTCTGCATCAATTAGTCTTGGAATAAAGCAGAGTAATTGGCAATAGATGTACCCTGTGTTTACATAGAGTATTGCGCTGGACATATTTTTCCTCGGTTGAAGAAAGTAAAAATATTTGGGATAAATATAGTAGGGATGAGGCTGACAAAATGGAATTATTTGCTCAGTCTCTGTGCTTGGTTGCATATTTTATGATTTTTGCTTCTACAAACTTGTTTTCCACGTGAATGCAAAGCGAAGAAATTGGGAGTATTAAACACACACTTTTCAAAAAAGAACGCGACTGAAGTGCGGCTTCCGAATGTATGTGCATTCCGACCGCCCGCAATACATTCCGACCGCCCGCAATACATTCCGACCGCCCAAAATGTCGAATTCGTATTTACGACGACAGGACCGATATTGTTTCGTCACTCGAAATTTTTTCCACCGACTCATTATACATTCCTGTCCCTGAACTGACTGACTGAAATTTAACTGACGTACGTCAAGCATTTCTAAATAAGAAAATACCGTCTCTAAACGCCAGTGGATAAAATCATACCTTGCTGCATTTCAACCTTAATATACAAAGGCATATAATTTCAACCTTTCCCCCAAATCCATTATTATTCAGTCTCATAGTTTTAGAAAAGCAAATTTCTTCTTCTCATCGTCAGTAATCTCCAACTCTCGTTTACCTTCATCATTATTTCCATCGAATGCTAATAATGCAAAATTCATCAACATGCATCAGTTTCTACAATACAGGAACCTGATTCGAATGCATGCACCTATAATCTAATTACGATCATCGCTAAATATAATCGCAAGTCTCACTCTATTATATGTAATGAGCACGAACAGAACTCGATATCAACAAACCGCTGTTCACCATTTTCGTGAAAAGGACATCGTCATTCACTTGTAACGGCCAATCTAGGCTCCGTGCGTAGCCGAATAAATTTGGGCGAACGAAAAAATATTAGAAATCGAAATCAAGACCGTGAGTTCCACTACGTAAATCACGCAGAGCTGAAGTAATCAAATATTAAATTTTGCCAGTAAAAGTAAACTGACAAATCCACGTTCAAACATACGGCGATTTCAAGCGGCTGCTGTTACCAAAAGGAAATCAGCCCATTATAAAAGAACTCGATATTTTTATCTTTCTACACATGGCTCTTACATATTTACCCCACCTCTTCACTTTCTCCCTCTCTCACACACAATTCTTCAAAGCCAAACGACCAACCACGCGCACATACAAGCTCAAAATCACGGCCTCTGACGCAACTTGATTTCGCGTGGATATAGGGCAGCGAGACAGCTTGGTGACGTCACATCAACTTCTATCTCCGACGACCCGACTGTCTTTTGAGGCACGCATTCGCGAACTCCGTTACTCACCTACGAAGGCAGCTGAACGACGATTCACTTCTTCGCTCTTCCTACTTCGGGGAAGGAATCGTGGCGGCATTAGGATAATTATCCCGGATTGTTCTTCCTGGAAACGAAATTGTGCGGCTTTTGTTTAACTTCTGTTCGGATGCCATGTCCGAGAAGTAAGAAGGATGATTTTATGGGGGTCAACCGATGGAAATTTTGAAGGAGCGCAGAGTTGAGCCGCAAATATGGCGTCTAAGTTATGATTAACGGATGAAGATTTCTCCCGACAAAAAGTTCGTTCTCTTCAAACTAATTTCATATGCGAGAGGCAGGTTTTTCAGTGGCCAGCGTGGGCAATCGCCCTGAGAGGTGGGGCGCCTCTAAAACTACGGCGTCTATTCACATGGTCCATTGGATGGAGATAAGGCGAGAGGAATTTCATCACATCATCAGTGGCTTCACAATGCCATCGAAATCGGTTTCTTAGATACGTAAGCTTCAGTGAGTAGACGTTCAGATGTAAACTGCCATATGGTTAAATGCTCTTCTGAACAAAAACGGAAAATTGCTTTTTATAGACCAAATCGGAATGCGAGAATTAATTTCCCAATCCATTTTACTGAAGGAAATATCTTATATCTTCTATTATATATAGACGCTTCTCCGGATTCATTCATACAGATAGATAGAGAGGATACTAATTCACAGGTTAAACCACAAGCGTCATTGACTTTTTACAGCGTATAGGCCCTAACGTGATATTTAGATAAAACCATACAGTACCAGGGTTCGATGCCAGAGCACATTAAAATTTCTCTCATAAGGAATATGTGTGAAAGGTAGGACGTCGTTTGAGGCAGTTGCAGCCAATATTTCTGCTTTCATTTTCACACATAGTTAGAGATGGTGATCTTCTATTGTGCTGCATAGTATGTTCACCAGGAAGACCCGGGTTCGATGCCAGACGATTAAATTGCAGCGAATTTTAAGAATATTTTCAATCCTTTTCTTTTTCTTTTGAGAACCTTCTCGATATGATGCCGACTTGAAATTAGTGTTATCGATATGCTTAATAATATAGGTGTATCCGGAGATACGTCTATATATAATACGAGTAAAATTTGCTTGCATTTTGCAAGCGTATTGATAATACAAATTTAAATTCGACATCAAATCGAGAAGGTCCTCAAAAGAAAAAAAAAAGGGATTGAAAATATTCTTAAAAATCAACACAATTTATTTTTAAAAGGTGAAATTCGCATCCACCTGGCGACAAACTTCCGCACATTTTGTGACAGTATCATAGACATAAAGAAGAAGGCGCGTTCTTCGTGACCCCAACGATTTTGTATTCCCTGTCCTACTCGGATGCAGCTTAAAATATTTTCGAAACAGAATCAAAAATAATTTGAAACTCCCGCTGTACGTTTCAAATAGTGGAGACGCCTGGTGTCAAACCCAGAATCTTTCGGAAGATGTGAATACGTATAACTCCCTGATAGAAGTATAACTTATTTGATTTAAATTTATATCATACCAGGAAGGTCCGAAATTAAGACTCCATCATCCCCATTTAAAATGTAAATGGTTATGTAAATGGCTCCCTGGGATCAAGCTAAGGACCGCCAGGGAACGGTAAACAGCGGATATAAAATGTATTTATGATCTCTATCTACATGCCGAATTTTTTTGAGTCACTTCCCTGCAATTAAGGGATTCGTGGAAACCGTGAATTTACAATGAAAATTAAGAAGATATTTTCGAATGGTCTCCTTGGTTCGACGCTAGGTTAGGGCAAATATTCCCCATTTTAAAATGCATTGCGACGATTTTTAAGATGTGTGTGTATCTATTATATATAGATGCTTCTCCGGATTCATTCATGTATCCATATATATATACGAGTAAAATGTAGCTTGCATACTGCAAGCAGATCGGCAATGCTAATTTCATATCGGCATCATATCGGGAATGTCCTCAAAAGAAAAAGAAAAGGATTGAAATTTTTCTTAAAATTCACTGAAATTTCATCGTCTGGCATCGAACCCGGATCTTACTGGTGAACTTACTATGTAGCACAATAGAATATCAACATCTCTAACTATGTGTGAAAATTCAAGCAGAAATATTGGCTACAACTGCCTCAAAAGACGCTCTAATATTTACGAATGTAAATGGCTCTAGGGACTCGAACCAAGGACGATCTTGGAAATCTAAAACATGTTTCTGAAAGTTATTTATGATCTCTATCTATATGCCAAATTTCAAGTTTCTATATTATTGGGAAAGGTTTCCAAATAATTCCTAAAAATCGGATCAACTTCTGATTGCAGAGACACCTGGTGTCGAACCCAGGACACATTGATAGCTATGAATGCATAGTTTGATTTGTTAAGACTGGTTCTTCTATCACGCTAAGTTTTAAGTCGATAGCATGCTGCGAAGTACCTAAAATTTGTTTCCGTTATCTCCATAAGAAATGCATTGAGAAATGTAAATGGGGCCCTGGGATCGAACCAAGGACCATCAGCGAATATGTTAAATTTGATTATGAAATATATTTATAATCTCCAACTCCATGCCGAATTTCAAGTTTCCATGCCATCGGGAAGGTGTCCAAAAAAAATCTTAAAAATCGCCACAATACATTTTAAACGGCCGATTTTTGCCTCAACCTAGCATCGAACCCAGGATATTTTCCGTAAAACTCATTTATGTTTTCGATAGATCATGACCATATATAAAGGCTCCTAGATTTTCGATTCTCTACCTATCCCGGAAGTATTTTTTAAAAATTCCCGAAAATCAAAGCAATGCATTTAAACGGGAAAAATCGAGACTTTGGGGCCCTCTGGAATCGAACCCATGACACTGAGGTGCAAAATCGCAATTTTTCTGGGGGTTTCACGTTAGGGCCAATACGTCGTAAAAATTTCAAGTCAATGACGCTTGTGGTTTAGGCTGTGAATTTGTATCCTCTCTATATATATATATGATATATGAATGAATCCGGAGAAGCATCTATATATAATAGATATATATATATATAGAGAGGATACAAACTCACAGCCTAAACCACAAGAGTGATTGAGCTGAAATTTTTACGGCGTATTGGCCATAACGTGTAACCACCAGAAAAATTGCGATTTTGAACCTCAGTGGCATGGGTTCGATTCCAGAGGGCCCCAAAGTCCCGATTTTTCCTGTTTAAATGCATTGCCTAGATTTTCGGGAATTTTTAAAAAATACTTGCCGGATAGGTAGAGAATCAAAACTCATGGAGCCTATATATATGGTCATGATCTATGGAAAACATAAATGAGTTTCACGGAAAATATCCTGGGTTCGATGCTAGGTCGGGGCAAAAATCGGCCGTTTAAAATGCATTGTGGCGATTTTTAAGATTTTTTTTGGACCCTATCCCGATGGCAAGGAAACATGAAAATCGGCATGAGGTTGGAGATCATACATATATTCCATAATCAAATTTTACATATTCGCTGATGGTCCTTGGTTCGATCCCAGAGGGCCATTTACATTCCTCCATGCATTTCTTATGGAGATAACAGTAAAACGTTTTAGGTACTTCCCGGCATGGTATCGACTTCAAATTTTGTATGAAAGAAGATCAAGTCCTAATAAGTCATACTGTGCATTCACAACTACCATTATTTCCTGAGTTCGACACCAGGCGTCTCTACAATCAGTAAATTATCCGATTTTTAAGAATTAATTTAAACGCTTTCACAATAATATTATAACATGAAATTAGGCATATAGATAGAGAACATAGATACATTTCAAAAACGTGCTTTAAATTACATAGATCGTCCTTGGTTCGAATCCAGAGAGCCATTTACATTATCGAAAAGTAGGACGTCGTTTGAGGCAGTTGGAGCCAATATGTCTGCTTGAATTTTCACACATAGTAAGAGATGGTGATTTTCTGTTGTGCTGCATAGTAAGTTCACCATTAAGACCCAGGTTCAATGCCAGACGATTAAATTGCAGTGAATTTTAAGAATATTTTCAATCCTTTTTTTTTCTCTTTTGACGGCCTTCCCGATATGATGCCGACATGAAATTAGTGTCTCGATCTGCTTGCAGTATGCAAGCTACATTTTACTCGTATATATATACACACATCTTAATATATCCGATGTTCTCTGCAATGTTATCTTGTTTACTTTCATGATACTATGTATGACATCTAATTTTCCGGAAATTAACTTTTTCACAGCCGTAATTACCTTTTTGAAGTAAGACAGTTAATTTTTCGAATAAGTTGACAGAATCTGCAGCTAATTTGATTACTTTTTCCTTTAAAACATAATCATCAGCTGTATTATTTGATACAGCGCTTATACAACCCATAGGCCTTTTTCCACGATTAGGTTCGCTGAAAGTCCAAGCTGCAGAAGTTATTTGTGTTGGGAGGGTTTGGACATGAATTCTTGAAGTTTTCTGTAGCACAGGCTTCATGTGACCCCATACAGCATCCGCCTGATGGTGTAGATTATTGTTCGCTGTAGAAAGCGTACCAGCATATACCGAATAATCATTTGCAGTGTAAAAGTCACCTTATGTGGATGGTCAAAAGGCCTTCAGGTGCTCCAGAATGCGTATATTGTATTTATTACCCATAATTAGCGGTATGATTTTCAGCCAAATATATTTGTGTCATAATTTCTGTTTCGTCTAAATTATGTTTACGTTCTCGTTTTGCGTTGAAGTTTTCGTTCATTCTATGAACATGTCATTTCATATAAATAAAATATCTCGCCGTTGATTAAAAAAAACATTTTTCTACTCTCTTTGCTCAGGAAAATAGGGCTTCCTTCCATTAGCCATTTTGCGTTGTCTTAAATAAACTGCAGTATTTGTATTTATTTTCTTTTTAGACGATTTTTCACTTTTATTTTTATCTTCCTCTACATCTCTGTGAATTATATACTGAAAACAAAAACAAAATGAGTATAAAACAGCAAAATTTAACACATTCAACTCCTTAGAAAAGCTAAACGTCATTTCGAAAATGGATACATCATTTGGGGAACGCCCATTATCGTCCTAACGACGAGAACGTTCCCGGAGTTACGATTTGATATATATTTTTGTTTAGAAAGCAAAAACACTGAATACTGGCTTTTGATGCTAGTGAGTAGTGATCCATATTATTTATAAGAATAATGCTAAAAATAATTAATTTTTTGGCACAATAAATAATAAGTGGCGTTCCCGTAATGACGAGGAATTAATGTACGCTACACAAAAACTGAATTGAAAGATACTTAAAAGAAAAAAATAATTCCTGAATGCGGAAAACAAGCAAAATGGGCACTTCCTTGAAAAAAGTGCTTCACGTGACTGCTCATTATATCCATCTACTGCAATTAATTCATATATTTCGCCAAAATATTATTGCGTTGACGAAATGACTTATTATGTCAGACAACATATGAAAACCGAGTTGTTGAAAGTTTTAAATAATGTGAATTAAGTTACACATTCGTTGTTAAAATAAATTATATATACAGCTACATAACAATGCTTAAGTTTGTATATGATAACAATAATAAATTATTTAACACATACAAGATAAATTCTCAAACAGATATGTTGTATTAGATAAACGATAAATTAATAATAAGCACAATAAAAAGTGAGTGAATATGAAAAAGTTAAGAAGTAGAAATGAGAAAGCACATGAAATGAAAGGTGAAGCAGAAAACGGGTGAATGAACTCAATAGAGGGAAGAGAAAATAACGTGAAATTAGGGTAATGATTTGATAAGATTCTTGCGGATCTGTGATATTGAATCGCACAAAAAGGCATGTTTCTACTTGTAGCAACAACTTTCCTTTTCCATCCTCCGACAACTCGATTGGCTCTATCTCTGAAGCAACACGCACAGAAAATTCGTTCGTGCGTCCATCGTCTAAAGTAAGGCTTTCCTGGAATTATTTAGATTCGCTTTTCCTACCGATTCAGTAATCGTTAAACCCACCTCATTAGCAAGGCTGGGTACTGAAGACTTACCTCCGCGATATTCTCGGACATATGACCAAAATTCCTTCTGGTCGCCCCCTAAAGACTCTAAAAGAGTTGTAGATCTATATTCCTGAAATTCACTCTGGGATTCATCTTTAACCAATCTTCGCACCTCCGCATATTTTTGCCGCTCAAGATCACAGTCTACTCCGATATTCTCAAGCTTTTTCATCCGCGCGTGCAAAATCCTTTGCAACACTCGCAACTTAGGTTTCATCTAACGCAGAACCTTACGCTCCATAACAGTTTTAATTGGGACAAACCTAAGTCTTCTCTTAATATTTAGAGAAATTCTATCCAGCTATCCTCAAGTCATCCCTCTTTGCATGGATATAATCCCTGAATTCCGAAAATCTCGTTAAACATAGTCTGGGTTAGATGGCCAGACGGGAGAGATGGCCAATCGCTCTAATTCCTACACTAGAGAGCACTCAGTCTGTGGTGAGCTCTTGTTGTGTCAACTGGAAGTAATTTATCAAGCTGAGAAGGTACATCATAGCTGTGTGTATTTTTGCATGTTTAACTTCTCATTCTGCTCAAAATCTTTTATCGTGTGAATGTTATCGCATATGGATCAAAGATATCAACCGGGAATCAAAATTAACCCTGGTTTTAGGCTTGTTTATACTTAACCATGTGCAACTAACCTCTCATGGTGTCCATGCGTGTCCGCTACGTTTGAAGGTGCACCATCTCACCCAGACGATCGGGAGAGATGACCAACGTTTTACCGGGATGGATAACCAAACGTCGAGAACTCTTAGAAATCTTAATCTTAAAGTTCACCTCATTCTTCCTAGATACCGAACAAGTGCATTACAATGGTGGGGAGAGGCAATTGGGAAGAAGAGGACTTAGGAAACGCTATTGAAGACATAAAAAATGGCACATCTGTCTGCAGAGCTGTACATTTAGTATTCCCAGAAAGACTCTCTAAAGGAAACTCAAAACCGGGAATGCCAATGGCCCTTGGGCAAAGGCAACGAAGAGAGGTTTGTCCGTCACATAAAAAAATGCAAACGCATGGCTTCCCTCTGATCAGTGATGATCACCGAAGTTTAGCTTATAATTTTGCTGACCAATTGGGAATTAAACATCGATTCAATGAAGAAAAGGCTGGACACGATTAGTTACTATTATTTTTGTCTATACATTCAGACAGTTGTATCGGTCTTTGCCAGTGTCTATTAAAGACGCAAAGAGACCAAAAGAACATTTCGTCAAGCAGCAGTCCTGAAGTTGAGTTGCAAAGTAGATCTTGTAAGGATGTTGAAGGCGACATTGAAAAGTGTGTTTGGTGTGGTGAGAACTACAATGTAACACAGAAAAATTGTGATTGGATTCAATGTGTTCGTTGTCGTCGTTGCTTACATGACATATGCACCTCTTTTATTGACGTGTGCTAAAGATGTGGAAAGGCAAAGAAGATGTGAACGATATATCTTATGATATTTTTAAAGTTTTGTAGTTAATCGATGTTAAAACAAACAAAAAAGATTGTCGCAGGATTTTATTTCAGATTCTTCTTCAGAAAACTTCAAAGAACATTTTGGTATGAATAACTCCGCGTACACCGCGCTTATTCACTACTATTTTCCTCACTTTAGGTGGAAATTTGCCGTAAAATAAGGGTTCGCCATTTTGTTGTATAAATAATGCAAATATTCAACTGTGATCATTCAAACCCTGTATTATGAAGCATGAAGATTAGGTTTATAATACTAAATCGTTTTTTATCCGATGATTTAGCTCATTTTAGTTCAGGATTGGCTTGAAATGGAAGAATTTTGAGAAAACTCGAGGACCGGCATTTTTCGTAAAATTTGGTCAACTTTGACCCCCTATAGAATTGTAACGCGTGGGAACCAACGCAAATGATTTCACAGTTATATGCAGAATTTATTCAAGAACGACTATGCAAAGTTTCAAAGTCCGCACTCAAAAAAAGCACTTTTTTATTTTTGGCCAGCTTTTTTCGATTCTAGCCCACTGTGCGTTGGGGTGATGATCATCTAGAGACAAATAAATAGTTTAGTTTTCTCTTATTCGTCCTAGTCCAGAATACTGCTTCGCGATTTGGGACCTGAATGAGGTTTAGTCTCTGATTTAGAGATGGTCCAACGTTGAGCATTCGATTTGTAAGCAGGGATTTCAGCAGCGTTACTGCTATGATCGAGTCCCTCTGTTGGAATTCGCTGCAGGTGGGAAGATCTGATTACCGACGGAAACTTTTCGAAAAGTTCATTTGTTCAGAATTCATAGACGAAGTAAATGAAACATTAGAGCCATTGAAGAACGAACGCGATCTTCGAGAGGCATCAACAAAACGTTACAGAGAAGTGATCGTAAAAACAGATCATTACTTTTGGTCGTTTTTTTCTCCAGGCAATTAGAGATTCTAATTGGGTTGATTGAGTTATGGTGGAGTTATCACACCCTCTGCCATACGTCCTCTGGCGGCTCCTAGGTTATTTATCTAAAATCTAAAAAACCGTCTTCACTATCTACTCCGGTACACCTATTGTGTGTCAACTAATAGCAAATAGCAGATCTAATCAAGCCCTCCGCTGAATAAAAAGGCAGTCGTCGTCAATGTCACTAGAAGATGGAGGTTTCGTTACCCCAGGGTTACCTCTATAGTAACCCGCTCTGATCCACAACATCATATTTAGGTTAACCATTTCTATCACGACAGTATTCTAGCCTAATGAACATTAAAACCATACAGAAACGTAGGTTATGATTCGTTTAACAGAACGCTGCAAGTAATGCTTAATGTGTTGCAAAGAAACACTACTTACATAAGTCAAGATGCCCAACATAACAAAAACGATCACTGAAAATTCGACATCGTGTTCTTAAGCACAAAGGAATGGCGAAAATTGCTTTCACACTAGTTTTGTTATCTATCGTGAAAGAGTTGATGAGTTTTATTACAAACAAGTAAGACATGTTAATTCAATGTTATTGAGTCGTTATTCATTATTTAATAGCAGTAATTGGGCTGAAAGTATCCATTTTCCCCACACTACCCCGTTATGCCGCACGTTCCCCTGCTTAGGTTTACTGCGCCTTACCAAGTTAATGTCAAAATCTATAATTACGACCTTGCGTTCCGATAGTCCATCACAAACTGATTTAAATAACGAAATACACCTTAAAATAGAGTCAGTTGACTCGATGGTTATGAATATTATCTACTATTCGCTCATGACGTATACTTTGAGTTAATTGTTAAGTAAAGTTGTACTTAAATTTTATCAAATATAAGTATTTCTTAGTTGATTATTAATTTTAAGTTAATTAAACGGCATCGCCAATATGAATATCGTAAACGCATTATTTGACCCTGAATTGTAGCGTTAGAATTGGAATGTATCCATCTTGTGAAATTTCCCCAATGCTGATGATATGAAAAATCATTGGCAAAACAACTGTCTGCTTACACAAGACAGACTCAGGTTTCACTTCGAGGTGTGACAGTTGCTATTAAAATAAAAGTTCACTGTCTGCTTACTTTAGAATTGTCGCTAGTGATGGCACTTTTAAAAATTTTCTCAATTGTAAAGCAACTCCTCTTATTTAATTTTTGCTTAACACGTTTTTATTGCTACAAAAGAATAATATTAATTATGCAGTGTTGATGAAATTCATTATAAATGTCATCTGATGCCGAAACCAATGATATCTAATAATCTCAGTTTTATTTCCGTTTCGCCAATTAAATAACACTGATTTGAACTTTTGGATAATATTTAAAATAGCCGTGAATGTAATAATATTTAAAAACTAACAAGACTAACAGTTTATCATCGTTTGATAAATTATTTACGCGGTTTTTTAATTTATTGAATTTAATGATCTCAGTTAATCTAGTAATTCCGGTTTTAAACAAATACATATAAATCATACACGTGAAAATTTCTACTCGCAAAATTAATTTTATATTTAACTATCACCAATAATTTCGAATACAATAATAAAAAAAATCTGATGTGGCCAGCACATGACTTTCTCCAAATATAAGATGTAAATATTTATCTACGACAGTATTTTCGAACTCTATATTCAATCTAAACTTGGAAGATAAGAGATTAATTTATATATTATTATCTTTTACGTCTCAAACATTATAAATAATGTTTTTCGGGACATGTTGGATGAAAAACGATGAAATTGGCCTTTCGCACAAGAGCCCACTAAGTACATAATCAACAACTTCCGGTTTATCAGTATTTCATGAATAACTCCTAAAAAATCAGTTATACAAAAAAATGTTTCATAAAAATGTTATAGTAAATTACATTTTCTAAAACTTTTATAAATAATAGTATATACCTGAATATCAGATTAATGGAGATATTATGCAAAAACGGAAACGTGCTTCGAAAAGTAAAGCTCATCTTCCGGTTAACCGAAAATACTCCCAAAACTAATCAACTCTAACGACACCAACCAAAGCGCTATATATGAAATTTGATGGTCAAAACGTGTTCTAGGGACCCCAAAACATGTATTTCCGTTGAAATCTCGAAGTCGATTTTTTTCATGAAAACAATCATTTCTCTATACTGCGTATATGGAGAAAGTAATAACCTAAATTTGCACATTTTTATCGCTTTATTTTTCTGAAAGGGATGTATATTCAGTACGCCAGTCTGATCGCAACCGATCGTGTTTCACATAATGCCCGACTATATATTAGTCACAAAGGTTAACTTTTATCAAAGGCAAAGTATTAGCGATGCAAGTTAAATATAAGAAAGTAAGTAAATCTTCGGAATTAAAGGAATTCTTTCGGTTTAGAAATGAAGAATGGGATTGGATTTAATTTAGGAAAGCAAGATAAATTACGTTCCTTATTTCTATTAAAAAGAATATTTAATGGCTGTTTTTGTTAATTTGAAAGTGTTACTACATCTAATCCATACTTTCACTCATTTTGCACATGTGTTCCCACCGTAAATTGAACCCAGCAACCCAATATTTAATCGTTGCTCTAAAAATAATTACTATGTTACAATGCGATGTCCTGGAGAGGCTATTGACACCAAAGTCCTACAATAGAGACGCAAATTCATGGGAGGCAATTGTCCTAAAGACGAAAATTACTGCTCGTGATGGATACAATGATGGGAAGGTGAGTTTATGCGCAGACGTCGCTTTGACGTAGGATTCGAAACACGGCTCGTTAAGTACGCATTGTGCAGTGGTTCAGAGTTTTTCTCTTAAAATAAATAATTGACGAAGAAATGCCGGCTGTAACAACTACACCAGGGTTTCCCAATATTTTTCTGCAATTATTTTTATGTATAAAACTATACTATTATAACATAAACATAAAAATATGAATAAATAAAGGATTTAATGACTTTTATTCTCCAATTCTCCGTTGATACTCCAAATGACCGCGGAACACCTATTCAGGTTCAGCGGAACACAGTTTGGGAAACCCTGAACTACACGAAAGCTAAAACCAAGCAAGTGGTTCTACTCATTTCCGAAAAATGCAATTTACAAGGAGAAGTGGGTGTACTTCTATAGGTGACCCTTAACTCCACTCTTTCCCATCCACACCTTGTATCCTTTTACACTCCTTATTAACATTTTTAAAATTTATTGTGAATTATTGGAATGGGCAAGAATTTAATAATGAAGAATAGCTTACAACATACAACAATTGCCACAGTTTTGTTTGGAAAAGCCATTCGCTTAGTGCATTCAATTAATAGTAGTGCAATACCGCAATTGTGATCAAACTGAGGCATCCGAACGAATGCGAGGAAAGAGAATTTGACGAGTCCATCTCAATATTTTACTGCAAATAGGAGTAATATTTATTTGGATTGAACTGCGAAGGTTTGTACACAACTTTATACATCAGTTATCTTCTTGAAGGTTTCAAGCATTTCATAAATGTAAGATAATGATATTTGTAAGATTATATAGCTATAAAATTTACGAAGGAGATCAAGAAAACCCAAATAGTAATATGTTCAAAATGGTTTGGGAGTAATTTGGTAGCTTGTTTGCTAGTTATTTTTAATTAGTGTGATAAATATGCACAACGCTAATATAATATCAATAGAATTCTGTCAATGGATTTTCATTTCTTACATTGCTTTTAAATTGTTTTTTATTGTATTGATTGAAGTTGTTGTATTGCAAAAGGAGACCTATACCTATATACAAACTAAACAGACATAATTCTATGTACAGAAGATAATGCCGGTAGAGATGCCCCACATAAGGAAAAGACTTCATAACAATGACTTAAGTGATAACAATAATGTGAAACTGCGTGATAGAATACAAAATTTATCGGTTATGAACAGTATATCAACAAATGTTCTTTAAAAACATTTCCACCCAAAATATTAAACTTTTTCCCCGGGAGAGATGATCCATTAGCTTAAACTGAATTTAATATGGAAAGCGCTTGTTATATAACAAAATTGTTCAATTTAACTTGAAATTAGGATATAACTAAACATTTTAGTTAAATTAAAACCTATTTGAAAGCTTCATTTGCAAAAATTTAGCCAAAATTTGTAGTACATTTAGAGAAAAATATACATTTAAAATTATAATGAAATTTGCAATTGGTATGAATAGGGGCTATTTTATATACGATACGATTATACACAAAATATTGTCGTTTTAACCGAAAAAATATTTACATATTAATATAAATATTTATGTTTTCCGAAATTTAGAAACTTCGTGGAAAAAATTCTCACAGAACAAATTTTTTGATTTTGAAAACAAAATTATATTTGTAATATCCTTGTGGGTGGGCTACATTTGCCGGGTACTACATTTGTGTGTCAAAAAGTGGCAAATCGCTCCACCCTTTAGTGCATACTAAACAATATCTCATTTTTTGATCGTGCATGAAATGCATTCGACCGTGGATTTAAATTTGAGTTGAAATTAAGATGTAGATTACAAACGTTTTCTTGAACAAAAGCCTTAATCAGTAGCCCCTTAAAACTAAATTGATGCTATTAAGGCACATATACCTAAAGATATACCAATGGGTCATCTATCCCGGGAAGAGGTCTCTCCTTTCAGTACGGGAGAGATTCCCGTGCAGCCAGTGGGGCTACACTTTGACCAAGATGGCCAGTCACTGCACGTGGATATTAGATGAACCTATAGCTACAAGTTTACGCCCTTTAATTCAAAATATTCACAGATTTAAACTGATGCCAACCAGAAACATTATACTCTATCTTATAACAGGGTGGAAAAAAACAGTACGTACTTGAAATGATGGTATAAAATGGCGTAAAAAGAATTAATCGCCGTGACACTCTTGCAGATAGAGAAGGTGCATTCCAACTAACTGACGAATACCGTCAGTAAAGTAATATTGTGGTTTTCCAAATATTCCTATTGTTATTGTGGTTGTGGTTAAAAATACTGCGACTGGGGCATCTCACCCGGAATTACCTTACATGGAATTCTGTCTAGTTAGTTTCGAGGTAAAGTTTTCAAATGTATAAGTGATTTATTCCGTTTATCATTAAAAATGTATTAAATAATAAAAGAATTCAATCGATTTTCAAAGCTTAAACTATTGCATGATGGCATAACATCCTAACTTTATGGAATTTACCTGATTTGATGTAAATATTAACAAAATAATCAATTGCGCACGCGACTGCTCGCCGTGGGGCTCGACTGCTCGGGGGTTAAGAAGACATTCGAGATATTAAACAGAACCGGCGAACGAAATTTAAATTGCCGCCGTTTCCCTTCCGTTGTCATGCCCGAACTCGTCCCAATTTCGTACTCTGGATAAGCTCACCTTGTATTCTTTCCACCTTGGATATAGATAATGCATCGATTAAGATAATAAATCAGATCTATTGCAATGTAGTTCGTCCCAGTTAAGCCCTCTGTTGTTGTGGTTCCGAACTCAATTACGATGGGGAGCGAGCTGTGTTGGTCTCTAAAGTCTTCTTTCGAATGTTCGTTTGTAATGATTAACGCGAATCCGATTTCATCAGAGAAGCGAAGGTAATATTCCAATGTGCACATTGGCCTTTTTAAGTTTCAGACTTAAGAGTTTTATCACAATTTGGAAATTTTTTCAATAAATACATTTATTCTAATATATAACGTTTGTTATGTCCTTCATGTTCACACCCATTACAAACTGGTGTTTGTAGCAGCGTTGGGCAGAGGATAAAAATATATTAATAGTTCCGTATAATTTGGAAATGAGTAAATCTTAATACACAACTTAGTACATAATTACTAAATTACTAAACATTGTCAACCGACGGCTTTTCTTTACTAATAATAAACATGCCCACCACTTCTTCCCACACATTCTTCTCCATTTCCCTATTTGAATAATCTTCTGAGGCAACGTCCCATATTGCTGGGTACTGCTGAATCTCGTTAATGAATGCTTCTATATCAAGCTCCGTTGCAAACTGTGACATGCGAAAGGCTGAATTCAAAACACGCGGTACGAAAGTAGCTCGCTGCTGGTCAGAGTTATGCTACAAAACGGCATTAATACTTTCCCAATATGAGAACAACATGGTAGTTAATTTAGACAAATGTCTAAATTAAGAATTCTAATGAAAGAGTTAATCCATTCTATGTACAAAATAGATTATTTCTGCAAGTTGACCTACTTAGATATTTAGACATCAAAAGGGAATTGCCCAAGTAGATGACTTCGTATCTAAAAGTTTCGAAATCGTAGTTAGTAGTGAGTCTGTGCAGTAACACAGTGAATCAAAGTTAGTTTTATCCTCGAGGCAGCGAACTGAGATTCAGATCAATTGGACGCCCAAAGAGAATCAAAGACTTTGATTCGACCTCTTCTCGAATATCGCAATTTGAAGTGGTCTTCGATTTGGAGGAAAACCATCTTGGTTCGGATTCCAATGCATTTGAAAATGGAATTCACTGCAGAGAATTCGTTTAGATTAACCAGGATGAAATGTGAATGAATTACGTAATTTGATATCAAAAGGTTGAAGAATTTTCTTCTCAATTCACGCTCAAAATACATTAAATATCATAATTAAATTAAATGCGCTAAATATAAGCATATTCGTGACAACATTAATACTGAATAAATTCATCGAGGTGCATTTTACTTAACCAGAAAAGAGTCCACGACAACCGGAGGCGTAGGAACGCGCGCTCGATAATTCCGATATCTTGAGGATTTATGTTTCCCGGATATTGAGTGCGATATCGAACTGGAGGATATGGCTTCCCCGACTGAGTTTAATTGCTGCTTTTATCGCTGTTTTAATTAGCAGTCCTCCCTTGCTGTTAAAAAGGCGCAAACGATGTTTCTGATTTGGGAGCGATGCGATGCTGCTGATTTATTTTCAATCATACCGATGAATTAAATTGCTTCGATGATATATACGCGAAATGATCCCTAATTAAAATGCTCATCGGATAGAGAGATTCAACACTTCCCTTAACATATCCGTGGGTAAATTTGGAAAATTCTGAAGAAAAATTAAACATTTTTGTGAAATGAAACTTCATATGCGAAATTTTCCGAGATATTTATCGGTCTAGTCCTCGTATTATGTCCGGTTAATCAAAATTATTATTTCACTAAAACTTGTTTCTGCTATATAAAGTATGAATCCTTCATTTAAATTAACCAATAATTGCGTTTCATCCGAAGTTAATGCATGAATTGTAGCAGGAGGGTATTAACCGGAAAGTGAACCCTCCTTTCACCTCTCGCTTTTTATTGTCAACAGAATATCGGTAACTTAAGGTGTTAAGCTGTGTATTAATTTTCGGTTACTGTGCATATTAATTATCCAGTCAACGAAGACATTCCTGAACAGAATGATACAAGTTTCTATTGTGCCCAAGAAACCTACTACTTGAGAGATAAAATAACAACGTTACTCAAAATACCTGAGACGACAAATTATGCTCAGAATGTAAAAATCAATCCTTCTTTTCATTCACACATTCGATTAGCAGTTTAATTCATTCAAATGACACTACTTTTCAGTGAAACTAAGAATGAACAGTAAGTGATAGCGTAGTAATAACTTCTAGTTCGGAACAGCCTTCGGTTGTTCTTATTTGATCACCCCGGCATTCCGTTTAGCGGCCGATGTCTCCTTATTAATCTTGAGGAGTGTGCACGCGTCGTCCGCCACACGAATACCTCGTGCAAACACACGCGCTTTGCCTTGACTTTGGTCATTATACGTTTTTAACGCTCAATTCACACTGGTTCGATGTTTTTGCCACCACTTTATCTGATACAACAGCAAAATGAAACGTGATAACGTCAAGTGTACACCGTAAGGTTATGATTTCGTTCATTGCTATCGACGTATTTGGAATAAGCATTTTCAATGATGAATCTTTGAATTTAACGTGTAGCATTATAATTCTACAATTATTAATTCAATAAGACTTCACTTATTTGGTAATGTGGGTTAAATGCATAAATTTGGTTCAGTTGGGATAACTTGGCCGAGGTAAGGAAGATACGGATGTATCCACTAATCATGTCAAGATGGAGGCTGCTTCTATCTTTCCTAATTAGTGCTTCACCTTGTGGTATGATATTCACAGTGACTAAAGAAAACATTTGTAGTTTCTATTAATTGAGGTTTTATTTTTGCGTAAATTGGGAGAGGAACAGCGGGTGAATAGGAACGGTTTTCGAAAGAGGGCCGAGACGGTAATTACAGAGACTTACAGACGTTGCTTCTCTGTGACCTTTTATTTCTAATAAACTAGAAACGAGATCATTTTGACAACATTTCTTAGTTTTATAAACCGTCGTGTGTACCACGAGAGAGAGTTTAAAAATACGACTTATATGAAACTTTGTATAGATTTAGCAGTTGGTAAGAATGCAGCTATTACTTGGATTTAATATTTTCCTTTAACAAAAGTGAAATGAAAACCATAGCTAAATATTTGTTATTTTTTCGTGCCTGATATTCGGTGCTGCCAAAAATACTAGAAAATTTTCAATCGGGTGAAAAGGACCAGTACTCGCGGTCGTTCCATGTTCTCATGCAAAGCATTGAACCACTCTCAATTGATAAAAAAGTGCTGAAAACTAATTTTTGGTATCATGCAGTGAGTAGGTGCGAAAAAACACGAGAATTTTTCTTGTGGAAAATGTTTTCAACAGTTATGTGTACATTTTTATTTTTAAAGCTTTGCTTGAATACAAGTATCGTCAAAAGACTTCCAGACTAAACTAAACTGTTACAAATAACAATATTTAAATCTATAATGTTTTGGGTAAAACTGCAGAAAAACTACTAATCTTCGCATCACGGTCCTATTCGTCGTGCAGTCACATCCTGAAGTGCCGTAAACTTCAAAGTCGTCACTGAAATCTGAACAGGTTTTCAGAATGTTTTTCCTCGCACAGATGGGGAAATCGAAAATTTCCTTTTTGAATTTCGATTCACTCCCCTCTACCAGAAGTAGGCAGATTGTAAAGTATCTAAAAACCAATACGTTACGACTCTTGCAGAAAAAGTACTCAACACCACCAATACTAGATGTTATAAACGATACTGATTCAGGATTAATTTTGTGGTACTTATTAACTTGTAAAAATCCATGGTAAACAAACTTTTACTAGACCACTATTTATACACCACTATACATAGTGGTATGTAAATTTTACCTTAATTTTACTAGACCACTATAAATAATGGTCTAATAAAAGTTTGTTTACCATGGATACCGAATTTAGTTTAGCCCAATCACTCCCGATATTTTTATTTTCGTAATAAGATTTATTTTAACAGACGTAACTAGATCTCATCTACGGTAACCTGGTTACGCATTTGGTCTATAGGAGTAATCACTTTGGTTTAGAGTATCCATTGAGGTATTCTCTGCCGGCCTTTGGAACAGTCTTACTTTTATGTTATACATAGTTCTTTCTTAAGACCGCATTTGACATAATATTTACCAGTGAATGATTTTCTTCTTATATAGTCACCTATTAGTATTTATATTTTGCTTTTTTGTGGAAATTATGGCACAGGTAATATTCAATACTTGTTAATTAGATATATAATTAAAAAGGTATATATTTTACGAAACACCAAAATAGGGCCAATAAGTAATAAAAAACAGCGACATCACCGGGAGTAGAACTCCGTTTGTCGTAGAAGGTATTCTCTAAACTTCCACACCTTGTCAATCCTGCTTCTGTTTAAGGATGTTTCGAACTAATAAATATTACCGTGTTTTTCTTTGGGAATTCCTCAAACGCAAACCGACCGGCTTGGAAGATAATCGCAATGTGGATCCCGTTAGCAGTGATGAAACTTAGGATTTTAGTTTAGCTTGAGAAAATTCACGTAAATGTTGGCAATTGGTATGAAAGAAGCTTCACAATTAAGCGATACTTTGGATAGCGGAACAAATTAGTTTCAGAATTGTCAGCCAGTGCCTTTGCACTCCAAACAAAATTTTCTATTTTAATCAAATTATCAAAAACGGCCAAAAAGCTACAAAACCTATTTATGAACGTGGAGCGCACTCGTTGGTCTAAAGAGGCCATTGTCACTTTGTCCAAAAGGAGCGATAAAAACTTCATAAGCAGAAACATTTGTTTGCAGGGTCATTCGGAGGAGTACATTTACAAGGAGGTACTGTAAAAGTATTTTAGAATATACTCTAAAATTATGACGTTATTTTTCAAATCCAAAAGGGTGCAATTCAGGTGCATGCCTGTAAATGCAAAGATAATTCCTTTTCCTCGTCCTACCAAAACTATTTTCACTTAATTCAGTTAATGCGTGGAAAAAGAAAGTCATAAGAAGTTTTACACTCCAAAATGATGTAAGCTTGGTTGCACTTATTATTTCATAGACTTTTTTTTAAATAATCCTTCGACACGAAACATGATTTATGTTGTTCTACGGAAGATAATTACGACTGAATTAAAATACAATCTCGCAGCATTTCACTCCAGTTTTCCAGTTTCACTCGTAGTTTTCACTCCAGTAGCATCACACTCCTCGAATCAAAGAGTGGGTCCGTTTGAAGCGAATATTTGCGTCAGTCACGGATATTTTTGGTGAAGTGACTGGATGAGTTCAAACCAAAAAACCCACAATAAATTACAGGTATTCTTATTTAATACACTTGGCAAATGATTGTATCCACAGAATTAGTTTCGCGATTTCGCGATAAGGCCTCAGAGAGGAAAGGAATCCGTTTTTCCTTATGAGAACGTTTTTTACTTTCTCCATATACGAAGTATAGAGAAAGTATTGTTTTAATGAAAAATATCGACTTCGAGATTTCAACGGAAATACATGTTTTGGGGTCCCTAGGACACGTTTTGACCATTTTCGGAATGATTTCTGTGTGTTTGTGTGTGTGTATGTGTGTGTGTATGTGTATGTTTATGTGTGTGTATGTGTGTGTATGTGTGTGTGTATGTGTGTTTGTATGTGTGTGTGTGATTGTGGGCGCTATAACGTAAGTCGTAACGTATTAGTTGTATCAATACCAAACTTCATATATAGCACTGTGGTTGGTGCTGTCAGAGTTGATTAGTTTTTGGAGTTAATCGGTAAACCGGAAGTCGAGCTTTATTCTTCGAAGCAAATTTCCATTTTTACAAACTATCTCCATAAATATTATATTTAGGTATATACTAATATCAGCAAAGTTTTTAGAAAATGTAATTTACTATAACTTTTGCATGAAACATATTTTTTTTATCACTGATTGTTTAGGAGTTATTCATGAAATACTGATAAACCGGAAGTTGCTGATTATGTACTTAGTGGGCGCTGTGGGCGAAAGGCCAATTTCATCGTTTTTCATCAAACATGTCCCGAAAAACATTATTTATAATGTTTGTGACGTAAAAGATAATATGATATAAATTAATCACTTATCTTCCAAGTTTAGATTGAATCTAGGGTTCGAAAATACTGTCGTAGATAAAGATTTACATCTTATTTATGGAGAAAGTCATGTGTTGGCCACATCAGATTTTTTACTTACGTTGCAATATCATGATATTAGGAATATAGCCAGGGATAGAGACCAATTTTATCCCTCTTCTAAGTCTCTGCATAAAATCATATTTCGGTGGTTGCGTAATACGTCGTAAATAAAAAGTTAGGAAGAGTGGAAATTGAAGAATGCAATAGGTCATTTTGCCACTTTTTTCTGATAGCAATCTAATGCAAAAGTGGCCCACTCACATTTATATTACAGTTACAATTTTTCTTCCAGATCAAATAATATCTTTTGTGAGAATTTTTGCCTCAAAATTCCGAAATTTCTGCAAAAAACGCCAAAATTGGGCAAACAGCCCATTTCATAGGTATTCTATTCAATTCCTCGAAAATTGAATGAATTTCAACCAGGATTGGTGTTCTTCATTATCAAGAATCTCAATCTCACCACATTTAAGTTGGGCCATGATGTACTCAATTTTATAATAATGATAATAATTATATTTATACTAAAAAGAAGTTATTAAATATAATAAATGAGTGCGCTACAGCAATACCCATAATGCGGTGCAATATTGTGAATTTACAGAGTTCGTTCGTATCCAGTCTACATATTCAGTTACCGGTGCTGTGATTACTTGTGGCGTATTCAGTACTTAAACCTACTGCTTTAAGTGTTTGTGGACAGTTTTTCTCGCTCTTCACGATGACTAGTGTCCAATTTCTGAAAGGGATAAATTTTTCCTCTCTTCCTTTTGAAGAAAAATGAGCAATTAAAGAAGTAGGAAGGCCTATTCCTTTGCTATCTCAGAGTCAGAGTTAAATTATTTATGTTTTTTGTGGTAGTTCGAGTAAAATTACCTCAAATGTTTTCTAACTTAGCTGGTAATTATATTGCTTTGATATAAGTTTTTTACGCTTATTATTACATCATAAAGTTTTCCTTTTCATCAAAGGGAAGAAGCCTTATCAATAATTTCTATCAACAGTCAGTACAATAACATCCGTGAAATTTCGCTGCTTTGATGCTTAGCTTTTTCTCTCTCATTCAAATATTTTCTCAAATTTCTTACATTTAATCTCTTGGCAATTTCATTGTAAACAACCAAAGAAATTTGAGGTCTCATCGACCTCACGTCACTAATTTAGGAATTTTAATGACATTATACCTAAGTGTTAAATGTTGTACCGAAAGAATAGTCGGTAGGAGCGAAGAAAAGGTTCGCGAGCGATGTTACTTAGCGTTAGTTAGGCCTCACCTTGAGTATGCATGTAGTGTATGGGACCCCGCCGAGAAATGTCATATTCGGGATTTAGAAAAAGTACAACGGAAGGCGATACGATTTGTAAAGAATTGCTACGATAAAACAGCGAGTGTCACTCAGATGTTACAGGACGCGGGATGGGAACCATTAGAAGATAGAAGAAAAATTCAAAGGATAAATTTATTAAATAAGTTCAGAGAAATTACGTTTTCAGATGATGTAACCGATATAATGCGACCCCCCTGTTATATGGGCCGTGCTGATACTGCCAGAAAGATTAGGGAAATAGATGCTAAAACGAATCGTTTCAAAAATTCATTTTTTCCGCGAAGTATACGCGAAAGCAACCGTTTAGGAAAATAGAGTCAAGGTGCTTGCACCCCCTGCCACACGCCGAAAGGCGGCTTGCAGGGTTCTTACATAGACATAGACATAGACAAGTGTTGATTATCATGTTTAGTCTATCATAAATGTTTAGATAGAAGTAGAGATTACATAAGATTGTCTGTCTGGTTTAGTGCAACTTGCTGAGTTTATTCTACCTTTTTTTTCTGGTATTAAAATGTGAGTATTTTTCTACGTTGTTCTTTGCAATTTTTTCGCACTTACACATAACATGTAGTCTTAAACATTCATGCTATTTGCATGCTATTCGGTTGTTATTTATTGGTAATTTTTAAAATATTTTAGTTAAGTGATTCCCACCCAGGTTAAGTGCATCTTACCCAGCGGGCAGGGAGCAATGCACAGTGGCCACCACCTAGGCGACACTCACTGTACTACACCGACTCCTACACCGGCCTACGTGACGTAGTCGTTAGCACCTCGCAACGACGGGGTTCCGGGATCGAATCCTACTTAGCGCACGGTTGTGTGAATTACTGAAAAAGGTCAATTGTAAGAGTGATCTAACTAGACTAAAAATTAGCCTAATTAACACCTCGTTATTGCTATTACCTTTTGGGACTTCTAGCATATAGTAATTAAACTATAATTACACTACGCTTTTAGATAACAAGTATTCGATATTCGATAACTTGTTGTCCCATCTTTTGGGACTCGGAGATTCGATTTCTGGAAGCAATTATTAGATGGGATGAAGACCCGGAAGATGGAGGAAATAATGATTTGTATAGAGATACTTTTCAGTGTATCCTTGAATGCACATTAATAATTAATCAATCATAGAACGATATTTTAGGCCATTTCCATTCATTCCTATGTCGAGTTGAACCGAGCCCATTCCTTATTTTGGTTATCCCATATTTTCCTTTCAGTGTCACTTCCACCGCTCGACGAAGAGAGACAATTAAGGCACGAAAGGGATGGAACATTCAGTTCCAGCCTTTAGTAGGGATTATTAAGGGGGGTCAATGACGGGAGAGGGAAACGGAAGGGAGGAGAAGGAAAAGAACGTGAAAACAGGGCCATCTGCCGTAGAAACGTGGAACCATGCCAGGTATGAAAAAAAGAATATCCTCGTGGTAGGAAAACATTCTTCAATTCCACTTTTTAAATATTCTCAGAGCGCTTCCCTCGGGTTTTAAAGTGTTTTTTTTATATTCGTTTTATCCTCTCTCTATTATCTCACGGACTCGGATGACCCGCGTTCTACTACCGCGGAATATTTTTCTTAAATTCTCAATGTAATCATTCGTAAAATATCCAATCCTCAAGAGAATATAATTAGGTAAAGGATTTCTCAATTCTGATTGGTCTTCAAGTTGGTTCTCAGTTTCTGGATAAACTCCAGTCCTTCTATAACATATCAGAATAACATTTATTAAGGTCACCGGATTGTCTTTACAGTATTTTGTGTGAAATTAATCCTTGATAAGTTAGAAAATCACAGGTTATATAAATAGTAAACGTCTTCTATCTAAGAAGCAAACAGAAGGTTTTGAAGAGAAGCAAAAACTAACGATTTAAGATCTCTGCAATAAAATACACTTCGATTTCAACGAACGGCGATTATTTTCTCTCAAAACAAAAAGAACTTTAAAATCTGCTCTGAGGGCAAAGGCGACATCGGGAGAGAGAGATGATTGAAATAATAATAGCGCACGAATCGAATAATAATATAAATAACTTTGTGAATGTGTATGTTTGCTTAAAACTAAGGTGACCATACGTACCGGTTTGGCCGGGACAGTACCGGTTTTGGGGCGTTTGTCCTAAACTAGATTAAACAAAAATACTAATTTGTACCGGTCTTTGGATTTATGCAGTCAAAATAATTTATTTTTTAAATTTTGGTCTTTATTTAAACGCTTGTAAAAATAATGGTTCAAACAGCATCTTACATGAAAAATCCGTTAATATGTTTGACACATTAACTGCAAAAACAAATAAATATAAAATTATTTAGTTAAAGTCAATATATACCATTTTAAACTATTTTAAAAATCAAAGTAGTACATTGAATAATTTTCAGCAAAAGTTATCAGATTGTTATCTTTTAATCATGAACCGAACAAGTCGTAAGCCTACCAAAACTTTCGTTCGTATTAGCAGAAAAATTTATTCAATTCCAATTTCCTTCTATTATATAAGTGTCCTTTTCTGGATCAGCGTAATTTAAAGATTGGTTCATTCCTAATTGTCCTCCTCGTCACTCCTTGTTGAGTTTTTCAACAAAATTGTCGGTCAATTTCTTGTACTTTTTTATTGTTTTCAATTCACGTTTAAACATTTTTTGTGGTTATGTATTTGAAATCGGCTTAAAAGGCCTTTTTTGCTAAACATCTACATTTTTTGTCCCAATTTCGCCATGTATACATACATGAATGTAAAATTGCCTATGCTTCAGAAGAAGTGACAGTTTTTCCATGTTTGGCAGATCGGAAATCTGGTCGCCTTACTTAAAACTCGACTATCAAAACCTGCTCCATTTTTTAACTTTAAAAATCGTCAAATGCTACCCTGCCCAGATAATTGGCTTCTAACAAGTAATATGTGTAAAATTTAGAATTATCTACAGTTAAATAAAGATAAACGGTACTTCTTCTGAAAATTCAATCAACCCCTTGTCCTGCACTCACCTTCTCCATCTTGTTCTGGCATACTCCACCCCCATCTCCTTTGCCTCCAATTTTCGCATTTCTAACGCTAGTTGTGTCTTGTAAACATATTTGATCGTGTAAAGTGTCTTCTAAAATATAGTGATTATCATTTGCCGAAACCAGTACTGCGTTCATTACATTTGTAGAAAAAGTACCACTTTTCTATTTTTCATTGTATACGAAGAATTTCAACTCTACGTCGCCTAATTCCATTAATTTTACATTTCAAAATCATATTCCAAAGAATAGAATCGAGACGGGATTCACATGAAGAGAGATTTAATAAGTATTCTCATTTTGACTGCAGAGCATAATTTTCGATTCGACATTGACAAATGTTAATGAAATTAATAAAAGTCTATGTCTTTGATGACCAATGCGAATATTGAAGCCAATTTCATCCCCATTTGAATGCATTGCAAATTTAGGCTTATTATGACAATGGACAGTTCACTAATTCATCTTTAAGGAGCCGAATAACAAGTAAATGTAGGGATGGAAAAAAGGTTTTCCTTTTCGGAGGATTCGGAAGATTTTTGAAAAAACGGGGGAGGCAAAGAAATTCTTCTTGTATGAGTAACGCTATTTTCATTCTTGAGTCTTTTTATGCGGATATTTGGTTCATTTGTTTGTTTTCCTCTCTTACTTTAAATCCTTCGATTATTTTTTCCATATTTGAAAAAATCCGTTAATTTAAAATAATATAAGTCCTTTCCTTAGGTTCACTAACTACTTCCTCCTTTCAGTAAGTCTCAATTGGAATGGAATGTATCTATTTCTATTTATATTAATACATAGAACTTCCCCGCGTATCACTGCCACAGTTCATTCTAGCTTATCGAGGCGGAGGGGTGTTAACGGAAGTTGGAGGCGATGCTTAGCCCGGGTTCAACCATGCTAAGAAGGCTTCAACAATATCTCCGGCCAAATAATGAAAGTGGTATTCACCAACCGGCAGTAGGACAGCCTGGTGAATTATTGTCCCCCAAATACAAGTACAATTTTCATGATGAGCTTCTTTAATGGAAATTTATCCGGACGTAAAAGCACCACCCATTCGGATGTCCGGGAGGTGGTGGCATTAAAGAGGTCCATCATGAAGAATTACTACCCTGCAATTCACAACCTACAACTGCCGCAGCTTGAAGAGTGAAGAACGATTGCTGGAACTACTCAATGAAGCAGAGAAGATAAAATAGGATGCCATCGGTCTCAGCGAAGTCAGAAGAAAATCGGAACTACAGACACTGAAGGAAGGACATTTACTCTTTTCTGCGGTACCGAGGATGTAGTACTTGGAAGCGTTGTGCTCCTTATTAACAAAAGATGGAAAGATGATCAGGGATAAATGGAAGGTGTATCAGAAAGAATTTTCAAATCCGTACTGAACTACCGAACCTTCGGCGCGCGAGCAGGACGGCGCGCGCCGCGGCGAGCATCACGCCTATACTAAAAACATTTTTTCTTTCTTAAATAAAATACTACCCTTACTAAATTTTTTTAATTTGTAAAGGAGGGTTGTATGTACAACATATAAAAAAATGATAAAAATCGAATGGGTAGGTACACCGTCAAACATCGATTTGAAAATTTAAAATTGTTATAAACTTTATTAAATTATTTAAATTTGATATGATTTTTCTATATTTATCTTATCTAACACAAGACTTTTAAATTAAGCTATATTGAGTAATTTTAGCTTCTATATTACCGGATATATGGCTTCAAAGACGAAGGCACTTTAGTAAAATTTAAATTTTTTAAACATTGCAATATTTCGTTAAAAATTGCGTAAATTACAAAACGGTTCCGGAATTTTCATTTTTTAATCAAATTAAAGCGATTTGCCAAATTTGGTCAAAATCGGTGACCTCAAGGTTCAATTTTACCGATTTTCTTGTCAATTTGGCGTGGAATGGCCCTCAAGAAAGCAAAATCCGACTCCAAGTGAGCTATGCGAAACGCCCACAGCAACATTAAGAAGAAATTTCCTGGGGAATGTTTACAGGAAGACCTAGTTTAGAGAAGCCTTCTGGTCCTACGTTAGAGAGGTACATGGAAGGGTACAAACAGTGAGCTCGATAAGGGATATCGAAGGTAACATTACTTGCATTTCAAAGAGGAAGACGAACATTGTAAACGAATTTTGCCAAAACGAATTCAAGATTCAGATTGTCAGATTGAAACATTAATACCCCCACCAAGGTTAATATACTGGATTCCATGCCAAATATAAGTTTTACGGCAGATGGTATAGACAAAAGGGGACGCTAGGTCAGGGCAAATATCACCCATTTAAAATGCAGTGCGGCGATATTGAATATTTAAAAAAAATCACTTCCCGATAAGATAGAAACTTGAGACTCGGCATGTAGATAGACATCATAAATATATACTTTGTACGCTTTTTACCGTTTCGCTGATGGTCCTTGGTTTGATCCCAGTGAATTATATACATTCCCCAATGCATGACTTATGAAGATAACGGAAACCAATTATAGGTACTACTCAGCATGATATTGAATTCAAAATTTTCATTAAATAAGATCAAGTCCTAACAAGCCATAATGTGTATGCGCAGCTGCCAATAAATCCTGGGTTCGACTCCAGGCGTCTCTAAAATTAGTAATTGATACGATTTTTAGATTTTTTTTGAACCCTTTCCCGATAACATAGAAACTTAAAACTTTGCATGTGAATGCATCATAGTTATATTTCTATTAGGGCGTTATATGTATTCACATCTTGCGAAATATTCTAGGTTCGACATAAGGTGTCTATGCTATTTAAAAACGTATAGAGGGAATTTCTAATTATTTATGATTCGGTTTCGAAAATATTTTAAGCTACATCCCAGTAGGACAGGGAATACAAAATCATAGGGGTCTCGGAAAACACGCTCTGCTTTATTATATCTATGAAACTGACACCAAATGTGCGTGAGTTTGTCGCCAGGTGGATGCAAATTTCACCTATTTAAAATAAATTACATTGATTTTTAAGAATATTTTCAATCCTTTTTTTCTTTTGAGGACCTTCTCGAATTTATGTCAACTTGAAATTTGTGTTATCAATATGCTTGCAAAATGCAAACAACTTTTACTCGTATATCATAATATCATCTTTTAACAATTAATTCGATTTAGGAGTAATTTACGCGCGAATTATAATAGAATTTTGGGATCATTATTAACTTTAGGTAAATTTACCCGTCAGAAACAATGGAGATATAATAATGTAACATATACTCTCACTGTAATATCCCTTTACTATAATTATATGTGGGATTTCATTCTGTGTGTACTTATCGGAAAACACCCAACCTCGGAGACAAGAATCGCCTCGGTCGTCACTTGCACTCTACGACGCAAATTAACATATTTTTAATTTATTTGGCAAAGTTCTTACAATTTCGATTTGAAATTGCACGACCAAAATGAGAGTCGTTATTTGATTTCCCTTCTTTTGGTATCGAATTCCTTGGACCAATGTTTCTAATTTAAAACGAAGAGAAGCCTCTGATCGACACGAAAACCAACTTCACCTGCATTTCTTATAGAAGACTTTCTGAGCGTTTTAGAATCTGGTTGAGGAAAATAGGGATCGAGACGTAAAACAAAAGCATAGGGAATATATATAAAACGGCTACTGGAAAAACCTTCGTTGAAATAAAAGCAAACAACAGACTCAGGGAATCGGAATCTGTTTGGAAAAACGACCACAGTCATAAAGTCGCTTCCCTTAAACAGAGAACCGATTTTTGTGAGTATTCATATCTTAATCGGGGAATAATAGAATGAAATATAATACCTGCAGAGGTTTTCGAACCTTTTCCCACTTCTTGCAATGTATTCTTTGATAGAATCAAAAGTGCATTGAGATGTGGTAATATTATTGTAAATTTTGTAATTTTATAACGTTTGATTTTGTGTAATAAAATAATATGTAACTTTGTAATTATATGTCAAACATACTGCCTTCGGGATGTTTTAGGGGGTTCCCGACTACGGTGAATACAAGGCAGGGTATTTTATTTAGTCTTTTAGTACTACCGCCAGTAGCCAACTGGACTTTGAAACGGAACCCGGGCAAGAAAGGGGCAACGGCGGGATAATTACCGGCCTGTCCCCGTGCGTAGGGGGCTATTGCTGAATGAAACAGCCTTATTTTCAGTCGCACACATATTGATAATGCGAAATGCGGTTGAAATGGATGGAATGAGGAAAGATCGATAAACATGCGGGCAGATAGAGACCCAAACAATAAGGTAAGGGAGGAAATATTCTGTTATATTTTACTAGAGTAATTGAATCTCTGATAATATGAAAGTAAGTTTTATTTGTTTAAGATACATTTTAACTTACTTGTGAAAATTGCAGAAAATTTTCAATAATAATTTTTCATGTTATGATACTTTTTCCTGGAGAAAAGGTTGGAGTTGTTTTTTAGGGTATTCTTGCGAAACCTTTAACTGACATTTCTTATGCATATTGGAATGATAAAATTAATTGCTCAAGTACAATTGCGTTTGTAATTTGCAAATCTTTCCGCAGAGAATTGCACTAATCGTTAATTCTCCAGATTATCTGGTAATGTATGATGTAATGAGGTACAGTTATGTATGAATTTGCACTGACGTTGCCACTGGATATTTAACCAATTGCAACGTATGTCTGTGTAATAATCCAATGAAATTTCAAAAAATTACACCAAATATTACCACAAGTAATTACCACAAATATTACCATACATAATGGCTTTGAAGAGAGGAAAGAAATCAAATGGGAGGGCTGCAATCAAGGAGGAAATTGACGACATTAAGGTAGATGATATGCGGGATCAATGAATCTCTCGGTTGAAAAGAAGACGAATGGAGGGAAGCCAATGGGCAGGATGTGGAGTTGATAGGAGGAGGGAACTAACGGGCTCTCTCGCTGCCGATGCTCTTTTTTCCTCACTACAGGAGCAAGTAATCCTTCCCTCTTTATAAAAATATATCAATCTATATTTATTTCGCTGCTAAATATTAGTTTTAGCTATTGGTTAGCGTACGATTGTTTGTTTTTATTTTCCTCAAGTTGCTAGATGAAGGAAAGAATTATCTCAATTAAAAACGGACTTTGAAAGTCTGACGGGCCGGGAATCGAATTCGAGATGTAAGATAATAAAAGTGAAAGACTCCAAATTCGCCTTAAGACTATAATATTGAGTTTGGTTAAGATTTTTCCCGCTCTGAGAGGCGCCACACGGTGATGTTATCGTTTTGCCGAATTATTGTTTGAGAGTATAAGAATAAACGCGAGGAAATTATTATATTTGACCAGCTCCTACCGTGCGATTATGTTGAAAGTTATTTTCCTAACGTTACATAATTAGTTTCTTCTACTGCTGAAGTGATGTAGAGGATGAAGCCGGATGTTTTGGATGAAAGCAGTTTTGGCCGAGGATCAATTTTGGAATCTATAGCACATGCTTCGATGTGAAACATAGGAATTGCTCTAAAATTACATCGGGAGCTTACTATTCAGACGTATCTTAAGGTACTCTCTATTTTAGATTGTGTGTGAGTGTACGTGTCAAAATAAATTTTCATTCTGCAAACCCATTGAATATATAAATTTCAAGTCGATATCATATCGGGAAGCTACTAACGTAATTTTGTATTCTTCCTTTGAAATATATTGTCAAATAAAAACTGTGCCCAAGTGTCGACTCAAGTCATCATGAAGTGAACGGTAAACTGCGTTTATTCAACATATTAATTACTTCTATTCACAGGCTTTATCATAAATGTCTACTTTCTTGATAAATGTATTTTAAAAAATTAAAATTACCGCCCCACGTTTCAAATGATAGGGCCTTCTTGTATGGAACCATTTTGTAAGATGACTGCAGATAAGTATTTGGTAGGGACAACTCTAACTATTCCTTAAATTTCAAGCAGTTAAATCGGGAAGGTCTTAAAACGAACTTCCGTATTCCCCTTCAATTGAATGCAAATGGTGTCCTGGCGTTGAACCTAGAACTATCAGGGAGACGATAAACTGCGTTTGTAAAACATTTTCATGAAAGCTGTTTTAAGAGCACCTGGTGTCGAACCCAGTACCTTTTACCAGGAATACTCGTTTACCTTGGAACGTTTAAAATGGAGGAATTATCATTGTCATTATAAGTCCCTGTCCCGCAAGTCATCAAAACAGCTGACAGAGGGGGCTCGAGTGTAGGGGGAAAGTGAACGGCAATGAAAGCGGTGTTTGGATGAGAAGAAAGGGAATTACGTCTCAAATGCATTGAAGCGTCCGCGCAGCTTCACACGAAAGCGTTCCAATTCCAGTGCACTACTCAAAATACTCCCTTCAGCCATCTTCCTTCTCCCTCTCATCGCTGTAATTCAGTCCCTCTCTTCCAAATATATGCGGATCGTCGCCATCTTCATTAGTTGGCAATTGGACAGATGTGAAAAATCGGGCACCCGATATTTTTTCGATTTTATAGCTCGTGCGACGTACGAAGAATTCCTTTTCGTTTTCTTCTGTCATGCCTTCTCTGTTGTAGTTGGTGTCTATCATTTTAGTGGTCTACTTAAAAAAACAGCATCCTCGTTTGCAGTTAAACGATTAACTAAATGTTTAATAAATGTTCTGAAGTGGACTTTGGAATTTTGTATAATTTGGGAGTATAAAGATAGAAAGTTAATTGAGTAACATAAATTTACGGGTGGTATTCACAAATGTCCCCGAAGATTTTCAATATCGTTCGCAAATAGCTATTGTTACGTCTAAATTTGCCGTAATCATTTTACGATACTTTTCATCGTCATATGACTGCAAAGACACAGCACAACATTTGCGCTCCTATTTATTTTAATTTCATTTATCTCTGGAACTATAAGAACTGATTTTCTAATTTTCAGATACCACAGTTACGATAATTATTTTACAGCCATAATATTACGTATACAACCTAACCTAATGATCCTATAGAATCAACTGGAGATGAAAAGACTATATGCAGTACGCCAAGCTATTAACAATGCGCAAGTTTGCGATTTGGATAAATTTCACTCGAACTTAGGTGAACGTAATTTCGGCCTTCTGAATTTTCAAGAAAATAATAGACATTCAACTCACGAGAAAATAACGAAGTCTTTAATTTCGCACAAAATATTAATTCTACATCCGATGATTAGGCATTTGGGAACACTTCGCGTCGTCTGGTTCGAACCAGTGACGGTTTGGTATATAAAAAGTAGCTTATTATCTTCCCAGGAAAGACATTTAACTATACTAGAATTTTGAAAACAGAATTTATTTTACACATGGTCTATATTTATTTTTTGATAGATCTTATGGTTTATTTGTTTAAAATGTATGTCAAAGATGAGTCGGTAACCCCGAAACTGGTGGCTATTACCATGGGGGTACCTATATTCCTAATTATGTTCTTATTATATATGTAATATAAAAGTGGAAGAATAAACATTATTATTATAATTATTTTATATTGAGATTGCACGCATTCATTTGTTTCCATTTCCTTTTGTAATTGCCTTTCTACCACCTTATGTGTTGTGTAATTATTAGAAGACTAATTCAAAGGATAAATTTATTAAATAATTTCGTAGAAATTACGTTCTCAAATTATGTAAGCGATATATTTCGACCCCCCTGTTATATGGACTGTTCTTGCACAGCGAGGAAAATTAGGGAAGTAGATACTAACACGAATCGTTCCAAAAATTCATTTTTTCTGCGAACAATACGCAAAAGCATTTGTTTAGGAAAATAGAGCCTACACCCCCTGTCACACGCCGAAACGTGGCTTGCTGGGTTCTCCCTTAGAAATAAACAAAAATTTAGAAAAATTTCACTGTTGAGACTCTACACTGATATAATAAAATAATATAGATGCTTCTCCGGATTCACTCATGATATACCCAGATACCCAGATAGGATACTAATTCACAGGCTAAACTACTGGCGTCATTGACTCGAAATTTTTACCACGTATTGGCCATAACGTGAAACCCCCAGGAAAAAAGCGACTTTGATCCTCGGTATCATGGGTTCGATTCCAGAAGGCCCCAAAGTCGCGATTTTCCCCATAAGATTACATGGCGGGGATTTTCGAAAATTTATTTGAGGCACTTCCCGGAAAAGGAGAGAGTTGAAACTCGTGGGATCGCTAGATGCCCCCCATATCAAAAGAAAACCATAAAGATATCTACGAATATTATCCTAGGTTCGATGCTAGGACGGGGCAAAAGTCGGCCGTTTAAAATGCATGCGGCGATTTTTAAGTTTTTTTTGAACCCTTTTCCGATGGCATAGAAACTTGAAATTCGGCATGGCGTTAGATATCATAATTATATTTCATAATCAAATTTTACATATTCCCTTATGGTCCTTGGTTCGATCCCAGAGGGCCATTTACATTCCTCAATGCATTTCTTATGGAGATTACGGAAACACATTTTAGGTGCTTCCCGATATTATATCTACTTGAAACTTTGCATAAGATAATATCAAGTCATTACTAATCAAACTGTGAGTTCACAGCTACCAATGTTTCCTGGTTTTACCACCAGGTGTCTCTACAATCAGTAAATGATCCGATTTTTAAGAATTTTTTGGAACCATTTCCCAATTATATAGAAACTTGAAATTCGGCATATAGATAGAGATCATAAATAACTTTCAGAAACATTTTTTAGATTTCCAAGATCGTCCTTGGTTCGAATCCAGAGAGCCATTTAAATTCGTGAAAATTAGAACGTCTTTTGAGGCAGTTGTAGCCCATATTTCTGCTTGAATTTTCACACATCGTTAGAGATGGTGATGTTCTATTGTGCTGCATAGTAAGTTCACAGTAAAGACCCGGGTTCGATGCCAGACGATGGAATTTAGGCAAATTTTAAGAAAAATTTCAATCTTTTTTTTTTTCTTTTGATGGCCGTCCGGATATGATGCCGACATGAAAATAGTGTTGCCAATCTGCTTGCAGTATGCAAGCAACATTTTACTCGTAATAAAATAATATTGCTTCAGTGTTACTACTTTGGTCTGTCGACTGCCAGAATGGAAAGACAAAATTCGAGGTGTCAAGTATTGAAGTTGAATGGATCGTAATTATTCGCATTTCGAAAAGCAGGATGAGTGATTCAAACAATAAATTGATTACACGCAATTTCACAATGCAATAAACGCTAACGATGTTATAGTTTAATTAATAATCATCGAATTACTTTGGATATCCGTTCCTTGTGTGTAACTTAAAATGAATAATTGTTTCCTAAGGGAACTGCTGAATTCTGCGTTTGCTGTTCCGCTTTCGTAAACTCGACTTTCGGATCGGCGACAGCAATGCCTCCTGAATTAACCTCGTTGGAAACCAGAGAAACTCTTTTGAAACTTTTGGATCCTTTACTTCATTCCGCTCACACAAAAACCTGTTATTAAAACATTCCACTGATCGAATACTCCGGTACGCCTTCCTTTTATGCCCATCGCCACCATTCCGAGGAAGAGCTGAAAGGAAATATAATAATGCGTCACAAATAAGGCGGGAGAAATCGGGAGGTCATTTTATGTCGAAATTAAGGAGTCGATTAACAGCGGTTTACTCAAAGGCGTGGTTATGAGACGAATGAAGCAGTAAAACGATCTTTTCTTTTTTTTCATATAGATCTCTTGTATTGATAAACGGATGGAATGAAAAAGACAATGCGTTCGAGAAAATTGCAGCCCCTTTTCGCGATCGGCTGAGATAGCTTTGTTCTTATATTTGAATGTTTACGACCTTACGCTTGTTTACGACATATCACGAAGTGGGGCGAAGAAACTATTAAACCCAAAGTTTGCCGGAGAAAAATCCCTTGTTAAATGTTTACTGTGTCGGATATTTGAATGTATTATAAAATTTTATTGCACAAATTAGGTTATTTGATGGATTGAGTCTTCTCGGGTTGCCTGCCTGGTCGTTGCCTCGATGTCTCTCGACGTTTCGGTTCCTGTCTCCATCTTCAAGAGGGTAGTCCTGATTTCACTCCTGAGGATGGTTCAGAGAAGACTTCGTCCACACGCCGGGAAAGCACCAGATCCTTCCTAGGTTATTTGATACACAACCAAATCATAAAAGAGCTTTCATTATCAGACACTGTCTTGTCTACAGCACAGAAGATTGTTTGTTGTATCACTCTATGTTATGCTGAGATGGCGTAATTATTATAAGTATGTATGGGACCAAAAACTATTGATTGGCGCAATTCATCATCCTGTGAGAAATTTGCTCATCTTCCTCTATGATCTTTAAAATTTTTCCATTTAAATTGACTACACGGATCATTCCAGGATTTAAGCTATTCCTCGATATTTGACGGTGTTGTCAGAATGCTACTGTATCGGTAAAGAGCGCAACTTGTCTCTTATTAAAAAAAAAGCCCTTAGTAATGGAATTGAGAAAGAGCTAAAGATTCTACCTTCAAATTTACCGCTATAAAAAACCATATTCAGCCGTAAATGGGTGAATTATTAATTCCTGGCTAATATTTTACATCTAAGAGCAATATCTTTAGCAATCTGTTTCCTTAAGCCTCGTGGGCGACAGAATTTTGCACAACATTTTATTCTGCCGCCTTAAAATGCTAAAAAAATCCAAGCCACTCGACAGATTAGATGAAAAACTTAACTTTCACCTTTGGTGGATCGAATAAAGTTGATTCACCGTTTCGCCGAAACCATTTTGCTTTTATGTATTGCGAGTTCCTTGCATACTGCATACGTGAACGTTGTGTTGTGAACGTTGCCACCTGTCCTGAATGCCAACTTGCAATGTAAACTTAAATAAATTAATAAATAAATAAATGTATGATATATTTTTCCGTTTGTGAGGAATGTTCATGACTGCTGTACGCATGCTGGATTAAGAATTACTATCTGATCCGTAAATGCTTCAAAGAAATGTTTAAAATCTCCAGAATTCATTTCATAAGGGAGAATATTGATAAATTGGTGTTGAACTCAGCATATTTTAGCTACATATGATATTGCATAACCACCTGTTAGAGAAAGCACAAATTTAATCCAAAGTTAGAAGTCGATACATTTCTCCACATTATTTCTCCAAACGGATCTTTTTTGAGATGGCATCGTTTGCACTATTGGGGCTCCTCTGTGCCGTAGAGTTGTTGAGTCAATGCCCGGATGGTTAAAGTTAGTAATTAGAAACGATGGAGGGCAGATAAATTACTAAAATAAGTTGAAATAATTTGAAGGTGTTGTTATTTATACTTTTCCGGTATATAGAAATTACCCATCGCATCCCGGATCCAAGGCACCCATGCGACGGCTCAGAATAGCGTCCTCTCTTGATCGTGCATCAAACCCCAATTAAGGTTTTTCCATTTGGTCAAAGAGATATGTCTGTATTCGGAGAGATAAAATGAGTGCCAACGAAATAATTAAAAATATATTCAACGTGGTTTGATTAATCGCGCTTAGAAATATTAGCCAACCTAGAAATTTCGCATAGAGCGTCGTATTCATCCGATATGTCCGCGATTACGCAAATCCGAAACGAGATGATCACTGTAAGTAAAGACGGATTTTAGTTAAACAAATATTTGACTTTATACAAACGACTTCTGACCATAAAGATTAATCGACGATAAGAGAAGTCAAGAAAAGAAACAAGCGAAGGTAAATTAAATAAAGAATTTGATTATTGACGTAAAACACACTTTTTGAATCGAAATTACGAGAACTATGACAAAATAAACGAAAATTTTGTAAAATTTCGACGTAGTAAACAGCCGGTGTCCCTGACGACCAAGGTGATTGCTGAATCCGATACTTCCATTTTCCCACAAGAATACACGGGGATTTTAAGTCCGTATCGCAGTAATGGTAGGAACTAATGTCAGAATTTATGAAGAGGAGGCAATTTACTGAGATTTCAGAAAATGAAAATTGTGTTATTTAAAAAACATGAACAAAACTACGGCCATTTTGAAGTTTTTCTTTATCAAATCGATTTACAAAATGACATTTATAAGTTCGTTTTCTATTGACTGATCAAGATGGCGAAAAATATTACGTTTAGGAAAGGGGAATATTTTTGAGAGACAGAATTTTAACGCAAACTTGATTTTGTAGCAGAGATGTCAAAGCAGTGTGTTTGTGTGATTCTCACGAACTGCATTACGTTCAATGGAATCAAATTCGTAATCTTTCAGAATTTTGCTAATATTCTTTAGTTAAAACCCCATCCTGATTGGCATTTATTTAAAAAATTAGGGTATTGATAAGTTGTGTATTAAGGCATTTACATTTAAATGTTGCATATTTATTTAAAAAATTGAAATTAGGACCCATCATGCGTGACAGGGGAGTTTACTATTTATCAATAAACACAACCACTAAAATACAAACGAGAAAATAAAAACAATAAATAAAATCAAGAAAATACAAACAATAAAATAAAATAAGTGTGATAAAACCAAAGAAAACACAATCAAGCAGATAATTAATATAAAAACTGAGTATAATGAAAATCAGTGCAGTCTCAATTTTCATTTTTATGTTTCAAGGTTAACATGTTGCATATAAATTTCTTCACATAGCGCATTGCAATTTCTCATAGCTTGAAGTATTAATGAGTAATAAAAGTAGCTTTGCTGTTTGTTTTTTAACGAATGTTAAGTTTTCACGTTCATCGGAAAAACCCCACGAAGAAACTACCAAGTTAGTAATTCCACAGGAGCCTACCATTTTGTTCAACAGCTTATACAGAAATATAGTACTTGAATGATCTCTAGTAGTCTATAAAGGCAATAGTTGCAGCATTGAATAAAAATAATTATAGTCTAAATTTATGTGAAGTTTGTTGGAAATTAGCCGAAACAATCTATGATGTACTCTTTCCAGTGTTAAGCTTATGAGTGTTAAAGGAAACCATACAACTGAGCATTACTCCAATAAATAGCGGACCAACGAACAGTACAAGTGATTGATGGTATTCATATAGTTGAGATCCCTGGAAATTCGATAAACAAATCCTAGTTGTTTATTACCCCTCACAGTAACATTTTCAGTGTGAGGTTGAAACCTTAGACGGATGTCAAAGATTACCCCTAGATCCTTAATACCTTCTACCCTATTTAGCTTTTGGTCATCAATAAAATAGTCATAGACTATTGGAGATTGGTTCTTATAAAAGCATACGCATGCAATTTTATGTATCAAGTGACATCATATTCAGAGTGCACCAACTGTATAGATTTTTTCAGACATACTTGTAAAGCAATCAGTTGCAGATTGGATAAAATGGGAAATTTTCAAGTCATTCGCATACAGTAAAAATTTCAATAGTGGAATATACTGCCTAATATCGTTGATAAATTGAATAACCCAAATGTGATCCCTGTGTTAGATCAGCGTTAAAATGGGCATCACCTTAACACGGTTTAAAGGAGAACATTTCTTCGCTGAATGCTTTAGTAAGTAGTTTTGCGTCTCTGTGAAAAGTGAATTATAAAAACTAACGAGTGACTGCAAACATCGAGATTCGAAAATAATTCTGTCGGGGACAAAATAACCGAAACAAACGTCACCAATTCAATGGATCTCTTGCGGCTTTCCTTTCACACATAACGTCAGAATGAGATCAAAGAAGAGAACTCATTGTGAACGAATTCCACTTAAAACAGGAAGTATTCAAGTGTTTCCAATTAAGACGTAACAATCCCTAACAGACGAAAAATGATTCCACCTCGTAAATCGTATCCACAGCACAATATCTTTGATGAATAGATTTTCGGAATGAAATTTTACTGAAAACCGAAACGAATTAATTTATGGTGATCCAAAAGGGTATCAATATGCCTTTTAAACCTCGTTTGCGTTTAAACCATAAGCATTAAATATACTCATAATGTATACATTTCCGTTATGTAAAATGTATTATATTTCATTATATTTCCATCGTTACTGGATTTAATGTTTGCAATGTACATTCTATGTTTGTATCCTATTATATATATTTATCAGTAAAATAACTTAATGTAAATTTACAGGTAGGGATTGCAATGCCGGTATACTGGGATACCGAATACCGGTATTTGAGCCATTTGTACAATTTTGTAATATCGGTATTTATAAGTTTAAATACCGGTTTTTCGGTATTTACTAGAAGTTTTAAAAAATTGTTTCCACTATATGTTCAGGTGTAGCCAACATAGCAAAATAGCATACGTTTTTATTTTTATGTCTCCCTAACGGGCGAAATTAATTACACTGTGAATACAAATTCAAAATATTTTTCAGATTTATTACTTACCCATGATAATGAATAAGAATAACTTTAAAGAACATAAAAAATCTGCTGATGATGCTTCGGTTTGGTTTCGTCATTTTTATGATGAAAAGAATATGGTGGCACAATGTACAAATGTTTAAGAGTTATTAAAGTGAATGGAGGAAGTACAAGCGGACTCCGTACACATCTAAAAACGAAACATGATACAAATTTGTTAAAGAGGAAAGAATCTAATAGCGATGAACATACAAATTTAAGCACAGTTTAAGCCCAAGCCATCGGGGATTTTAGATAATTTTGAAAAAAAGATAATTTGGATGAAATTATGAGTAAAATGACCGCAATAGATGGTTTGCCATTTCGAGTGTTTTGCACTTCTACTGAATTAAGAGAATCACTATCCGCCAGAGGTTTTAAAAATCTACCAACATCGATTAACACTATTAGAAGAACTGTTATAAACTACAGTAACGGCGTTCGAAATTCTTTCAAACATAAGCTAATACAGTTAAAAGTAAATGGTGAAAAATTTAGTATTACAATTGATGAATGGACAAGTGTAAGAAATAGACGCTATTTAAATATAAATATTCATTAAGAAAAATAATATTTGAATGTAGGACTTACACATGTCTCGGTAAATATGCCAACCGAAAATGTGTGGAAGTTCTTAAATATAAATTAGAGAAACATGGAATATTGCTGAAAGAAGATATTGTATCCATAACGACTGATGAAGCAACGGTTATGAAAAAAGTTGGAAAGTTGATTGGTGCAAATCAGCAATTGTGCTATGCTCATGGAATTCAATAAGGATTAATAGATGTACTATACCAAAAAAATAAAGAACAGTAGAACCTTAAATACTGTTGATATAGAAACTTCTGATTCCGGCCTTGAAGAGAGTGAGAGTGATACTGACAATGAAGATAATGGTAATGTAATTGTTGAAGAAGATATTACTAATGAGGTTTGTAATGTTAACTCATCAAGAACTGATTCCTATAATTAATAAAGTTCGAAATATTGTTAAAATATTTAAACGTTCCCCTACAAAAAATGCTATATTACAAAAATATACACTAACTGAAAATAAAACAGAACATATGTAAATATTAGATTCTAAAACACGTTGGAAAGTTTACTTCTAATGATGGAACGGTTTTAAAACTGAAAAATCCAATCCATAAAGCAATAATAGACTTAAACCTGCAAATTAATTTTTCCGATAGTGAATTTGACTTAATATCCAAAGCTGTATCAGCACTACTCCCAATAAAACTGGCTGTCGAGGAGAGATTATGTCGGAGAGATCCTAATTCATTAACAGCCAATGCAGCAATACATTTCATGTTGCTGTCACTTAAAGAACATCACTATCTGAAGAGTTATATATTACATTGAAAAATCGCACAGAAGAAAGGCATAACGAAATAGAAAATCTTTTGCGGTTTTTACATAATTATAATGATTTTAAAAGTGATAATGAAAAGGAAGAAAAGAGATTAACCAAATCAAATTTGATGAAGTTTATAGTAAATTTTCTTAAAAAATTTTACCAATAAACCTATCCACATTCAGAAGAATTCGGCACAGTTGTCGAAGATGATGAGGACACTAATGTAGATAGTGCAAAGGAATTGTCTCTTGAACAAAAATTAGAATTGGCGATATCTAAAAAAATTCAATGCATACAAATTCAAACAAACCAAAATACAATACATAAATCAGATATATCCAAAACCATCCGACGAGAAATCGATTTATTTGAAGATGAGGGATTTAGAAGTAAATACTTAGAAAAAGTATATCGCGCATTGCTAACAGTATCACCAACCAGCGTAGATGCTGAAAGAACGTTTTCGACTTTTTTGTGATTATTTATATACTGTTATGATTTATAAGTTACAAATGATTTTTTGTGATATTTACTCTCTCTAATAAAACAGGCAAATAAAACAAAGAAACACCTGTGTTTTCTTTCTTTTTCTAAAATTCCTACTACCGGTATTAAAACCGGTATTCCGGTATGAAGATCTAAAAATACCGGATACCGGTATTGACATTTTGGTCCGATATTGCAATCCCTACTAACAGGAGAATGTGATTAACGTAAAAATCTAATGCAATGCGTCAATGTAACGGCAACAAGAGCATATCTTCGAAAATGAGTTTGTTAAATCCGATATCTTCACCTGACAACAAGGTCAAATAATAACGTAAGAACTCACTTATATTAATAACAGTCAGCGTTTTCGTCCCATTCGTAAAAGAGATTGAAAATATTCTTTAAAAATCGCCGCCTTTTATTTCAAATAGGAGAAATTTGCACCAACCGGAAGTCAAACTCACGCACATTTGGTGACAGTGTTATAGATATAAATCAAGAAGAGAGTGTTTGCTGGGACTTCTATGATTCTGAATTCCCCATCCTACCGGGATGTAGCTGAAAATATTTTCGAAACTGTGTCATAATTAATTTTAAATTACCAAATTACGTTTCAAATAGTATAAACGGCTGGTGTCGAACCCAGAATCTTTTCGAAGATGTGAGTACATATCTATTATATATAGACGCTTCTCCGGATTCATTTATATATATAGCCAAATATATATATAGGATACTAATTCACAGACTAAACCAAAAGCGTCCTTGATTTGAAATTTTCACAGCGTATAGGCCCTGACTTGTAATTGCTATAAAAAACGCGACTTTGAACTTCAGTGTCATGGGTTCGATTCCAGAGGGCCCCAAAGTCCCGATTTTTCCCTTTTAAATGTATTGATTTTAATTTCGGAAATACCTAAAATATAGTTCCCGTATAGGTAGAAAATCGAAATTCAAGAAGCTAATTAATACGGTCAGGACCTATCGAAAACATAAATGACTTCTACGGAAAATATCCTGGGTTCGATGCTAGGACGATGCAAAAATCTCCAATTTAAAATACATTGGGTTAGTTTTTCATTATTTTTTTGATGCTTTCATCAAAATGATACGAAGTTCTTGCTTTGCTAGAAGATTTATGTTAAGACTCGGTTTAAGAAAAAAAATAGATAAGGCCATGCTATTTCTGGGTACGATGCCAGAGCACAGTAATATTTCTCACATAAAGAATATAAGGGAAAAGGACGTCGTTTGAGGCAGTTGCAGTAAATATTTCTGCTTGAGTTTTCACACATAGTTAGAGATGGTGATCTTCTATTGTGCTGCATAGGAACTATCACCAGAAAGACCCGGGTTCGATGCCGGGCGGATAAATTGCAGCGAATTATAAGAATATTTACAATACTTTTTTTTCTTTTGAGGACCCTCGCGATATGGTGCCGACTTGAAATTAGTGTTATGAATATGCTTGCTGTATGCAAGCAAAATTTTACTCGTAAAGGGGAAATTTTACACGTATACATCCGGAGAAATATCAATATATAATAGATAGGTGATCAAAATTCTAACCATGTTCCACAAGTGACATGAAATTTTTACGACATACTGGCCACAACGTGTTACCGCCAGAAAAAGGCGATTTTGAACCTCAGTCTCATGGGTTCGATTCCAGAAGACCGCAAATTCCCGATTTTTTCCCGTAAAAATACATGGTGGGGATTTACGAACATTTTTTGAGGCACTTCTCGGTAAAGTGGAGAGTTTAAATTCGAGAGATTGCTAGAAGCCCTGAATATGTGACGAAAACTTTAAAGTAATTTTCGACGCTAGGTCAGGGCAAATATTCCCCCATTTAAATAGCATTAGGGCAATTTTTAAGATTTTTTTAACACTTTCCCGATAAGATGGAAACTTGAAACTCGGCATGTGGATGGAGATCATGAATATATTTTATGTACGCTGTTGAACGTTCCGAGTGTGTTCCTTGGTTCGATCCCAGAGAGCCATATGCATTCCTCAATGCATTTCTTATGGAGATAACGGAAACAAATTTTAGGTACTTCCCGGCATGATATCGACTTCAAACTTTGCATTTTATAAGATCAAGTCTTACCAAGTCATGATATGTATTCATATCTGCTAATAGGTCCTGGGTTCGACACCATGCGTCTCTAAAATTATAAATTGCTGCGATTTTAAAGATTTTTTTGAACCCCTTCCCGATAACTTAGAAACTTAAAACTTGGCATGTGAATAGAGTTCATAAATACATTTCATAAGCGATCTTTAACATTCCCGTGATCGCCCTTGGTTCGATCCCAGAGAGCCGTTTACGTGAACGTATGCATTTCAGATAACGGAGTCTTAATTTTGGACCTTCCCGTTGGATCAGAAATGCATGAGAATGGAAATATCGGAATAATGCTCGTTTTAGGAGAAATGAACTTGATTTTTACGGACGTTCGGGACTACAGATGAATCTTGGGTTCATTTCTATACTCCAGAGTCAAAATAACAGTCAAACCAGTGGAAACGTGCTGATTCTCCACCACCAAAGAAAACAAAGACATATTATCCATCGATGCGGTCGAGATGTGGTGGAAAGACATAACTGAACATAGATTTACACTTTTCCACAAACGTTTTTATTCAGGAACTACCAGTTTCGGTATACATATTGCCATCGTCAGGTTCAACAAAACTAACTTCTCAAACTGCCGAGACTAACATTGTAAATTTGGTGATAATTGACGAAAATAAAATTTTGATGAGTTGGACAAAGATATACAAACAATAACAGCCAATCAGGAGGTAGGATGGGGAGGTGGAAGGCAGGGAGGGGAATGGTTACTGGTGACTAAAGGATGGGGGTGAGGGCGGATTCCAAGATGGGGAGGGAGAAAGAAAAAGATACTCGTTAGTAAGGGAACAATGGGGTTAGGAGAGGTGACGTTTAATTTCAAGCTGTTCCAGGGCATTGAGTCGAGGACTTTTACTTTGAAAGTGAAGGATTTCTGGGGAAAAATCACTGGAATGGCTGTTTTCGTAGAGGTGTTTAGCAAAGTGGGAGGAGGGAGATTCATGGAGGAAAGCTCTATGGTGTTCTTGTGTTCTGACATTAAAATTGCGGGTTGTCATCCCAATGTATATTCCATCACAATCCTTACAATTTAATTTATATACTCCCGGTCTGTCTAAAGCTTTGAATTTATCTTTCGAATTGGCTAGTAATTTCATTAGCGTGTTATTATTTTTATACCCTGGAATCACGTTATCTTTTTTAAAAAGGTTTTGCAGACTACAAGAAACGGAGCCTTTGATTGAGAGGGCCACACGTCGAGGGGTTTCTACGTCAGTTACAGAGGCAAGGGGAAAAAATCGTCTGGTAATGAGGTTCTTCTCTTTCCGTGAAAGCAATTTGTCAATTAAACTGGTAGAATATCCATTGGCACTGGCTGTAGCTTAATAGTATTTAGTTCGCGGGAATAGTTAATGGAGGAAAGGGGTATCTGAAGCAATCTATCGATAAGGCTATGGAAAGAGGCTAATTTATGTGAGTAATGATGGTTAGAAAAGGCAGGAATGATTCTTCCAAAAGGTCATGGGTTTGACACCAGGCGTCTTTACAATTTGAATTGTATTGCGAAAATTTCAATTTTTTTCTTATGGATTTACCGAGAAGGTGGAAATTTTATGACCATGCATGTGAACAGAAGAAGTAAGACATAGGATAGCCGCGTCCTGAGGGGTAGCGATTTAAGCGTAAAAGATATACTTTTCACTGGTTCGTTTGCTACTTGAGTACTATTCGGCAGTTTGGAATCCGCACGAGAAGGGTTTGATCTTGGAGCGCAGCGTAGTGCGGCTTTTTTCGGAGACTATGGATTCGATAGCGTCCTAAATGCCCTCGGATGGGAATCTCTCAAGAGAACTGAGTTTTGGCAAAATTATTTGAGAAATTTTTAAACAGTGATTTAAACGACGAAATACGCGACGTCGTGATCCCAACTTAGTGCGGCTCGCGATGGAGTAATGTAAATGTAAGTGTACAACCTATATCTTGCGACCTCCTGCTACTTCCAACGGTCCAATAATGAGCGTAAATTAAGAGAAACAAGGCTAGGACTAGACGTTTTCAATATTCACTCTTTTCACGAAAAGTGTGCTAAAACAACAGGATAAAAAATTCAAATGACTTGTTTTGAAATGATTGCAATCACTGAGACGTGGCTCAACCCGACAGTTAGTGACACCTTCTCTGCACAAGGCGAGCCAAGAAACTCGTTCGGAGAGACCTCTTCGTGGATAACATCACCTCATCACCTGGGTAACTGCAAGAGGTTTTGGACGTAAATATGAGAAGGAAGTCTCCCCGTTGTCTCTGAGAGCCTGTGTTTTCGAAAAAGAGGACTTGCCCTGAATGAATATTTCTCTTCCAATTTCTCTGCCAATCCAAGCCTTGTCTCTGCCCCCTCCTCCAGCCTATGTGCACTCATTCTACTTCTAAAATCGCTACCTATCCTCACGAAGTCCTAAATCTTTTAACAGCCTTACCTCGCAATAAAGCCACTGGACCAGATCACTTAGGGGCAAATTTTCTCAGTCATACAGCTCACACTCTCTCTTTTCCAATAACAACTATTTTTAATAGGTTCTTTTCGTCTGGCACTTTCCCCTCCTCTTGGAAATCCGCAAATGTATAAAATATATACGGGATAAAAAATCCGCTCTTTATTGACGACCTGGCAGAAACTGTAACTGCTAATGAGGCAAACATATTTCTTCACGCCGATGACTGCAAGGTTTTCAAAAAGTTGACTGCGCGTAGGAATTCCCTTCAAATTCCTTAATGCAGTAGATACTCACGCTGGGGTTTGAAGATGAACCCACGCAAATCTGCGGTGATGACTTTTTCTTTGAAGAAAGCCGTAGCTCCGGCTGTTTACCGCCTCGCTGAGGGAACCCCGTCTCTACATATGAGGATCTCGGAGTGATATTTGACCCAAAATTAACATTCAGAGACCATATCAATTGAGTTGCTTCTAGATGCATTTCCTTAATCAGAATGCTTTTCCGATTCACTGAAATCACTGAACCCCTAGCGTTTAAGACACTTTTCAGTGGCTGCATTTTCCCCATAATAGATTACTGCATCCCTATTTGGCAATCTGCTTCCACTGTAAAAACCGTCCCTTAAATTTCTTCTCATCCATACTTCGTTCACGAGCACACTAATTCCACTCTCGTAATCTTTTCATCTCTTGGTATTTCATCCCTCTCTCATCGCCAAAAATCCTCCGACATTAAATACCTTCATAAAATATTCAACAGCTGATCTAGTGACATCCTGCTTCTCCCTCCGTGTCCCTTCTCGCCCCACACCTAATTCTAATTTCCTTCACATACCTCTTTTCCGACTTTCCATCTCACAAATCTCATTTTCTATAGAATACCCAAACCTAAATAATTCCCTTCTGTCTTTCCCCCCCGTCTCCCTTACCCGTCTCCCCCACCCGTCTCTTGAACTGTTTTCCCCCATAAATTCTCTACTTTACTCAATTAATTAATTTTCTGATTTTTTCTATTTGCCCCCATTTGTTGTTGTATGTTATTTTTTTGTTATGTTGTTTTTATGTTTCCCTATCAATATAATTTTTTGTTTCGATTCAATGGAATGGATTCAAGGGTCAAATTAACTGTTTTTGAATGTAATTAAATAAATAAATACAATAAATTGTCCCTTTTAAAGGTGTTTGGAGGCTTTTAGATGCTTTGCTTTGAGCTCCAGATCTTACTCTCGGCAGACCAGCGTGCGTTGGCTCCCAATTCCTTATTATGTCTGCGTTCGTTATTACGTGATACTTTTTTCTTTAATGAAAATGGGCTATGGAAATAGTAAGCTACATTACTTTAAAAGAATTGATTTGAAAAGACTGGGAAAGGTCTAACGAGCGTGATTATTAAACAGCTTCGTGAGAAATCGAGAGTAAAGAGCACAAACAGGCGAAAACTTATAATTGAGCGTAAGAAGCGAGAGGAAGTGCTTCTATTCTACGTGTCGTAAACGAGACTTTATTTACTATTCGTTACTAAAATCAGTCGTTGGGTACACACTGAGCAATAAGTGTTTACAGAATTCGCATAAAGCTACTTGTCGACATTCCTTCCGAAAATAAATAGAAAATTCGATTCCGATGCCACAGACGATGCCTCTCTCCTTTTTGTCCCTTCCAGATGCCCTCCTGTATATATGTCTCCTTAAAAAGGAGAAGTTCTGAGTTGCTGTTAATCCACTGCCCTACTATGCAATTATTTACTCTCCGCTGGAGTGAGAAAGAGGCTTTTAGCAGAACTAACTTCGCCAGATGAGTCAATTTATCTTTCCTGTTATGGTCGCCATCCCTCTAGTCATTCCCCCAACAATGCTTCTTCCTCAGATACTCTTTTACACTCTCTGCTTCCGCTTTGAACTCGAGCATTCGCTTTCCGCTTCACTGCGTCAATTTTCCCGCTTTTCCTCAAGTTATACATCCTATAACTCCAGCAAATTTGAAAAAAATTGATGAATCTCCTTAGGCATGAAAAAATAATACAGCATTCTTTATAGCATTATCGCTGTTCACAAAAACTTCACTGTTTAAAAAATCCACATTTACTTAAAGAAATTAATATTCGGGATCTTTCGAAATTATGTAAATGTCGATCATTGGAAATGTGGAGACAGATTACGGAAAACGATTAATGAGTACATAGATTGTTTTTACTACGGAGATGACTCTATTGAAGAAACGAAATTTTGGCATTTCTTTTGTCGAGTGTATCAGCTTGCGTGATGATCAACCAAAAGTTCGCTCTGCCGACTATTTGAAGCTGCTTTGCTTGTGAAACAAAGATGATTTTTTTGTTGTGTTTACGGGTTAAATATGCTAAACATTTGTTGACCATTTCCAGACGTCGTAGAGCCATGGATTGAGTTCAATAAATTAAAAATTTCAGAAGTTTTATGCAGACAAGTAAATCTATTGTTACTATGTATTAAAGTGTCGGTATTTACAATTCCTCAGCCTCCATTTACGTTTGTTTCCCATTTGAATTTTAGCTGCCACCATCTTTGACGATTTCATAGCTGGAGTATGCGATGGATGTTCACCCGACACTAAAATACTTACTACGACACCTACTAATCATTCCTGAAAAAAATCTCAATGCTCAAATTTTCCTACGGTACTGCAGTAAGGTCCAGGCTATACACTATATTTAAATTATATATAATAGATATGGGACAAACGCCTCACCCTTCAGACGACCAGCTTAGAAACCAGCGAAGAATGCCTTCAGTAGACGCACCGAGCACCAAATCTGATCTGATCGCTTCCACAGCATATTTTAATAAAATATTTCCCAAAGTATGACAATCTGGCTGGTTTGGTTCATTAAGAACACATTTATCGTCCATCGATTCGTTCAATCGCTTTCCTCTTTAACTCGCCCGTTGCTTTCGACAGAGGGAGGGAATGGTGGGGAAGAGAATGATGACATCTGGGATGCAATGAGTGGGCGTCCGATTCCTATTTCTGGAAATACGTGGAGGGAGGCAGGGAACAGTATATATACAGAGGAAAATATAATTTCATCCCCGGGGTAAAGCAGGGAGAATTCGGGACGCCAAAGAGGCGTTATTACTTACGTTGATTCAAACTCTTCTCGATTTAGAAAGACATATTATAAGTTATATTATGCTGGGCCGAAAAAAACGATTTTTCGAGTTTCGAATTTTAATTGCACTCAAAAGTTGCGTATTTGCGTTCTGACTAACATAAAAATAAGGAAAATATTCTTAAATTAGACCCTTAGCACAAACAGCCTAAAGTTCAACAAAAATCATATAAAGAGCCAAAATTCATATTTACGCTAAAATCATAAGGACTACGACTTTTGATTTCTAATAGCCTCACAGTATTTAATTATTGATGAATTTAATAGGAAAAATAATTTTATAACCCATACTGTTTATTTTGAGTACGTAAGTTACAGCTCAAATTTTCGAATTTTCGTGAAAAAAGAGTTATTTGCCATTTTGTAAGCACATGTAAATTTTGATAATGGAGGACCAACGTTCTTATTGAGCCCATTTGAGCTTTACAAACCTACGGTTTATACGGAAAACGGCTTTTTATTCCGCGGGCATTCGTTGAATCCCAGAGGCCATAAGATAAATATTATTCTGTCTTCGATAGATACATGTTATCCCAATCACCCATTTTGTAGGCATTCGGCTCCGGAGGAAAGATTCTTACGTTCGATCCCTTCTCGTTGAATTTTTTTGTCTTTCATTTCCATATTTTTCTCCTACAAATTTTACAAAAATAATACGATTAATTTGCACAAAAATGAAAAAAGTACGAAATTATTCTTCGAGGAAATTTGTAGAAGAATAAGTGTAAATTAAACGCGGAATAAAAGCCGGTTTTCTTGATAAACTGTTTGCTAACCTTAAAATGAGGCGATTCGTGAATGTCGCATAGAGAGCCAAGTTTCCACCAATCAAAAGTCCTCCCCTTGTAAGTTCAAAGTGTACGCGTTGGAGTATTTCTGGAGCGACAAATTGAGTTTCGTTTGTAATATTTTCTTAGAATGAAAATGCGAACATATGAGACGAAATTCTATGGAAGCATCTTCCGGTGAACGGAAGTGAAACCGGAAGTGCCTAGGAAATTTAGAGTGGAAAATACGAAGTAGCCTTTTTAATAAATTTATCATTTTTTAATTCACTTGAAGAAAACGGCATCCCCATTAAGGATGTACTTATCTCACGTTATAAATTGGCAAATGCGAAAGACATTGGATGATAGAAAACGCGGTATGAGTTTCAACAAAAGCAGAATCGTGAATTAGGAATTTATTGGGCTCAGGAACCAACAGCTTTTCATTATCGGAAGAAAATCTTCGGAGAATCTCTAAGAAACTGCAATCCCAAAATACGGAATCACGCAGAGTATTCTCATTTGTATTGATTTGTTATTACTTATTCATTTTGAGGTATTTTCACGTCTTTTTTTACTTCGGTTCGTGATGTAGGTTCAATCATTTACTCATACTTCTTATATGGACTAAGATTTCTTCTCTAGTGCATACATTCAAGTTACTTAATAGTTCATAATAATATTCGCAAAAGGAAGTATCTCTTGAAGGGGTTTTCCGACATCTCTGGGGCGACTGCTTCTAGGGGAGACAACGGCTGAAATTGAAAGGGGGTATTAAAGGGTCGTTAAAGAGGACATTTGCCGATGATTTGGAGAGCGGACGCACCAATCGAATCCTCGGAGGCTTTTCGAGCTCCCGTAAAAGCCGAAATCATTAAAGAAATCCTCGTTATTACCCTTGTGGAATATCCAAAGCTTTTACCAACTAAAACTTCTCTTTGAATTATTATAAATAATTAGAGAGTGCTATTTTGAATGTCTCTTTTATAGCGAATTTCATTAATACGACTACAGTTAAGTTTTCCACCGGAAGGATAGCGATCGAAAAGTGGTACAGGTATAAATACCACTGAGAAAATGTTATATTCACAATAATTTAAGTATTTCATACATTTTTTTGCGCACTAAAGCGATATATTTGTTTCGAATATCAAGTCTAAGAAAATATTACGTCCCGAAGTGGAAATTGGCTCTTTCCTCATTCGTTTCCTATCAGTTTATTTGAGAAATATTTACTGGATACAGACGATTAACATGTAAAGTTTATGTTCAAATAATCTCGGCCAATGAAGAATGTAAATGGAAAACATACTTCGCATATTGCTGTTACATTATTTTTACTGGTGGGATTTGAAAAGTATTACAATGCAAGAGCAGCTAGGATGGGAATCGTTACCGTCGAAAAGGGAGGTATCTAGGTTTTCGGGAATATTTAACAGGAGGAATGCCAAAGATGGGTCGAATTACTAGGGAGATTCCATTATCCAAAATATAAAGGACGCGGCGATCACAGATTAAAAATATAAGCATTAAAAGAAGGGAAAATAAATATACAGTGGTACATTGGTTAACGACGCTAATCCGTTCCAGGATAATCGTCTTTAACCAAAACCGTCGTTATCCAGACGCGATTTTCCACAAGTATAACAATGGTAATGGATTACCGTATTTCCCAGCGTCGAGGACACACCAGAGTTATTGGAAGCAAAACTTATAATATTTACCAATTTAACTCCGGTGAGACAACATATACGTGAAACTCCGGAAAGACCAATCGACGAGGCGTCGTAAGCCAAATCCTACGTCGTTACCCAAGATATTATTTGGTTACAGCAACTCGTCGTTAACCAAGTTCGTCGTTAACTAAGGCCGTCGTTAACCAAGGTACCACTGTAGATTCTTAATTTGGTCTGTATGATTGTTTCCAATTCGAATTTTTGAGGTTTTATACTAAATAAACGAAAATCACGATTTGTTTGCGAGCATTTTTTTAAAGTGAGGAACTTTTTTCATTTTTCGGATTTTGCCGCGAGTATCACGATTTAATCTTACTTCAGTGCATTGTGAATTTTTTTAATTTTCCTGATTTGTTTTCTTATTTTGCTGATACTTTTTAATACCGTTGATCTTAAAATGTTCCAGAGGTCTATTAGCAAAGTCAATTAGGTCCGGTAATTTCCCCCACGTCTGAGTCGTTTTCAATGGAAAAAGGCACAAATGATAAGAACCTCGGCAGAATCCGACTCAATGATAACACTGACCCAAATGCCTATCTATGAATACATTGTAATGATGAAATGTATTTCATTAATTTGTGATACTAAAATATGATTTAATATCTTATAAATAACTGATATCTAATTTTTATTCACACCGCCAAGTTTTGCTTTGATTGTGATATCCGATAGAATATATTTAATCATCCGTTTCCCGTGCGTATTTTTTTACGTTATTACTCGAGCGGGGAACTGGCGATGAATTTCAATCGGTTAAACACCACTCAATTGGAAAAAACGAATGATAACACGCTGTTATTGCACTGAGAAAGTCGCCATTTTTAGTACCAATAACACTCATAACTATCTCCGCTGCCACAAAAATTCTATGCGCCGTAGAGTGCTGAAATCTCTATCACGCATTAACAACGAGTGTGTGCGTATTTTAAAACAAACCGCATGATTCTATCAGTAGCCAGTCCTGAGAACGAAAATCGGAGGTGTTATAACTTGAATCCACTCGTAGATTGCGAGAATTAATCGAATAAAGTCAGTGTACTTCTCAAAAATACTACAAAAAATATATAGCTGGAACACTAAGCAATTAATCCTCACACTTATACAAAAGGGCTTAACTTCTTTATATAAGTACCAAGATCTTAAGCCTGGTGGATATTGTGTAATCGGGTTTCCAATCATGATAGACACGGCTTTCCACGAAGTCATTAATGATGACATTTTATTTATGGAGAACGTGTGAAACGTACACCACTCTGAAAAGGAGAAGTAGTAATTTGCTAACCCAAAAAAGTTTAATAAGTGCTGGAGTGTCCAGAACACTCCGCGCGAGTAATGCTTAAGGATTATCGTCGAAATATTGATTCATATATTGCAGATCTTCTTGATAAACGAAATCATAATTCAGAGTAGGATATTCATCTAAATTTTACTCTTTATTTGGATTAGCATTTACGGTATTAAATATTTTAATACTGTTCGATTTATTAGAAGCTATACTTAAAAGGATGCAATTATTTTCTGGCGTGGAATAACTACATTTCTTTCGAAACCATTTTGCAACTCAAATGTTAAGGAACCCAATTATTTAAGAGAAGCTTCTATAAGCGACACTATTATTCGTATTTGTAGGAACGCTGCTTGACTATCACGCAAAGCCTACTCGAAATAACTGTACGTAGAATTAGACCAGCGATTCATAAGGGTGACCTTAATGTCATAATGTGGAAATCTACTTGGGCAGGTATCATTCTTCGATCTTCCTCTATCATCTGCCTTTCTCTTCATTTCTGCATATCCTTTACCATTCTTCAACTTATCGATCATTTAAATCTTCCTCTTTCCCTCTACTGTTCCTTCAGTCATTTCCTTTAACAAGCATTCCCTTCTTAAAGTGTGTCCAACTTCCCCTCTCTTTTTCTTTTATTGATCAATTTTATCGATATCCTCTTTGTTTCTTCTAAGCACCTCCTCATTCATTACTCTGTCTTTCCATCTTATGTTCAGCACGTTTCTCCACACCTACTTCACGAAAGCTTTTACGGTCACTCTTGAGGAGTGTCCACGTTTCACATCCATTCAGAAACGCCGTCCATATCCCATTCCAATCTCAAATTACTATTTTGCAACACTCTTTGCCTTCCTCCTTCATTATTTCTTCTACCTTTTCATACACTTCCTCTATCTCAGCGTCTTCGTGATCATTTGTGGGTGTAGAGTCCTTTCCTTCAATCTTTGCTGCTATCACTCTGTCGCGTATGTATATCACTTCGATTATACTTTCCTTTATTTTATTATTTACAATACAACCTACACCATTTCTCCCTCTTTAACCGCAACTAAAGTAGAATTCACCATTTTCAATACTTCGTTCTCCAACTCCTTCCCACTTACTTCTTTAACTCCAATCTTTGGTAAAAACCAATGTGATAAAGATGTAACATTGATTTATTTGATCAGAACCCCGAAATATATCACAGTATTATACAATTTCTGGTGAAATGCCTTGCGCATTATCAACTTCTAAGAGTAAAAATGTGACAATTTGTAATAAAAGTCTTAATTTTTCAGCGTTTGATAAATAAAATTTGATTGCCTCCAAAGGGGCAATACAATTACACATAATAGAACGTTTTTTGATGAAGTGATAGTCGGAAAGGAGAATAGTTCATAGTGATCGACAAATATATCATTTGAGGGCAAATATCTTTCATTAGATTTTACAAAATGTCAGCTAGTATATAAGTTTTAAAGCTATTTATAAAATTTTATTTTCATTTTAATATGTTAGTAAAGGGTTTGCGGATAAAGTGGATGTGAAATGAAATGACTTGAAATGTGCATTATTTAACTAACCAATGGGATATCCCAGCAATATGCATAAAAAATCTGATGTGGCCAACACATGACTTTCTCCGTATTTATTGAAAACCGACGCCTATGCCGGTAATATATATAAATAACTCCAAAACAATGAGTGTTACAGGAAAATGTTTCATACAACATTTGTAATAAAAAACATTGTCTATAACTTTGGTACACATTTATATATACCTACATTGCATTCTGACAGAGATATGTATGAAACACTTCCATTTCTGGATAAACAACAACTTCCGGTTAACCATTATAGAAGAATTACTCCTAAAATATCAGTGTTACGAAAAAAAGGTTCATACAAAAGTTGTAGTAAAATAAATTATCTATAACTCTTCTATGTAAATGTATATACCTTAATTGCATTCTGACAGAGATATGTATGAAAAACTTCCATTTCTGGATAAATAACAACTTCCGGTTAACCATTATTCAAGAATAACTCCTAAACAATCAGTGTTACGTAAAAATGTTTCATACAAAAGTTGTAGTAAAATACATTATCTACAACTTTTGTTTGTAATTGTATATACCTATGTATATTGCATTCTTACGGAGATATTTAAAAAACGAAATTTGATGTGGCCAGCACATGACTTTCTTCATATACAAGATGTAAATATTTACCTACGTCAGTATTTTCGAACTCTATATTTAATCTAAACTTGGAAGATAAGTGATTAATTTATATCATATCATCTTTTACGTCACAATCATTATAAATAATGTTTTTCGGGACATGTTCGATGAAAAACGATGAAATTGGCCTTTCGCACACAGCGCCCACTAAGTACATAATCAGCAACTTCCGGTTTATCAGTATTTCATGAATAACTCCTATACAATCAGTTATAAAAAATATGTTTCATACAAAGTTTATAGTAAATTATATTTTCTAAAACTTTTATATATAAATAATATACCTAATTATCATATTAATGGAGATATTATGCAAAACCGGAAACGAGCTTTGAAAAGTATAGTTCAACTTTCGGTTAACCGATTTACTCCAAAATCTAATCAACACTAACAACACCAACCAAAGTACTATACATACATATATGAAATTTGGTGTTAATACGACAATCAGTTTTCATGGTAGAAGTACATAATCAGCAACTTCCGGTTTATCAGTATTTCACAAATAACTCCTAAACAATCAGTGATACAAAAATATGATTAATACAAAAATTTTAGAAAAATTAATTTTCTAAAACTTTTATAAATTATAGTATATACCTAAATATCAGATTAAAGGAGATATTTCGTAGAGACGGAAATTTGCTTCGAAGAATAAAGCTCGACTTCTGGTTAACCGATTTACTCCAAAAACTTATCAACTCTGACAGCACTTACCGCAGTGCTGTATATGAAGTTTGATATTGATTCAATGAACAGTTTTTACGTTAGAGCGCCCAGAAGCACACACACACATACACACAGACATCAATCCGAAAATGGTCAGAACGTGTTCTAGGGACCCCAAAACATGTATTTCCGTTGAAATCTCGAAGTCGATTTTTTTCATGAAAACAATACTTTCTCTATACTTCGTACATGGAGAAGGTAAAAAAGAAAGAGGCCTTATAAATATTTTGTTAAAAATACGCAATTTGACATTCGATGAAGAACGAAGTAACTGGAAAGGATACAAAACGGGGAAGGAAAAAGGAAGGTCTATAAAGAAGTGTATTTCCGTAGCGAAGGGTCAAGGATATTATTATTTAATCCTTTGACCCAAGTGGGACTCGCCATTCATATATAACTGAATAAAAAAGGAATCTGATGATCGAATTTCTGGCTTTTAATAATTGTGAGTGTTAATGCGGAAAAAGTGGTCTACTATTCTTACATTTGTATATATCTCTACTTATTTATGTTTTTATTTATCCTTCCCTTTTTCTAATCGTTTTTATCTTAATTACAAATATTGCGCGGTAAAGTTATGTTGCGGAACTAAATTAAATATATATTAATAATTTAGGGATTATAATTATTCCCTAAATGTCAAAATCATTCAAGTAGTATCTGATAGCGAATATCTAGGTATCAAGTTTTAAAAAATAAGCATAATTCAAAACACTATGTTTATGTGGTTCACAACTATCACCCCTGTAATATTATCTCGAGTTGTATTTTTACCATTTACTCAATCCATGCGAGTATTTGAATATTCTACCTTTTACTTTATTATATTACTTAAATAATAGATCTTATTTTTAATTATGATAGATATCGTATCTCACGAATAGTGTAATTTAATTGTACAGCATACGGGAGGTTTTTCGTGGGGTTTCCCTCCCGTCTTTAGGCGAATGCGAGGATTAAAATCATTTTATTTATGTTCCCCATAAACGTTGCCACCTGGCAAGAAGGAAAACTTGCAACGTAGACTTAAAAAAATAAATAAATCGAAGGAAATATTAATTAATTTTCAAAACTAACATCCCCTAGTATAAAAATGAGTTGAATTTTGCATAATAACAAATTAGGGTGCGAGGATTTCTTTAGTTATTGCATTACTGAATATAAGGAACATATTGTATTAGAATTCTCATTTATGTGCAAATCACTCGCAAGCGTTCGCTTCCACATTATTGATATCTCATATATATATTGAGTATATCCTAATTTTTTTTCTATTTTTGGCCTCCGTAAACCTCTTAACGATTAATCGTTGCAGTCCTTTCATTCAGATGTAATCTCACTCACTCTCAAGAAAGATTTAACAATATAGATGCTCATTTTTTCCTCAAATACATACGCTTTTTCGTTTATACTTATGCAAATATTCATAATTAGGTTTTCAGTTGTAAATAGATTGGGGGAGACGTTAGACTGTTTTCGTGGATATCCGTTCAAAAATTAACGTCACCATGAAAATGTGAAAAGAAAGGAGCTGAAGAAATTATTAGTCTTTCAGGACATAGCTATTGGATGCGATAACAACAATTTAGCATAGTATCTACTATAGATTTTGTGAATATTTAGTTAGTGAGGAGACGCAACACGGTCATAATCATGTGATGGAAACATGAGGAGCACGATATGTAGCCATATTGGTTTCACTGCTAATTAGAGACGATTTCGCGAAATGTATGAGTTCGCTTAATGAGATCCCTTGCTTGACTCTGGATTATCTATAATTATACAACCAATCGAATTTCATGGTAACGGTAGGACTCTTTCTAAGTTCCGAGGATGACTATATCTCATTTTGGAAAAAAAACTCTTCGTTCGGAGTTCAAATGTATAGACTATAGCACACATGTTGAAAAGGTTCGCCGATTAACTGCCAACGAAGAAGGTTTCGAATTTTCAAAACTTGGAATTGGTTTTACCACTAGAAAGATATCAACCTGCATAGTTTTACTGCTTTCTATCACATGGCTGTATTACATCATCTGGTTTGCTAATTTTATAATACATTTACTACAATTTCAAGACCAATGAGTGGACTTTATAACGAATGCTTTTCTGACAAAAATTTTGTCACTTTCACCGGAGTGACGAATTGATTACCGGATCGTATGAGTTCATATTTGCCGACGACAATTAGATTTTCCATTTTGCGCTGATGAATATTATCACTCTTAGATTACGTTTATGTGTTTTGCTGTAGAATTTGGATAAACATTGGACATTTCCTTTTGGATGAAAGACACTATTTTTAATTTTCTTTGTTAATTGAGAAATCACTTTGCTCATGTTTAATATATGTTTATTATGAACCGAGTTCGAGTGATGAAATTTTTCTTTTTCTTCCCCAGGTAAGTCTGCTAAAACAATTGGAATATCTTTGGTGTGGCTGTTCTGGTAAGATAAAAACTTAATTTATTACTTAAAACTGTACAGATAAAGAACGATACAGTATACATAATGGTACAAATATGAGCTGATGAACGTGATATGGCTATACAGAGCGATATAAATTTAGTAACATTGTTGTTTTTCCGGAAATATTATCGCTGAATTCAAGATCCAACTGAAATGATAGGACTAATTTGTATCCAAAATAGCTACTTTCTTTAATCCTTTTCTCCAAAAAAAGCGAGCTATACAGTTCATAAATTTTTACTATTGCATTTCTTCTATTAAAAACTTTTAACTGATCGGTGATCCTACAGTTAGGCAGTCTAATTATTTGCATTAGTAGTTTTATACATTAGTAGTTTTATACAACGCATTTAATGTTAAAGTAAATAGTATTCTTGGTTCTGATGGACTTACCAGATATTCTTTACATTCTGAATGCAAAATTTCCAGCTGAAGTGTAAGTAAGCGTTGGGAAAAAATTCCAATATCTGGAGAATCATATAATGCGCCATGGGAATGCTGTAAGCGGAAATGCAGAAGAGAAGTAGCGCCAAAACTTCATAGTGGATATAAACCCATTACAAAACATCAAGGAAGGACGTTCCCATTGACCACCCCACCAACCGAAGGCGAGACCCAAATTCAATATCGACTCTGTTATTAGCATTTTACAATTGACATAGATGAGATTAAATCCGAATTAGAAGGATTGAAATTCGGTCAATGTACACCACCAGACGAACATGACAGCTGCCAGATGACCAAACTTGTCCAGCTACCACAATGCCAGTCGGCCGGTCGTACCGAGAATGTTTTCAATCCGCCTCCAAAATGTTCAAAATGGGGCCAAAATCAACCCAATTTCAGAATGCGGGTCTGACATCAACGGTCCCTCAAGGAGCTTGGAGATGGGCACATGTTCACCTACAAGCTATATCCGGTATACATTAAAGGAAACGCATAAATAATTTCATTATCCACTATCACCGCATTGAAGAACGTATAATAATAATTCTCTAATAGAAACAGGAAGATCCCAATTGGATCCATTCCAATAATTATTACTATTTACAAAGACACACAACCATTCCCTAGTCGGAAAAATCCGACTAGCCTGGATTCGTACCCGGGACCTCGGCATTGGAGTGCTACCACGCCAACCACTCCGCCACCTCAGCTGGTAAACCAGCGAGAAGATCAAAGGTCTCATGTGACCTCAATGTGAATTGACCTCATGTTTGCGAAGCAATACTCAACCAAGATGATCATACAACTACCTAATTATCCGGCACTACCTGTCAGTATTCGAGAACTATTCACCGGAAGAAATAGGATCAAAAACCAATACTAAACCTTCCACATCCCGGCTGAATCTTTTCTGTTTCATCTTCTTACTCAACTTATAAAAATGGAAATGTCTTCCTTCAAAAACAAAAAGTAAAATGAATCCTCTCCTCACTCTCCTTCGGAACCACACTCCCCGGATATTCTGCAAGAGGAGATCAAAAACAAATCAGAGGTCTCGGCCAATATCACAAGAAGGAATCGTCATCTTTTATTCACTGCGAAAAGCTGAACTTTTCGTCTAAGCTGTAACATGTCAGATATATTAAGGCTAATAATGGCTGCAAAGAGGTTGTTGCAATCATTCGGAAGTTGAAGTCACCCGGCTAAGACCAATTCACCTACAAAATCTTGAAAACTGTAACACAAATAGCATTTCTTTTCCCACTAACCAATATAAGGTATTTTTGGGAAATAGGTCATATTATTATTATTATTATTATATCTTGATATCCCGGTTAGCCGGGACTCGAACCCGAAACCTGAGTGACGCAAACCATTCCGCTACCGAGGTGGACGGAATGGTTAGCGTTCTGGGCATATTGTGGTTCATCCAAAACCCAGCAAACACAAGCAACTAACTACAGGCCTATATCACTATTGTCATCGCTATCCAGAATATTCGAGTTCAACATTTTGAAGCACCAGACGAAACATGTCCCTCTGATACTTTTGAAAAACAGGATTAATGAAATAAGCAGAAGAATGACTCTTGGCTGGAGCGCATTCAGAAAGAACTCGCAAATTCTAAAGTCAAGAATGTCAATGATTTTGAAAAGGAAGTTCTTCAACCAATGTATTCTATCTGTCCTGACGTATGAAAGTGAAACTCGGGTTATAATAATAATATCTGAACGGATCGGAAACTGCAGATTCAAGGTATATTTTGACCTGGACATTGACGTTAACGAATATAAACGAGTATAAGTTGCATTCCGAAGGCATATGTTCACAGTACTCTACTTTGTAAAGTTCGATTTGGTATGAAAATTTACGCTAAAAGAACGCAAATTTCTCTCTGTGCTACAAATGGTTTCTGTTTGCTTTGGGATTAGCTGACCGGTTCAAAAATTGTGAATCGATTATTGGGGATGTTTAGAAACGAAATTCCGTATTTGCATTTCATTGAATGGTAGAATGCAAATCGTGCCCTGACCTAAAACAAATGATCATAACGTAAATGATTTACTGAGTTTATGAAACATTCATTGGTTAATGGTAGTAATGCGGGCGTTATACCTTTGATTTTTTCAGGTAGAAATATTGAGGGTCGCTGTCCTAATCCGGACCCTGGCCTCGGCTTACTAGCTCGGGAGCGCCCGGCCGCCACAGCAGGGGGGGCATAAAAAAACTGTCCGCGTGGAATACGATTTAAAAAGCTATAAACAATTCAAATGAGCAACAATTTATTATCTTCGTCGTCTCACTCGTCCAAAGAGATATACAAGCGTCTTTTGATCGACGTTGTACGATGAAAATTAAGATTTTTTCGTGATTCTGCAAGAAATTACCCGTTCACACACGGCAACGTTGCTCAGTCAGATAGGCGGGTGTTTTAAATATCTCAACGGGGGTTGGGTTGGTTTGGGGGGAGGATTTCTAGATTTTTGATAAAAATCCCTCCATCCTACCCCAACCTAACGGTAACTTTGCCGTGTGTAAACGGGTAATTTCTTGCAAAATAACGAAAAATCTTAATTTTTACCGTAGAACTTCGATCAAAAGACGCTTGTATATCTCTTAGGACGAGTGAGACTCGCTCTAACTCCTAACCTAACTAAAGACCTCGCATAACTACCATAAACCCATTCATTACCTCTGTATATATAGTAGGAAGAGCATATGTAGTAATATTGGAGTCGCCTGGCAATGCATCCTTATGGGAAAAATTGGCCTGGCCTTCTGGCATCGAACCCATAACACTGAGGTTCAAAGCCTGTTGAAAGTAACGGACTTAGCAAAGGTCTCTGATGGTTTCTAAAATTTCAGGTCGATATATCGGGGACGCCTCCAAAAGAAACTCCTTTAAAATGATTTATGACCTCTATTCACATACCGGATTGACGTTTCCGTGTTATCGGGAAGTGTCTCAAAAAATAATTTTAAAATAGCTACAAAATATTTCAAAGATAAGTTTTGCACTCACTCGTCGAATTCATGCACATTTGGTTGCATTTCCATAATTATTAAAATAGACGTCATCTTGGAAATCCGTGATTCTGATTTCCCTATCCCACTGGGAAGTCCCTTTAGTATTTTTCGAAATTTCGCGGAATGTAGCCAAAATGACCGTAATATTTTCCCTGTTCTTTACGTATCATAGTTTTAATATATTGGCATTAAAGAAAATTGCAACCTTTGCATAAATTCTGACATAAGTCTCTACTATTAACGTTGTATAGGCTTAAAATCCACGGGCATTTTAATGAAAAAACGCTCGAGTTAGGATTTTACAGTTTCCTAGTTCTAATAATTTAGACTCGTAAACGATACATCGAAAGAAATTCTGTAATCATTGATTAATCGTACAGCCTCCGTGGGGTAAACTTAATGATAGTAAAATCGGTAAAGTATCTTGGAGTAACTCTCACGAATAATTTATCATGGAGTGCCAACATCTGTAATATTTGTGGAAAAGCACTTAAAAAACTCGGCTTCGTTAAAAGAATAGTCGGTAGGAGCGAAGAAAAAGTTCGCGAGCGATGTTACTTAGCGTTAGTCAGGCCTCACCTTGAGTATGCATGTAGTATATGGGACCCCGCCGAGAAATGTCATATTCGGGATTTAGAAAAAGTACAACGAAAGGCGATACGATTTGTAAAGAATTGCTACGATAAAACAGCGAGTGTCACTCAGATGTTACAGGACATGGGATGGGAATCATTAGAAGATAGAAGACAAATTCAAAGGATAAATTTATTAAATAAGTTCAGATAAATTACGTTCTCAGATGATGTAACCGATTTAATGCGTCCTGCCTGTTATATGAGCCGTTCTGATACTGGGAGGAAAATTGGGGAAATAGATGCTAGAACGAATCCTTTCAAGAATTCATTTTCCGCGAAAGATACACGAAAGCGATGGATTAGGAAAATAGAGTGTTGTTGTGGACCTTACATAGGCAATCAGGCATATTTAAGGTATATTCTATTCCTCTGTTCCCTTTTAGGCATAGTCAACAAAATAGCGATATGACTGGGACTTGAACCCAGGTCTCCACATTCCGGGCAGGTATTACAGAATGTTTTTCAGCCACACGACTTTCCGTACAAAGCAATTTCCTATCCTCTATGGACAAAAGTAAGTTGGGTGCATCGGAAAACAAACAAGGTAGTGCTGGGGATGGTTGGGGAAGTGAAATCTTTGACTGTAGTAATGAAGTATCGACAGTGGAAATGTGTGGGCAAAATGCTGAGAAAAAAGGACTTCTTAATAAAGTTTTTGAGAATAGAACGTAAGGAGAAAAAACAGGAGAGAAGACAAGAGCGTAAGATGGTAGATGAAATAAAGGGCTACTAGGAAACGAAGGAGAAGGCATGGAATTGTGATTTATAAATGCACGTAAGCCTACCAATAGGTAGACCACCTATGTGTGCATAAAATGTATTGTAGAATAATTTACAATTAGAATCTATGTTGTTTGATTCTCTGAGGTAAACATTTAATCTTTTACGAAGATTAATTATAGATTCAGAGCAGCAAAGGATGAAAAAAAATAAAATGGAGGAACACTGCTTAGATTATTTATAAATGGAGGACACCGAGAAGAAGGGAGGAATGTTGCTCATTTGAATGAAATATAGATGGAATGAGAAGTGCAGATTCCGATTATGAGATTCATGGGAATGTGGGGAGGAATGGTAAAAGATTCGCAAAAATAGAAAAGCTGTGGTGAGTAGTTGAGAATGATGGCTTCGGAAAAGGGGAAATGAAGAGGAAGGAGGCATTCGAAAGGAAATGGGGTTACAGCAGAGGGGATTACAAGAAACTACGAGGATGAATGCCTTTCAGACGGGAACGCTATATTCAATGGGATATGTACACTGTTTCACAGGACTGGCGAGTCTAAGAGACACCGAGACAAATTACTGAAAGCAAAATGTTTATAATCAATTGAATTCATTACAAATAAATTTTTATCGATTTATGATAGAGAGAGAACTCGTCTGATTTTGCATATTATATGTGAATGTAAGATTAAAGACGTACGTAATTGTTTACTTAAAAGAATGAGATTATTTTCATATTAAGATTAAAGATTAGATTAACTTATTTGAAATCGCTTCGTAGTGACATCTTCCCTGAACCGATCAGTAAATTCTAATTTACTTTGATGAAAGAATTAAATCAATTGTCATTTCTTTATTTTTAAGTGATTTTGTAATCAATTAAAACTTATTCTTAATGTTAAAAAAACCCTTATTTCTCAAAAAATGCTGTTCTAAATTCTTTAAGTATTGCTATGAAATCTTAAGATTTGATGGCGATGGCCATACAACGGAGCACGTGCTCTATCTTCATAATAGGAAATTCTTTATTGCTTAAAATAACATGGAAATTATAATTGCTTGGAAATATTTCGTAGAAAATAACTAATGTTTACGGAAACGGAAGGAGACCTAATGGTATCTACTTTTCCAATTCAGGTCCCAATTTGGTCCATGGTAAAGCTGAAATGCAGCGTACAGTCGAATAAAGAGAGCGTTATTAGGAGAAAATGTGCGGATATCCGTATTAATTGAAACCGCAATGGCCAATTGCTAAAGTGTAGAATGAATTGACTCTTAAAATGCTGTTTCGAGCTGTTTGAAATCTAAACATATCTCTCAAATTAATTTACTTAAATTAGTAAACTTTTATTATTCGTTAAACAAAAGGCATCCGCGTCTAAAAATGCACTCCGTAAAAGTGAGTTTTTACTGAAATGGAAATAACTATTGATAATAATGGAAAATCTAGTTTTGGAAAGGATGTGAATGAATTTCGTCTGTGTGTTACCAAGAATTCACATTACAATGAAAATCTCCGAAAACAATTGGTTCATTTTCGACTTAATGCGTTGGTCTTTTAAAAATATAATCCAACATTGCGTATTTATTCGTTTGCCTGAAAACTAAGCGATAAACGGAAGCGAAACAGGGACTCAAAACCACAGACTTGAAGATCAGATTTTGGAGTTATTGTAACAGTTACAATGAATTTTGATTTTTAAGTGAAAAGTGAATAATAATCATCATCATTACTATCACAAATATGAAATTTTCGAGTTACTACGAATGACAAGAACAGTTGCATCGAGAATTTTATCACAATCATTATTTGGTGTTTTACAAGGAATAGATTTAATAACACAAGCAATTGATTTCAATGAAGACATTAATGAATTATCTTGGATAGAAAACCCTTCGGAGGAACGGATAGCATTAAGCTAGCAATCATTTCCTTTAAAAGGAGAAATTTCGGGAGGGAACGCCAATCTTTGTGCTCATTGGGAATCTAAAAAGAAGACGGGTGAGATAGAAAGTAGTATTTTCGAAGGAAAGCAGAGGATAAGTATAGAGCACGCATAATAACGGAGGAATTCCAGTGCTCGTGAGCTCGTTCGAGAGAAAAACAACAGCGGGAGTCGTTGTAATTCCTATGGCAATGAGGTGTTTGGATATGACGGTAATAAAGAATCAACGAGGGAAACACGTAAGTGAAGCGTGAATTCGTGATGACGAGGACGTCACCAACGTATCTGATCCATGTTTTTGGAAAATATACGAAGTTGTGTTTGCAATGTTTTTCGAAGTCTTAAGCAAGTTTGAGAGAAAATGTGAAAATCTTCCCAGAAGTTCCAGGAGATGCCCCACGCCTCACCTACCTACGAGTCCATAGGCTCTCAATACGTCACAATGAAAAAGCCTACTGCCTCACCACCCCACTTACTCCGCATCCCGCAGAATTTACTTTGTACCCTTATGATAGAATCGCTATCGAAATTTAGACACATTGGGGGTTTCTTAGAAGATCCGGACCCCACGGTTGTTACCGAAAACTGGTGTGAACGAGGTACGGAGCACCGATGGACAGCTATTGGAGATTTTAACTCCTAAAACTCAAAGGTGTCGGAAGGACAGAGGGCAAGGGATGATTCAGAGTCAGTGGGAGATGAGTCTTACGATTATCTATGATGCGTTGTATGACTCTGTCATCCCTCACCCTCCAATGTTTTGGGGGTGCCCTTTGGTCCTTCCGAAAGAGTTATAAGCAAGGTTCAACTTAAGCTCGGTGCCTTCAGCCCACCGATAGCAGCTTGTACGCACGCTCGTCTGACTGATCCTCAATCGGTCAGCCATGATGGCCTCCTAGATCAGTATTTTGTATTCATTACTTCGATAATAAATAACTTCGGCCAACCATTAGTATAATTTCCCTAATGTCACGACGACATTACATGGTGTCAGGTGTAAAAATCGGTAGCTCCCAGTATACGTTTTAATTTTCTCCCGATCGGAAAATTCTGTTTTTAATTCCATTTTCGTTTCGCGTATCGTATTGTCATGGATTCTGTCCCTTTTGCTAATTCTTCCGCTAATGTACGGCTTTTTCCCAAGCCATATGCACATTCAAGTCCTTCTCCAAGCCTTATAGATTCACCGAACGACTTCATTGGTGATAAGTCGTCGATTAACTCTCACGCTGACCCTTTGCAGCCGATTAGTTACGCTTTTGCCTTCCCAAACGACGTAGGAAATTTAATTCATGTAATACCGTGTTTCAGTGACGGGAAAAACATTTCAATTGAAAAATTTCTTGACTGCATTCATTTAACCAGCTCTCTTGCTTCTTGGACTGAACAGCAAACGTTGTGCGTCGCGCGACTACGTTTGAGAGGATCTGCGGCGGATTACGTTTTATACAACCCGCATATTTTGGAATCCTTCGAGAAGTTTTCAAAGTTTTTAAAGTTAAGATTCGTTCCTAAAATCTCCTTAGTCATTCTTGAGCGGATATTTGTTGATTGCGTTCAGAGTCCCGAGGAATCTGTGCTTGAGTACTCTACGAGACTTCGAAGACTCGCCATTCAGCTCCAAGAAGCATATCATGGATTATCTCTTGGTGCAGTTAAATACTCGATGGAAAATCGAATTTTGCGGCAATTCCTTTTAGGCCTGAGGGAGGAAATAGGGCGATTCGTTTTAGTGCGCAACCCTCAAAATTTAGTGGATGCAGAGGAATTTGCTTTAATGGAGGAGGCAAATGTGAGAAATTACAAAAGCAATTTTATAGATAGTCCAGATTTTCTTCCGCAAGAAAATTCGCAGATCGATTTTTTCTCCTCCCTAAGTAGTACATCTGCAATCTCGAAACCTTTCGACCAAGTAAATTTAGTAGAGCCTCAATCACTGAAATCGTGCTTTTTGAAAACAAAATCTTCCAAAGGATCCTATCACCGCAGAAGCTCAAGGAAATTTACCCCCACCAACCCTATTTACGCTAAAAGCTGTTTCAATTGTAGGAAACTAGGACATTTTCAGAAAGATTGCCCGCTATTTTTACGGGAAACTCGCAAAGATAGAAACTGTAGGTCCTTCAGTTGCCCCGCAGAAGAGAAGAATCATTGTGCGAAAAGCAAGGATAGGTTCGTTCGCAAAGTCGAAGACTGTAAAAACCGCATCTCAACGAGCAGCGCCCCCTCAAATCAGAGATTGTCCGCGAGAGATGAGCCGTCGACGAGAGCCAAACCACGGGCACACCTTCCAACGAGTGTGGCTGGCAAGGGAGAGGCCAAGGTGTTAACGCAGTCCGGAGGAGGAGCAGACCGTCACATCGGAGAGAGTTTTTCACGGGAAAAACCTGCGATGGTGGAGGATGGAGTACGAACAGAGACGCTGGACGGCAGCGACCCAGTGCAGCCAACGCGGACAAAGGCACCCACATGCTCGAAACAACGGATGCCATCTCTTCCACGTAAGCGGGGAAGTAGATCGGCGCGGGGGACTATAGACGGTTTGATCGGAGAAGAAGGCTATTCCGGAAAAGGGGAAAAGACGAGACCTTTGGAAAAATTTGCGGATGGCATGGAGGGATTGAGGGCGTCATCCGGTACTTCCACATCTACGGATTCCAACACAGCGACGCCGGCGCCTCAGCAGAGCCCGAAGAGGAAAGAGGACCGCGCGCCAAAGGAGAAGCCATCACGAACCGACCCAATCAACGTGGAAGGCGACAGCGGCGGAGAATCACACGGGTCCAACAGGAAGTTTTCATCCACCAGAGAGCTGAGACAATTGGCTGCTGAGGAGATACAACTTCCATACGCGGACTGTAAGCCATTAATTAGCGTAATCCTTCATGTGCTGAGAGGTCTGGACGAGGTGAGTCTCCCCAAGAGAACGAAGGAACAGGTATGCAGTATCCAAAGCACCATTTCATCTCCGGCGCAGCACGAATTAATGGTGAGGAGGAGTGCTAAGGCAGCAAATTGAAAGTGTTTGACGTGATTTTAAGATGCGGCACTGCAAGGGGAATTCTTCACTGAGGAGAAGAAAACGGTTGCTCGAAGCAAAAGATAAGTAATAGTATGAAGCGCCCATAATTTTGTGGTCATAATTGAATTTTATGGTTTTGATTAAGAAGTGAATTTGATACCTCATTGTGCTCAAAAGGACCCCATGGAAAAACTAAAAAGTGGAAGTTGGTGAAGCTAAAAAGTTGAACTTGGCGCATAGATTTGTGAAAAACCGTTTTTATCTGATAACTAAGTGACTCTGAAGTGTTTAGCTGAATTTGTCGATTTTTAAGTGAACATATTCTGCTCCTTACTGTTTTTAAAAGCTTATGCACAGATGTTTCTTTTCCATTTTAGTTGTTGTAAAGTTATTGCAATATTTTTTGTCGTGCTGTTTTCATGCTTACAGTTCACTGCGATGTTCAGTGTTACCTTCCTGAGACTTTAGTAATCTCGTGATTGAAAGGCGTCAAAAAGAACTATTAATGTATAAAGAATAAGAAAGGACCTGCATATAAGATAAATTAGCTAGGAGAGACTTTTTCGTTCGATGTGTTTTTGTTTCTTTTTTTTCGAATTGTTTCCTGTGATTTATTTTGCAAGAGAAAGTGTAGTGCAATGTTTCTAATCTTTTATGGGGGGTTTTGATGTATTTCTTATTCTGTTTTAAATTGTGTTTTTTATGTTCAAGGAGGCTTTTCCACCCCCGGGATTTTATTTGCCAACGGGGTGATGTCGGAAGGACAGAGGGCAAGGGATGATTCAGAGTCAGTGGGAGATGAGTCTTACGATTATCTATGATGCGTTGTATGACTCTGTCATCCCTCACCCTCCAATGTTTTGGGGGTGCCCTTTGGTCCTTCCGAAAGAGTTATAAGCAAGGTTCAACTTAAGCTCGGTGCCTTCAGCCCACCGATAGCAGCTTGTACGCACGCTCGTCTGACTGATCCTCAATCGGTCAGCCATGATGGCCTCCTAGATCAGTATTTTGTATTCATTACTTCGATTTCCCTAATGTCACGACGACAAAGGGTCGTGGAAAAAGTTAAGTATTGAAGTAAAGATTCAACTAAATTTTTATTATTTATAATAGAGGACAACTATTAAATTCGGGAGCGGATTAGAAGATCTCCAGATCGATGGGGAAGACCGTGTGATTACTGATGCAAGCGATTGGCGACATTTTCCTATACTCAAACATCAATTGAGCGGACATATCAAGTAAACCGCGTACACCTTTGAACTGTGTTTTCATTTACATATTTACTCCGTAAAAGAGAAACTTGTAACTTCTTATGTATTTCCCTATTCAATAAATAATAAAATCTTCGCGTCCCTTTTTCCTTTTCTCTTATTTCTGATTACGCCATTCAAGTTAACTAAGAATGAAGATGGAACAGCGTTTCTTTGCAAAAAGGGACAAGAGCAAGTTACTACACTTTCCGCTCGCACTTAATGAGGTACAGACCCAATGAATGGAAAATGTCAGAGTAAATGGAGACTTGCCAACTAAATCTGGATGCTTCTTGTGACTCTGATGCGAAAACAAAACTTATTCGATCGCTGCGCGATTTTTCGAATTGATTTTACTTTTGCGAAGAAAATTATTAATAGACATTTTAGGTGCTGCGTAGATGGAATATTATTCCGTTTTGATTATTATTGAAGATGTGAAAATGATATTTTCACAACTCTAAGCCGCATACCTCCCAAAGGGGTTTCGTGCAAAACCATTATAGTTTTTCCCCTTTCCCATTAAGAATTTGACCAAAACCAGTGCAAAGTAATGGAACTAGTGGTCGAAATTTTACTTGGATCCAATGGAATCTGTAATATAAATGCATATTAGTATTCTATAAACGTTATTAAATGTTAAGAAATGAATATTAAGATATTTCGAATGTAATACTCATAAGTAATTAAAATTTGAGGAGTGGGTTCTAAGGTTTATTGCACCTCGAAAAACCATAACTCAGAATTAAGATATTTTTCAAATTTTGTTTCTTTAATTGAATTTTTCCATTATTTGCCCCACCGACGGAAATAACACTTTTTGTTCAAAAGATGTCGAAGAAATTCTCTGATAACGAAGTAAGAAGATCGAAAATAGAAGAAATGAACAGCGAAACGAAAGATGAACAGGAAGGGTGTAAGCTATAAAAATAAAATATTTCTCCACGCATTCTCTGAAGGTAAACAAGACCATCAGAGTCTGCCATTCCTCTCTTCTGTTTTCGTCTCAATGGAGATTCTCCGACTGTAGGAGACTACGTTCTTTAAGAAGACTCTGTTGTCGGATATTACCAACTATTGCCTCAAATAACAGGATTAACGTTTCTAGAAATCTAGAAATAGTACACTATGAAAAATATGCAAATGTATTGTGCTGTATGTAAAAAGAGGGAAGGGCTTCTTAGGCTTTTGCAAGTAAATTTTCGTAGTATTAACAATGAAATCCATGAATTCAATAACTTATTAGATTCTAGTGATGCAGATATAGTCATAGGTACTGAGTCTTGGCTAAAAGAGGAAGTCGGTTCATTAGAAGTATTTCCTAAAATGTTTGAAACCTATAGAAGAAAAAGAGAGGGGAAAAGAGGGAGGTGTTTTTGTATGTGTTACTAAATATTTTTCAAGTATTTTGGTTTCAAAAGATAAAGATTTTGAAATTCTTTGTGTAGAAGTTGAAAATAGGGTGAGCCAGCCATGTTGTTGGGGCATACTGATCCCCCAAAGGTGGCCAACTGGTATTAGAAAAGCTTGTTGAAATGACCTGTAACATTAAGGACATAAACAAATCAATTACAATAGCAGGGGACCTAAATTTACAGCAGGTAAACTGGCCAGGAAATAAAAGGTCAGGTGGGAAGGCACAGGAGCTGGTAAATTCTATTTCTAGCAATGGAGCTTTTGTACAAATAATAAGTGCGGAATTTGAACCTATTTTCTTATGTACAGAAATAATTTTATTTATTTTTTATATTTTTTTTAGCAAGTAATTTATTCAAAAAATATATAACAACTACAAAATACAAAATTATGCAAGAATGACAGAAAGGTGATTTGAAAAGAAAAAGAGAAAATAAGAGTAGAAGTTACATCACAAGGGTCCTGCCAAACCTTAGTTTATTTTGGCAGGTTCCCAAAATTGAACACTGTAAGTGGCGATGATAGTTTTTTCATCATTATGATTACTTAATTATAATTTTTTATAGGTTATTATGCAAAAATTTGATACAATAATCATTACAATTGTTTAACTTTGAAATACTCTTTCAGTTTCATTTCAACTTCAGAGATATTTTATAGCCCTTTCAAATCATCAGGTAGATCGTTCATTACCATAGGAATTTTTACTTCTGAACTATTTTTTCTATAGTCATTATAATACAAAGGTACAAAATATCTAACATTATCTCTCAACTCCATTGTGTGGGACCTCCCATTATACTTTAATAAGGTATGATTAAAATAGTTGTCAACCACTAAAACACATAAATAAAGGTCACTATTTTTTAAAATACCAATTCTGTTATAAACATTTTGTATATAAGACTGTTTGAACTTAGACTTATCATCTGATTATAGTTTAACAATTCTATTCTGTGTTTCCTGAAGTACCTTAAGTTAGCAATTTGCATTATTACCCCAAACAGTTAAACCACACATAATAATTGATTCAACAAAAGAAAAGTACATAACCATTTTAGTACACCCAGAAGTATAAGACCTAATTTTGTAGACCTTTATTAACTTCCTGTTTACTTTGATTATATGTTTATAAAATTTGAAATTTTGGTCTAAGATAAGTACTAAGTAATTTATAAGGAGTCACTTACTGAAAAGGTTGACATTTGCATGCAGACTATTGTTACGCAGGAACGTATGCTACTGCGAATACAATTTTAAATTATGTATTTTTGAAGATTGGCTTGCAATCTGCATCACCTTGGAATTTTCCATATTTATAACTAAGTATAATAATAATAAAAACTCTTTATTTGGCGAGGTTAGGCCCATTAGGGCCTCTCTTACACCTAACCGTTAAGGATAACTAAAGTTAAATACAAAGAAAAAAGTGGAAAAACAATAATAGTCATGGTCAGGAAGAAAAATTCTTTCCTGCATGGTCTGTTTATTAGGTTTATTAAAACAACATTTTTCTTTGATTTATTAATACCATCAGTAAAATGAGCAACAAAATTGTAACATGATTGCTTGGCACTAGCAGTCCTGCCGAGAAGGTAAGTGGACCATACATCACTTTTGGTATTTGCAGGTTTTTCTCTTAATTGATTTACTATATTCCAGCTTTTTCTACCATTCCTTGCTTCATAAAATAGTTTCTGGTAATAGTACAATTTAGCATTTCTTATTTCTATGTTAGCACTATTTCTTGACATATTATATGCAAGTTTATGCTCATTGTTAGAGACATTACTTTTCCACTTTCGGAAAGGAAAATATCTTGGTTGCAAAAGCAGAACCAATACCTTACTTATCCATTTGTTCCTTGCTTTCTCTGTTATTGAATTTTGATCTTGATTTAGTATAAAATTGCCTAAACCTTCTACTCAGTTTCTCATAAAGCTTATCTGAGTTAGTTTCATTAAGTAAGTTGTCCCTGCTATTGGTATTGATAAGGGTATTAACCCTATTGTAATCAATCCTAATCATCCATCAACAAATCCATTCGTATCATCAGGATTGCCATTATAAAATACATAATATAAGCAACTTCATGTTAGAACACCATCCTGAATTTCTTCCCTGGTAAAGATATTAATTACAGCTGAATAACGTTATTCAGCAGTAAATGAATGAATGAATATATTTGCTCTAAACATTGAATACAAAAATTAATACAGTATAATTTGCATAGTTTTATCAGATATTAGATCTTTACATGTCAACTAAGGTCTTCCTGTGTTGTTGACATCAATATATATATATATATATATATATATATATATATATATATATATATATATATACAGTACGTTTTGTGTTCACATAGAAATGCAAATACAGAAATACAATGGTGACGTGTGTTATTATGGTAACATTACTATGGAAAAAAATAAGAAAAATAAAGCGGTATATTTATGCAAACAAAAGGCTATACAACAAAAATTGATGAACAATAAAATGAACAAAGAATCTTTCAAAATTTAAAGAAAAAAGATATAAATTTCCTCATGAGCTAACAACCAATTTTTATTCTTTTTCAGAAGCAAGTTAAAGTTCGATAAGCTTTTAATTTCATTTGGTAAATTGCAGTACAATTTTGGCCCTAGATACAGAAAAGATATTTTATAAATTCAGCTGTAATGGTCCCATTACTAACTAGCATGTCTCTGTACTTAATCGAGTAAATGTTGAGTTTGTTTTTCAAATCAGTATTAATATCACCAATTACTATAGAGATAGTTGTATTGGTTTACCAATTAGCTTCTCCAGCTCTTCACTAAACATGGAGCTACTATATTTTGGTGGTCAATTATTGCCAACAATCTAAATGACTTGCAGTCTAACTTTAATTCAACATTGAGTAATTCATAACTAGTCCGGTTATTATTAAGTACAGAAATCATGATATTTTCTCTAACAAACAACATAATACCTCCTCCATTACCAAATGGTCCTAACTTATAGTGAAAAGAGTAACCTTCAAAATTAAATAAATCAGCTTCATTTGATTTAAGGTTAACTACAATTCCAAGGATATTTGCCTTAATTAGAGGATTTATAAAAATTACAAATCTGTCCCTGTGCCTCTCAAGTGATCTAACTTTCTGATGAAACATTGTACTTCAGTAACATTATGGGTGAGGTAAATGTCACAAATAGAATGACAGATATGAATTTAATTACAGAATTCTGAATAAAATTAAGTTGATCCATGTGTATAGAAGAGTAGGTTACTGTCAAAAATGTTAATATTATATATACTTTCACCATTTTTGAATTTTCATCTTTTTTAACAAAACATTTTCCATCCTTAATCCATATAAACTTATGAGTGACACATATTTTTCTGTTTCCATGGTAGGTCCCCATTGTAACCAGTCAAGTTATCATTTATGAAAATATTAATAATATGTAAATAATAATAATAAAAATAATTATAAACATATTTAAATGTAGTCATAGAAAAATACATACCTGCTAAAAAATCTGATGTGGCCAGCACATGACTTTCTCCATATATAAGATGTAAATATTTATCTACGACAGTAATTTCGAACTCTATAATCCATCTAAACTTGGAAGATGAGTGATTAATATATATATTATTATCTTTGACGTCACAAACATTAAAAATAATGTTTTTCGGGACATGATCGATGAAAAACGATGAAATTGGCCTTTCGCCCATAGAGCCCAGAGCGTCCACTAAGTACATAATCAGTAACTTCCGGTTTATCAGTCTTTCATGAATAACTCCTAAAAAATCAGTGATACAAAAATATGTTTCAAACAAAAGTTATAGTAAATTTCATTTTCTAAAACGTTTATCAATAATAGTATATACCTAAATATCATATTTATGGATATATTTTGAAAACCGGAAATGAGCTTTGAAGAATGAAGCTCGATATCTGGTTAACTGATTTACTCCAAAAACTAATCAACTCTAACGACACCAACCAAAGTACTATATATGAAATTTGGTGTTGATACAATGAATGGTTTTCATGTTAGAGCGCCCACAAAGTACATAACAGCTACTTCCGGTTTATCGGTATTTCACGAATAACTCCTAATCAAAAGGTGATACAAAAATATGTTAAATGCAAAAGTTATTGTAAATCACATTATCTAAAACTTTTATAAGCAATACAATATACGTATATATCATATTTATGGAGATATTTTGAAAACCGGAAATGAGCTTTGATGAATGAAGCTCGACTTCCGGTTAACCGATTTACTCCAAAAACTAATCAACTCTGATAGCACACACCACAGTACTATATATGAAGTTTGGTATTGATACGACCAATAGTTTTCAAGTCAGAGCGACCACTATCACACACACACATACAGACACACACACTCACACACACACACACACACACACACACACACACACACACACACACACACACACACAGGCATCAATCCGAAAATGGTTAAAACGTGTTCTAGGGACCCCAAAACATGTATTTCCATTGAAATCTCGAGTCGAATTTTCTATACTTCGTATATGGAGAAAGTAAAAAATAAATAAAACAGAGAATCCAGAATATTATAATAATGAAATTCGGTTACTTAAGCGTAAATGAAGAGCTTTGTATAAGAGAAGGAAGACAAGATCTCAATTCCAAATTCAATATCGGAAATGCTTCACTGCAGACAATGGTCAAGTTTAGGATTTTACCTCGCGCATTGATTCAGATATGAGTCCCATCGAGATATTTGTTGATGGAATTGTTAAGTTTTTGCGAGAGATTGTCAGGAAAAAAAGCCGGGACCCGAGGGTATTTAAATTTAATTTATGTAAAAATGACCAAAAGTAACAATCTGTCCTGGCAACTACTTCCCTGTATCGCTTTTTTGTTTTCTCCCGAAGATCGAGTAAGTTTATAACTGGATTAACAATATCAGTCATCTCCTCCCTGAAATTCTATAAGGTATGCAGATAACGTTGTACAGTGGTCCCAAATCGAAAAATGCTGGCCCAAATGGCTGACCGCTGCTATTATTGCTTACTTATTTGATCTAAAGATTGATCCCTATGGTTTTTGATCCGGTTATTTCGAATTTGAAGTTAATTTATTTTTATTTGTAATTTTTGTTCTTATTGCACTATTTGTTTAAACAATGAATTCAAAAATCCAATTGATATTAAGGTTATTTCCGCAATCCTAAATACAAATTATACATCCGATTAATCTATATTAGATGTTTTAATGCATTTGTCTAGTTAATACTATTGTTTGTTTGCACAATATTTATACAATAAAATTTAAGTTTACAAAATGAATATGTTTAGCTTCACAAACGTTTTAATATATTTTACATCTAAGGAATCTAATAAAATTTTGTATAATTTATCTCGGATTATTATTTCTCTACTTCATTAATTGTTTAAACAATTTATAAATACTAATTCAAATTATGTACAGTGGGGGAAACAATTATCGCAACACCAGTTCGCGTCAGAGCACGGATTACGTGGAAACTAACTGAAATCACTCTAACTCCGACAATTCGGCAACTCTGTATAGAGGCAGTAAAACCGGGAATATTCAAAGTCCATACGAATGGAAAATAGACTTTTAGTTTCGTTTTTATATGCAGAAATTTAAGACTCACCTTCGCGAGATTTCCAAGTAGTGCCTTTGCCTCATTGTCTTCATTTTTTGCCATTTATTATTCAAAGTCAGTTGTGATAAAAATAGTTATGTAGAATGTCAATATAATACACTGGGAGATAGTAACAAACAAGATTGTTTGATAGCGAAATATCAGACGTTAAAATGAACATTTTGAGGTATTATTTCGAGAATTAAAGGTCTAAATACTAGAATTGTGATGGAATTGAATTCTTGCAAAGAGAATTCAACACTTAAAAATTCGAATTTAGAAACCACTAAGATGCGTCCTATTCTTACCTTTCTATTTTCTCTCGAGCAGTGTAGTTTTCCACTGCTTAAGGTATTAAAAATATCCCTTCGATGAATCCAATCTAATCCGTGTGTTGAAGGAGTTCAACTTTTCCAAGAGCTTTTTAGCAATTAACGTTTTGACAGGAATTGTCATCACTATTATTAACTTTTAGATAGTGGAATCGGTAATAAACAACTTTCAGCTCTATCAGGCTATATGTAATAGGGAGTAATATTTGTGTAATAACAAATGGTGTTTCTCATGAGACATCAATGCACTTTAACCATACTGACTGAAAAAATATAATAAATTGCAACGGTACCACATCTCTATTGATGTTACAGTCATTCATCACACCACTAATACGATTTTCCTCTTCAGTGAGTGTATTACTCTACAACAGTTAATTTCAATTTAATTTATCCAGAGCTGTAATATATTTGATTAATGAGCTAGAATGCAATCGAAATTATAATCAATCATTAGATGTTCCGTACTCGCCTCGTAGTGTAAACATAATCACACACTTTCGACGAATTACAGGTGCCCCACAGATTTTACACTGTAGAACGGGCCACACTTACGAAAATACTTGTGGCAGCATAATCTAAACTTGTATTAAGTTTCCAAGAGGGCGGTATTCACTTCTCTACTTTCTCCGTAGCGATGAATAAAATTCTCCGTTTCCAATTTGATCATCTTGATTTCCGTATGTTAAAATACTTCTCAAGGTTACTTAGATCCATATATTAGACACCATACTCAGCTATTGTTCGCTGATTTTACTAAAATTTGTGTGCACTTTACGGACTCTTCCGAAACATCATCTTGATTTCCGTATGTTAAAATACTTCTCAAGGTTACTTAGATCCATATATTAGACACCATACTCAGCTATTGTTCGCTGATTTTACTAAAATTTGTGTGCACTTTACGGACTCTTCCGAAACACTCCCAACCCCTCTCCATCCATGAAGACCGTAGTTTAAATGTCGTTTGCTACGTTGTTTTGCGGTTTAGATGCGAATAGAATAGAGAATAGAGCGAATATACGCAGACAAAGTTATTCTTTAATTTAGCAGTAGAAATAGTTACTAACGCCCACTTAAATAAGCAAAAGGGTGGGCATGAGCTTAGCCCCAAAACATAGAAATATTGCAATGGTGAAAAAGAAAAATTCACTTAAAAAAAAGATAAAGGTTATTCGAAAAAGAAAACCATGTTTTAATGTGCGAACTGAGAGATCTAAAAATAATAATAGTAAATTGCAAGAGCTTACGTAATAAACAGGTGGAAATCTTTAACATTACGATGAGAACTTGCGCGGAAATCATTCTAGAAAGATTTGGTTACGCGAGGATATTACTCAAAGTGAGATATTTCCCCCAATTATGTGATATACTGAAAATATGACTATGTAAATCTAGCGGTAGAGGTTTTATAGCAGTATGGACTCATTTAATTAGTAAGCGCGATGAATTAGTAGAAAATAGCAGGAGCGAAATCATTTGGTGCTCGATTCAAAGACAAAACGGAAGTAAGATTAATGTTTGTTCTTTGTGTAGTCCTCCCGATGAAAAAATAGGTTGTATTGTTGATTTATCCGAGGCCTTACATAAAAATTTCGAGAAAATAAAAGATCCAATCATCGCCGTAGGAAGAGATTTTTACCTAACCAATATTCATTGGGATAATCTAAAATTCTCCAGCACTAGCAGTGGGAAAAAAATTCACGAAATACATCTTACTTTTTCGTTGCATGCTTTAGATAAGGTAAATATGACTAAAACTCGAACGAATCGTGCGAGGCAAGGTATCAATTTAGATTTACTAGCCACTTCCCAACCACAAATAATAACTAGCCTCGCTGTAGTTGACGGTACAGTCAGACCATGATGTCATAATGGCAGGCATGAAAGTAGTAGCGGTTAGATCTCTTAAGCCGGTGAGGCAAGTGTATGTAATTCGCAAAGCAATTATTTCTGATTTTAAGGTTTTATTTGAACGAAGGCTTGGATAATTTGTTACGCTTTTCGGGTGAAAATACAGTAAACGATAGTTTGGTAGAGTTTCTACGGATAATCAAAGTAGATTTAGTTTAATATGTTCCGTCTAAACAGTAGGTGAGACGAGGAAGAAGTTTGAATCGTTGCATAGGAGTCATTCACTCGCGATTGAGAAAACTTAAACCGTGCGGTGAGATCCATGAGCTTGGTGATCAAAACTATAGAGAAGTGCAAAAGCTATTTGAGGAAGGATCACGAAAAGAATACCAGGAATATAGATCTCGAACCCTGTTAAAATCACTAGTTGGCGATTAGAAAGAATTTTGGTCATAAGTGTGAGAGACTCGTGGTGGTCAGTTTTCTATGTCTAGCTTTATCAGCGAAGAGGGAATTGCCTTAAATAAATCGGCAGAAATAGCTAACTTACTTAATCCGTACTTCCAGAAATTTTTCTAATAAGATGATGGTCGAGTTAACGATTTTACTTCGCGCATTGATTCGGAGATGATTTCCATAGAGATATAAGTTGATGCTAGTGGAAATTCACTGCTACAGATTGATAGGAAATTGTAGTAGTAGTAGTAGTAGTATTGTTAAAAGTGCTTCGACAGCTTAGGTCATTTCGCACATTGGATCCCACCGATAGGTAATTCTATCAGAAATCAATTAATGAGGGTACTGTCCCAATGTCGTGGAAGAAATTAAACGTCACTCCGGGGCCTAAGAATGATCAGATTATTATGGGTAATTTTCGTTAACTTCGAATTTCTGCAAAATAATGGAGCATATTATAGCAAGCTCTATTATTCAGTTTCTTACCATAAAGATAGGAATCATTCGGATCCAACACGGATTCCATAAAGATAAATCTTGTAAACGCACCTAGAGTTTTTTGTGAATGATGTATATAAAGCGTAAGGATGTTAGATATCATCCAAAAACGTTATTTCCACGCAGCAACAAATTTCGCGACAACCCTTAGTGTTAGTGTGCCACACAAAATATCTAAGTGTCACGTTTAGCTGTAGTTTATCTTTGAAAGAACATATTGGAGATGCGATAGGAAAAGTGAATAGAATGCAAAGATTAACTAGTAGATCGTTGAGGGGATGCTCATCGTGTTTCAAAGAAAAAAACTCATATTCCTCTTATTCAACCTAGCCAAACGAGAAAATACTGTTTCGCGATTACACTGATTATAACTTTTGTATTACAGTTCGTGTACGGCATTTGCTTGATTGGTTGTACACGATACGATTTGTACAGAATTGCCATGATAAAACGGTGAGTGTTACTCAGATGTTGCAGTACGCGGGATGGTAATCATTAAGAGATAGAAGACTAATTCAAAGGATAAATTTACTAAGTAAATTCAGAGAAATTAGGTTCTCAAATGATGCAATCGATATAATGCGATCTCCCTGTTGATGTGGGCCGCTCTGATACTGCGAGGAAGATTAGAGAAATAAAGGCTAGAAGGAATCGTATCAAGAATTCATTTTTTCCGCGCATGATACGCAAAAGAAATTGATTAGGAAAATAGAGTTAAGATGCCTGTTTCCCCTGCCACACGCCGAAAGGCGGATTGAAGGGGTCTTACATAGACATATTTTTATGGTGTTTCTGTGCTGTCGACATTTTAACTTAATAATCAGAATATATCGTATTTATAAAACAACATATAATTTAAGAGGAAAAATTCATCCGTCTCCGCTACGATTGGTCTTCGGTTTCCATCAAAGTAACTGGGTTGTCCAAATTGTAGTGCACCTCCAAAATACTTACGTTTCAATATCATCTCCTAAATCACTACTACTAATTTATTTCTTCTCACATTCAATAACTGTTAAAGGAATTTTTAATTAACCTTCCTTTGATTTAAAAAAAAACACTCAAAGGCACCCGAAATTAATATTTACAATGATAAAAACCTTACACCTTGAGAAATAATGATAATGTAAGAGAAATTGGCCCTATCAAAACTGGAAATCCAAATATCATTGAGGATTATTATTCATCATTATTATTCAATTATTCATTTTACAAACTAAAATCTCAAAAAGGTTTTAATTTTGCCACATAACCGTGAATATATCCTAGTTTTCTACGCATTTTAGGTTTTTTAAGAATTTAACATATCTTCTATCATGTAGCGTGCATGAATATACCGGCCCTGAAATGTAGAAATGTTTTCACTCTTTCTACTGTCTATAACCCTCTCCCTCATACACAAATCCTGGCTGCGCCCCTGCGACAAAGCAATCATTAATTATCATCTGTATATTCATGTCCACATTCGATAGAATCCGTAGATTCTTACTCATAGATGATTATGAAAAAATGTCAGCTCCGCCATAGACTTCCATCCCCGTAATGTTACTCAATTTTCATGTTTTTAATAGAAGGAGACTATTTAACATAATTTAGAGCAAGTGGAAAATATTTATATGTATTGGTATTTCTCTCAGACTCGGTAACAGTGTGCACTTATACACTATGATTAATAATCGAGAACTACAATGGAATTAATAAAAATATAGGATGATTAATAATATATCCATTCTCCTTCATTCTCCTCCATATGATTCAGCCTCCGAGACACAGAGTTAACCACTTCTTTATTGGAATTCGCTCCAGGTGAGACCGACGGAAGCTCATCGAAAGCTTTAACGGTTCAGAACCTAAAGACGAAGTAAATGAAATTTTAGTGCAACTAAAGACCTAATCGCGATCTCCGAGAAGCATCGACAAAACGTTACAGGGAAGTAATCACAAAACATTACTTTTGGTCGCTTTTTTCCCCGGACAATTAGAGAGGCTGATAGAGTAGATTAGTTGATGATGGTGTTATTACAACCCCTGCCATACCCATCTGGCAGCTCGCGGGGTATATATCTCAATCTAAATCTATATAATTGGTTTGGAACTACCGCCGAGAAAATTGGAAACTGTGAACCAGCAAATTGTCCTGGTTGTAGACGAACAATGAATAATAATATGCATAAGAATGTCAATAGTTCTCAAGGCTTTTTTTTAAGCGTAAAAATGAAAAAGATTCGCTTGCGCGGTCTGCTGGTTGTCCGTCTATCGACGTGAAGACCTAAATGAAGAAATAGTCGCCAATAAGTCTGAGTAAGTAAGCCTGAGCTCCTTGCCTTACGACCGGTTTGTTGTTGCGAGTGACGCATAGGCTTTCGAAAATCCTCTGCACTGAAAGCCGAAGGTTCATCGTGCTTCGGGAAATCAGGAGGCCCTGTCAAATACCTCTAATTGTGGAAAATGAGTAAAAGAATTGTCTTTCAGCGAACGACCTCGAATCCTTGGTAGAAGAGGAATTTTCACTGACACACGAAACATTTTCTTGACCGACAATTGGTGATGAATCGGTTCCGCATCTTTCATGTCCAATGGTTATTTTTCCATAATGAATTGCATCTCTCTGGCAAATATGTATATTCATTACAGGGGCGTATAAATATATGTGGAAATCATATCTTACATTCGTTCATTTCCCGAACAAGAGAAGTTTAAGATAAAAAACTCATTTTACTTAAGCGGAATTCGAGCTCGTGCCCTTCCTATGCCAATAACATGTGTCAGACAGCTGCAAAATCACCTCTTAATTAGCAACTAGTTATATTTATGACACTTCCCAACAAACTGAGAAGTCCATTTTAGCAGCTTATTAATAATTTTATTATGGCAGCAAAATCCTGGTTAATTAACTTTATAAAGTCAGACGTTCATAAAATACGTATCAGTACTAAAAACTTGGGTTGTTTATTAGGAAGTCTTTGTTTACTAAAATACGCTAATATAATAATATTATTTGGGAATATTTTTACAAGTGCAATAACATCTAAATTCCTTAGCACCATGGTGAGGAAGGAGCTTTGAATTAGCCAGAGGATTGTTTCTACTGGGCGACTGTAAAATGAGGGTCCTGAGTCTAGCTGATATAGGCTTGAAAAGGAAAAATATACCTTGCACCTGCAATACTTGCTTTGAAAGTGCTCGACATATGGTTAAAGCTTTTCCGCGCGAGGTAATGCATTTCAACGTTTGTTTTGTATTGGAGCCTGCAATACTTTGAAGGGATCAACTTGTGGTTAAAGACTCTCCTCGCGAATTATCAAAGCCTTAATGCATTTCTACGTGAATTTCTCCGCGCGAAGGCAACACAATTGACTAATGACCAAGGTCACCGAACTCCCTGTTACAAAATATAAGACAAGTCCGATATATGCGCAGAAATTGTTCGGTTTTTATGAAATCATGTTTGTTTTAACTTTGGAATTGGTATTTTTCCTTTTAACTCCGGACGGACAATGATTTCATGTATTCTAGGTGACAAATGGTGTATATAAATTTATATTACGAATTTCCTTCGTCTGCATGATTAAGTTGGGGAAAAATTATGTTCCGTAGACAAAATACAAATTTTACATTGTGTCATAGTTAGCAACTCAGTAATCGCTCTAACGACTTCTCGAATTCTAATTGCTGAATTGAAAACATAATACTTGTAATCAAAAATCCTCCTCGGAATGTTTATCACAAATAATGAATATCCTATGTTTGAACTGGACGTTTGAAGAATTACATTTACATTAATATCCAGCAGGCAGCCGTAAGACGTATGTTCGAGTGAGAAACCAAACTAACAAAATAACGCCTTATTAGCGCACAAATTATCCAGGAAAAGAGACCATTATAGGCCATCTGTTCTCGCTATAACCTCGCAGAACATCATTTTCCTCTAGACTCCAAGATTCTCGTTCTCTAAAGGTGAGAATCACCACATCGCGTATTCCTACTCCAATCCCACTTATTCCTTATTGCTACGCATGATTAAAACTGAATAGCATTCTTCACATTATTAATAATTAAGTTTCAATTATTGCCTATGTATTTTATTGCATTTAAGATTTAAATTGGAATAAATATGTATTCAACTTATCGTTCTATAAATACGATAACTATCTGTGAAAGAGAAACGCCGAAATAAACACGACGAACTCGGGGAGAGTTCGCGCGAAGGCTCTAAGAAGAGTTCGAAAGAGAGGAAATTTGTGTAAGTTCTAGGCTCCGACTCAAATATTACCGCTTTTCGAGGCTTTCCTCGGTGTTGCCAGTCAGTCACAGAAAGCAGAATTCCAAATAGTTTCTGTGAAAGCCACTGGTGCGCGCGCAAAGTGTTGCGATAATTTTTTCCGCCACTGTACGTGCAGCCATTTTTTCGTAAATTTCTTTTTACCTGCTATGAATGATTTTTACTTTCTCCCTATACGTAGTATATATATTCGACCTCCAGATTTCGACGGAAATAGATGTTTTGGGGCCCATAGAGCATGTTTTAGCTATTTTCCCGAACATGTCTGTCTGTGTATCTGTCTGTCTGTCTGTCTGTCTGTGGTTAATAAGTTTGTGGGCGCTCTATCTTAAAAAGTAATTATCCGATCATTTCCAAAATTCTTATTTAGAATTTTCCTAACAATGCCAAGAGTTGATTATTTTTTGGAGAATATCGCTCAACCGGAAGTTACGGTTTATCCGGAACAAAATTTTGTTTCTTAAATATCACTGTAAGAATGCAATATAGGTATATACATTTACACACAAAAGTTGTAGATAATGTACTTTACTACAACTTTTGTATAAAACATTTTTTCGTAAAACTGATTGTTTAGGAGTTATTTCCCAATAATGGTTAACCGGAAATTGTTGTTAATCCAGAAATGGAAGTTTTTCATACATATCTCTGTCAGAATGCAATATAGGTATATACATTTACACACAAAAGTTGTAGATAATGTACTTTACTACAACTTTTGTACAAACATTTTTTCACGAAACTGATTGTTTAGGAGTTATTTCCCAATAATGGTTACCCGGAAGTTGTTGTTAATCCAGAAATGGAAGTTTTTCATACATATCTCTGTCAGAATGCAATATAGGTATATACATTTACACACAAAAGTTGTAGATAATGTACTTTACTACAACTTTTGTGTAAAACATTTATTCGTAAAACTGATTGTTTAGGAGTTATTTCCCAATAATGGTTAACCGGAAGTTGTTGTTAATCCAGAAATGGAAGTTTTTCATACATATCTCTGTCAGAATGCAATATAGGTATATACATTTACACACAAAAGTTGTTGATAATGTACTTAACTACAACTTTTGTACAAACATTTTTTCGTGAAACTGATTGTTTAGGAGTTATTTCCCAATAATGGTTAACCGGAAGATGTTGTTGCGGGGGGGATTTTAATCTTCCAGACATCGACTGGAATAATCATAGCATAAAGAAAAGGGCCCGGGATGTCGACTCATGTAAAAAGTTATTAAATTTACTTCAGAAAAACTCACTAAGTCAAGCAGTAAAATCGCCAACCAGGGGTGACAATATACTCGATCTCCTTTTAATTAACTTTCCTGAGCGCATAGAGAACATTTCGATTGACGAAGGTCTTGGAGACCACAAAGGCGTTTTTGCAGATATCGAGATAAACCTTAGCAAGTATAAGAAACCCAAACGCAAAATTTATCTCTATTCCAAAGCCAAATTCGAGGAATTTAACGTAAAACTAACTACCGATTTTAATTCATTTAAGTCGCGCGTAATCAGCAACAACACTGAGGATACATGGAAATCATTCGTGGAGATAATGCATAAATATATAGATTTGCATATACCTTCGAAATACTCTAAAAATGATTGCGAGCCCAGATGGTACGATAAAGAGGTTAGAAGGGGTCTCCGCAAACAAAGAGATTTGCACGGAAAAGTAAAGGCTTTTAAGGGAATAGATCAGCTTGTTCCAAATCCACCACGATCACTATTACTAGAAAAGCACAAGAAAGCAAAATGCGACACCAAGCGAGCTATGCGTAACGCCCACAGCAACTTTAAAAAGAAAATACTTGGGGAATGTTTAGAGGAAGACCCTAAAGCTTTCTGGTCCTACGTTAGAGAGGTACAGGGAAAGATACAAACAGTGAGCTCGATAAGGGATATCGAAGGTAACATTACTTGCGATTCGAAGAGGAAAGCGAATATTCTAAACGAATTTTACCAAAGCGTATTCACATCAGATTGTAACATAGAGATCCTCCCTAAGGTTAATATACTGGATTCCATGCCAAATATAACTTTTACGACAGACGGTATAGTTAAAATATTACGCAAAATTAAGCCAAATAAGTCGCCAGGGCCAGAAGGCATCCCAGCAAGAGTGCTTAAAGAACTGGCAGAAAGCGTCGCCCCTTATCTCAAAATTATATTTTGTAAATCGATAAATGAAGGTAGGGTCCCATCCGATTGGAAATTAGCTAATATTACTCCTGTTTACAAAAGCGGATTAAAGGAGGACCCAGGAAATTATAGACCTATATCATTAACTTCGCTGTCCGGAAAGGTAATGGAACATATCGTCGTAAGCTCACTCATGGGATTTTTAGATAGAAATGAATTCCTCGACGCAAACCAGCATGGTTTTCGTAAGTCCCGATCATGTGAAACCCAACTTGCTCTATTTGTACACGATATCTTAAAGTCCGCCGAAAGTAAAAAGCAAGTGGACGCTATTTTCCTAGATTTCAAAAAAGCATTCGATAGAGTCCCCCACTACAAACTAATTTACAAACTAAAACTAGCGGGCATTAACAAGGAAGTAGTCGACTGGATTAAGGATTTTCTCTACGAGAGGGAACAACAAGTTGTACTGGATGGCGTTAGCTCAAATAGAGTCAAAGTTACCTCTGGCGTACCTCAAGGCAGTGTAATTGGACCTCTTCTTTTCCTTATTTATATCAATGACTTGAGGGACGAGATAGTTAGTAATGTGAGGATATTTGCGGATGACTCGGTTATATATAGGGAAATAACAAACGAGGAAGACCGGACATCTCTCTCAAACGATTTAGTCCTCATCCAAAGGTGGTGCGAAAAATGGGAATTAGATATTAACGTAAGTAAATGCTCCGTAGTTAATTTCTTCGAAAAGAAAAAAATGCGTCCAAATCACCCATACAAAATTAATGGAATTAGTATCAAAGTAGTAGATTCAGTTAAATATCTCGGGATCAACATTACTAATAACTTAAATTGGAGCACGCATATTCGAAAAATCTGCGGCAAAGCAAGTAAAAGGCTTGGCTTTGTAAAGCGTATTGTCGGTAAATGCGACGAAAAGGTGAGAGAGCGATGTTATTTTACCTTGGTCAGACCCCTTCTGGAATATGCGGCAAGTATATGGGATCCGGCGGATGAAACGTGTACTCGCGAACTCGAGAAAGTGCAGCGTAAAGCGGTTCGTTTTGTTAAGAAATGCTACGATAAAAAAGCAAGCGTTACAAAAATGCTCTCAGACGTAGGTTGGGAATCCTTGAAAGAAAGGAGATTGGAAGCTAGGCTGCGATTGCTCAATAAATTCAGGGAAACTACATTTTCCAAAGATACAATCGGTATCATGAAACCCCCCTGCTACGTCGGTAGATCCGATAATGACCGTAAGTTAAGAGAAATAGATGCTAGGACGAATCGTTTCAGAGATTCATTCTTTCCGCGAACAATACGTGACAATAATCGAATAAGGAAGTAATTTAGATTCAACTGGTGTTTACACCCCCTGCCACACGCCGAAAGGCGGCTTGTAGGGTATTAATGTAGATGTAGATGTAGATGTAGATGTTTACCCAGAAATCGAAGTTTTTCATACTTGTCTCTGTCAGAATGCAATGTAGGTATGTTCAATTAAGTACCAAAGTTGTAGATAATGTTTTTTACTACAAAGTTTGTATGAAACATTTTCCTGTAACACTCATTGTTTTGGAGTTATTTATATATTACCGGCATAGGCTTATGTTTTCAATAAATACGGAGAAAGTCATGTGTTGGCCACATCAGATTTTTTTAACTGTATCACTGCTATCGTAATTTTCAATGAAGGTATTAATTTGATAGTATTATTTGTATTAATTGATTAACAAACATAGAAATAGCGCGAAACAATGTTCCAAAGCACCTAATTGCTCGGGATTTATGTCAAACGTATATCTCCGATTGCAATAAGCTCATTTGTTTATTGCAGAGATTTGTAAAATAAATCACCGGACCCAGAATTTGGCAATTAAATTTTAATCAGATGCACTGGGGTAATTGCCAAAGTAATAAACAAAGTCTTTTTCCATATATATAGCATTCATTCTCTAGAAAAAATGCTAAACACACTCAAAAGCATCGTCTGATAATTCCTCATCAGTGTCATCGTCATTCTGTTTGATCGATTCCTCTAGAATAAGAAAACTCCTTACCTCAGCAGACAATTGCACATTTTTTTCTGTGCTCCTGAAATTGTTGATATAAAGGGATCTGATGTAAGAAGTAATCTTAAAAATAAATCTTCGTTTGAAGCGATCCTGGAAAATTTCCTTGTGCGGTGCTCCAGAATCTTCTAATGTCCTTATTCCTGGCCTCCATCGCCTCTTCGGGCAATAGGGAGGACAGCTTTCTTGGCGATTGCTGATCCATGAATTAGTGGATGACGGGTGGTATGTAATACCATGAATTATGTTTATGTATTAATCTTTAGCTATTTGAGGTAGAATTAAATTGGACCGGAAGCTAAGTTTTGGAAACACTTACCTTTCCGTTTTTCATCGTGAGCATCAAATGAAAATTTACGGTAATTTTCCCCATGAAAACCTGTTGCAAGGTGTCAATTTGTTTCGAAATATATTCCTTTTTGGAAACACATTTGCTCTCCTCCGAAAACATATGGGCCGGCAGAAGCGAGGAGATGATGGCCGGTTATTTGTCCACAATGTGTTTCCTGGGATATAAATAATCATTGAAGGCTTTCCATAGAAACTTGAGGTAATTGATGATTGTCATAGAAATAGTTTTTAATTAATCACCAGCATTGATAAAATCCCTGAATCCCGAAAATCTCTCTTTTGGAAACATATAAACCTGCCGCGGTGGCTTGATGGATTTCACTATTTCCGCTTTCATAACTGCAGTTATGACATCGTGGTCTGAAATTCCAGCAAAAATATTAAGATCATCGATCAAGTGAGAATTCGAGGTGGCTAACAAATCAAGTACACCACCTTTACCTTCGCGAATTGTCCTCGTAACCTTCTTATTAAGTTTATCTTAAGCGTGAAGCGAAAACGTATATATCAATGTCTGAGATCTTCTCTCTACCGATTTAAGAACTCGATAAATTCTCCCAATCCCAATGGAGAGGGTTAAAATCCCCTCCTACAACTATGGTAGGGTCCTTAAATTTCTTCCAAATATTCTCTAACGAATCACTTAGTTCCTCTGTACATCCGATATCGCCATTCGGAAGCCGATAAAACGAAGGAAAAGAATGCCTTCTTTCCATTCCGTCCGAGAACCGAGCACAACACCATTTCGCATGTTCTCTAAGAAGTCAACTGACTCTTTAAAGATTCCTTTACAGCGATGAACACCCCTCCACCTATTCTACAGAGTCGATCTTTAAGATAAAAAATATTTTCTGTAGGATATATCTCACCTGATGAAGTGTCTTCGCTTAACCAACTCTCGGTTCCTATCACGATAACCGCACTAGTGCTCCTCGTAAGATTAAGGAATTCATTTTGCTTTTTACGTATACTTCTGCAATTCACTACTAGGATTTTTAAATCTCTCACTGCTCTTTAAGATACTCTCTTATTAAACGTTGGCAGAGGCATTAAACCAGAGGCAAGTTCCTGTTTCCTTACGCAATTCTTAGCTCGTTTCTTTATTCTAAGTCCCCTTGTCCATTGCTGTCGTTGTTAATCTAATAATTTACACACGAAACCTCATTATTCATTAACTTAGTGTTGCATTTTAGCCTAAAAAACACACAAATCGGATTAAGGGGTACCCTACACGAGTCAAGACGTTGCGCAGATCGACAAAGCCCACTCCTTTTCCCCGACAGAAATCACTCAGCCGACGCGACGCCGACGGTTCAGACCCTCCACCCAGAGCAGTAGGTTTCAGCAAGGAACAGGTCGATGTTTTCCAAGCAAAATGAATTAATAGCTTAGTTTAAGTTTTGCCTTTCAAAGATTTTTTATGCCGATGAAACTGTTGTGTCGTGTGTTCGCACCAACATTTTGCAATCAAAAGTTGTTTGTAACGACCTTTTTCAAGCATAACACCCAGTCCGATACAACCCTCTAGAAACCACAGAGGTCAAAATGTAAGGTTTATAAAAAGTCAAAGAAAAACAAATAAAGGAGACTAAGAGGAAAAAACTTTTTAACCCTCCAAGGACGAGAATTATTTTTTCTTAAAAATTACCCTAATTTTAGTATATTGGTATTCAGATGACCTAAATTAACAACAGAAAATTGTTTAAAAAAAGTTAACAATAATAGGTTCGTTGCAAATGCCCGTTCCCATATGGGCACGTCAGTCCTTCCCACTACTACTATTACGCGCGCCATGATGAAATTTAAAAAAAGCATTTTATTGCAAAAAATCTTATTTATTTCAAAAAAATATTGTATGAAATGGTTTTTCTTGGAAGATATAAGTATTTATTTTATAATTATTTTGTTAAGCACTTTGTACAAATATTCAACACAGAGCCCAACATCGCACTTATTACGCATTGTTCTCCCACGACTCTCGCACTCTTCATAAGCGCAGCGTTTTCCCTTGTTCTGCGGTATGTCACCAATTACACCGATTAATTGATCATACCATAACTCTTGCGTGGAGCCAGTTTTTGACGTGGAAGCCTTGCTGAGTCGTCCACCGGGTGGTTTTTATTCCGTCTTGTACCGAGTAAAGTACACCTGAGCAATCTTCCGTCTAAACTCTAATTTTGTCCTTGGATCTGAGGATTTCCTTTTATTATTATTATTATTCGATTGTCTGAGTTGCAAATAATTTACATAAATCATATCTTACCAATATGCAGTGAATTTACATGAATTTGGTCAGTTCCACCCATATGCTTATTATACTGGGATATGAAGTAGGGTTGTGGAAGCTGAATAATTTTCTTTTGTTTCCTATAAAACCTTTTAGCTTTCATCAACGGCGTAACTCCATACGCTGTTGAAGCTGCCACAATTACCAAATTGTCCAGCCATTTAGTGATTCCTATTCCTTCGCATGTAGAAATAGCTGTGATGCTCTTTCCACTCTCCTCCTTTTTTAGATCATTTTTTGGTGGTAGCGGACAATCTTTCGGAATCCGGTTCTTTCTGATTCGCTCAGTTCCATTGTAGCCACATCCTTTCAAATGTGGCAATAAATTCTTTCGTATACATTATATATTGAGCTAAATAAATTAATGCTATTATATTATTTCACATTACACTTCAAATTATAATAACCGAACCTTATCGATTTACCTCTACTACATCGCTTGCAGCTGTGTCTTTCGTAGTATCTTATCATCTCTTCCTCACAATCTAAGAACTGGGAAGGCACCAAATGCTGCAAACTACTCTGTGTAATCCTTTTCATCGTAGGCCAGACTTTGTAGAACCCATCGCTTGACTGTCTAACTTAGTATTATCCGCCAAGTGTAAAAATTTCATTATTTGGATGAATCAGTCCCTCCTCATCGCTCTACTAACCAATTCAATACGTACATCCTTTTTCGCGTCCCAGTAAAATTTTTTTCCAGGAGAATGTTGTACCCGGATACAATCAAAATGCCAATGACGGCTCGCATCTCCTCTGCTGTAATTTGTGGACTGGGGCAATTAAAAAATCGGGCGTAATTCTCACTTTGTTCCACTATGAATGCGACGAAATCGTCATCGATGAAGAGCTCTAGCAATTCGATGCAGCTAAGTTTAGAGTATGAAAAGTAATCTGCTTCAGAAAAACTTCCCGTACACTCAATGCTGCCCTTTATCCATTTTCTCCGCACAGATTTTTTTGCCCCATCGTCTTCTCCAGCACCGATACTTTCGTTGGTTGCCAACCGAATTTCGGCTTGTGCCCTCATTTGCTTGCCAGTAAAATTGTCAACCAATCTTTCCTCATCTTCATCAGCCAATGCTTCATCAGTTCGCTCATTTTCTTCTGTTGGAGAAATGAAGAAATCGGTAACATCTACCTCGCTCTCTTCATCCTCGTCAAGGATTCGGAGAGCCTCTTTCAGTGAAGTCGACTCATGAAAAATTACGTTTTTCCTGAATAGAAACTATAACACCTCTAATGATATCATTTATATGTGAAGCTAATAAAATTTGAAAGGATTTGTATATCTAGTACAATAATCATTTGCTAATATATGTTGTTGCCGCTTCTACTATACAAATTTAGGTTCTCCGAGATTTAGTTCATAAATATGCATAATAATTGCCATAGTCTTCTTGTCACAACTTAAAACTAAAATAATTCTTAACTTAATTGCACCAAAAATAATGTATTATGTCGCAAAATAAACTCTAATATACTATATATAGCTTTCCTTGACAGCCATCGGCAAGGAAGTCGAGTAGTAGTGGGAAGGCCTGACGTGCCCATATGGGAACGCAGCAATAAACAACGTTATAACAACAACAAATAACCTCAAACTCTGCTCTATTTAATTTCTTTCGATGATTAGAACATCATACTAAAGGTATACAAGCAAAATACTACTTTAAATTAAAAACAGTAAAACTTATAAAAATTAGTTGCCAGAAGGATCCATCTCAAAATTTCCCTGTTTTTCGAAAAATCACAAGAAATATTTCCCTTGACTTAAATGCACCAAAACTCAAATGAAACTAAGCTTTGGACCCTCTTAGCTCACAAAATAGCGTTTACTGACCATTTTATGACACTCAAGATATTGTTTAGCTACCTAGAGAACCCAGCTGCAGTCCGTTCCCATATGGGAACGTCAGTCCTTTAAGGGTTAATGTATCGAGAAAACATTAAACTTTCCAGTAGACTAGAAAATATTTAAATGGAACCATGAAATAATTTTATAAATTCGAAAAAGCTATCATCTATCTCATACCTCATTTGATACTACCCGACCTTCCCCAACTAGTGTCCTAAAATAAAATCCAATATAAAAATTTGAAATCGCTTTTTTCATGGCTAAAAACAGCCGAAGACGTTCGAAGGAAGCCGAGCATGAGTTCAGTGGTCGTTCACTATAAGAAGATGAGGTTAAAATAAATATCTATTATATATAATTACTTCTCCGGATTCATTCATGGATATAGATAGATAGGATACTAATTCATAGGCTAAACCACAAGCGTCATTGATTTGAAATTTTTACCACGTATTGACTATAACGTGTAACCGCCAGAAATAATGCGACATTGAATCTCAGAGTCATGGGTTCGATTCCAGAGGGTCCCAAAGTTCCGATTTTTTCCATTTAAAAGCATTGCTTTGATTTTCGGGAATTTCTAAAAAATACTTCCCGGAGAGGTAGAGCATCAAAACTCAAGGAGCCTATATATATATATATGATCATGGCCTATTGAAAACATTAATGACTGTAACAAAATATGTCTTGGGTTCGATCCTAAGATGATGCAAAAGTCTCCCCTTTAAAATACATTGAGGTAGTTTTTCATTATTTTTTTATGCACTTATCGAAATGGTAGGAAGTTATTGCTTTGCAAGAAGATGTGTATTAAGACTCCGTTTAAGAAAAAAATGTAGATAAGACCATGCTATTCCTGGGTTAGATGCCAGACTACATTAATATTTCTCAGATAAGAATATATGTGAAAAGTAGGACGTCGTTTGGGGCAGTTGCAGCAAATATTTCTGCTTGAGTTTTCACACATAGTTAGAGATGGTGAACTGCTGTTGTGCTGCATAGTAAGTATCACCAGGAAGACCAGGGTTCGATGCCGGACGGATAAAATGCAGCGAAATTTAAGAATATTTTCAAACCCATTTTTTTCTTTTGAGGACCCTCTCGATATGATGCCGACTTGAAATTAGTGTTATCTATATGCTTGCAGTATGCAAGCAACATTTTACTCGTATAATAATAATTTCACCTACTTTGTAGCTTTTCATGCTAATTTATCCTTTAATTGTATTTTAAACGGGTTTAAATATTTCAAAGAATATGTTTAGGTATCTTAAGGCCTACAATTGCAATTATGGATAAAAATTTGCAACTGCGGTAGTATTATGCTTGCGGAGATTTATTCGAGTATCAGCATTGCCCTGATTAATGTCAATTATTCAATAAAAATAAATAACTCTAATTATTGACATCAAAAATGTAGATTTGATGCATCACTTTCTCCTGGAAATCGGGACAAATAAAATCGATCAGAAGACAGGGGTGCTACGAAGACCAGAGAGATTGGATTGAGTTCAGGGAAGAACATCATACTGATGGGTTAAAAGTGTTTTATGTACTTGCAAAAGTAATCTACGAGATCTATGAACAGGAAGAGAAGTAATGGTGTACGCTTGAGCAAGAATGGTGTTGGAATAACAATGAATGGATTAATATGCGAAAAATTAGGAATTACGGCTTAATTATTGGGAAGGTGAAGAAATGGTCGATCTTGGTGTATTTGGTTTCAGTACATTTCCTTAAAAAGTGAGTCCCCATATGAAAGCAAGTATAGCTGCATACGAGTACAGAACGTCGACAAATCAATTGAACCCCGAAAAATCCGGTAAAATAGTTATAAATAATATTATAAATTTATTACTTAGTTTTAGGTTAACTATACTATATGTATGTAATCATTTTATGGGAATTGTTAAATTATCATTGATACATTATAATGTTATGTATAAATTATACTATTTATAACTTGTATAAATGCATGTATGTAGGTAGAAAAGAACTGCCACCAGGCTAGCAGCCCACCTGCAGTTTTAATGTAATAATAATAATAATAAATATAAATCTCCATTTGGATGGGGCGAGATTAGATGTCAACGGAAAATGACTCTTCCGGCAAACAAATTCCTCCAGAAAATATTGCATTCAATCTGCTCTAGTAAAAAACGAAAGTGTTTATCGTGAAATTCGAATCAGGTTTACAATTCGCTTCATCGCAACGAAATCATCAGAAATCCTTATTATAGTTTAACTTATGTAATTCATTACGCGTCAAGAGAATCGCAACGTAAGTCATGAAAGAGTCTCTTATTTAAGAATTTTAAGTTCGCTAATCAAAATAAATGACGGTGGAAAAGGAATCATATTTTAAATTATTCCTCAAATATTGCATTTGAGTAACTTCGAGAAAAATATAAATTCCAATTTTTCATTTTAAAGATTGAGAAAATAATATTGGGTTAAGTTTTTAGTTTTTTTTTGAGTTGTCCAAAATATTGTTTGAAAATACTGTTATTAGCAATCACCTGGGGGGTTACCAAGAACTTTTAGCTCGATTCTCGGACTCGGTATCGTAAACGAGCTCCAATAATCGAAAACGAGTCGAGAATAGAGTGACGAGTTACGACAGAGACTACTCATTTCCAACTCGTTTCGTTCCCGAGTAGACTTCGGGAGTTTCCGGACGAAGGAGTGAAGTTGCCGTCTCCAGCCAATAGAAATCGTCGATAGAAACCGCCAGCGCCGTTTCCGTCGAACCTCATATGTAAACATGGAGCAGATGACTTTTGTCCTTATAGGGAAACTAACTTTTATTACGGTCTTTTAACATGGTAAATGAATATATAGAACTTCATGTACGTCTCGTATAATATTTGAATTGCGTTAATTTACTCGTACTAGTTAATGAGTCGAGTGTATATGCCTTTATAATGCCATTTCATATGTTCGTTCTAGGACTCTGCCTCAAAGCGTTAATTATTATTTGAGTATTCATCAATTTATTATTATTCATACCCTTGAACAACTGTTACCCTGGAAAATACAACTTTCTATTTTATAACTAGCATATACTATTAAAAGTAGTACATATTTTTATTTAGCATTTTGTATTTAAGCATCACATTAACTCTTGAATGTAGTGCTATGATAAATGTATTCATTTAGTTAACATGTCAGCTGAATAAGCATATTACCATGGATAGTATACAGGCTCGTTATTGGGTAGGAAGAGATAATGATTATTTCTACGTATTAGTTCAATCATGTTCATGAAATGTGTTTTTTCTAAATTCCTTCCACATCTCCATGTGAGAATTGCCATTCTTTCACAGTTCTTAAGGATCTTAATTTCTTCACTTGCAAAAAGCATGTTACCGAATATAGAGAGACACTATTAACAACCTTTGAATATATATTATATGAGTTAAAGTATTAACTGCGCAGCGAAGATTTTCAAACGGAATGTGGACATCGTCCGAACTCCGTGTTACTTTGATTGATGAAAGGATTCCAATATCTACATTCGATTGGTGCATACTACAACCTTTAATATGTAGATTATTTAAAATACTATATCACATTAACTTCCGGGCGTTAATACTAAATAATGAACAACATCTCGCCCCAAAAAGCGACTTCTTTAGAAAAGCAATTAATTATTACATTCTAACTTCATAAGCTACTCACACAATCTTTGATATCCACAAAAATTTATTACTGTATTACCTGTACAGTGTTATTATCCACGAATATTACAATAATAACATTCAATCCCAAAGTCATCGCGTCGCTCCAACACTAACAACGCTAATTCTTCGAAAAACAAATAATTCTTACATTCCAACTACGAAACTACCTTGAATATTCAGGAAAATGTATTATTGTATTATAAAGTGTTATCATCCACGAATATTACAATAATAACAATCAATTCCAAAGTCATCGGGTCGCTCGAACACCAACAACGCTAATTCTTCGGAAAACAAATAATTCTTACATTCTAACTTCATTAGCTACTCACACTACCTTTAATATTCACGAAAATGTATATAATATTACCTACACAATGCTATTACCTTATACATTTTTAGCCGACACATACATTGAACTGCAGGATGGTATTTATCAGAGGTTGCGTTCAACTTAAAAAATGTTTTGCAAAGTTTTAGTTTAATTAAACTAAATAGCATATGATTTGTATTCGTGCTTATGATACAAAGAGAAACTGAGGGAAAAACCAAATTTTTGTATTAGATAGGTAGATAGTATTAGCAGTTTTAAAAACGATCACCGGTGAAATTCTCGGGACTTCTTATTAAAATTCTTAAAGTTTAAGTTAATATAATTCATAATATACATAATATACAAGTATAAAACACACATATTCGAAGAGAACAACTCTTCCTTAATGACAATATAATTATATTGTGTAAAATTGTCAGAAAAATAGCGACTGTTCAAAGTGACAGCTTCACTCGACTCATAAAATCTGTGGAACGAGTGCTCAGACCCACTCGTTCCCAGACGGTCGGTACTCGACAGAGAAACGAGTCGAGTACCGAGCAAAAATATTTCATGGTGACTCGGAAGACGCATTCTGTAGATTGAGACGTTTTTTCGGTCCAAGCAGCCATGTTTTTATCGAGTTCTCGATACTCGACAATTTCGTGGTAACCCCCCTGAACGACGTAACTGACGATGCTTCGAAGTATGAAAAACTCACTATCGTGGGATTATTGAATAACAGAAGGTTTTGTTCAAAATTAAAACATCTTAAAATTACCAACATGAAGGCTTTATTTAAATTAGAATTAAAATCGTTAGATTTATCTATTACCGGAAATGTCCAATCTTAATTCTATCATTTCGAATTCTAAGATACCTACTGCTTGCCAATCATAGCTGTGCAGCGTAAAAAGAGTTACAATTTAATAATTGAAATCCAAATCATAATCCACTCCTTTTGTCGAGGCCAATAAATGCATTCAAAAGAACCTTACGATCTCGTAAATGCACGTTCTCGGCTTTTGGTCGGAACAAGCAATAGGAACTTTTAATAACAATTATACCCAGGGTATCAATAGATCCCATTTTGAAGAGTACCCATTTATATTTTTTACTTTCCATGATATCGAAATAACCGCCGCTGCCTCCAAACACTAAACGAATAAGATTTCATACCTACCATTTTGATTCAAATTCACCTCGGATCTTGTTGGGGTACTTGAGTAGTGAAAAATTCCATTTTCGATCTGAAGAGTTGAATAAAACAGTTAAAATATTTTAATCCAGTTTAAATTTGGTATCTCTAATATATTGACGATACCCAGACACGGGTGAGCCAACTTAAGAGGACCTCCTGGACGCGGAGGCCTTTAGATAATGATTATGAACTCGCTCTATGGATAAAAACTTTTCATAGATTCACCTCTTGTTTATTGAGTCTAAAAGAAAGCATTTATAAGTAATTTTATATGATCATATTATAACGCTTTCCCTAAGAAATATAACTTTTCGCTTGTTATTGAAGAAAAGATGAGACTGTAGAAGGAAGTATCTCTTATAAGAATTACATTTCGCCGATTGAGCTTATCGGAAAAAGCCATAATACGTTTATAAAGTTACACTTAATTAGTAAATGAAAAAAAAGCTTTCAATGATGCATTTGTATGCGTAACTCCTCAATTAACAATATGTCACTAAATCGTACATTGAGGAGATAGCCTTATCTTAAACATGATATTTTAAGTTGGTAAAAACTGTTTATCGATTTGAATGGATAATTAATGAAGAATTGAGTCAACATTCTCAAATCGTGTGGAAGTCTTAAACTCCCTGATACAGGATAATACAGTATTTGCAGATGATCTTTCGGGCGGTGCACCATTAAATCACTACGCCGTCTCCAATACTTCCCGGTCACTTTCCCCACCCTTAATATAATTTAACATCTTCTGTCTTTCTCTTCTTTTTTTTCCCTTGTGACCTTCTTGTGGTTTTGTGCTTGTGACCCTCAATGTCTTTCTTTGGCGTACAGAGGTACTCTTTAAACATGACTCACCAAATTCCTCGATCCATGCTTAATCACTTCAATCACTTTCTTTTCTAACCATCGTTTGCACCTTCGCGTTAGTTTTACTATCGACCCAACTTAATTTTTCCATTCTAAGCCATACGTGCATTCATTGCCAACTCCTTCACTTCCTTGTAACTCACCCCACCCCAACATATTTTGTCATTGTCTTTTTCCCTGAGATCTACCCTCAGTTATGGTCTTCATCAATCCCTCTCCCCTAAATATTTGACCCACCCATTTCGTCCGTGGATGCCCAATCACTCCCATTAAACCCTCTCCTCCCCAACCGTCCCCAGCACCTCCGTGTTTGTTTTTCTATCAACCCAACTTACTATTCTCATTCTATGCCATATACACATCTCGAAGACCTCCAAACGGTTGACTTTCTCCTTTCTTAATGTCCACGTTTCACATCCATAAAGCAAATGACTCGACACTAAGTATTTTACCATTCTTTCCCGGATTACATTATTGAAACCTTTAGTCCCTTCGCTTCGAGAAGGCTTCCTTAGCCATTTCCAATCTCATCTTTGCACCTTCCGTCCCAAGAAAAATTACTTCCCAAGTACGAGAATGTATCCATCTGCTCTAATTTTTCCCCACCCAACCTTATGATTATCATATTATACAAACGGCAACGTTGCTCAGTCAGATAGACGGATGTTTTAAATATCTCAACGGGGGGAGGATTTCTAGATTTTTGCTAGAAATCTCTCCCAAGAGACAATTCTAAAGTCATAATCAACGGAAGACCTGTTCAGTCTTCACATTAAACATGGTAATATTAGTTACCCTTCTCCCCCTGGTTCTTACGAAGATCGACTCGGATCTCGTTAGAGAATAAAACAACCTCAATTGCTCTCTACGAGCTTCTTCTTTCATACCCTTTAAGAACCGTTGGATTTTAATATCTAATATCCTAGGCCCTCTATAGCCTTCTTCTTCTTCACTTCCTATTTCTTTTCTGAGGAGTTTCCCAAACACTTTCTCAACGTATTATCGTCCTCTTGTGCTTCCCTTTAAGTTTGATTTGAATCGATCAAAGAATTCGTTTTCGAAAATTGTATGCTCCCGAAGATGGAAGTGGACGAGGAAAGAAAAATCTTTAAGAAATGACTCAGCAGCCTTTGGTTTTAATTTAAGGACTTGCGAATTACTATATGAAATTGAGATGACTTTATTTAAAATTTAAAGTTAAAGTTTTTCGGGATTTGGAACGATTTTTCTGCTATATTTAACTCACGCAGCATACACCCGCAAGGATTTCCCGCCCGTCAATATTCTGTCTTCTAATTTTTCATTTTTAATGTAATTATGGAAATTTTTTGATACAAAACTATAAATTTCATCGTCATTTGTAAATATTTTGTAATAGAGTGCTTTACATATCCGTCATATATCCGCCCCGCTTGTTATTTGTGAGCGTAAATTGCTGTTTCGATGGCTTAATTTTGGGAAAATTGTAATACTTTGCCTCGGGATTAACCTTTCCTCTGAGGCAAACAATTGTGTAAATGTTTACATGAATAGAGTAGCATATTCTACTGATAACTCACGAGATATATGGAAATGTTAATCCATTTCCTATACGCGTTGGGCGAAAGGTTTCCAGTCCCTGGATTATAGTCAACTTTACCACATAGCTTTGGACCCCCCAGTCAAATCAAGGTACTTTGCGCGACAAAGATCTCGCGGAGTAAAGTTTACGGAAGTTTTACTCTCCTGAGTCAACCAGGCTGAAACTGAACGTTCAGTGGTTCTTAAAAAGAAGGGAAATTCAACTCAGTGAGGAAGATCCGTGTCATGGAAAGATTAGCAGATCCAAAACGCGTTCATATTCATCTCTCTTTTCCTCCCAGTGGCCTTCTTCGCACGAAGGACAAAACGAAAGAATGCTAAAAGGATTGAAAAGGGTGAATTTTCCGGAAGAGGTTGAGGTCCCTTGAAACTGAATTTCTTTGTCGTGGAAATATTTGGGAGGCAGAAAGGTTGAATGGGAAGAGAATGAAAGTGAGATTAGGTTAGAGAAGATGAGATAATGGAACCGTAAGTAAACATGCGGAGGAAAGATGGATAAACCACATAAAAATCAATTTGAACGCTGAGACCTATCAAGTCACACTTTACTTGAGAGGAGAAAATTGTTGCAAACTCTTCCTGCCGTTTTTATATAAATAGTTAGACTTTAAATAATGTCCAGAAAAAGATGCCATTATTACATTTACTTATATGAGAATAGGTAAATATTCCTGCCGACTTTAAATGTCTCCCTATGAAGCCCTTAAATCTAATCGCAGATAAAAATGTTTCGAAAGTACAAAACGCGTCTAAAATAACTTTCTCCATATCACAAGAGATTATTATTAAGATATAGTTTACCATAGGAATTTCATTAAATCTTTGTACTACATTACCCGCATGCTGCAATAGATTTACAGTACGGATATCAAGTGAGTTAATGACCAAAAGGCATAACGCAAAGGGATGGCGTATAAACACAGTTGACTAAAAGAATATTCTTCAGAAAAGTCTCATCATAATGACAAACTGTACAATTCAATAAGATAAGAAAATACGCATTAAAATCTTGGATTATTTTCATAAGTAGAAAACGGGTGATTAGTCTTCGTTGTAAAAACATTGTACGTCTCAGTTTATCAGTCATATTGATTGAAATTTTCAATCTATACGTTAAAGGAATGCAACTGAAATATTAAGTGTAAGTTAAAAATTCAAAACAGGAGTCAAAAAAGCGTTCACAGTTGACATTTATTAGTTTCGTTCGAAACTAACCGTCTGTCGACTCAATTTGCTTAAGGCCAATAAAGTAGGAAGCTCTTAAGAGATGATAAAAAAAGTGTTGAAAGAGGAATTATAAGGAAGGTGAAGAAGGAGACGAAGGAAAGAGAATGAAAAGCGAAGGATTGCACTCACTCGAAAACACAGAGTGATGATGAAGAAGAGGAAACACAGACTGAAGATGGAGGCAAAGATGAAGAAGGCTTTAAAAAAACGGGAGAATCTACCGAAGACAAAAAAGCTATGCTGTGCGAGGCTCAGTTAAAGATGATGGAATACTCTGCACAAAAGGGGAAGATTGATGCGACGGAGGGCGCCTGGAGAGAAACTTACGATAAAGCGGTGCGAGGAGAAAACACTCTCGGGGGAGGGAAGCGATTTATGACGCTGTCGTAGAAACGAAAACAGGAGGACGCTTCGAATTCGGCAAAGAAATAAAAAGGGGCATTTATGCTCCACAAAAAAGTGCTAGAACAATATAGCGCATTTTTGTTGGAGCAGAGACTGTTGAGAGGCAAGACGAGGGTGTTTTGTTTCTATTGACTTTGAGAAGAATTATGTGGCAGAAATGTTTTCAGAAATAATTTTTAAGATAACTTCTTAGATAACCCGTTCTCTCCTGCTCGCCGTATGTACTCAAAAGAGATGTGAGAAAAGAAAACAGTTTCACGTAGACGGGACTCGTAACATCATGGACGAATGGATAATGAATAGTATATTTCTCATCTGATTTCTCCGTTTTAGAGATTCCAAAATCCAGTGATTCAGGATACCTTTGCGATAACCCCACTGGGAAACCCTTAGTGCGCACAAAATACGTAATGTTTGCTCAAAATTCTTAGAATTACGACGTTTTCCAGACATGAAATCTCTTCTTAAAGTAACATTTTCATGAACTCGAAATAAGCAAAGAATTCTGATTACTCTCAAGCAAATGCTTTCTCGATGCCCGACATTACTTGCAAAGAAAAGTGCCTAAAAAGAGAATCGAAGAACAAATCGCGAATTCAAACAGACGATTGCTTCACAATGGTTGGATTGATTCAAAGTAAATTTAATCTGTTCCGTCTGTTTTTCAATCAATTTAGGGAAGCTTTTGCTCTTTTTTGTGGCGTTTTACAAATTAAGTATCTTATCAACTTTCCCCGTTATTATATTTTGATTTTCGTCCTTAAAGGGATTAATTAAAAAGAAATAAAAATTCTTAATTAATCATGTAATTAATTAGATAAGGATTAAGATTTATGTTTGACATAACTAGTTGATTTATGACTCAAACTATACTTTTGACAAAATACATTGAATTCATGGAATTCATTAACCCTTTCCGCAACAAATTTTGAAAAATAACAAAGAAATGTACTTTTTTTACTGGAAGGACTTAAAAGGTGTTATATTCATATGTTCAGAAAATCTTTAATTAGTTCAATTTTAATTAGAACCAAAATTACTAGCATAATTCCAAATGGAATATTATTGCATTTAGCGAAACACAATTTTAAAATCATAATTAGAAACGACTGCTTAAAACCTTAAACATAAGATATTGAACACTATTGAAATAAAATTTAAAGTTTTATGCGTCAAAATATTCCAATTAGAGTAAGTTTTTCTATAACGTACAAGTAAGTTTTTCTATTAGTACAAGTAAAGTACAATGTAAATATTACGGCCAAAGTATGGCCGTCATCGAATCATAATGACTTTTCATGATAAAGTCTTAACAAGTCTTCTTCTTTCTCAAGTCTTTACATTTATTTATAATTATATGACATTGATCTAAAGCGAAAATTTAGAGTCCCAGATACATAGGAAATATATTTAAAGATCGCGTATACTAAGTAGGAATAGAATGATACTGCCGGAAGTCTTATTCCTTGACGATAGAATAACTGATGAAATTTATTTTAGCCAATAACTCGATACTTTCGGCATTTTCTTTCACATTGATAAGATACTAAGAATTATAACTGTTAATATGGCAAGAGTATAACATAGCTTCTGAAACTCTTATGGTTTACTCAAAAAACAAGCAATTATGCATGCGCGGCTAAAAAACGTGCATTTTTTTCCGAAATCTACATCATAATTATTGTTTCCTTTGGACTTGGTGTACTGATTTTACTGCCGATTTGCGATACGATATGGATTAATCGGTTGTTGAGACTCGTTGAGGTGGCAAAACTGTCTGGAATGGTAGAGTTGGCCCGTGAAAGGAGCATGTTGTTATTAAGTCTCGCTGTAATTGAATATTCATAACTTGTTTTGGATGCGTAGGCAATGAAGAAGAACGGATAATATGGATTATTCCAACCCAAATATCTGTTGGTTTGCGAAGAGTCTGTCAATCTAATTTTGAAAATCGCCGGTGGCTGTGATTTAGGTCAGAAAGGAGAAAAATGAAGGAGGGAGAGAGACGGAAGGAAGGCATGAAAGAGAAAAATGATAAAATGCTGGGGAAGGGGGAAATATGCGTCATCAACTAAAAACGTCTTTCAGAGAAAGGCATATCGCAAGCGCCATGACGTGGTGCTTCAGGAAATTTCCAGTCAACGCATATTGCAGTTTGCGGGCGAGTCTGTATGTGCCAGTATTTGTGAAGGTCCATTATTACAGTTTGTGAGTTGGAATCACAAATTTAACAGTCAATTATACATTATGCTCTTTTATCTCTTCTCACATGTTCCCTTCCGCATATTTTAATTAAATACATTTTATACTGCTTTAAGCATGTAATAATTAATAAATATTATCAGAGTTAACAAACTTTGAAGCTAAAGGACGCAATAAGATGCATCCATCTTAATCGGCTTTTTAATATGAATTATTCACTAGCGATCAATTTAAAATTTACAATTTGTGTAACTACGCATATGTATTACATAAAGATGCTTCTCTGGATATACCTATATTCCTATGATCCTATAGGAGATACAAATTGCAACCATGTTCCACAAGTATCAATGTAAAGAGGCACGACCCGGAATATCCAACGAAAACATCAAAAACGTTTCCGTAGATTATCCTTGGTTCGACGCTAGGTCAGGGCAAATATTCTTCTTAAGATATTCACGTAACGTAACAAATAAACAGGCGGGACAGAGGATAGACTGGATAAACTCTGGATAAACCTAACAAAAACGAAGATAATGTATAATTGTGTGCATTGCAAGAACCAGTTAAGCTCAAGAGAGATCGGTGGATGTTTGCTTGGATTACATATACCTAGAACAATTGGTAGGCATGGGAGTGAAAACAGGACTAATGAAGTAAACAGGAGAATTAAACTTGGCGCCTTCGATAGGAACTCGAGAATTTTAACGTTGAGAATGTAAATGTTTCTATGAAGGAAGGTCTTTAACCAATTTATTCTACCTGCCTTGACCTATGGAAGTAAAACCTGGGTGTAAAGTTCAGCAGGAGCACGGAGCTCTGTCACATCACAAAAGGAGACAGAAAACGCGGAGAAGAATGATGGGAGGGACATACGTCGTAGACAAGATCTCTGAAATGGCCATGTTGCGAGAAGTTACGACAACCGTTGGACATCTGCACTTAAATCAACTAGTCACCAAGAGATATGAAGAGACAGAGAAGATTGTGGAAAAGGGGGAATAGAGATATCCTTAAGTACTTAAGTGTAACGTGGCAACGAGAAGCTCAAGACAGAGAAAATTGGAAAGTACTTGGGGAGGCCTACATCCAACGTAAATTGGATATGGCCGATGAAGATGAGATAAGGTAATTCCGGGTGAGATGCCCCACCGAGAGATATGCCCCAGTCGTAGTATTTTTAAGGAAAACCACAAGATTGCTCTACGGACGGTGTTCGTCAGTTAATTGGAATGCACCTCCTCTATCTGCAAGAGTTTCACGGCGATTAATTCTTTTTACGCCATTTTATACCGTCATTTCAAGTAGGTACTGTTTTTGTCCGCCCTGTTATAAGATAGAGTATAATGTTTCTGGTTGGAATCAGTTTAAATGTTTGAATATTTTGAATTAAAGGGCAAAAACTTGTAGCTATAGGTTCATCTAATATCCACGTGCTGTGACTGGCCATCTCAGACAAAGTGTAGCCTCACTGGCTGTAATCTCTACCGTACTGGAAGGATAGCCCCACCTTTTCTCGGGATAGATGCCCCAGTGCTATCTTTATGTATATGTACCCTAATTGTATCATTTTAACTTAAAGGTGATACTGATTAAAGCTTAATTCAAGAAAACGTTTGTAATCTACATTTGAAATTCAGTTCAAATTTAAATGCACGGTCGAATGCATTTTATGCACGATCAAAAGATTACGTGTTTAGCAAGCACTGGGGTGGAGCGTTTTACACCTTTTTTTTGATCAAAATGTTATACCCGGCTTAAGTGGCTCATTCGCATGGACGTTACAAATATATATTTTTTTCCAGATCAAGAAATATGCTGCTGCTGCTGCTGTGAGAATTTTTACCTCAAAATTTCGACAAAAACATCAAAATTGTCATAAATATTTTTTCGGAAAAAACGATAATATTTTTGCGTAAGAAGATGTCACTCGCAAAATATCTATAACTGATGACCAAACCTCATTATGATATTTATATGCCTCTAGAGGAGGCTAAGATGCCTCCTAATTTTCTGCAAATGACACTTCCAATTAGGTTTTAAAGTTAACTTAAACGTTTAATTAGATCCTAATTTCAAGTTCACTTTAACAATTTTGTCATATAAGAAGCGCTTTCCAGATTTAATGCTGTTTAAGGTAATGGGGCATCTCTTTCACAGAGATCTCACCCGGACACTCGGAGAGATGGCCAAATGCATGGATCAAGAAAAATTTTAATATTTTGGGTGAAAATTTTTTTGAACAAAATTTGTTTACACACTATTCATAATCAGTAAATGTTATATTCTATCATGTAGTTTCGTATTCTCATCATCATATAAGTCACTGTTATGAAGTCATTTCCTTATGTGGGGCATCTCTCCCGGAATTACCTTATATAAATATGTATGTATATAATGATTTAGATTCAATTCCAATTTTTGATTATGAAAATCTACTCAATACAAAAATTAACGAGACGCATATGAGGTTCTTCTTATTGAATTAAACATTCTAACAATAAAATTATTTATTCTACTAGTTAAAATAATTATTTTTAAAAAATAAGTGATTAATTCATTTAATAATTAATTTCATATTTTGAAAAGATAAGAAAAAAATCTCATTTTACTAAATTATGGGAATAAGTTATTAGTAAAATTTTTCTTCTTACTTATGCACTTAAGTTCAAGAATTTAGATTATTCAAAATAAAACTCATTTATATTGTTTTATATGTTATGATCATTTCATTCCTTTGAAAATAATGGGCATTCTGTTTTCTTTGCAGGTAAGTGTTCTAGGAATTCTGGGGACATACTCGAATACTTGCGTCGGTAAGTCCGTTTTATTTATGAGTTGTTTCACTGAGCACAGCGAATGTAACAAACACTATAAATATCACCATAAGGTACGCTCATTGACAAAATAAATGAAGGAATTGCTTTATGAATTAATTACACCAAGATGATAACTATTTTTTGATGAAGATGACATTAAAAACACAAGAAGGATGGTGGTAAGAATTTTAACTTTAATTTAAGTTATTAAAGAAGTCATCTATTTAAGCAGTGCCCATTCCATTTATTGAATTGTTTAGACCTTTTTTTGATAATTCTAAGCTAACGTACAAGCACTCTTTCGAATGTTAAATGTATTCTCTCTTAGATCATATGAAATTTAGGGAAATTAATAAGAGCCTATCAATGATACTGATGCCTTTACGCGGAATGATCTGAGCTAATAGCAGAATAATTCACACTCAAAAGTGGCAAGAATTTGACGAAGGAATCTTATCGTCAGATCAAGTTAGCATTCTCGCAGTAAATTTGTCGACATCAGAAAGGAATAATAAGTGATGCAGTAACATTCCTTTAGATAGACTTATGTACATCCTGATGGGTGTATGGGGGTGAGTTTCAACCCCTTCCATTTATCAATTTAAGAAATGTATTATAAGGAAATGAATAATTTCAGAAACACTGATGCAGCTTAATCAATTAAAGTTATTAATAAGGTGTTCATTCTGCTAATCCTTTTTATTACGATTTAAGGAAGGAGACCACAAACAATTTTATCACATCGAATTTATGTCTACATTTATATCTACCGACGACTCTAACATAAGATATGTGAGCCGTTAGGAAACAGTGAGCAAACCAATGGTTCCTCGTCAAACTCACTCACCCCGCCATCTCGCTCACCTACGTGGCCCTCTATCGAAAGAAATTAGCAACACCCGCATTTCGCGAGTGATCTCTAAGAACTATCGGAAAAGCATTACCACTCGTAGCCACGCCTCTCTTTACCACCGCTAATTCTGTTTCGGACCATTCTGATATGGTTCCCTTTATTCCCTCTCATCAGATTTTATTTCGTAAGTTTCTCCTTTCTGACATAACTGAGGATTCCTTACCAAATTGAGTTGCCCCTCTCTTAACTAATTAGTAAATCTTTCCTTCTTACCCTCTCCTTAGTCGGATTTACCTTGTAAGCTAAGAGTCCTTCTCAACTTTCTCTCTCAGTTTATGTACAGATTGGATTAAAGTGCCTATATTACATTTTGTTCCTTTTTCTAAGGAGTTTTTTTACAGAATATTCTGAATGACTCACCAAGAAACGGTCGTTTCCTGCCTGAGATTTTTTGCACATTTAAGAATGGAAATTGAAGTTAATGACCAGCATTACTATCCGCACTCAGTTGCAAAATAAAGGTTTTTCCTATATGTTGGTTTTCTTGGTTAAATGGAAGATGGGACCCGAAAGACCTAATTTCGCGAAATAAAGTCCCTTAATAATGATAATAATAATATGTAATCCATATGAGTTTATCATGCTTCGCCATAACAGGGATATCGTCGACAGAATTTGGATGCACGGGAAGAAAACGTTCGAATATATACTTCAAAATATTTTTGCTACACAGTACACTGCTGAGCAATACCAAAATTCTTGCATTAATTATGTTGTAAGTCACGCTTTTCTCGAGTGCGGGCATTCGAAAGATCGATTTAGAATAAATCCTACGTACAACTATGGAGGTCATTTACGTTCGATCCTTCCTCAAATTATACAGGGGGTCAAAGTTAACCAATTTTTGGGAAAATTTCCAGTTTCCGAATTTTCGTAAAATTCTTCAACTTCAAGTCGATTGTGAACTAAAGCTAGGAAAATCATCTGGTAAAATAGGATGCCATATTATAATTATTTTCTTTTTTCTTCATAAAACTTGGTTTCAATAAACTGTGTTGAAAATTTATATACTTTACATTACAAAATGGCGGACCCTTATTTTGGAACAAATATTTACCTAAAGCGAGGAAAATAGTAGATTGAGACACCGAATGACACGGTATTTCTTCGCCACGATAAGCTATGAACCTTCCTTATAAATCGACTTTTGTTTTTAGAGGAACAACGAACCATTACGATTCGGACTAGTTTATTGCAGATTTTATGCATTATTGTACTTTGTACAAATGTAAGATATCGATTTTTTTATTTTACTCATAAGTTAATAGTTCCTTAGGATATGTTTGTGATTTCGATACTGAATGCTTTTTCACTCTCACTCTCTAAAATACTGAAAATTTTCTTACAAAATCGATGAAAACAAGCCGTCAATTTGTGTAATTTTATTGCAGTAATAAAAGATAGGTTATAATATTATGAAAATGTTGGAATATAGCGTAGCATTTTATTCAAATAAAAAATTTGCCCACATCTGGAGTTGTTTTGGCAACCGCGTTCTGGAGCTCTAGAAAAGTTCGGCAAAGGGCTCGTTTTATGACAGGCGCTTGATGATGCAGCTGCCCTTTAGGTATGATTGCGCTCAATTGATTTAGGTATTTCCTATTAGAATGCTATGAAATTAAATGAAAAGTGCTACTGGTCATTGCGCTTCACTTAAACGTTCTGCTTTTAGCACTCAGTGAGGAAAACAGGGGAAATCTATCCTCTTATTGATTCAGTCCCCCTCTCTTGGCCGATAGTAGAGAGAACAAGCTTCCGACTTCTCGTTGAATTCTTTTAAGACGGTTTCAAAGGTGAATTGAATTGCAAACTGATGCTACTTACTCTCGCAATGAATTAGTTTTTCATAGTTACCATAACAACTGCGAATGTTAAAAAATTGGAACTTGGGGTGGATCAAGAACAGGGATTTTCATTAACAAATGTAATTTTTTAATAACTCAAAGTTAAAGAATTGCAAAATTTCAAATATGAAAGAAAAGTAATTTGGTCGAAACATCGACAAACTGAAATCTTTTACATATTCATTTCACTCCTTTGTTTGCCCTCAAAACCTTCCCTTCATTTTTGGTCCACGGACACACCAATGCTCACCTGAAATAAAACAATAAATGAATTTTCTACCCGCTAAATTCTAATTAGTCTACTAATTCCAATACTAATTTTTCTTTTGTGAAAGTACTTAAAAAATACACCAGCTTTGGTAAGAGTAAATGACACGGAATAAATGATCACCTTCCGCACAACTTCGGTTCCTTCGAACCGAACAAACAGCAAATTGAAATCAATCGAATAAAATCTAAATATACCGAAAAATCGACCTCATTTTCTTTCAATTACAAATTTACGTGTATTTGAATGCTTTTCATCCTATAGATTTATGCAATGCAAAAATTAAAATAAAACCGAAAATGTTAAATTAATGAAGCGATTCCATTTGGTTTTAAAATTTCGATGAATTTATTTTAGTAAATGCAGTACGTCTTTTAAGAGTGACCAAATTGAGCTTTCTAATGGCTTATTAAGCAGTAGAATTCCTCGTTATATCTTTCACTGAAAATATAATTCGGGAAATTAAAAAAATCAAGGTTTAACGAATCGAAAATGATATTTGAATTTCCATTTATAAAAGTTAGAACAGAGTTATACTATTCAGCAATGCATTGTGGTTTACTAGAAAAGAGATAATCACAATAACAAGCCTGTCTTAACTACTTCCATTGATCTTTTAACATTGAGATTAAGCAATATACATGATCGTATATTTGATATTTATATATTTCACGAGCCTAATCAGTAATCCCCCCCCTCTCCCCCTCCCGGCTATCGACGATCTTCCTCAACTCCCTTCGAATTCCACCCCCTACTTTTCCTTCCGAAGCACTTTCCTCAGTTGTGGCTCGATGATAACTATTAATAGTTGAATTCGGTCCGGTTGCATTAAACGAACTATTTTGTGAAACTTTTTCTTATATATTTTCACCAATTGTTAGAGCAGATTTTGCCTTGCCACTAGATGGAGGACACGGCTGCCGGCCGGGAGCTCTGGCCTACTCGGAGAGCTTTTCTTCTGTTTTTTTTGTTTCCTGTTCTTACCTGGCCACGCGGTGGGCAGTCTCGAGCCAGTCGGCGTAAAGGTACTATTTCGCTGGGACTGCCGACCGCTGCGGCGGGCAGCGACTGCTGGCATTTGACTTCTGATTCCAGCCAAAACATAGGGTCATATTTCGCTGGTACTGCTCGGCGGCCGACTGTCTTGACGTCATCGACATGACCGCCTGACTGCCGAACCCTCGACCGCTCTGGAAGCAGTGTGGCAGTCTCTCAGCGACTGCTGATCAGTGCTGGCGCAACTTTTTTAACTTAAAATGTCGAGCAAAGGTTTCGATGAGTATGAAGACGAGCGTCTCGTAGAGTACGTTCGTGATTATAGAATTCTGTACGACCACAAGGATACGGGATTCAGAAATGTTCTTGAGAAAAGCAATGTGTGGAAGAAGATAGGTGAGGAAATGATGAAAGATGATAAGTTTCCAATTATATATTATTCTATAGAAGTAAATATTTTCAGAAAAAAACACATTTCGTCACCAGATGAAATAATTCGTTATTTCAGAACATTCATGAGGTTTAAGTATTAGTTCTTTTCGAGATTGCAATCATTGATTTGCAGCAGAAGTAATCCTTGAATTTTACTCGTACTTGAAACCCTTCCATTTGGAGAAAACCTCCAGCTCGAGGCAACGGGGTAATATCTTCTGGTAAATCGACCTCCTGATTTAATTCGTAGAAAGGTCGTCCTCGTTTTTCTAAATAGCCATCCCTAAGGAGATTGTGTAGACAGCAACAACTTAAAACTAGTTTATGGCATGTCTCGGGTTTTAGACTAACTGTTGTGTAAAACACACGAAAAACTTGACACAAGAGTCCAAAGCATTTTCTCGGCATTTTTCACTCGGCGCGCACGTGACAGTCTATAGTTGAATGTACAAAACCACAGAGTCCATTCAAGCGCTCTTCAGCGTTGCTGTAGCGATTATTACGAGCTGGTGACGCGAGAAGATGCAACTAAGGAAGGTTAAAATTCAGCATGAGCAGATGGAGGAGAGCGACTTCGACGTGGAAACTGAACTAAGGGAAATCATTGCAAGATTTACTGACATACCTATGCCTTTACTTGGTCAAAGTATCGCCGATCAAGCTAATTGCGTCAATATTCGATTACCGGTCCAGCTTCCAAAACGACAACATCTTCGGGTGCCCTTGCTGATTGTTAATCGTTCTGCGATTCATTCACAGCGATCGTAGATGCCGAACCTCGATTTTCTGCTGCAACAAAGTTGCCATAGTTAAATATGTGCTTAAAAGACTGCCGTGGATTTTGTAAAAAATACTCCAGTAACGGATGTCAACTATAAGCCGACCTCGGAGGCCATGAAGACAAGATATTTCAATCCGCGAAACTGCTTGCGTAAACATCCCTGATGCATCCTCCGAAAGAAAGGTCAAGCAAATTATGCGAGTCACGGTGGGTGAAATCTTCTTCGAGTAACTCTTTCGTCTCGTTGTACTCTGCACGGGATCTAGCTCTTCACTCTTCAGCGTTTCTGGGAAGTGAAGGAAATTCTTCCCTCCACAAGGACATTACAGGACGAACGAGCAGCACTTAAAGGATATTCTTGTGGTCCGGATCGAAGATATATAGTTCGTCTTCCGATTTCGTTCTTGAGGATACCCGTCTGATGGCGCTCCGATCTCTTTCGTCGAATGAGCGACGATTGATACCGGAGCCGCAGCTTGCACCTCCCCATTGCATGAGGGCAAATGAAGACTTTGAACACATGGAAAGGGTTCCTACTTCCCACACTAAGGACCTTGTACTTTTAAATGAATTATGAAAAAAACGTCTCTTTCGCAGAGTCGAGTATCACCATAAATAATTTTCTTTCCAACGCAAATTTTGGTTTAGATTCATTGGAAAATTTATATATTTACAAAAACAAAGATGATATTATGAATAACTATTTAGATTTAGATAAAACCTTATATTATTTAATTGACAACACTTAACGCCTTTTCGCCTTTCTTTTGTTTTTTCGTCGTCGTCCGATTCTCGATCTTAATCTAGTCAGGCAGCTTTGTAACCCTGAAGATGCTGTTCTCTGGCAGCGAAATGTGGTAAATATCCTTCTTTCTTCTCACCGATGACTAGCGAAGTATTGATGAATTTCTCAAAGTGCTCACTGAGGGGTAATTAACCCGCTAAGGGATTTCGCTGTAGCTTTCTGACGGAAGCCTTGGAAATTTGGCTTTTCTTTGTATTTTTGAAGTGTCCCTGCATTCGGTTACGTCCTTGGCAACGTTTATTTCTTTTTATTGCGACAGCATTCCTTGAGCCTTTTTTGGGTCCTCAACGCGTTTCTCTCATTGGTTTAGTGCAGTAGTTTAGTCTAAAGTGGCGGCACGCAAGAGAATTTGTTTGGCACGCAGACATCTTAAAATACTATCATTACATGTACAGTTCATTAAAAAAATGAGTAATATGTGGATTATTTTCATTAGTAACTAATTGATTTATCATTATCTTACTCAATTAAAAGCTCTTAATTCGATACTTAACATTGTATAATGTACATCACCATCTCCCTGTATAGTGGCGCTGCTGTCGAGCTGTGAGAAAGTGCCTACAAAGTGCTCTGAGTTTTTGTGCTTTTTGTTGTAGAAAATCTTATAATATTCAAAGTAGTGTTATTGTATTTTGTTTATTAAGTATCGGGCTTTAGTTTAGCGTCGAGTGTATGTAAATTAGTTGAGAATTGTGATTTCTACGAGTGTTTGTGTACGTCGAAGTTGTTGGCGTGAAGTCCGTTGGAGATCGTCCGAGTTCACAAGGCCGATAAGTATCCATTAAATCTTAGATTGTGCTAATTTAAGTTACTTATTGTTCTTGCTTCATTTGGTTTATTAATTGTCTTCCAATCAGTGCATTAGTGACTTATTTCTTGTGTGTTAACTGAGTTTTAAAGTAGTTAGAGTTTCGCCTGACGTGTTGCAGCTGTTTTTACCGCGTGATAACTGACATTGCTTTGATTCACATCCTTACCTTCGCGATACTTTTGTGTAATTCAGTGCTATCAGCGTTTCAGTTTAACGTAGTGTAAATATAGTGTTTATTAGTTAGGGAGGGATTAAAGGGTGAAGTTAGTTCAGATTATTCGTTCTCGTTAGCTGTAAAGTGTAAAGTCAGTCCTCATTTTAAATTAGCTCAATTAAATTTATTCTTGATCGCTCAGTTAATTATTAAGTTAGGATGGCTTCCCCGAGGACTCCTATAAATTCCATCTTGATGACCGCTCGTTACGAGGCACTTATGTCTCGTATCGCGATCCTTGAGAGGGAAGTTGTGGACCTCCGTTCGCTGCTCACTGGGTTGGGCCATGTTTCGGTTCGTGGGGGTTCATCTGTTGCGGGCCCTAAAGCTTGCCGTGCTTCCGCCTCTTGCCGGAGTACTCAACTTGGCAGGCCTATTGGGTCCGCTGCGGAGGAATCCTCGCGAATCGTTGCTTGCCCGTCCCGGAAGGCTAGTGAGTGGAAGGTGGTCGCCAATCGCGGCAATCGTGGTGCGGTGCAGAGGAAGCAGTGTGCTGGGGATGCTTCGGCTGAACCTCTCCTCGCCAGCAATAGGTTTGAGGTGTTGACGGACCTTGAGCTGGAGCACTCGCCCGTTGTCACGGTGGAGGCTGGGCCGGAGGCAAGCTGTGGGGGGAGGGGAGTGTTACTGTTAGGGAGCTCCAATGTTCGGCGTATCATGTCTCCGTTGCGGCGAAGGGCCCGCCGGGGGGGAGTTGTGGAGCGGGTGTTCTCCAAGTGTATACCTGGAGGTACGGTGCCCCAGGTGACGAAGGAGTTGAGGGCGGCGGTCGGGGAGACAGGTTGCTCCTCGCTGCATGTGGTGGCGCATGTGGGCACCAACGATGCCTCGGCTCGTGGATCCGAGGAGATCTTGGACTCTTTTGAGGACCTGATATCTGAGGTTGCTCGAGTCAAGGGGTCGTCTGGGGTGGACATTGCGTTGTCCATATGCAGCATAGTTCCCCGGATTGATCGAGGCCGTATGGTTTGGAGTAGGGTGGAGGGTCTGAACCGTCGGCTGAGGGATTTCTGTCGGGACAAAGGGGTGGGCTTTGTCGATCTGAGCCACGTCCTTGACTCGTGTAGGGTTCCCCTTAACCGCTCCGGTGTACATTATACTTCCGAGGCTGCGGAGAAGGTAGCGGGTCGGGTTTTCAGGGATGTGGGTGTTTTTTTAGGTTAGACTGCAACACTAGGTTAACGATAAATGAGGTTTCGGGTTTTATTTGTGAGATTAACACCCACAGTAATGGGCAAGGGCAAAGGTGCGAGCTTAGAACAAAGAAACGAGCTAATAATTGCGTAAGGAAACAGGAACTTGCCTCTAGTAATTCAATCTTAAAGAACAATGCGAGAGATTTAAAAATCATAGTAGTTAATTGCAGAAGTATACGTAAAAAGCAGATAGAATTCCTTAATCTTACGAGAAGTAATGATGCGGATATCGTAATAGGGACCGAGAGTTGGTTAAGCGAAGATATTTCATCAGGTGAGATATTTCCTCCGGATTATATTATTTATCGTAAGGATCGACTCTGTAGAATAGGTGGAGGGGTGTTTATCGCTGTAAAGGATTCTTTAAAGAGTCAGTGCGTTGACTTCTTGGAGAACGGTACATGCGAAATGGTATGGTGCTCGGTTATTGGACGGAGTGAAAAGAAGGTATTCTTTTGTTCCTTTTATCGGCCTCCGGATGGCGACAACGGATGTATAGAGCAACTAGCTGATTCGTTAGAGAATATTCGGAAGAAAGTGAAGGATCCCATCATTGTTGTAGGAGGGGATTTTAACCTTCCCATATTGATTGGGAGAATTTATCGAGCTCGCACACAGGTAGAGAGAAGACTATATCGCAAACATTGATAGATACGTTTTCGCTTCACGCCTTAGATCAACTTAATAAGAAGGTTACGAGGAAAATTCGCGAAGGTCAAGGTAGTGTACTTGATTTATTAGCAACTTCGCATCCTCACTTGATCGATGATCTTAATATTATTGCTGGAATTTCAGACCACGATGTCCTAACTGCAGTTATGAAAGCGGAAATAGTAAAATCCCTCAAGCCACCACGGCAGGTTTATATGTTTCGCAAAGCGAGATTTTCAGAATTCAGGGATTATATTAATGCGAAGAGGGAAGATTTCTGTAGTTTTTTGTGCGGTAATACTATTGACGATGGCTGGATGGAATTCCTACGAATATTAAGGGAAGGTTTAGCTAGGTTTGTCCCAATTAAAACCGTTAGGGAGCGTAAGGATCCGCGTTGGATGAAACCTAAGTTGCGAGCGTTGCATAGGAAGCAAAGGATTTTACACGCACGGATGAAGAAGCTGGAGAAAATCGGAGTAGACTTTGATCTTGAGCGACAAAAATATTCGGAGATGCGAAGATTGGTTAAGGACGAATCGAAGAATGAGTTTCAGGAATATAGATCTAAAACCCTTTTAGAGTCTTTAGGAGGTGACCAGAAGGAATTTTGGTCATATGTCCGAGAATCTCGAGGAGGTCAGTCTTCAGTACCCAGCCTTGTTAATGACGTGGGTTTAATGGTTACTGAATCGTTAGAGAAAGCAAATCTAATTAATCGACACTACCAGGAAAGCTTTACTTTAGACGATGGACGCGCGAACGAATTTTCTGTGCGTGTTGATTCAGAAATGGAACCAATCGAGTTATCGGTGGATGGAATAAGAAAGTTGTTGCGGCAGGTAGACAAGAAAAAAGCGCCAGGACCAGAAGGTATACCATCGTTCGTCATTCAAACACTGGCGAATGAGCTTGCTCCCCTTCTTTTCGTATTCTATAGGAAAACCTTGGACGAAGGCGTTGTACCAATGTCGTGGAGAAGAGCGCATATCACTCCAATTCCTAAGAAAGGACGTTCCTCGAAACCTGAAGATTACCGTCCGATATCTTTAACGTCAATATTTTGTAAGACTATCGAGCACATTATAGCGAGTTCAATAATGCGTTTCCTATGTGACAAGGGGGCAATTAGTCAATGTCAACACGGTTTCCGTAAAGGTAGGTCATGTGATACCCAGTTAGCCCTTTTTCTCCACGATGTAGTTAGAGCAGCTGATAAGGGTATAAGAACAGACGCCATATTTCTAGATTTCAGAAAAGCTTTCGATCGAGTATCGCATGTAAAATTAATTCACAAGTTGACGGCTTACGGGATTAACGGAAAAGTTGTTGAGTGGATAAAGTCGTTTCTCGGGGAAAGATCGCAGCGAGTTGCGTTGGACGGAATTTTATCTGATGAGGTTCGCGTCACATCCGGTGTTCCACAGGGAAGTGTATTAGGACCAATTTTGTTCCTAATATATATTAACGATGTTATGGATAATATTAAATGCAAGGTTAGGTTATTCGCTGATGATACTGTTGTGTATAGGGAGATCGTAACTGAAGATGACATTGGTAGTTTGCAGAACGATCTGAATATGATTTCGGGTTGGTGTAGTGATTGGCAGCTCGAGCTGAATGTAAAGAAGTGCGTTACCATGACTTTCACGCGATCCACTAACGTTACCTGCGTACCGTACAGAATTTCAGGAAATCCCTTGGAGCTCGTGATGCATCATAAATATCTAGGAATTACGCTCAGCAGTGATATTTCCTTCAAAGAGCATATTCGAGGCGTAGTAGGAAAGGCGAATAGAATGCAAAGGTTAGCCAGCAGAATCCTTAGGGGATGTTCACCGAGAGTAAAAGAAATAGCGTACTTTTCCCTAATTCGACCTCTACTTGAGTATTGCTGTGCGGTTTGGGATCCTCATGAAGTAGGATTAATTTCCGATCTCGAGATGGTTCAACGTAGAGCAGCAAGGTTCGTCAAGGGAGATTTCAGATTCGACAGCAGTGTTTCGGCTATGTTAGGATCCCTCGGTTGGAACTCTCTTAGTGATAGAAGACGTGAATATCGACGGAAGCTTTTTGATAAATTTATCTCTACCGATTTCGGGGAGGAGATAACAGATATTGTCATCCCAGTTATATACCTACGCGATCTTCGAGAGAAAACAAAAAAGCGATACAGGGAAGTAGTTGCCAGGACGGATAGCTACTTTTGGTCATTTTTTCCGCGTAGTATTAGAGAAGCAAATAGCTCTCCAGATTAGATAGGTATTTTGGTGTCTTACACCCCCTGCCACGCGCCACTGGCGGATTGCAGGGTTTAAATGTAAATGTAAATGTAGTGTGGCACCACACTGCACGCAACTCCTTGCCTCGAAAGTTCTTGGTCACCTAAGCGCCGTGCGATAAGGCAGCACGCTCTACCGATGTGTACTATTTCTGCCTACGTTTAGCGCACTCCCTGCGTCTCTTGCAGACCCATATTATTATTATTATTATTATTATCATGAACATTCTAAGGCATTGGAAGTGGCGGCGCGTGACTAAAAAAACAGGGGGTTCACATCAAAATTCGTATTTTTTTAAGTGGCCGCGATTATGGCTAAATATTCTGGCTCATACTAGAATATTGCCTATGCTTACACGGACGCAGTATAATTCACAACAACCGTGGATAAAAGCAGTAGAAATATGAAAATAAACATTTCTGGTTTCATCGATATGTTCCTTTCTTGTAAAAAATCCCCACATTCACGAAAATTTAGTTTTTATTAAAATTCATAATTCATATTTCTCCGTATGTATTTCTAAAGACCAAAATACCTTTTAATATTCAAGTTGCATTAATTTGTATAAATGTTTAATATAATTATAAGAAAATAAATCAATAATCTTATATTGTTTTATTCAGGGTTGAATTATTTTTTGCAGGACTGTCACCGAATATTTTTTTGAGATTAATGCCCCAAATCAAATACACCTATTTTTGCCCAGGTCGCATCCTTGTCTATCGCAAAGAGCAAACAAGGTAAATAGCATAGCCTATTGGAAGAATCGCAGCCACAAATCTAAATGTTTCTCTCGTATATCTGTGGCTTAAACACTCAGCAGTATTGCCTACCTCTGCCACTCTGAGATAGGTTCAGCAAAGGAATAGTCCTTCCTACTTCTTTTATTGCACATTTTTCTTAAACAAAAATAAAAGAAAAATTAATCCCTTTCAGAAATTGGAAGTTACTGTGCGTAAAAACTGGTAAGAAGCGGGCCCTTTTAAGTGGTGTAACAACATCCGCAAAGGTCTGCATTCACCATTATTTGGATGTGAAGTGTAATACCCTTCCCAAAGCATTACTTTTTTAAATATTCGTTCCGGAAACCAATTTGCCATTCTTTCGCCGTTCAAATCCGTTTTGCTTACTGAAGGTGTAATAATTTGGAACTTCATGATAAAAGAGAGTTTTGGCAAAGTCATCCTTCGCACATGCGATGGATGCAATGCCGTGAGAGTGTTTTTTGGGGGGTTGATGACCTCACTGTACACGTTTATTTGGTGTAATACACACGTTGACCATTTTCTAAATGCACTTCTAAATGTGTCACTGAAGGATAACTTTGATGTATAGGGAATTCTAAAAGTCTTCACACAGCTTCCGAGGAACTTACATATCGACCAATTTGGTAAGACTTCGTCATTTTCCTACAAACAGAATATAGCCTGATCACTGCCTTTATTAATGTACTTAAACACGTATTTGAATGATTTTATTGATTGACATAATTCTAAGTTTATGTGCGCCTTAGAAATCCTTGATGCTACTGGGCAATAGGGTACAACCCAACTGTTGTCTATGTTCCTTGATTTCGTTGTTATAGTGACAGCATTATCAATACTTCGTCTGCGGAATAATGGATACCCGTCAATATCTATCTGTGTATTATTTAAAAGTTTTCTAGGATACTTTTTGCTGCACTTGCCAAGAGTAATACACGGTGAATGTTTGTTAATATTACCGCAAGGTCCATGAATCATATAAGATTTAACAAACAAACTAATAACAAAACAAACAGTTCTGGGTCTTCGTCTGGATTTGGAAATTCTGCCGAAATAATGCTATTTCTCAGAGTGTATCCCAACCATAAAAGAATATTTACATGAGGTAAACCGCGTTTTTGCCACTCGACCGAGTACGTGAAGCGGTCTAGGACAACTGGCCGCCGCCGACTCGCCGCCGCCAACTGGCCGCCGGGCCAACTGGCCGCCGGGCCAACTGGCCGCGGGGACAACTGGCCGCGGGGACAACTGGCCGCGGGGACAACTGGCCGCGGGAACGGTAAATAGTGGCCATGGTGTTATATCAATTATAATAAGTGAAGGAATTTCCCAACAACTTACTTCTTTCGTAGGAAATGTTACGCAAAGCTAATATTTATTTAAAAAACATGATATTTTAAATAATTCCCCATAATTTAAAGCAAAAATGTAGTAACCTCGTATAAAAATATGCTTCACAAAACCTCATAATAGGAATTCATCCATTTTAATTAAAATCACATGTAACAACAAGGAGACGAAATTGCTATTTTATTTTAGGTTAATGTCGGACCAAAAATGGTACAGATCTGGACTTTGAGGCTTTTTCTTACAATGATCCGCAATTATAATGGTACATGTCGTACACAATTTTAAAGAGCAACTTATTTTCTTTATTATGATATCCATTAGGCGTCAGCGTTGTTCCCCTACCCCATCTGAGACGAAGCAAATCAAAACCCGGTGGATTCGCGGAAGTTCTCGACTCGATCATGGTCACACGATTACTGAACAACAACCATGTCTAACAGGAATAACAAACCTTTTACACAACATTATCTAAAAGTCTTACGTCTTGCTGTACAATTTGACAGCAGGATCTTGATTGATTCAGATTTGAGAAGCACCTGAATTAGGAAGCGATCTCGTACAAAATTCCTTTTATAAATTGAAATGTTGGAGTTTTCACTCCACACTCTTTGATCGATATAAATAAATTTAAAAAAGCATTTTTTCTAGAATGATTACGAGAGGAGATACTAAATCGTAACTAAAAACTCATTTTCAACTAGTTAATTATATTTCAAACTTGAGGTTTTTAATCATCTAATCGTTATCGTAAAAGAAAATCAAAGTTTTACCATAGTCTTACGAAGGGTCGTATAACCTTATGAATTTGAATAAGAAAGTGCATTCACTTATGTTCAATAACTGGTAAAGGGTTTGAGTTCCTAACAATCTAAGCTTCTTCCATATTTCTTTACAGACTAGGTTTTAGCTTGAAATTTTACATATTGCTACAAATTGTAGTTATTTAATGTTGTGCATAGAGATGTTTTCATGGAAAACTTAACCCCAGCATCTATCCACGTTCTTGAAACATGTTACTTTCATTTCGCTAAGTACACCAAATATAATAATGCAAACGCCAGTAATGTGTTTTAAATGGGAGAAATGTGCAACGGCCAACATCGAACCTAGATCTTTTTAGTAATTCTTTCTATGTAGGCCAATGATAAATATCCATTTGTAACCATGTCTGTAAATTCAAGTTGAAATGTTGGCTGCAACTGACTCGAACGATGTCTTACTTTACCGATATATTCGCTATGAGAGAAAACTTAATATGCCCTGGATTCGAACCTAGGAGTTATATGTACGTAGATATTTCTTTTTCGGAAACGTTTTCCCAACCACCATCCTTGTTTGCTGCAACAGCTTCTTATGGTTTTGATAAGTGCACCAAAAAATAATGAAAAACGACCCCAATGCATTTTAAATGGGTGACTATTTCACCGGCCTTGTATCGAACCAACGATGTGTGAAAATTCAAGTTGAAATATAAGCTGCAACTGACGAATGCAGACGATTTTTTTTCGTATTCTTTGAATAATTGTGACTTTTAGGACATTTTACTCCACGGCAACGTAAATAATTAGGATACAGAGTTAATTTCTTTCTCTTGAATAATTAAATATTTGCTTCAACTAACACAAAAACACTTTTTGTCATGGTGGGTCGTTTTGTCATTTTCTTTCTGATAGAAATGATTACCTGGCAAAATTGGCACACCCGCATTACTGATATAATTTTCTTTCCAAATCAAATACTATCTTTTGTGAGAATTGTTGCCTCGAAGTTTCGAAATTTCGGCAAGAAACGCTAAAATTGCAAAAAAAATCTAGTTCGATTCAAACGGATATTTTTTGGATAAAGATATGTCCTTTACGACGCAAACTGTCACTCAAGCCTCTATATGTCGCATAAATGCTTCTAAATCGGGCAGAGATGTCTCCTATGGGGCCAGAATAGGAGGCAAATTAATTTAGAACTAAGTAAATAGAAGTTTTTTGTACCTCTTTCCGTTCTCGTAAATTTCTTTACTTGGTGGCTCGTAGCGGTAGCAAAGCAGTGCTGCACCTGTTTATTACATTTAATATTCTATTTGTTGTATGAATGGTATTATTATATTTTTAAGTAAATCCTGGCCCACCATAATGTTGACGAGATAAATGTTCTTGGGATTAAATGAAGGAACACCAATAATGGTTGGAAGGGTGAAAATCTTTGAATATTCAAAGAATTAACAAGAAACTAATTGAATGGTCTGTTTATCTTTTACATGACAATGAACTTCTATTCAACTCCATTGGTTTTCTAAATAATTCCTCCAAAAATTCGAAGAATTTCATCCTTCCAACAAGTTTAGGTATTCTTTCCTTCACCTTCAAAAACAACAATCTCAGCATCTTTCATTTGGGTCATGCAGTACTCGAAAATATGATAATAATATTTATAAAACATATCAGATATTAAATGTAATAAATATGTTCCAAGAAGCGCAGGAATAGACGAGGACGGAAGAGCTTACACAAAATTAAATTAAAATTAATTCGCATCCTATTCTGGTCCCATAGGAGTCATCTCTGCCCTATGCAAAGGCATACACATATAAGTGCCATATTTAGGCTAGAAGGGCAGATTAAGTTGCAAATGACATATCATTATTTGAAAAATATTCGTTTTAACCGAACTAGAATTTTTGGAAATTTTAAAGTTTTTTGCCGAAATTTCGAGGCAAAAATTCTCACAAAAGAGGTAATTTCCTTTCCTAATCAAATACTATCAGTAATGCGAGTGTGCCACTTTTGCAGGGTTTTACATTTCTATCAGAAAAAAGAGACAAAACGACCCACCCTACTGTCTAACCAAGATCCGTAAGATTTCTGTATATTTTGTGAATTTTGACCAATTTTGGCGAACTGAGAATCCATTTTCCTTGATTCAAACCAACTAAATCTTTAATATTAAGCAAAAGCAAGCAATATTTATCTATTGTATATAGACACTTCTCCGGATATACCTGTATATGTAGATATATCTATTATATATAGATATACAAAATTAAGAATTCGTTATCCCCATATAATTCCATAGAGTAATGTAAATAGCTTTTTGGGATCGAACCAAAGACGATCAATCAAATCTAAAACACATCTTTAAAAGATATCTATGATTCTATCTATATGCCAAATTTCTATTTTCTACAGTATTGGGAAGGGGTTCAAAATAATTCTTAAAAATCGGATCATTTACTGATTGTAGAGACGCCCGGTGTCGAACCCAGGACATATTGGCAGCTGTGAATGCACAGTATGACTTGTAAGGACTTGATCTTATCTCATGCAAAGTTTGAAGTTAATATCATGCCGGGAAGTACCTAAAATTTGTTTCCGTTATCTCCATAAAAAATGCATTGAGGAATGTAAATGGCTATCTGGAATCGAACCAAGGACAATCAGCGAAACTTTCAACAACGTAAATAAAAGATATTTACGATCTTTATCCACATGCCGAGTTTCAAGTTTCTATCTTATCGAGAAGTGATTTAAAAAACTTAATGTGGCTTTTAGGCCATGATGTTTTTTTAACCTAAAATAAAATAGTAATTTCGTCTCCTTGTTGTTACATATGATTTCAATTAACATGGATGAATTCCTATTATAAGGTTTTGTGGAGCGTATTTTTATACGAGGTTATTAAATTTTTGCTTTAAATTATGAGGAATTATTTAAAATATCATGTTTATTTAAATAAATATTAGCTTTGCGTAACATTTCCTACGAAAGAAGTAAGTTGTTGGGAAATTCCTTCACTTATTATAATTGATATAACACCATGGCCACTAATTCCCGTTCCCGCGGCCAGTTGTCCCCGCGGCCAGTTGTCCCCGCGGCCAGTTGGCCCGGCGGCCAGTTGTCCCCGCGGCCAGTTGGCCCGGCGGCCAGTTGGCGGCGGCCAGTCGGCCGCGGCGAGTCGGCGGCGGCCAGTTGTCCCATCCCGTACGTGAAGCATCTATGAGGACCAAAAATATGGCCCTTAGTCATTAAGTCGATCATATTTTTTACTTTTAGATGGAAAACTCTCTGGCAACGATACCAGGTCTGTTTTGAGCTCCATCGCATAGGGCGTCTGATATTTCTTTCCATTTCGCGTTTGTAGTGAATGTAATAAAGAGATCTGGCCTCCCAAAATTTGGAACGAAGTCACAAAAAATAAATATTACACAATAAACAAAAACATAAGTTCAAGTACTCCGCCTTGAGTTAAAATTCCTACTACGATTTGTGTGAGTGAGATAAGAAGTGACTTACCTCTGAGAATGTACAAATGCTAATAGAACCCAAAATATGGTTGGGACACAGAAAAAAACCAAACGTGAATACTTAGAACAAAGAAATACAAAACCTTCCCTCAAAGCCTTCAATCAAAGCCTTCACCTTCGCTCGGGTTTCAACCAAGCTACGATGTGTGCGAAAAAATTTGGTCCTCGGTGAGTCAGGGCAGATTATAATGAAACAGGTGTTGGTTATCTCTGAAAACCAAAAGTAAATTTACAGAGCACAGATGTCACGCAATAAACAAAATCTCAATCCGTATTGGAATCCAATCCCAGCTACGATTCGAGCGTGAGAAAAGACGTGAAATCCCTGTGTGGAGTGAAAAATGATTGATAATACCAATAGCGGATAATCGTTGAGACACACCAACAAAAAGAATAATTTACTCACAATAACCAAAATTTTAATCCATGTATTCCGCCTTGTGAATCTCAGCTCAGATGGGTGAGTGCGAAATGGTGCAAATTGTCCGTATGTTAGGTCGAATGATACTGAAAAACCAAAGATCTTTAAATAGCACCAACAAAGCCAAAAAAAACTCACAAAACAGAAAAAATTAATATTTACTAATACTTTTATCTAAGTATCCCACCTCTGGTTTCAACGCAGTTGTGTGTACGAAAAGAAGTGACGTTCAGACGATTAGGCAAATGGTAGGGATAACCGAAATGTGGAAAACAAATAAAAGCAAAAATCAACTCACAGACCACAAATATCACCAAAACTAACTTCCGCCTCATCCTGCTACGATGCGTGTGTATGAAAAGACCCTTAGAGAGTTCATAGAGGTTGCTAGCGCAAAATCACAAGCACCAAACCAATCTGGCAAACGAGGGAGAGCAACACACTTCTAACCAACGTTATAATTTTACGGTAAACAATAACGTTGATATAAATAAAAATGGCTCCTACAGAAGCTTAAACAAAATTCGAAAAACTTTCTTAAATACATATTCTTAACATTCATTCTAAGTGGTCATTAATTCTCAATGTCTTCTTATAGAAAAACTCATTAGCTAGAATCAACTATCATAATCTAAATGTAGATCATAAAGGGAACGGGTTGTTTACGGCCTCAAAATTTCGATGAAATATTGACGTATTTTATCAAACTGTTCGCAAATCGAATCGCAAACGATATTTCAAGACCAAAATAAGAATTTCTTTTCTATTCTACTTCTTTTGGTGCTTGATTCGACTATCTACAACTGTTATTTCTAATTTAATTTTGGGTTCGAACCTTGGACTTGAAGTAAATAAAAAGTAGCTTATACTCTGCGAGGGGTCGACTTTTAATAATGTAGAAAAGTTCAAAGAAAATTTCAAAAAACTCTCGGTTCTCGAGTTTTTAGCGGACACACACACACACACGCCGTGATAATAAACCGTGATACGGACTGCGATATTAAACTGTGATATAAACTCTTATATAAACTGTGATATGGACTGAAATGCGAACTGTGATATTAAACTGTGATCCAAACTGTGATATGGACTGAATTGTGAACCGTGATATGAAGGAGATATAATCACGAAATGACCTTATCAGAAAACGTGATAATGTGAACTGTAAAGGGTAAAATGTAAACCTCAATTTCTTTTAACGTTAAATAATAATAATAATAATAATAATAATAATAATAATAATAATAAAATAACACACACACACTCAAACACGCCCACACTCTATTTTATATATATAGATAGATAGATATAGATAGATGTGCGTGATTCAGTGGGCAATGATGTTACGGTGAGTATAATACGCAGCTGCGTGGCACTGCTGCTGGGTCTGATTTCGCCCTCTTCCCTTAACCACTTTCCTGTGACGTCAACCGTGAAGATACCTCCGGTGGCGTATCTCCCCGGTAGGAATGATCCCTTTGTTCGCCATATCATCTCTCAAGGAATTTCCACTGCAGAGGCATTATCCGCCCAGCTTTTCGATGGGCTCTACGTCGTATCCAGGGGTGGCAAAGATTGGAAATACCTCCCTTGTGACAGCTATCCAAACGTTAAATTTTTATTTCTTTCTTTGGATGCCTTATCATATAGGGCCAATTCATCGCGATCTTATTCAGTATTGAAGAATTGATAAATATCATTTCAGAATTATCTCATTAATCGAATGAAACTGAGCATTATAATTATTGAGCGAGTGCTTCTTGTCTCGAGATCTCTTGAGAAGATTCCCTGCCAATATCTAATGCTCGAGTGGGATATTTCTGTTGGCAGTATCGAGGGGAAGGGATATTTTTCTTACTAATGCCAATTAGAAAAACGTTATGTAGTTTGGCTAATTAAATACATTAATATCACCAATTTGAGTTAAAACGAGGTTTAGACTCGTCCGTTTAAGAATTGAGAATCTTTTACTTTTGAATTTAAGTATTTCGCCGTCATAGGAATATATAATAAATTGGCCAAGTTTTTGAATTAGTCACCAAAAATATTTTTATGTGACGTATTTTTTAAAATTGGCCTCAAAGATTTTGATCAAATTCACGTCACAGTTTTTGAAATTTGAATTTTAATTCTGACTGAATGTAAGCAGCTGTTATAACAAATGTTTTTGCCTCGGTTAAAGCAACTACTATTATTATTATTATTATTATTATTATTATTATTATTATTAGGGGTCTTAATTATAGGCGAGATTGAGACTAAAAAGTCTCCTCTTCCATCTAACCTGTAGTTAAGCTGTTACATTATTATAAGTATATTACATGTATCAATGAAACATAGAGGAAAATAGAAGAAAATGTAAGAAGGGATTGCGGATGTAAAAAAAACCTAAGAAAAGCTTAGGAAAAAATATCCGCTGCAGAAAAACACCCACAAAGAAGGGGGGTGTGAAAAACCTGCGCAAACCTACCGATAACAAAAACTAAAAGACATTAAAGAAAACAATGTACATATAACCTGGAAAATTACAAGGAGTGTTAGTGACAAATAATGAAAGTTAATAAAAAATGAAATGAAGAGAATACAGTAAGTAGATACATACACTTGTGATAAAAAATATGACTGAACTAGAAAAAAGCAAAATAAAACACGATCAATACAAAAATAACGCTCTAAAATAAATATATAAGAGAGTTAACATCATGATTTAGGCATAAACAATAATCTAAATGTAAGTTAATATTATTGAAATACAAAATAGGAAAAAAAGAAAAGGTTATACTGGATGTAAACTGTAGTACGAAAAACGAACAAAATATTCCAAAGTAAAGAAAGAAGTTTGTAGTGTTGTTCCGTGCAGCATGATAAAATCAGGAAAAAACGAACTTGACTATGGTTATTCTATAGAAAAAATGACCATAATTGTTTACGTTGCTATGACTAAACATCTTCTGAAAGTCACGTGTTTTTCAAAAACTTCGTAACTCGGAAACGAATAAAAAGCGGACACCCAAAATGGGGTGATTGGGGTATCCAAAGAGGAGCTCTTCCGATTACCACTACTTTATGGGACACCCTGCAGAGGTTTATCCGGAGAAACGTCTATTATACAAGTAAAAGTAGTTTGCATTCTGCAAGCGTATTGATGATATAAATTTCAATTCGATATCATATCGAAAAGGTCCTTCAAAGAAAAGAAAGGGATTGACAATATTATTAAAAATCGACGCAATTATTTTAAAAAGGGGAAATTTGCACCCAACTGGGGTCAAACTCACGCACATTTGCAGACAGTTTTGTAAATATAAAGAACGAAATGCGCGTTTTCCGTGACGTCCATGATTTTGGATTCCCTATCATATATAATTTTGATTACCATTGAGTACGTATCTATTATATATAGACGTTTCTCCGGATATACCTATGTATATACGAGTAAAAATGGCTTGCATACTGCATGCATATGTTTAAAGTACTTTACTTTCCAGTGACTTAATAAAAATTCTGAAAAAAATTACCATCTATTACATCTATTCAAATTTCCACCTTCTCGGAAAATGAATCATAAGTAATTTGAAATTCCCGCCATTAAATAAAAATAGAAGGGCTGTCTGGTCTCAAACGCAGGACCTCCTGCAAAATGTGAATACATATAGCGCCATTGTAGAAATAAAACCAATTTAATTCAAATTTTGAATTCGATATCACACCGAGAAGATGCTAAAGTAAGTCTTCGTTATCCCCATTTAAATGCATGATGTAAATGGCTCTCTGGGATCGAACCAAGGACCATCAGGAAAAACTTAAAGAGCGTATATGAAATGTATTTATGAGCTCTATTCACATGCCGAGTTTTTAGTTTCTATGATACCTGAAAGGAATTTAAAAAAAACTTAAAAATCGTAGCAATTTCTAATTATAAAGACGCCTGGTGTCGAACCCAGGACCTATTGGCAATAAATAAACGTTAATTCCTTTTGGACAAGTGACAACTCGCATAAAGACTGCCAGGGGCATTTGTATCAAGTTGAAAAACGGGCTGACAGAAACAGCACTTGGCTGATCAGATACTGTGGTATTCCACAATAGAGCATATTCCATATTAGGAGCACCCACACCCTACTTAGAAAATTAATTTTTCTCAGGAATTAATTTTTTTTAAATATTTCGCACAAAATCTCTCTCTTGACGTAAACCCTAAATTAACAGAGTTACGGACATGACTTCTTTTTCTCAACTTTTTCAAGCTCATAACTCAGATATCTTATCCTCCTTAAAAATTACACTATCGGGCATTCTGGAAGGAATTGAAACACTACAAACATTTACGTGAAAGACCCATCTCAGATGCTTAATACCCCCATCAGTGTTCTTGCAATATTTATAAACTATAAGGAAATGACTAACAAAGGGAGACTCTCACTTCTGTCCGGGGATTTTGATGAAACTTTTGTGGTGATGCAGGAAATGGAGTAATGAAAAACTGTGTTGCCTTTTGTCTGAATGGGCCTTAGTTTTATTACAATAATTAATTGAAAATCGATAATCTGAGTATAGGCATTACACACACCACCATACACAACCCCGCATTACACACCCGCGCCGGCCGAATCGGTAGAGCTCATTTTCTTTTATTATATTTTTTCCTTGTTAATCACTGATAGATGTAAGAGCAATATTTCCATTTTTGCACTCTATCTCCGATCGAATAACCTTATTTCAACCAAATGTACTTCGATGACAAAGAGCCTCACTTAAAGTATGATGAATGAAGGTTCGTAACATAGCTTTCTGGAATCCTCTGGTATTCGGTGGTTATAATTTCATTGGCTATCCTCTTAAAATTGATATTAGTCCCGTAAAATATCATTCACAAGCGCGACTTTTCATTTAAGGTTCGTAACGCAAAAACATGCATGTGAAGCTTTATCCAAAGTAAATAAATTTCCTTACTCAACACTACAAAAACACTTCTATTACAATGTTTATTGAAGTCGATACTAATTACAGGATCTGATTTTGGAGACATTTAATAACAGTTAGTTCATAAAATTTAATTGGTTGTGCAATTCAGTGAAATAATGTGATTTATTGGTATGTTTTAAGTTATCTTTAATCTTTCTATTATTCATAACATTGTGATCCTTTACAAGTATCAGGAAGAAATGTATCAAGAAACAACAAAAACACATACATGTACAGCACCATGAGCATCTTATTGCCTTTCACAGGCGCAATTCTTCTTTAGCACTTCGGCTGGGAAACATATCTGGCGCACATTTTGAAAGAAACTTCTTTCCTCCGCAAGTTTTGACGCGTACCAAGCATATTGCAGCATGTCTCTGAACATCGGCGTGGAAAGCTGATTATGCACTATCGAATGATTACGAATTCCATCCTCTCTGGAACTTATTTCCCGTTTCTCCTGGATGAGGTAAGTACAGTTTTGTAGCCTTGAAATGAATATCTTGATTTGTCTATAAAAATACACATAACAAGGTTGACATAGTGGTGCGCATTTCGGTGGTCTTATCTTTAAGACGTATGATTGTATTTTCGTCGTCAAAAAATATCTCATCATACGTTGCGGAGTTTGTCTGCCCGCCCCATGAATCCACGATTAGTAAAAAACGATTATTGGAGACGTATGGTTTTAACACGGTTTTTAAGAAAACTTGGTAAGTTTCGAAGGACAGTTTCCCATATTTTGATGATGTCACTGAAATATTTTTAAACCTTTACTCTAATTGATATTGTTTGATTAAATGTTTTTATGTTAAATTTGGTGGTTATTTACACCACAGGTGGATTCATAAAAATGTAGCAGAGGAAAATGAGTGACCAAGAGACAAGTTTGAGAGAGAACAGAATCTTTGGAAATTGAATGTAGAAAGAAGCAAACAGTCGGCTTACACTCTACTTATCTTTATCGCCTCTGCAGCTAGAAATATTTCAGAATAGATTTCAATTAGGATTGGAAGAAAACGTTGAGTTTTGCTAAAACAATTACAAATATCCCTGTCATCTTAAAATATTCCGTCCTATTCTCTGCAAACTATTATATTCTCCGTTTAGCTGCAATGTTTTTATTTTGTCATTAGAGAATCATCGTTAGTATTCATCTCAAAAGCTTTGCTGGCTACATCGGTTATTTCGTATTCCCAAAAACCATCTCATGCATAAAAAAACCTCACGTAAAACCACAGATCATACCACTGATTCATCTTCGACTGCATTATATGCGTAGCTTCTATCGATCAGCAAATCTATGCTTATAATGACTATACTAATAACAGTAATTCAATTAGGTTCTTAAAGGAAACTTTTTTCTCAGAGATAAATTCAAAATGAAGGAGTTAAATTGGTACTTTTTCCACAAAATTGTTTAGTCGTACTACCGGTTTCAACGGAGGACCGTCATCTTCAGGATAACCTGAAGATGACGGTCTCCCGTTGAAACCGGTAGTACGACTAAACAATTTTGTGGAAAAAGTACCAATTTAACTCCTTCATTTTGCATGATGGATTTCCACCATATCTCGCCCAATTGTGTGAGTTTTACTGTGAATTTTATTCAGAGATAAATATTTAGTTAATGAAATAAGCAAATTAACATTTTTTAGATTAAAACCTGTCTGAGGTGGAAGGGGCAGACTAAATATTCTGGCTTAGCATTGAGTGCGTTTATCAAGCGCGGATAATGCCTCACTTTAACTTGAAATTTATCGTTAACTGGAGAATAGAGATAAAAAAGGGAAGATCCCTTAAAACGCTGAATTCAAGCACCAAGAATTGATGGCTAAGAAAGTAGCTGCACACGACAAGCTTCAACTCGCTTCTTCTGAGAGGCGTTCATTCCATTGAAACATCATACCGGTGCCGACTATTATTAGGTGGGGCTTTCTTTCTGTTCGAACCCTTACGATGTTTTCGAGGACATCTCTTCAGTGAGGATCTCATAAAAGACCAGGGAGGCAATCCTTTGATACCATCAGCAGAGCCATATCCACGTGGTTGAATGCATCTTCTCACGTGAATGCAAACTTCACAGGTTTACTTTTATATAAACGCTGCTAATATATTTGTAAGTTTAGCAGTTAATCTTATTCATTGATTTTCTAACACTTTATGCTACTTGGGGAAAGCTCGGTTTTGTAAAAAAAAACTGATTGAGAGATGTGAAGTTGAAATGCTCACTCAAATTTAGACAGAAGTGAGCTTAGAGATTTCATACATTTCCACTCAGAGTTTTACAATACAGTACTTATTAATCAAAAGATTTCAGGTAATGCGGTACTGGGTCCTCGGCCATTTCTCCTTCCTAAAAAAACAAAGGCAGCGGCCAAATAATCGCAGCAAAGGAGTGGATACTAGAGGATGTTAACAAAGCCCTCGAGAGTCATAGAATTAACTCCGAGCCGATGACGTAAGGGTCGGCTAAAATTGTCATAAGCGAATATTTATCGACGTCAATTCTGACAACTATATCTTAGATCAATACAGAGGATGAAAGCATCGCCATTTGTTTTTTTGCAGTTAAAATTAAAATGCAGATATTTAAGTAAAAATGAAAATTTTTCAAAATTCCACGTCCATTTTGTCTAGTAGAGGCATCAAATTCCTTTATAAAACTCTTTTCATATGAGTTTTTAATATGATTAGCAATAATTAAACATGAAAAAGGCTGACTTTTAGACTTCGCATCGCTAAGAAGACAGCGAAACTGGATTTGGGGATTCTATGGCGCCGGACCGCACAACGCTTACGAAAAATCAACTGGAATCCCATGGTAGCAGGTAAATTTGAACAGCTTCTTCAGATTCCATATCTAGAAGCCATGACGTGTTATAAAATACAGTCCATCGCCGTTTGCCTAACGTTTTTCTTCTCTTTATATCGAAATTTGGCCGAAAAAGGGGTTCCGCCATTTTGTTGCTTACAATGAGCAAAGACCCATGTTTGAGGGCAAAAACTTCAACGAATCCAGAGATAAATAGTATTACTAGATCGCTATTTCGTCGATTTTTCCGACAGTTTCTCCCGAAAATCTCCATAAATCAACGACTTTGAATGTTCCTCCAAAAAATCCGAGAGACTAATTTTTTGTGAAAATTTCTCAAGTTTGACGCCCTGTATCATCTTGACGCCTGGCAATATTGAAAAACAACAAACGGAAAGATAAAATTCAATCCTTTTTCAATAACTATGCGAATTTAAAAGTTCAGCACTCAAAAAACCATTTTTGACCCGATGCAGACGGCTTCAACATTTGATTACACTTTTAAAAATCTGATGTGGCCAACACATGACTTTCTCCGTAATTATTGAAACATAAGCCTATGCCGGTAATATATAAATAACTCCAAAACAATGAGTGTTATAGGAAAATGTTTCATACAAACTTTGTAGTAAAGTACATTATCTATAACTTTTGTAAGTAATTGTATATACCTACATTACATTCTGACAGAGATAAGTATGAAAAACTTCAATTTCTGGGTAAACAACAACTTCCGGTTAACCATTATTGAAGAATAACTCCTAAACAATCAGTATTACGAAAAAATGTTTTGTACAAAAGTTGTAGTAAAGTACATCATCTATAACTTTTGTATGTAATTGTATATACCTATATTGCATTTTTACAGAGATATTTAAGAAACAAAATTTTGTTCCGGATAAGCCGTAACTTCCGGTTAAGGGATATTCTCCAAAAACTAATCAACTCTTGGCATTGTTAGGAAAATACTAAATATGAATTTGAAAATGATCGGATTATTACTTTTTAAGATAGAGCGCACACAAACTTTTTAACCACAGACAGACAGACAGACAGACATGTTCGGGAAAATAGCTAAAACATGCTCTATGGTCCCTAAAACATCTATTTCCGTTGAAATCTGGAGGTAGAATTTTTTTGCGAATGCAATACTTTCTCTATACTACTTATAGGGAGAAAGTAAAAATACTACTATTACTCTATCGATGTTTTATTCTTTCCATTGAATTTAATACAACAGAGAAGCGGAACGGCCTAAGCAGATGGGATTAAAGGAGAATTAGATGCAAGCGATAAAATAAAGCAAAATAGAGAGCTACAGAGCCGCCTTTGAAAAACACAAAATGATCCTTGCAGTTAATCTTCTTTCCCCTTAGTATCTCCTTACAGGTCAATTAAGAAGGAAGCCGGTGTATAGCCTTTTCCAAATACATTTCAAGCGGCAAATCCTACGCTACCCAATTAGGGTAGCGGTCCATTTAACGTGGCCATTCCCCCAAGAAGGCCTTTCGCCTACCCTTAAAGCCATCTCGAACCCTTATTCCAAGACAACTAATCCTTCGCACCACAGATTTATGGCTACATTATCCTCCATCTGCATGGTGACTTCACAAATTGATAGAATTATGTCGAGTTGATAAATCTCAGAACAAACTCTTTCTTCAGTAAAATTCACAGCTCAGGACTTATTCAATGTTTATGCCTGACACATGAATGGCAGAGAAGGATTTCCAGTATTTAGTTGAACTTCATAATATGCATAAAATACACAGTTACATATTACAATAAGGTTTCAGAAATAAGAATTTTTGGCCCTGCTAAGCAAATAATTGTTTGTCAGCAGGTTCCCAATAAGTACTCTATTGTTATCAATTATAATAATTATTATATTTATTAACGATTATAGAAAATTATTTTGTGTCTTCCACATAAATGGAATAATTTACTATTGATACAAACAATCCAGTACTGTACTGTAAGTTTAATTTTGTTTTTACGAGGGTGGTCTGAAAAGTGTCCGACCTCAACGTGAAGATGGCAGCACTCGTAAATGAAAGCTAGTGAATTTCGTTATTCATCTGTTGACAGTTACTCAGCAAAGTCTCAGCCATTTTGGACGTGCAGTTGCTATGTAACAGTCGTTTAAGTGAGCTGATGTGAGTGTTTTTGTGAAAATGGACTAAATCGAGTATCGAGCTGTCATTAAATATTTGTTTTTGAAAGGAAATACGCCTACGCAAATCAAAGATGAGTTAGATTCTGTGTATGGGGACTCTGCACCATAATTTACCACATTGAAATTTTGGGCAGCTGAACTTAAATGTGGCCGTAAGAGCTTGGGAGACGATGAACGTTCGGGACGTCCAAAAACTGCAACTAACGACGAAAACATCGCCAAAGTTCACCAAAAGGTGCTAGACGACCGTCGAATTAAAGTGATTGTAGTTATAGTTTATGTTAACACTTCAATTGCTCGTATATTCTAATGTAGTGTATAATATAATATTACATACATATATTTATACAATTAAACATAGCTTCTGCCGTTTAAATGTGTCATTATTAGCGATTTCCAGTAATCCAGCGTTTTTGGTAAACCGACAGTGCTCTGGTCTGATATCTGCCGGATTACCGAGAGTACACTGTACGCTATAGCGCGTACAATACCTCAGAAATGAATTAGAGTAGTATGACTATGACAACAATTCCCAAAAGTCGGCATTCACTCCTTTACTTTCTCCATAGAGATAAATAAAGATGTTCCGCTTCCAATTTGATCGATCTCGTTTCCTTTACTCATAAATAATTCCCAAGCCAACTTTGATCCATATATTGGGCGCCATACGCAACTATTATTCTTTTACCAAACTCAGTGTGCACTTTCCGGAACGTCCCGGAACACTCCCGCCCCCATTTCACTCCATGAGGACCGACCACGTAGTTTTAGTGTCGTTTACCACATTTTTAGCGGTTTAAATGAGGGCAAATTTACGCAGACAAAGTTCTTTTGTAATTCAGCGGTAGTAATAGTTACTAACACCCACGTAAATAGGCAATAGGGTACGCATGAGCTTAGCCACAAAATATAGAGAAAATTGCAATGGTGAAAAATTGTTCTACATCACTAAAGGTGTAGCGGGGCGCTACATCGTGCTTCGAGTAATCAGGAGGCCCTGTCAAATACGTGTGAGTTGGGAAAACAAGTCAGAAGACTCTGTTTTCCAACGAACGACCTCGAACCCTTGGTGGAAGAGGTGTTTCCGCTGACACGCGAAACATGTTCTTCACCGACAGTTGGAAGAATTGGATTCGAATCCTTATAGTCCAACGATTATTTTTCTTACTGAATTTCATCACTCTTGCGAATTTATACATTCATCACAGAGATACATAAATATTCGTGGCAAGCATATCTTACATTCGTTCATTTCCCCAACAAGGGAAGATTAAGATTAAGACTCGTTTCACTTGAGCGGAATCCAAACTAGAGCCTTTTATTTGACGATCAGATACGTCAGGCAGATGGAAAAAAATGTTGGTTACCACGCACCTATTTGCAAATATTTTGAGTTGTTAAATTGATAGCTCCCGGAAGGTCATCGTTGCAGCGTAAGAAAATTTAGCCGCGGAGTACGTGGCCCGAATCGATGCCGTTTTCCTTCGTTTAGTTCGTTCACTCGAAAGATGGAAATCTAATTCTGGCCGTCCTCTAGCCTCTACCAAAATGAATTACTTTTATTTAAGATAAACCATATACGGAAGTTCAATTATCAGTTAGATAATATTATAAACATTTAAAAAACTTAGATTAACAAATCTGGAGTTATAGAACCACTAGTTAAGCTTTGGAGCATAGTGTCGGGAAAATTAGTAAGTACAATAAGCCAACTGAAATAGCGCAAACCTCTCGTTATTGCGTGAGCTCTGGTCCAATTTTCTTGAACAGCGCGAAGAAGACATGGGGGTAATAAAAAATAACACTTTTCCCATCCTCGAAAACTTATAAGTGTATTTTTTTAATTAGATAATTCATTAAACGCTATTTCCCTCCTTTATCTTATTATGCAGCAGAAAACGAGAAATGGCCAAGTCAGCCTCGGTATTTTAAGTAAATAGCAAGGTTCTGAAAATGTAACATAGATTCAGTAAATTTTATACCTTCTTTAGTAATTCCTTTAGATAAAAAGTAGTAGAAAGTCTGAAATCGATGACTATATTTAGCGACATGAATGCGGAAAATATGTGTCGCTATCGAATTCTTAACTTTCATGAAAAGAAAGAAAAATGCGATGTATAAAATTTAATGCGACTCACCAAAAATATGTTTCACAATTTTATTCCACTCCGCAAGAAGACAATACTACTAAAGTACCTTAAGAATTTGCGACACATGGAATACAGGAGCTACGGAAATATCACCAGAACGCAACTGAACTTCAGCACAGCCAAAACATAACTGACTCCTCAAGAATATTTCGCGCTGAAACTGATGGAAATACAATACAAAGAGTAACCGTTTTCCGCAAAACATACGCAGATGGGTGTCATACACTGAGCCCCTTCAAAAAGTTTTACTTAGGTTTAGGGCACTCAGTGTCGCGCTCTCCCGAACTACGATAGAGCTTACTCATCTAGCAATTGAAGGCCAAAGGAGGAGAAAAGAGCGATAATCTATAGCTTTAAGGAATTATTTAAAAAGAATTAAATTTCAGAAACTGTGACTCTATCAAGAGATTTGAGGGAAACGGCAACTCACTACTAACTACAATGTTTCTTTAAGGATAAAATGAGAAAATTTTAAAAATCTTATTATTTCTTCATCTTAAGATAAAATGCTACCTTGCTTCAGCATGATATCTCCGAAACAAAACCATTTAGAATCGTTTTTATCCGCATATCCTCTCAAAACCGAGGTCATCTCAGAAAGTGGCGCTCCACTGCGCTGAAATTGCTCTTGCATCGCCATCGAAAAGTCGCTTCATCGGCGTCGCAAACTGTCACAGGATTTTATCTCAGCTTCCTCTTAAGAAAGCTTCATACAGTATTATGGTATAAGCTAGCCCGTGAACATCACTACTATTTTCCTCACTTTAGGTGAAAATTTTCCCTAAAATAAGGGTTCGCCATTTAGTTGTATAAATATTGAGAAATTAATTGTCATTATTCAAACCCAGGGTTATGAAGCATAAAAATAAGGTTTATTATAATGCGTCGTTTTTTACCCGATTAGTTTGCTCATTTTAGTTCAGGATTGGCTTGAAGTTGAAGAATTTTGCGAAAAATCGAAGATATTTTTCGTACATGTAGACTAGGATTACTTGGCTGACTAATAGTGCACCATACGCTCTTGATGCAACCGTTGGGATACGTACGTGAAGTACTCCGTAGAGAACTTTCAACAGCTATAAATACTCCACCCATTTTATCCTCACGGTCCTGCCGATAAATCTTAAATCCTCAGGAAATACTTCGTAGTCATTAGTATCATCTGACTTTCTGTGCGTATGATGACGTCAGAGTCATTACCTCGGATGAGATCGGCGACTTCATTTTTAATACTCCTTCAATTAATTTTGGCAACCCATAGTTTATTTACATTTGGAGAGAAACGCGTTCTTGGTCATTTTCATTTTAATTTTTACGGAATCCGCTAATTTCAATGCTTCGTATTTTGGATTCACTCAAATTGGGAGCATTTGCACTAAATAACACGCCCCTTATCCTAAAAATACCAGGAGCCATCTTCAGGACGAAGGAAATACGATATCTTTCCTAGGAAACGATGTTTATAATTATTATATATTACTAGCTGAAGCGCCCGTTGATTCTCAACGGGGAATATAGAATTAGATTAGATTCAAGTTGCCGGTCGTGCAATGCGTAAATTCCCTTTAGAATAAGGCCTAAAATTCCAAGCTATTCTTACTGTACAGGAAAATTCATGAGCTCGGCTCAACAATCGCCTTGATCTTGAGGAGGATTGGCTGTTTACTACATGAAAAATTTTGGACAATTCACGCGTATTTTATCAAAATTCTCCAAATTTCGATTCGGAAACAATATTCTACGATCAAAATTAGAACATTCATTTAATTTCCGTTCTTTTGCTTCTTGTTTCGACTCCGCACGACTATTTTTCTGTTTTAATTCTTCAAAAGAAATATAGCCTGCTACCGATTTAAGTGAAGATTAGATTTATTCTTTATGGAAATCCATCTGAGTGATCTTGGTTCGAAACCAGCAAAATTGTCGAATAAAATTGAGACAGTACGTCCTTCCTGGTCCAAGAAAACACGTACGCAAAGTTTGACGCGAATCTGGCAAACGGTTTGTACTAAAATCGAAGACACACAATCTCCTGACTGTAATTACGCATCTGCAATTGCTGGTTACCTTCTTACAGAAAATTTCTCGTTATCCATGTAATATATCGTACTCTTCAATCATCAGCTTTATGGGCCTAAAGTCCACGAGTATTTTTACGGGATAAAACATGAGCTCGTATTCAACAATGGGATCGGTCGTCAGGGGGATGAGTTGTTTATAGCCTCGAATTTTCACAATATATTTGTATATTTTACCAATATTCTCGCAAATTCTAATCGAAAGTAAGATTCCACGACCAAAATGAGAATTTTTATTCAATTTTCTTTCTTTCGGTGTTTGTCTCGACTCTGTTCGACCATTCCTTCTAATTTAATTCTCCAAAAGAAATAAAGCCTGCAACCGATAAAAGCGAAGCTTACGTGTATTACTTATGAAAATCTATCTGAGCGATCTTGTCTCGAACCCAGCAAAATTCTTGAATAAAAATGCGACAGTACTTCCTTCCTGATATAAATGGACACGTATGCAAAGTTTGAGACAAATCGGGCAAACGGTATAGACTCCAATCCAAGACAAACAAACCCACAAACACACAAACCCACAAATCCACAGAATTTCTGCTTTATATTTATACTAGCTGAAGCGCCCGTTGATTCTCAACAGGGAATATAGAAGTAGATTAAATTCAAGTTGCCGGTAATGCGTAAATTCCCTTTAGAATAAGGTCTAAAATCCCAAGTTATTCTTACTGTACAGGAAAATTCATGAGCTCGGGTCAACAATCGCATTGATCGTGAGGAGGATTGGCTGTTTACAACCTCAACAATTTTGGATAATTCACGCGTATTTTATCAAAATTCTCCAAATTTCGATTTGGAAACAACATTCCACGATCAAAATTAGAACATTCATTTAATTTCCGTTCTTTTGCTTCTTGTTTCGACTCCGCAAGACTATTCTTCTGTTTTAATTCTTCAAAAGAAATATAGCCTGCTACCGATTAAAGTGAAGATTAGATTTTTTCTTTATGGAAACCCATCTGAGCGATCTTGGTTCGAAACCAGCAAAATTATCGAATAAAATTGAGACAGTACGTTCTTCCTGGTCCCAGAAAACACGTACGCAAAGTTTGACGCGAATCAGGCAAACGGTTTGTACTAAAATCGAAGACACACAATATCCTGACTGTAATTACGTACCTGCAATTGCTGGTTACCTTCTTACAGAAAATTTCTCGTTATCCATGTAATATATATTGTCCTCTTCAATCATCAGCTTTATGGGTCTAAAGTCCACGAGTATTTTTACGGGATAAAGCATGAGCTCGGATTCAACAATGGGATTGGTCGTCAGGGGGATGAGTTGTTTACAGCCTCGAATTTTCACGAAAGTTTTGTATATTTTACCAATATTCTCGCAAATTCTAATCGAAAGTAAGATTCCACGACCAAAATAAGAATCTTTATTCAATTTTGTTTCTTTCGGTGTTTGTCTCGACTCCGCACGACTATTCTTCTGTTTTAATTCTTCAAAAGAAATAAAGCCTGCAACCGATAAAAGTGAAGCTTACGTGGTTTCCTTATGAAAATCTATCTGAGCGATCTTGGTTCGAACCCAGCAAAATTCTTGAATAAAAATGCGACACTACTTCCTTCCTGATATAAATGGACACGTATGCAAAGTTTGAGACGAATCGGGCAAACGGTGTAGACTCCAATCCAAGACAAACAAACCCACAAACACACAAACCCACAAACACACAAACCCACAGAATTTCTGCTTTATATATATAGATATAGATAGATTAGTCTTTATTGTTAAAATCGCTTTCTCCAATCATTAAGTCACCTTATTAGATCCTTCATCATAGTTTAGTCATGCGAACCAGGAATATAATGCTCTCACATCATAAAAAAACGACGGGTAAGACATGGAGGGCTGAAACCAATAAAAGCCGGACATTGGGCCATAAACGTTTAGTGCGGAACTTGATACTTCGCATAGTTATTGAAAAAGATCAAACGTTATCTTTCCGTTTGTTATTGTTAACATTTCCAAGCTTCAAAAAAGATACAGGGCATCAAACTTGAGAAGTTTTTACAGAAAATGAGATTCTCGAGTGGGGATTATTAATAAGTGTTGGCGTTCTGTGCTCCAAAACAAAATTGTTTATTGTGGCATCGCTATTAGTTTTGCCTCATAAGTTCCCCATCTTCTGCACTATTTCCCCCTCTTGCGTGACGTCATCGGAGTCTATTCCGCGAATGACTTGGATCCCCACTTTTCTGGACCTACTACTTATTCAGTCCCATTCATTATTTGCGTTTCTTTTCTGTTTCATAAAAACAGGTCACCAATTCATTATTTGAATCATTAGAAAATAGAAATAGCATTGTTAAAAGTTTTTGGACAGTTAAGGTTATTTCGCACTGGGAATCGAAACCGGGACAGCATTCGACTGCGGTGAATGCGCAGACGGAATCGAAAATAATCTAAAATGTTCAACGAGTGAAAACCTGAAGATTCATCATTCCATCATACATTCATTCTAACTGAGTTGGTTCACAGTACTAATGATACCGAAATAGTTCTTCCTCAGTGTTTCTGGATCTATGTGGTCAGAAGGACCTCGAAGTGCTAGCGAGTATTTGACGGCCTTGGGACATCGAGAGTAATGCTATACTTAGCATGAATTGCTCGTGTTTCTAATCACAACTGTAGAAGTAAATAAAGAAGAGCATACCTTGAAGGAAGTTTTCCAAGCAGAGCTGTCAGAGCAGATACACGCAATCACCGACTGCCTCGACGACGGTACACCGTTGCAATACCTCCGCTCCTCTTCCAACGTTGCAATACCTCCGTTCCTCTTCCAACGTTGCAATATATGTGGCATGGAGTCTATGCGAGAAATCGGTGAGAATTATCATCATTACTGTTAATAAATGAATTCAAATGATAATTATTACGTGTTTGGATCTCTCAGCGATATCAATAAAAGCGAGAGGAAGTATGAGTAGAAAATTTAAGGGTTACAATGCTCAGGGCTATACATTTATATTACATCTAAAAACATACCCAGCAAACCACCTTTCGGCGTGTGGCAGGGGTTTAAACACTAATCCTAACTAGTTTCTACTCTATTATTATCGTGTATCCTACGCGAAAGAATGAATTTTAAAAGTAACTTGTGCTAGCACCGTTTCCCACACGCTCAGTAGAGATCCGGCCTGCTTCGGAGAATGGGAGGAAACACATACATGCAGATTATACCGCTTGTATCATCTGCAAATGTACTTTCCAGTCCAGAAATTAGCCATCCGGAGAAAGACATAAACACAATAATAACAGAATCAGAACAAAAATATTAGAACATAAATAAAAATGAATTTTTTTAAATAAATTCATTCAGGCTTGACGGGAGAGTTTACTAATTAATATATATATTTTGAGTAGGGGAAACTGTTAGACCCTTATCTATTATTCAATTAAGGTCGATTTTGTTGAAGATAAGTTTAATAAAACACCACATTTCATCTGAATGTCTTTGTAAAAAACCCTGTATCCATTCTTACCCTACAATTTTCACATTTTCATTTTGCTTGGTGGTGTAGTAGGCCTAAAACATAGAAAAGCTGCAAAATTTTCTATATTGAACCACTGGTCCAACGTACAAGATGAAACTTGGCTTCAAGGCACACGACGTAGCAAATTTAAACAATCATCGCTACCGGATTATATCTTTTTCTTAATACAGTGAAATAAATCTATCTATTTACTCACCGAAAATTGCTCTATAAAGTGGCGTAGTGTTCACCCGTATTTTGCTCAACAAAAATTAAATATTTAGCTCTAAGTGACTCAAGAAAAAAATACTTTGGCTTACTAATAATGAAATCAATTCCTACTGTTTCACGAGCCTACCCACACCGCACTCATCACAGGGAAGGAAGATGGCCTATTTAAGTAGTTGAATGTGCTATGTAGTATCCAGTGATTAACAGTGATGCAAGGTACAACACTTTTCCCTATACTCAAGTAACCTTTCGGAATATCACTCTTATATATTTATAATATAATTTATATTCATTAAATATATTATGCACAAGCATCACATATATGTAACTTTAAGATGCATTTCATCTACATATGAGATTTAGAAGACTGAATGAGGAGATTAAACTTTGTTTGTTCCACGGTATGTTTTTAATACCACCGGTTTCGGCCAAAGATGGCCATCGTCTGTTAAATATCAGTACTCGCAATAGGAAGAAGGGAGAAAGAAGGTTCGTCCGTTGAGAATTGATGTAAATGAAATATTGGTGCCGAACGCGATCTCCGAGAGGGATACACAAAACGTCATAAAGAAGTGATCGCAAGGACGACTTTTGGTCGCTTTATCCCCAGACTGTTAGATATGCTAATAGGGTGGATTGATTAATGGTGATGTTATTACACCCCCTGCCATACGCCTCAGGTGGCTCGTAGGGTATATATCTAGCAGAGAATATGAAGAGCATTGGCGTCAATATTTAGATGTCAGGAGTGCAACCAAGAACGAAGTCCATAATGAATTTGATACTTACAGGTCAGTCACGGTTCGCGAATTGCTATAAAACAATCCTAAGGAGTTTTGGTCATATGTTCGCGAGAGGCTAGCAATATACCGTTTTGCATTTCGTCAGTAACAACGGAAGCACATTAACAGATTCACTTTCACTCAAGGTCCTGTTCTTTCTTCTTGAGCTGTTTCATGTACTTAGAGGACGTGTGACCTCCTCACGGTTAAAGTCGTTTGGCCTTTTTACGGTTTCTATTGATTCCCGTATAATTCTTGGAAAATATTCCGCTGACAATTTACGGTCTTTCGCGGCTCTTCGATGCTCTTTCAGATCTGCAAATGACTTCCCGTTTGTCCGATTTAGGATTTTTCGCGCTTACAGACCATTTTATAAACACTTCGGAATACGGTTATCGTTTGAGCTCGGAAAACATTCTCGCGAACGGCTCGTATAGATTCGATGGCAGTGTGACTGAATCGACTCGTTTGGGAGTCTATGGATTCGATGGCCCTCGAGTAGAAGAACTGAGGCAGAAATTATTCGAGAAATTCTTAAGTAGTGATTTACACGACGAAACACGCGACGTCGTGATTCCAACTCTCAGCGAACACGATTTTCGCAGACGACAAAAAGATTTCACGAGATTACAGCGAGAACAGGTGGCCTTTATTGGTCTCCTTTTCCGGGTAGTATAAGGTGCGCTAATCTGAAAATTATTTAAGTAGTTTGGTGTTTCACATCCTTTGCCTTAAGACTTGGTGCGGCTCGCGGGGTACTAACGTAAATGATAGCAACTGATTACTTCGGCAACTTATTCAAGAACACGGGAAATTAGAGAATATCTTGAATAACCTACAAGATCCATTCAGCCAGATGAAGAATTGGCGGCAATCATATTTTGATGGGAAATGGAGAGTAGATGGAGTGGCATATCTGAAATTCGGTGGAACAGAACGTTATTGGAACTACTCACTAATTGCTGGAGAAAATTCCCATTTCACCACAATTGCTCTGTTGCAGAAGAAGGAAAGCAAGGAGTTATTACCGCCCCATCAGGCTTCCAGCTGTTTAAAATTCGTTCACGAGGACATAATATCAATATCATCGAGAGTCAAAGAAATAGCTTACTTTTCTCTTATTCGTCCGAGTCTTGAATAATGCTGTGCGGTTTGGGACCCACACGAAGTAGGTTTAGTCTCAGATTTAGAGATGGTCCAGCGTAGATCAGCCCGATTCGTTTGCGGGAATTTCAGGTTTGATAGCAGCGTTACGGCATTGATAGAGTCCCTCGGTTGGAATTCACTACAGATGAGAAGATCTGAATATCGTCGGAAACTTTTCGAAAAGTTAATTCATTCAAAATTTATGGACGAAGTAAGTGAAATGTTAGTGCCAGTAAGGAGCGAACGAGAGAGGCATCGACGAAGCGTTATAGGGAAGTAATCGCAAGGACGGATAATTACTTTTGGTCGTTTTTTCCCCAGGCTATTAGAGATTCTAATAGGGAGGAATGAATAATGGTGGTGTATTACACCCCCTGCCATACGTCTCTGGCGGCTCGCGGGGTATATATCTAAATCTAAATATAGTCCTCTACTCAGCCTAGAAAACAAGCTTGATTTTGAAAGGGTTTCTGCCCAAAGGACCGCATACACACGCTGCAAAAATGATCAACGGAACAAATGAATGTATCACTGGTGCTCTGCCTTGTGGAGTACACGTCTCTATTCTGTACGGTGCTGAGTCAAAGGACAGATGCTGATCGATATTCTACAAGAATACCACAGCTTATGCAATTTTGCATTGAGAAACCAATGAATTCGAGGCTGAGGTTGACATTATTCCATATGTTATAATCATCGAAACGGCCATTTTATTAGCATCGAGCTGTGAAAAATGACACTTATTGTTACGTAGAGAAGTATATTGTTTATAAAATAATAAATTTTTAAAAGCGGGATAGGTGTATTTTTCCAGTTTTGTGAGGTGAAAAGTTAAAGTCATATTGGCAATAATATTTTATGTATCACAGATAGTTTAGAAAGTATCCCAATGAAATTTTATACATAAAGGTAAATATAGATTTGTAATAAAAAGAAATAAGAAAGGATTAAACGAACCAGGTCAATTACTGAGAAAAATTGAGCTTACATGTGAAGGAAGGAGCCATGCAATTAATAATTATCAGAACGTATTAATGCGGAATTTATTTGAATTCCATCCCACTTCCTCTTCGTTGAAATCTCCCCATGAAAAACTTACCAAAAAATATAAATGCGAAGAAGAAGGTATAAGAGGAATTAAGTGCCCAAAGAATGAGGTTTCGTTCGATTAATTTAATTTCCGGTAACTCTTTCCCAAAGTTCCATTGGAGAAGTAAACCAATGCTTGCTACTAACTATCGAATTCTCGTTTTGATACTTCGCGTATCGCGAGAGGCAAAATCATTAGCGCCTCAGATAATTGACAAGATAGACGGTGGAGAATTCCCGTTGGGTTGTTAAAAGCGTCTTGTCGCGGGCCGCCTGCTAAAGAGTGGCTGATTACGGCATCGAAATATGGAAATTATTTCCACTTCTTAACGAAGTTTTCTCTTTAAGAACACTGGGTCCAATTTCCTAGACGTTCTCATTAAAATTTTTCGTAAATAATATGCTTTATTATCAGCTTCTTTGGTATTGTTTCAATAACTACCGTCCTATATTATAAAATGGTAAACAGAAAGAAAACACATGCGTGTATTTTCAATAAAAGATGGAATGCAAGCAAACCAGTGAATTAGGTGTGCTTTTGTTCGCGTTTTTGATCCAGGTTCTAATTAAAACCTAAATAAAGATTTTCGAAGCATAGCGGCATCGGAGTATCTCAAATGTTCTCCTTTTTACAACACATCCTATCACCTCTCCCCCCTACATTCATCGTGGAAAGGAAATAGTTTCAAGATGTAGAAAATTCGCTCAAGTGAAATTGAAATAAGTAGATATAGAGACGTTCGCCGCTGTGTTTGTCGGGTTTCATCGATTGGGCCCCCAGGCGCCACATTTAGTGGTCGCTGACCTCGCTCACTCCACCCCCTCCAATCCCTCAACGATTTCCTCCCCATGCGCATTATGTCTACAAACAATCCATGTTTACTCGTATTTTTTCCTTATTTGCAAGATTTCTTGACATATTAACTTTGGTGTTTTAAGCATAGCATTTTATATACAATTACGACTTATCTTACGATTATAGAGATTTTTCAAAATGTTGCCTCGCTAAGAAAAACCTCAGATGTAAATTTCAAAAATATACTAAATAACTATTGCGTCCTCTTATACAGGGTTGTGCAGAACAATCAGTAAGTTCGAACTTATTGGCTACAAACGAAATCGCGATAATAGCCCGAGAGGCTGATTCGCCTGCAAACACATACATACATACAAACGAAATCAAGCAAGAAAGGATCTCTTAAGTCTTATCTTAACACATTTGTGCATATCGATCAATTATACGGTATAACCAATAACATATACACACACACACAGGTACATATATAGCTACATATATTCATATTTGACAATGCATCACTAAGGGTACGCATCCCAACAACGGATAATAATTACAGCAGTAACATTAAGATTTTGTCAAAAGAGTATTATACCAGTGGTTGTATAATCAATTTGATGTGTTCGATGAGTTATAACTTTTTCAGAGAAAAGAGATTCTGCGTTATCTTCGCTGAAATGATTGCTGTGTTCGGATGGCGTTCGATAAGTCAGAGCTTGTGTTCGCAAGTTTCAAGGCATGTTTTTCTACACTGGAAGGAATGTCTTTGAACTGTTGGTTATAACTTTGTTGAGATCAACCTTAACCAGACTAGTGGGTATTTACTTGTTGAAATAGATAAAAGGAAATTCGAAGCACTACTTATTACTCGAGGAAACGTATAAAATGATCAGATTACCATTAGTAAGAGAGATTGTCCAGGACATGCAATGGAGCATAACAAGGGATGCCATTGAATATATAGAGCTCTGCGGAGCAGCAATCAAGTCAATGCTGAGGAAAATGCCTAGGAAACCTACACATGAAAGCAAAAACTGCAGAAAAGCGAACACTCACCAGATACTCCCCACATTCTCCCATAAGATGTAACGACGGCGATGAATTCGTATGGACGGAATGTTGGCGTAGCGACTGAAAGTTGGCGGAAATTACGAATCTTTTAACGCGATTATTCAATTATCAAGTAAAGCAAGGGGAAAATCCGTAAGGACTGGAACCATTCAATGACAGCCCTTTTGTATGTGGAAGAAAGTAAGAAAGATTTGAGGAAATACCGTCCCATCAGCCTACTCCCAGTTGTGTACAAAATGTGCATGAGGAAAATTGCTGCAATGCACTGCAGACATTATCAACAGAAAGAATGAGTACGTCAGTTGTACTCTGTGGACTACGAGGAAGCCTTCGACTCGGTCCTCCTCCACTCTAGAAGGACAGAAGAACCAAGGACACTATACGTCTCTTACGCAGCATCTATTCAACAGCATCTTCCAGTCTTATTTGCAGTGGTTCTGGAGAATGTTTTTAAAACTATAGATTGGAAATATAATGGTTTAAGAAAGAATGGGGACGAAGTCACCTGCGTTTTGCAGATGACGTAGTTCTCTTTTCAGCAAAAGCAGAATATCTAACTTTAAGAAATCAAGAACTGAACACATTGGGACAGAAGACTCATGATAAACCTAACAAATGCAAAGCGAATGTATAATTTCCTTTCAGCACAAGAGCCAGTCAGACATTAAAAGAGACATCTAGATGTTTACTCAGAATGCCAGAACCAAGGACAACTGGTAACAACGGGATTAACCTGTCGCGCGGGGTGTTTCTACACCACAGCCGCTTTCTTAAAGTGACCATTTTTTCCCGGTTTGGTTTTATTTGGACCATATAGTAAGGATTTATCTTTGTATCGTAATCTGTGAAGTAATATCGCCGCAAATCTTCGCACCAACTTCGATTCTGCAAGGTATGTGTTTTCAAACGAAATGTGAATGGAAAATCACGCTTTCTCCATTCCCTTGAAACCATTTCAGATAATTCCCCAATATAATTCTGTGCTATTAAACTTGGACGGAAATTAAATACATTGTTAATTCTCCCAATTGAAACCCTCCAAAGCCTCAAAATGGTCTAAGAGTTTAAATCCTTTTCTGAATGCATATCCTGGAGATTTGCCAACCCAATCCATCACTAACCCAACAAAAACAACCTTGTGCCTTCACGACAAATGCTTAAAGACGTCAAATTAGGAAACATTGTAATGTAATCCATCACTTGCCGAGGCAGCTAATGAAGCGAGACTGAAGAATTGACGTTAACGGAGCAATGCAAATGAAGATGTAAAGAGAAAGTATGAAACCAACTCAACGTTTAAGTGACTTGATACCAGTAGGAAATTAACTTTCTGATCTATGAAGAGTAAAGTTTTGACTCAACTATAGTATTAAGATCTCTTTTAACATGCAGGATCTTACGTTTGCATCTTATCTGGAAAGGGTTCGAAAACATTCTTCAGTTTCGCCGCAATATATTTAAATAGGAGAATTTTACACCCACCTGGCGTTGAACTCGAGCATATTTGGTGACAGTTTTATATAAATAAATATATGAGAAAGCGTTTTCTGGGAGCACTGTGATCTCGAATTCCCTATTCTACAACGTATGGACGTAGCTTAAAATATTTCCGAAACTGGATCTTAAATAATTTGAAATTCCTGCCTTACGTTTCAAATAGCAGAGGCGCCTGGTGTCTAACCCAGGATCTTTTGGAAACAGCGAATACAATTAACACCCTGGAAGATATATTACTTATTTATTTACAATTTTGAAGTTGAAATCACACCGGGAAGGTCCTAAAAATAAGACTTCGTTATCCCCATTTAAAATGCATAGAGGAATGTAAATAGCTCTCTGGGATCGAACCAAGGGCAATCAGGGAAACTTTAAATATGAAATGTATTTATGATCTCTAATCAAAGGCCGAGGCTTCCACGTTATCGGGAAAAGGTTCAAAAAAATCTTAATAATCGCCGTAATACATTTTCAAGAAGAGAAAATTTGCCCTGATCTAGCGTCTAACCAAGGATTGTCTTTGAAGATGTATTTTTAATTTTCGTTGGATGTGCACGCCTCCCAGCGATCACTCGAATTTCAGTTTTCTTACTTGCCGGGAATTGCCTAAAAAAATCCGTATTGAAAAATGGGGACTTCGGGGCCTTCGATGATCGAATCCATGAAATTGGAATTCGAAGTCGCTTTTTTCTTGCTATGGCCAGTAAAAATTATCGTAAAATGATGGACAGTCAGTCCACACTTGTGGAACATGGTTGGAATTATGATCGCCAGAAAGGAATATATAGGTATATCCGAAGAAGCGTCTATATAACTTTTACTATATAATAAAAGTTACTTGTATTCTGCAAACATGTTGAAGATACAAATTTCAACTCCATATTATATCGCGAAGGTCATCAACCATAACTCCGTATTCCCCCTTTCAAATATATGGTAGAATGTGAATGGCGTCGAACCAATTATCATAAGATAAAAAATGTTTTTATGAAGCATTCATTATTTCTGTTTACACGCATGGCCATAAAATTTTCACCTTCCTGGTAAATGAATCATAAAGAATTTTTACCTACGCCATACATTTCAAATGATAGAGCCGCCTGGTCTCGAACCCAGGACTTTTTGAACGATGTGAACACATGCAACGACCTCTGTGGTTATCATGGAAGAGTCCAGCACTCGATTAAAACATCGCTGCTTAAAACGTCACAATCGATAGAATGCGTCTTCCGAGTCATAATAGGGAGGTAAACCTCATGTGAAAATATGCATTTCAATATTTAGAAATGATATGTAAGTAGAGTAGATATCAACAGTGAAAACTATTTGTAAATTACTGCCGTATTTATTTTTTTAATGCTTCATGAAATTTGAACACTTTTGAAGTGCTTCTCAGATGATACGGGAGAGGAATCATTAGAAGATAGACGACTAATTCACTGGATTTATAAATAATAAATTTACTAAATATGTTCAGAGAAATTAAGTTGTCAGATGATGCAACCGATATAATGCAACTTCCTTGTGATATGGGCCGTTCTGATAATGCGAGGAAGTTTAGGGAAATAGATGCTAGAACGAAGCGTTACCAGAACGTCATTTCTTTCCGCAAACGATACGCGAAAGCAATCGATTAGGATAATAGAGTCAAGGTGCTTGCACCTCCTGCCACACTCCGAAAGGAGGTTAACAGGGAATTTACGTAGAATTTACATATCTGTAAATAACCTCGCCGTTCTAAGACTGATTTAAAACAATCATTTTGTGACGTATCATAAACGCCTCGTGAAACATCTGACATCCTTTTCGAAGACATCCAATCAGAAAACAGAACCGTCAGGAAAATTTGGAAGCCCCTTTTGGTGCTCGGCAGATTGATGTTCTAGGCGCACAGCAACAAAGTGCGCTTACGGTTGCCAACGCAACGTTTTCACCGGAAACCCCAATAATCGGACAATGATTTTCAAAACCTACCCCTCCCGTGCAGCGAGGTTTTCCTCATGTTTTTACTCGACCTGTATCGTATAGGAAAATTATAATTTCGAAGCACTGAAATCTTTTTGTCTCTCGATTTCATAAAGCTCCTCTTATTTTCGATCAACTCAAATTATTAAATATAATAAACTATAAATATTAAAGTTAATTATTTAATATAATTGAAATAATTAACTTTTTGAGAAAATATGTTTTAATTTTAATCTGGCTTTGTTACAAGCTGTATTTAATTATATGAAATTTGATAATTAATTTTAAAGGGTTTAGCCATGCATTCGTATCATTAAGAGTGTGCAAAATATGAATCGCATATGCCCGAGTACAAAATTTTACTTTGGAGGGAAAAATGTCCATTTTCTTTACTTTTTAGAAATATGAAATCGGCAAGTAACACTTACTTGCCAAGGACAAATAGTGCGTTACATAATATTATCAATATATTGATTTCAATCCTTAGTCGCATTAAAAAACGTTACTTGATTAGTAGCGTGGGGTGAATATAAGCCCAAAATACCCTTATCCCTTAAAGTGGCAAATGAATTAGTTTATGCAGATGCGACGGAGTCCCTAAAGTACCTTAATAATAAAAAAATTCATTCTTTAGTTGATATGGAGTTTCTAGGCATTTAGATCTCACCTAAGGGTAAAAAAGAGAAACTAGAAAAAGTAACATAGAGCAACGCAGAACAATCATTATTTGAAAACTAAATACGAAGTTTCATGAAAATATTTGCTACATCCAAGATTTCATAATAATTTTTTCTTAAATTTTTAGCATTGGTAATCTAAGATATCATTCATGGACCATAAAATCGAAAATGTTCTTTAGTCGAAACAGCAATACACTTATTGACTCCATGGTACATTTCCAAATTACTGAAAACTGTAAACGCTTAAAAAACGCTCACGGAAACATATTTAATTGAAAATAGTAATTAATCTTTTCCTTCTTTATTTATGGCAAGTAAAATTTCTTACCACGATCCGACTTTTCATTTAAGGCGATGGGGTTTTCCTCAAATAACAGATAGTACTATTGTCCTCTTGAAATTCTTTCTTAAATCCGAAGTTCTGATTTCCTGCGAAGGCACTTCCAGAGTGATTTTTCCCCTCCCGCCGACACGTCGTACTTCAATTTCTTTCCGGACACTCTTTTGATCAGAAACTTCTTTCCTGAGATTTTCCTTCCAAGAAAAAGGGAAAGCTCAAGTATAAGAAATTTATCTCTTTGTTTGCTGATTCTTCTCTTGGATGGTGTAGAGGCTCTTGCAGAAAAAGCAACATATCTACTGCGTTCGTTGTAAGTTTTGTGGACTCTTTCAGTATTTTTCGTACCACTATTCTCATCATTCCAATGAAAAATCAACGCGGCTTAATTAGACCGATGACTCCTGCGGTTCTCGCGTAAGTGTTTCAGTGTAAGGAAGCCTCGCAGGTGGCTCCTGTAATCACCTCCCCTCTAAATATATAATTATGTATCTTTTATAATTCACAAATAAAACATTGTTCAGATATTGTTATTTACTCAGAAGAAACTATTTCCAGACTATTTGGGAATATAGCCTATGAAAGGTCTGATCTCTATCGAGAGAAATTTTAACATACGAGTCACAGCAAATATAAGCTTCCACATATCAACAAAGAATAAAATTTACAAATCGTGCACACTGGATCCAAACAAGGAATTCTGACTCTTTAAATATTCTAATCAAATAAATGTTAACCTATACGCAGACGAGATGGCATTTGACGCACCTTCCGAGTATGAGAATAGAATCCTTCTCTGCGAAGGTCTTTAAAATACATTTATTTCGGCTTTTAATCGACCAATAAGAGAAACTGCATCAGTGCACGGATGTCCAGTCGCCTCCAATCAGAAAGGATTCTTCCGAATTCCTTTTGGAGTCCAACCATTTAGCAACAAACTGCCCTCCCGAATGCGGTTAATTGACCGCTTTCTGTAGCTGCTTCTTTTCTCTCTCCCTCTTTTTTCCATCTCTCTCTTCCCCCAACGGAATGAGATTTCTTCTTCGAGGATTTTATAGACAAACTTTCCAAATAAAGATTTTCAATTCTGCTAAGAGAATAAAGATTTTCAATTCACTACCTCACGGGATATCTTTGCAGTAGTTTCGGATTCATCAAAGTGTTATACATTCCTTTTGTATTAATAATAATTAATTAATATTAAACTTACTTTGATTGATTGGCATCATTGTGTACAAACGGAGGAACATCCAAGTTGGCAAATTTACACATGTTTCCATGAAACTTTACGTAAGTATACCTGAATTGGTTAAAAGTTTATAATAAAGTCATAAACGAAATATCATCTTCTTCCGAACATTAGTCAGATTTAAAACGACCATTTTTGTATATATAATGATGCGGAAATAATTGCATAGTTTTACGAAAGTTTCACAGAAATCTTTCTGCATTTGAATGAAAATTCGTGCTAATATCAAACTCCATCCCGCGAAGTCCGAGAGGAGACGAAATTCTATTAGGCTCTTAGTAAATTAGAGATTTCAAATACTTATTATAGTATTACTTACTCGTAATTCGTTTCTAACGCCTTACGGAGTATTTAAATGATGAACTGTTTATTGAAATGCTTTCCCTAGTATTATACGTGGATCGAAGTGTCGATAGCCATTCTAGGCTGTTTGAAACCTGAAAAAATCACATTGGGCCTCTATTTCCAGTTCCAGGGTTTCCGCTGTCTATTTCCCATGCAATAGGGAAGTTAAGGGGAGTGAGGAGGTGGGTATATAATATATAATCCCTTGGGAAAGTTGCTCCTATAAAATGTCCTCTACTGGCTCTGGGAATTTTGGGGAGACGAGTTTGTTGTGATGAGGTGTAAGATTTTATCGATATCCTTTAACATTCAAATCATTTGTCAGCACTGGCAAGCGAAGTTCACCCAACAACCAAAGTTGTTCCTTTAATATAAGCTGATAACTTGCTTCTCCTACGGGACCATTTGGCCTGTATATGGCTTTGTCGCAGCATATCGATGGTTTTCCATCTTACGTGTGATGGTATTTGGAATGGAAAATTCTCTACTGTAAGAGGTGTACTACCACATATCTACTTCTGAGAAATCATATTATCCTACGCAGAATTAGGGGTTTTCTATCAATTTGGTTTTCGTAATTCAAAATGGCTTTTAATTTACCCCTCCCGTATCCTCTATTTGCCATATTAATAAACATATTTTTTTAAGAAATGGTGAGACAATATATCATATGTTCTCTGAGTTTCTCGTTGCCTAAGTACTTGATGATACCTCTATTCCACCTGTCCATGGGTCTTCTTCTCGGTCTCTTCACATCTCTTGGTATTCAGTTTACAATTGCAGATGCTCAACGGTTGTCGTTTCTTCTCACCACATTGCCAGCCCATCTCCACTTTGGTGATCTTACCTTGTCCTTCAGTCATCATTCTCACCCAAGTGCTGCGTTTCCTGCCTCTTCTGGTGATTCCCAGCATACATCGCTCCATGCTCCTTTACGTTGTCTGAAATAGCTGGGTTTCACTCAAACACTCAAGTTTCACTGCCATAGGTCGGGACAGGTAGAACGCATTGGTTGAAGATCTCTTCAAAACCATGTTAGGATGGCGCTTGAGTGTCCGAGCCCATACCAAAAAGGTTGGCTAAAATTTCCATATGTGAATAATTCTTAACGTCAATTCTGCCAAGCAAATTTTTTTATCAATACATACTATTTTTTCCAATACATTTTACAATATCGATGAAATCATCGCCATTATTGGGTTCATGCTCAAAATTAAAATATGGGCACACTTATTTTATCTATTTATTAAGATAGCGTTGCAATTAGGTGTAACCAGGTGGCAACGGTACAAACAGGGGGGCACAGAGAATTGCTGTCCGGCATTAAAACGGGAGGGAAACCCCTCCAAAACCTCCCGTGGACGACAATTTCCCTCTAATGTAAAATTTTCTTCATGCAAAATCCATTTTTTGTATTAGTTGTATAAAATTCTTATCTTAAATCTAAAATGACTTCGGATGAGTTTTTAATGTGATAAGCGAGAATTTAACCTGAAAGAGGCTGATTTTTAGACTTCGCCAAAACTGGATTTGAGGATAAGTAGCAGAGCCGCGGTCCGGCGCAGAAAAATCCACTTCAATTCCAGGGGGTACATTGAAACCATTCTTTTCAGATTCCATGTCAAGAATCCACGTAAATTGGTGTATAATACTTGATACTCCATCACCGTTTACCTAGTTTTTTTCCTTAATTTACCTCGAAATTTGGCCGAAATAGGGTTCCGACAGTAAAAGAAATAGCGTACCTTTCCCTAATTCGACCTCTACTTGGGTATTGCTGTGTGATTTGGGATCCTCACGAAGTAGGATTAATTTCCGATCTCGAGATGGTTCAACGTAGAGCAGCTAAGGTTCGTCAAGGGAGATATCAGATTTGACAGCAGTGTATCTGAAATGATAGAATCCCTCGGATGGAACTCTCTTAGTGATAGGACACGTGAATACAGACAGAACCTCTTTGATAAATTTGTCACTACTGATTTTGGAGAGGAGATAACTGATATTGTTATCCCAGTTATAAACTTACGCGATCTTCAACAGAAAACAAGAAAGTGACACAGGAAAATAGTTGGCAGGACAGATAGTTACTTTGGTCATTTTTCCCGTGAAGTATTAGGGAAGCCAATAGCTCTCCAGGTTAGAAAGGGATGTCGGTGTTTTACACCCCCTGCCACGCACCACTGGCAGATTGCAGGGTTTAAATGTAAATGTTAATGAAGCCATCTTGTCGACTTCCGGAGTGCGAGGCACTGCCGTATTTATTTTTGAAATTAACGATTTCTGGAAAATGTGAATTTTCAGGAAAAAAAAGAATACATTATTGAAAAATTTGATGGCGCTTTCGCTTATAAATAGATTGTTTGAAAACCTCCAGCGATATCCCGTTTCTTTAAGCAAGTCTTCCTAAATAAAGTGGAACATATGCCACGTCTCGGAAAGTTGAATCGCATCCAAAACATTTGAAAACAGAGAGGCCTTCACATCGCTCTCCGCAGACGATGTAAACACGGCCCTTGTGCCGGTCAACGACTTCAGCTGTAAAAAAGAATTTGAGCGAAAATATCAATAACGAACTATTGAACGAGACATGATGCAATTGTGGGTTAATTTGTCCTGTACAAGGGTTTGTCGCTAGGATATTTCAATTTAATGAAAATGCTTTCGGGATGTCGCCATACGACTTACTTACTATATACTTGGTTGAACTTAGAAGTCAACAACTCGTGCAGCAAACGTTCTCAATTGGAATTGCAAGCCTACGACTTACACCTAAAAATAACCAAATATTTGAACAATATCGAATACATGCAATGGGACCTTTACAGGAAAAAGTACATGAAATCACAATGCACAAAATGGCTCAAGAGAATGACAAACTTCATCAGAAACTCAACTCTTTAAAACACAAGCATCTGCCAAGAAAAATCTCATCCTCAAAACACGTTTATCAATGTTATTAGGCTCCTGAAAGAAACCTCCAATAGAGACACTCTTTCTTCAAAAGGCCTAAAATAAGCGCTTCCCTGCAAAACCCATCCCATACAAGAAACGATAGCAGACATTTAATCTTTTTGCTACCAGAAAACTCCAAGAACACCATCAGGAACATGTCACTTCAACAAATACGTAAACATCTGACAAGGAACATTAACGGAGTGTTACTCACCGATTTCATTCAAACTCGGTAGATTCAGAGCTGATGGTGAAAAAATAAAATCTGTGAAATCATTCGTCCCCTCGTGACCTAGGAGCCGAGATATTCGAGGTCAAAAATTGCAAACTGACCACCCGGGCCCCTCGCTAAGACGCCGTACTCCTAGACGCGGATACCGGGCGGGAGTGCCGTCGCATGCGGTCGCCGCGAAAACGAAGCGCGGTCGGAAATTCGAATGGTTTTCGGCGGTTTTCATTCTACAATTTGTAAAGAATGAAATAAATTTCGATTACATGGATTCAAATTTGATTTGTATTTACTTCGTATTTTTATACACAAAAGTGAATTTTTTCAAAAATTCTTTGAAACACAGATTAAGTTCACAGTGAGCATTCACTTTATGAAGGTTGTATTCCCACATACAGTTTCGTCTTGTACATTTTCGCATCGACTTTAATAAATATTTTCATTAAAACAATCCTGCACCGGAGTGAGAAGAGAGTCGGGGTGCTGCTCTATATATCCTGCTTTGAACCACACGCACTTAATAAAATTATTAAATCTGGGGCCTGGAATTGAAAATGCGTAAGGGATTGTAATTTTAGGATACTATCTCTCTGAAAAAGGGAAATGTCTAGTTGATCTAACAGTACTCGATCAGAAACCTTCCGCACGAAGTCTTTCCAAATTCTAAAAAAATATATATCCAGTGGCTGAATAAGTCCCGTGGTCTTTGGAGGAATCACTTTAATGCCCACAAACTTATTTTGCGGTTTCACTTTTTCTATGAATTCCCGATCATTGCAGGATCCCCAGGAATCTACTAAAAGAATACACCTGTCTTTCATGTACGGGAAAGAACAAATTTAAATAATCCTGCATTAAAATATTGTTTTGTTAACAGGCCAGAGGTCGACGCCATGACATAGATATTTAAAACTTTAAAGATGCTTACATTTTTGGAAATAAACCATCTTTCTCCTGTAAACAGATAAGAAGAGGGGAGAGAAGTTCACCCTCTACCGATTTTGTTGGTTGGATCGTATAAGAGTGTGTAGTTGCATGTATAGACTGGGCGACTGATTCCACTGTTTTTGCACCTCGAAATTCTGTCGTACGGCCGGAATGAACCTCTTTTTTAAAACTGCTATGATCGGTATTTAGCTCTTGCGATGCGCCACTTTATCGGATCACACGCCTCATTTCTTCTATCAATTTCTTGGATTTTTCGATAATAGAGTGTTGTTCCAAAGAATATTTGTTAGAAACAACCTTTGTCACTTTCCTTGAAACTATCTTATTGGCACTTTTTCATTTTCGTAGCCAGACAGATGTTGCTTTAAAATTAGGGATACTATGTTCCATTTTTTTATTTCCTTCCAGTGTCCACCTACGTAAGTCTCTGTCATGAACGATCAAGTGCTGATCTTTAGCTGCGTTGAAGAAGAAAAGAAGACCAGAGCGGATTACTTTAAACTTTTCTTTCAACGAACCAGCTTCCATAATCTACTTTTCGTAGCGATGTAACAGCATCCTGCTGGTTACGAAACTGAAGTTGTGCCGAACTGTATCCAACTTCAATGGCCCTTTCTTCCCAGACTTCCAAAAGTCAACAGCCATTCTCTTCTGATGCATCGATGGTTCTGGTTTCCTTTTCTTAATGGGGGAAGCTTCATAAGACGTTGAAGATGAAGAAGAAGTAGGAGATGTATCATCTTGTTCTCCCTGGGATTCACTACTGATGTCTTCTTCAACTGTCTCATCTCTTCCATTACCCAAGTCAAACAACAAATCTTCTTCGATATCACAAAATATTCGTCTCCTTGAAGGCAGGACTTACTCTAATTACTTATTATTATTAATTACAGGAGTTCTTGTAATTAATGATTTAAGGATCCAGTTTAATTGTGATTCTCCAAAATAATGACACGAGGGAAACAAAATAATGTCATTTACTTGTATACGAATTATTGATCTAACTCGTGAAATACGTACATGCTAACCTTTCTGCAAGATCCATTTCCTTCTCCGTTGGTTCCGAATACGTAGTTGCCGAGGCAAATTTTTTTCCCTACAATTTTAAAACGTTCCGTACATTTATCGCCATGACGATGTATGGTGTAGACAATGATAGAAAACTATCCGATCAAAAGTCCAATAGAAAAAATGACTAGAAGAAAAATGACCGAAAGCTATACGCGATGAGTTTCGACAGCAACGAGTGAAGTCGTAGGTGTCCGAGCAATCCGTGAACCAAACTGGAAATTAACAAAATTTTCTAAACTTCTGAGAGCACTCAAAAGGTGCGGTTTTTCCTTTCTTGTTTTCTCAGAATACCGGGGAATAAGAAAGGCTATTTACACACCCACCGGTTAGTGATTAAATTGATTCCTCCAATGACCACAGGACTTATTCAGCCACTGGATATATATTTTTTTAGAATGTGGAAAGACTTCGTGCGGAAGGTTTCTGATCGAGTGTTGTTAGATCAACTAGACATTTCCCTTTTTCAGAGGGATAGTATCCTAAAATTACAATCCCTTACGCATTTTCAATTCCAGGCCCCAGATTTAAAAATTTTATTAAGTGCGTGTGGTTCAAAGCAGGATATATAGAGCAGCACCCCGACTCTCTTCTCACTCCGGTGCAGGATTGTTTTAATGAAAATATTTATGAAAGTCGATGCGAAAATGTACAAGACGAAACTGTATGTGGGAATACAACCTTCATAAAGTGAATGCTCACTGTGAACTTAATCTGTGTTTCAAAGAATTTTTGAAAAAATTCACTTTTGTGTATAAAAATACGAAGTAAATACAAATCAAATTTGAATCCATGTAATCGAAATTTATTTCATTCTTTACAAATTGTAGAATGAAAACCGCCGAAAACCATTCGAATTTCCGACCGCGCTTCGTTTTCGCGGCGACCTCATGCGACGGCACTCCCGCCCGGTATCCGCGTCTAGGAGTACGGCGTCTTAGCGAGGGGCCCGGGTGGTCAGTTTGCAATTTTTGACCTCGAATATCTCGGCTCCTAGGTCACGAGGGGACGAATGATTTCACAGATTTTATTTTTTCACCATCAGCTCTGAATCTACCGAGTTTGAATGAAATCGGTGAGTAACACTCCGTTAATGTTCCTTGTGAGATAGAAAAACGAAAAGAACACCAACAAAAAATAAATATGCAACAAAGATCACAACACGGTCAAAATACTTAATCAGAAAGACTGCTTTTATCTTAAAGCAGATCAAGGGAGCAAAGTAAGCATAACACAGGCAGCAATACTTCGACAAAGCGAGACACATGCTAAATGAAGGCCCTTCTTATCAACCCATCCCCAAAAATCCACTCAACGAAATGCTCACTTCCACCAAAGAATATCTTAAACTGTTCAAGAATCGAATTTCCTTTAAAAGCTTCATATTTCCAATCCAACAGTTCCAAAGATGCCTCCGGAAAATGCACAAGGAAGACATTCCACACAGAGCTATTTTCCATCAACTCCCCCACTTATAATTTACAACAATGGCTGCATCAACAATTTAAACATAGGCCGCTCAGCCAACAATCCATGGTTCAGAACAGAAATCATCTTATTGACATGCTTTAAAATGTCTCTTTACATGAAAACAAAATCCTAGCTTCTTTTTATTGTCTCTATTCCCAAGCATTCCCTTGGACATCACTTATCGGTTCCTTGAACAGTAGTTATCAGAGCAAAACGTTTCATCGGAAATCATCACAGAATATATCCTCCTGACTAAAACATGCTTGAGCCACAATTTATTCCAATTAGAAAGAAACTTCTTCAAACAAATCAATGGCACAGCAATGGGAAATTTACTTTCACCTTTCCTCTCAAGCCTTTTACTTACTTCGAAAAGCAATGCAAAGACATCATCGATTATTTTCCAATGATTCGGTTAGGATATGTGGACGACATACTCGCCATCTTTGACACTTCAAACAACATCACCTCTGACTTCTTGCGGAAATTAAATGCTCAATGTGAGACCATAAAATTCACTTGCGAAGAAGTAGACAACGGTACACTCCCATTTTTAGATTTCAAAATAACCAGAACACAAAACAAACTCAAATTCACATGTATGGAAACCTTACAAGCATAGATATATATATTCCCCACGAACATATTTCATTCTCCCATTCACTCCAAATAGGCTTCTAAAAATTCCTCTATCGAAAAGAGATTTCAAGAAAGAACTAACGCACATTTAAAAAGTCGCAGAACACAACGGATTCAACACCTCGATTGTTAACAACATACAATGGAAACATAAACTCAGCATACTAAAACTCACATCTTTAACATCCATTCAAGATAAAAACACAACTTCATAAAATTACCCTTTGATCCAGGAACTGGCTACAAATTGAAACCAATTATTTTCCATGTTCGACTCAACTCCTGTCTTCATTAACAATAACGAACTATCCTCCACAACAATAAAGACGTCACACAATCAACGCAAAAATCAGGTATGTACGTATGAAATTTCATGTCAAGACTGCGATTTGGTTTATATCGGGCAGACAAAAAGGAAATCAGAGAAAAGATGTAGAGAACACATTTTAAACATAATCACTTAATCCAGTGTAACACAACATATAGAACAACACAATCACAGAATCACGTTGGAAAATTCAAAATTGAAAAATCGGTACACAAATCTTCCAAATAAGATGAAAGCATCATCATACACAAGAACAAAGTGAGACTCATTGCCAAGTAGTTATATATATGTGTTCACATATTCCAATAGGTTCCTGGGTTCAACACCATGCGACATTTGAAATGTGAGAATTTCGAATGTTTTAAGATTCATTTACAGAGAAGTTAAAGTTCTGTGACACGTAAACAGAAACAATATTCTTTTTTTTCATAATCACCATTAGTTTTTTATCTTTTGATCATTGGTCCGATGCAAAGGCACCATTTGCATTCTGGAATTTAATTCAACGCAAATTTCATTCGAAGATATTCCAAATAATTTACTTCGAATTTTAGAAAAGGTATCAAAGAAAAAACACAATCTCACCTTACGAAAGTCCTTGGTTCGACACCAAGTCACTTGGACACGGAATCGATGTTCACATAGAGAAATTTGGGTTCATGAATTCATTCTGATGCTCTTTTTTTCTTTCGTTGTTCTTTCAGCAGAAATCCAACTCCCGTTGAACCAATTCAGCCATCGAATTGGACTCCATTCGATGCCTTCGTTTCTCTTAATATACATCCACTATTTCCCTTCCTATGTTAACAGAACTGCGCCGGATAAGCGGACGTCACCGATTTAATTCGTAATTAGAAATAATCCGCATAAAGTACGTCAAAATATTTCTCTGGTGGAGAATCACTCCGGAGAGTGATTGTGTCACTTTCAACAGTCGGACGCGTCTGCCAGACTGACAGCTCCAGACACTTGCTAGACAACGGCTTTGACGCGATATTCTTTTCGTAGTATTTCTTAACCCTCTTTCAAAGGCAGCTACCGAAGTCATTTACGAGGTCATTTTCGTTCCGATTTGGCGTTTCTAAGATTCGAGCTTGCGATTTGTTTTATGCAAAGGATAACCAAAGTGGACATCTGAAATATTGAAAAGTCTCCGAAAAAGAGTGACACCGTTCTATAGCGAGGAGTTTACTAAGTACAAATGAGGAGTCAACATTTAATTGAAACCAGATAAATTGTATGCTTCAAATTCCTTATGCAGTGAGGCGGATTCGTTTTCCCTTTTAAGTAGAATCGCTCATGTAATAATATAAGATGTATAATTTTCCACATTAATTTATTTGAGAGATTCAGGCGTTCACACTATCATCAGACATCATTCAGAATACAAAAAGCAGTATATAGGTAAAGAGGGGAACGAGTAGGTGGAACAAGGGAAAGAAGGGCTTAGGAATCCTGTTTCTCTAGCAGAGAGATGGTTATGTAATGGAGCGTATTATAGCGAGATCTATCATGCGCTTTCCGAAAAGGGATCAATCAGTCAGAGCCAGCACGGATTCCGTCTTTAGAGCCCCAGTTAGCGCTTTTTATGAATGACGTATCTAAAGCAGCGGACGGCGGTGTTAGATTAGACGTATGTATCGATTTATTTATACTCCGGAAACGGATGTCCTTTTCATTTTTCGATACTATTCTTATATTTTCTCGCGACTATAAAAAGGGGATTCGATTGTGTTCCGATTACGCACGAAGATCTTCATTCAATCGCTAACTTAAATAACTAATTATAGAGAATACCCAACTCTACAGTTCGACTGAGCGTTTGCCTTATTATTTATAAATCCTATGTTGCTTTAGTTTTCCCAATATTAAGTCATCAATTTGGGTTCTTAGATTTTGCATGTCCTGGACAAGTATTCCCAAATCAAACACGGGACAATAAGGTGATATCCATTAAAATGAATTTCCATTTGATCATAAATACACATACTATTGCTAAAAAACACAACAAATACAGAAAAACTTTTCGTTTTCAAGATAACCGGTTTTTGTTAAGCTTAAATTAATCTATGTTGAGGGTATTTAAAAATTTCCATGCATACTTCCGTATGCTTCCACGCATACTTCCATAATCGATGATATTAGAAATTCCGTATAATGCAGTCAGATTGGTTTAATTGCTCGCTACTCTTGTAATACAAGAGGAGACCTCTTCCAACACACAAAACACATCCGAGAAAATGGGAAAAGATGATTAAATTTAGGATAAAAACGTCTGCAAAGCATTAAATAATCCCTATTTTGTCTTAACTCAGCGCGACCCGAGTGAAAGTATTAACTTGGGAATTTTATAACAGCAAATAGACTCAAGCATGTTTTACTGAGGAATCTTCCCATTTGTGGTGTATTATCGTAAATCTACAGAATTGATACTGTGTTGTTTCTATCCTTGTTTTGAATGAAGAACAGCTTAGTATCTATGATATTTGATGGACAGAAGAAGTCCTCTTTCTATCCAAAATGCCTCCCCAAGTCGCCCGAAATATTTCATGTAAATCACGTGATCGGAGAAAGAGCATTCTTCAGACATTTTGTGGTTTCCTAAAAGACAGACGATGACGGAAGCTCAAGATAAGAATCTGTTTAATGATACATAGTACATACAGTATTACATACATATGGGTCAAAATCAATGGTGTGAGCATTTTCAGTTTTTGATTTTTGAAAAAATCAAGTAGTCATTAGAATATCAATTATTATTGAAAATTATAGCTCCATATTTCCTAAAGTGATTCGAAAAATTGACACGCACAAAAGTGATTTGTATTTAAGTTACGAATTTAATTGATAAAGGTAGGGTTGATATTAGTAATTTCGGGAACGTTTTCTTAAATTATATAAAACATAATGTATTGGACTTAGCCTTTGTATTCTTATTTAAAAGTGTAAATGACACAATTATTAATGAGAAAGAAGTTGAATCAATAAATTTTAACTATAAAATATGGTTATTTATGAAGTATTCTTCGTGATATCGCATTATCTATGATTTCACAAGCGAAATTTCTTTTTATTTTTAGCAATTTGAGCCTTTATATGAAATTTACCTGATGATGCCTTGAGTTGATATAATATTTACTTATCTATATAAAAACAGTTTTAGATGAAAAAAATTAATATTGAATTATTTGTCTTTCTTCGGAGTTCCCGGAAATAACGACAGCGTTCTCTGAATGACAATCGCCATAAAAAATAAAAGTCATACTCAAAAGACTCAAATTCCCTACAAAAGACACAAACAAAACATTTTTAGGAGCTTCTCGATCTTGCTTCTTGGTGGAAAATTCCTCTAGTTTTATTTTTTCAGCAACTTCGCGTGCATGATATAGATATATCCGATGCCCTAGATTATTGCCCACAGTTGAGAACGTACCACCATGTACCTAATCATCATTTTTAGAGTAGAGACCTCTGTGAGGATAGTCAAAAGGCCTTCAGGTGCTCAAAAATGTGTATATTGTATTTCTTTCCCATAATTAGCCGTATGATTTTTAGCAAAATATATTTACATCATAATCTCTGTTTCGTCTAAATTATCTTTAAGTTCTCAATTTGCCTTTAAGTTTTTTTCAATTCCTTAAACATGTCATTTCACCTAAAAAATGTCTATAGCGATAGATTTTAAAAAAATTTCCTATTCTCTTTGCTCAGGAGTCATTTTATTTAGAAACTTTTTACATTTAGAAACTAAGAACATTTTTTTAGAAACTTGCGCTTCCTTGCATTAGCCATTTCGCACTGTATTAGATAAACTGCAGTATTTGCATATATTTTCTTTGTAGACGGTTTGTCATTTTTATCTTCTTCTATATCTCTGTTAATAATATACTAAAAAGCAAAATGTAGCGCATTCTGCTCCTTAAAAGAGGTAAATGTCATTTGGAGAACGCCCACTATTGTCCGAGAACGTTCCCGGAATGACGATTTGATATATATTTTTGTTTATACGGCAAAAACGCCATTTTGGATGCAGGCCTTATGAATTTATTAAGTAGTGATCCATATTATTTATAAGAATAACGCTAAAAACAATTAATATTTTGGCACAATAAATAATAAGTGACGTTCCCGTAATGACTAGCAATTAAAGTACGCTAAACAAAAACTGAATAGAAAGATTCATTTCAGAAAAAGATATTCTTGAATGCGGAAAAGAAACAAACCTGTGCACTTCCTTGTCAAAAGTGCTTCAGATGACTGCTCATTATAACCTTCTAGCGCAATTAATTCTTATATTTCGTCAAAATGTTATTGCGTTGACGAAATGACCTATTAACTGTCAGACAACATTTGAAAACCGAATTATTGAAAAATTTTAATAGAGCGAATACAGTTACATATTCGTTGCTTAAATAAACTAAATTTATAGCCATATACTTAATTTCTTACATTGAAGTTTATATTATTTTAATGTCAGTCGAATGATGAAAAGTTGCGTATGTACGCGTTCCCGGAATGACTTTAGAAGTATGTTTTAAAGTAAAAAACGAGAAAAATGTAAATATTATTTTAAGTTATTTTGGGTTCTGATCAATATGGACTATAAGTGTGTTTAAAATAACAAAATATAATATCAATATGTAAATATAGTACGAAAATCTTATTCAGACTCAAATTTTTCACTTCTCTGATTTTGACCCATATATCTATACAATGTACCTGAGCCGCGTCTATACTTAGAAGGAATTCTCAAAAACATTGTTGCATCAGCCATTACAATGGTCCCTGAGTCCCAAACAGTCATTTTCATTCTTTTTCTGTCTATATTGTCTGTTTGTTATCGCGCAAAGACTAATATCCAATGGATTTTGTGAATTATGACACCAGGATGATGATATTTTCCCTGACCTAGCGTCGAACCAAAGATTATCTACGAAGATGTCTTTGCAGTTTTCGTTGGATACGCACGTTTATCAGCGATCCCTCGAACTCTGGAAGGGAAAGTGCCGGTCGATGCGATCCTCTCCGCCGAACCATCAAGTGAATGCTCTTAAGCGAGTTTCGGCCGAATGGCTTTGAAATTGATTAATTGGATTTGCGAATTTTACCACATATGTTAGGAGGAATATCTCGGCCGCAAGTTTGCGAAGTATGTTAGTAGTATTTAATTGATGTTAATAACGCTCCTAGTGTCACATCTTAACGTGTCATTCGTGAATTTCTTTTCCAAACATTAATCTTTCCTATTAATGAGTGGTTTATGTGTTAATTGTGATTGTGGCTAAAGATGCTTGAAAAGGCATCATGATATGATGCCTTCGATTTCTTCAACCCGCGAAATCATGTCAATTATGAAATATCTTATAGAGAAAGAGGAAAGGAGAAGAAGAGGAAAGAGAACGAAATGAATGAGAAAGGAAGGAAAGGAGAAAAGACGCGAGACAGAAGACCTTGTTGAGTTGACAGAAAGCATGTTCAAAAATATACATGAATCCCTTGTTAAGTTTCTTTGTTAAGGACATGGTTGAACATAGAAGCGAAGGAATAAAGGACTTTATTGAAACTCAACACAGAATAATCGCCGACGTGAAGGACCAGATTAGAGGTGGGTCGTGCCACGTGCACGGTGTAGAGGTCGTCATGGGCCCAAAATTTCAGCCCGTTCATCGTTGAGCCCGAACGTTGATACTAATTTCCATTCTCAACCCTGAGCCCGAACTTAACATAAATCGCCCTGTAATAAATTGTTGTGAATTGTGAACAAATACATTTTTTAACCCTTCACGAAGACCGAGCATTTTGTTTAAGCAGTGCGTTACAACTTTCAGAGGCTTTTGCCGCTATGCGAGAAGCTAACGCTCTTTAAGAACGAATATTTCTCTCCTTCCCGAATTTTCCATGGGCCCGATGGACTGCCTGCTTGCCCATAAAGCCCATAAAGTAGGTTTCGGAATATAACCAACTGGGGCGGGCCACACCTCTAGCACGGTGTGGCCCGCCCCAGTTGGTTATATTCCGAAACCTACTTTAGCGGAGATATCTTACGTAGCGTTGAAAATTACTTTTCATTATTGGTTATCCCATCCGTTCTCGTCCCTTCGTCACAATGTTAGAAATACATGCTGCCGGAGTACTTTGTATCGCTCAAGGCAAAATGTACTTCCGGAACCCCAATGCAAGTTAAGCAGCAGCATTGTGACGCGACATCCAGCCGATAGCCGTATGCGCACCGGCTGAAAAGATTTGTTTTGATTCGACAACCTTCCTGCAGAATCTACTGAATAGGGGTTTATTGATCTAAGTTCATTGGTAGAAACACTAGAGCTTTATTTTGTAATGTGCGATACTTTTAAATCCCTTCTTTCGGATCATGGAACGCAAAAAAGTTATCAGCCGAATTAGAAGCGATTTATTCGTCTATACGCAGTCGAAATGAGCCAATCAGTGAACGAGCTTTCTCGCCTATTTCGAACTTATTGTTCTGAGGACCATCGGAGATAGTTTGAATTGCTTAAACGAATAATCTCGTTCACGAAAGCACGGGCTTGTGATGATCAGTTCGAAGATAACTATTTTATGAACACGGATTTCCCTCAATTGGTCTTGTGATCCCTAAGAGCAGACATTAAGACGTTGCACCGCTTATGCACATAGGATATTTTTCATGCAAAATAAGATAAATAGGATATACTAGAGAACTATTCCAATGTGTATACTAGGTAAAGAATCATGACTATAAACTCCAAATAACAGTGCTATAAACTTTTCCCATGATTTCATATAATTATTGCTAAGGAAAACGGACTTGAAAAAAGACTGACGGGGCCGGGAATCGAACCCAGGATCTGCCCGGGAGTCTGCTCTAATCATCTAAGCCAGAACATCGTCGTTTTGGGTGCGCAGTGTGGATTCGCCCGGCTGTGCGACTGCTTCCTTTGGGAATTTTCCTCATCTGCAAAGTCTCCATTTTCCTCATAATTATTACGCAAGAAATTTCGGAACTAGTTCAGCCCTTTTACTAATAATTTCATGACAAATAAATCAAAGCAAATATATTGCATTAGATTTTTTTTATTTTTTGTTATTATTGTAGTTGTTTCTAATTTTAAATGTAAAAATATTTAAAATGTTTTATTCATTAAATACGTTAAAATTAAACATTACATTATCATTTTCTCTTTGTTAACAAATTATCTAAAAGTTATAAACATTTTGCAACCTTTCCAGTAGCAAAAGAATAGCTTACACTGCGAGTTCCGTCAAAGGTCACCAGTCTTTGTAACACTCCTGTTAGTGATACACTATTTAGAAATTTAATTAAAATTCGTTGTATTTGTTGACTATTATCCCCAGTTAATGTACTACTATTATTATTTTCAGCTGTTTTCAACACTGTATCTAGTTTACACCGCTTATAGTTGTAAAGCAGAGAGGAGATAAGAAAACATTTATGCGATACATTTCAACGGAAAATAATTTGACCCCGAATTTGATAATGTAATTGACTTTGCCAAGGTTTTATTCTTACGTCACGGTAAATATTTATTCAAAATATGTGTTCAATCAATATGAGATCAATTTTTTCATTAACGATTTTTTTCATTTGTGGTAGACCTGCAGGGAATATTGGTGAAACATTGAAGATTATATTTATTGATTGTAGAATTTGGATATTTGAATGCGTAAAGCAAATCGAAATTGCTATGCTTCTAAAAATATTCAGCAAAATCTTTAAAATGACCGCGATAACTAAAGCTTCGGAAAATATTTTTTTTCAGTTGCTATGCATGAAATTGTGTTCATTATCATTATAATACTTAGCAATGAATTAGTTTATATATAGGCACTTAAAAATTATTAAAATATTGCATAACAATTATTTATATTAATTTTTGTAAATTCGGTAGCACTGCCTTGCATACTTTTTTATACATCAAAATTAACTTAACCCACAGATAATCATAGAAAGATAAAAACCTTTACAAAACGAAAGTTTGGTTCAAATATCTTTATTAGTTATTATTTCAACGATGTAATTGCACCATATGGGGTCGTATTGACCCCAAGCCACTAATTAAGGGTTAAATTAATTAAATCGAAGAAGCCTTAACATAGCGGAACTCCATAATCGGGATCATATTAAATAAAAGATGCAAATTCCACGACAACTGCTTTTATACAATTCGTGTCTCTTATTTAATGTGAAACAGAAGATACGCTACTGGCTGTGGATATACAATTTAATTCTTAAAACGAAAGGAAGGGATTTAAGGGCGTGCAACCAGGAAAAATCCCAAGGAAAAAGGGACTTGAAAAACGTCTGACGGAGCCGGGAATCGAACCCAGGATCCGGTGCCTCGATGAGGCCGTAGACAAAGCCGCACAGAGGCCGCACAGTCGGTCGAAACTACTCTTGCCCTTGCACTCAAAGTTCCCAAAACGGTTTGTTAAAATTTTCCGGTCTAGATGGTTAAGGCAGACTTCCGGATAGAGGAAGAGCCTGGGTTCGATTCCCGGCCCCCTCAGACTTTTTCCAAGTCCGGTTTTCCTTGGGATTTTTCTTAGATATATCTTAGAAGACACAGTAACCGTGAAAATCTACCACCAGATTTGTGATATCATATTCCAAATGTAAAAGACCATTTTCAAAACAACTTCCGCTCAATATACCGTTTGTCGGTAAACCCCTTGACATCTGAATGAACCAAATCGTTGATGTTTTTATTTTCATTAGATATGCACCGGTCAACTGTGGCAACGTTAATACAATTTCATACCTAACTCTACATAATTACACATAAGTATCGGTAGAAAACATAAGTATCAACGATTTGTCCGCCATTAAAAATCCTGCCCCGAAGTATCCCTTGCGGGAATGCCAACAAGTTCTGGACCATTCGGAATCTCTCTCTTTTAGGAGAGAAAAGGTGTGAGTTATTGACGGAATGGCAATAAAAAAAAAAGCTATGGCCCAAAGAAGAGAGTCCAAGGGAAAGTTATTGGAGTCAGGAAAAGTAATAGAGAATAGTCACGCGAAAGGTTTGATTCGAGAGCAAGTCGATGAAAGGAATGTGGTTCAAGGAATTGCAGATATTTAGTTAAATTATCTAAAAATTTGTTTCATTAATGGCATTAATCTGTTGACATTTGTTCAGCTTTGTTTATAAATTTACGAACGATTATTGTTATTTTGAATAAACCGCTGTTTCGCGACGGAGATGACAAGAAAAGGACATTACACAGTAGTTGTAGTAGGAAAGATGTAAGAAAATGAACAGATACCCACGATACACAAAACTAACTCCTTTCGATTCCATTATATATAAACACGGTCTTAGGGCGACATTAGAGAGTTACGGTGAATGGCGGAACCTTAGGACACTGAAATCCATACAGACAACAGGAGCCATTTTTCCATGGAGACAGCCTCCAGGAAGTATTATCTTCCAGCGGATCCATAAAGAGAGGAACAATGTATCCACCAAGTCCGACAGATTATGTCGCCCTACCGCAGCCTTACAACCGCACAGGTCTGCAGGGAAAATTACAAATGTGTAGGAATATTAAAGGATAATTTGCGTTTAAAAAACTCCAGGAAAATGCCAGTGTAAAGTGCGGACGTAGGCAAAACTAACCGGAATCCAAAGAGGATATTTGTGGGCCACCAAGAGAAGCATACTTCGGCGGATATTACCGCAGCATGGAAGGTGTTTTCGGGATTTTTTCAAATTATTGTATAATTGTTTATTTATTTGCAGAAAAATGTGTATGATAGTACAATTCTCTACATTGTTTAAGAATACATTAAAAGTAACCATTCTCTTAGTAATTTTATGTAATTTTGACTATGTGTGTGACGTAAATAGTAAATCTGAGTTGCCACCAGGTCCTGCACCTTTGACAGAAATTCCTATTTCCCGTTCAATTGTATGTTTTAATGGAAATGGTGCCCTGGCGTCGAACCAATGTTTATAAGGTAAAAGATAAACTGTTTTATGGAACAATCATTACTTCACATGCATGCTCATAGAATCTCTACCTTCTCGGTATATCAATAATAAAAATTTTGAAATTCCCGCCATTCATTTCAAAAGGTCTTTTTGTCGAACCCAGGACTATTTGAAAGATGTGAATACATATAATGATCTGGTAAGATAAGGTAAAATATTAATCGACGACCCTGAAAATACTGTTTTGTGTCATAACAGGAATAGTAAAAAACTCTTTTCCAAATATAGAATTGGAAAATATATTAATATTTTAAAGATAATCTTCACCCTCAGGCGATTTGTGAGAGAAGGAAATTTGAGCATGTTTTTGAACAGCCACGTCCTACGATTAAAAAGTGAATACCGAAAGTAAGGACTCGGGAATTAGTCAGCGATAACAAGATAACATATTTATTACCAAGTTTAGGATATGTTTAAATTAGAAGATATTTAATGAAACCAAAATCATATGGAATATCTCTAATACCTTCCACGTTACAAGGTTATCTTGCAGTACCGATTTGTTACCGCTTATGCAAGTGAATGCCAGTTGGAATAGTTATCCTCGTAAGTCACACTGGGTAAATCAACATTCGGTTGAGAAAGGAAAAAATCTGATGTGGCCAGCGCATGACTTTCTCCATTTATAAGATGTAGGTAGATATCTATCTACGACAGTATTGTCGAAGTCTGTATTCAATATAAACTTAGAAGATATATTAGTGATTAATTTATATTATATTGACTTTTATGTCGAAAAGATGATAAATAATATTTTTCGGGACATGTTCGATGAAAACCGGTGAAATTGGTCTTTTGAGTCTACTACAAGGCACCAATATAGGATGAATCACAAAACTGATTATATATCAAACCAAATATATTTGGCCATGGAAACGAAATCAATATACGAAGGAAGAGCAAAATAACACACGACCGACACAAACGATTAACAAAAATAAGGACATTTAAAAAGTGGAAACTTAAAAAGTAATAGAGAAATACGAAAGTTATGAATATACACTAAAGAAAACAAATAAAGAAGACAAATGGAGAAAAATAACAAAGAAGAAAACCTTTTAATTATTATCAATCAGCCAGAGCTTTATCTATAGGAAGAGTGTGAGCGAAAGATGCTATGCATTGCATTATTTACCATGTAAACAAACCCATAGTAACGAACTTGATTGTTATTGTGAAGAGTAATCAACAACGACACGAAACAACTACTGTTGAATATTTTTTTTAAATAAATACGCATGAGTGAAATTTCAAATCAACTTCCTAATAAAACTTTGAAGAAATATGTCTTCATGTTGCATATAACATTATTATGGAATGGTATAAATGAAAACGACTTATTAACGTAAATACGTCGCAATAATCAGAAAATTGGTTAATTATGATACGACTCCTAAACAGTGGTTGAATCGATATCTCTTTTCAAATAGAACGAAAATAAAAGTTTTTGTAACTTTTGTAGATAGTTGTGTATACCTAAATATTAGATTAATGGATTCATTTTGTAAAAACGGAAACGAGCTCAGAAAAATAATGCTCAACCGACAAAATAAATAATCAGCAACTTAAGGTTAATAGGTATTTCACGTATATATCCTAAACAATCAGTGTTACAAAAATGTTTCATACAAAGGTTGCACTAAATTACGTTTTCTGAAACTGTTATATATCATGATATACACCTAAATATCATATTTATGGAGATATTTTGCAAAAACGGAAATGAGCTTCGAAGGATTAAGCTCGACTTCCAGTTGACAAAAACTAATCAACTCTAACGGCATCTATCAAACGGCTGCATACGAAGTTTGGTATTGATATGGCATATAGTTATCACGTTAGAGCGCCAACAATCGCACACACACATACACACAGACATTCCGAATGTTGCCTAAACGTGTTCTACGGACCCCAAAACATGTTTTTCCGTTGAAATCTCGAAGTCGATTTTTTTCATGAAAACAATAAGTACTTTCTCTATGCTACATGGAGAAAGTAAAAAAGGCAAAGCGAATTGCTCTATAAGGATGTAACGGTTCTCGAAGCTATGTAAAATTATGAAAATCATGTCCTTGTTGTAAATTTCGTGAATAAAATAACGAAAAAGATTCGGTGAGATTTTGTTCCATTAAAATTGTGGTTTTAAAAAGCTCTTCATCGTCGTAACTTCGTGCTTGAATACAACCTGGGGACGAAAATAAAATCTCAAAATGCAAATTTAATCCTCGCTTATAGCTATCAAATCGGACGAAAATATCGCGAGTATTATTTCCACGTTATCTTATTATCTTTGATCCATGCGCGAGCCACTCCCTTCCGTATAGAAAAGTACCCTTTAACTGTCAGGCTTCATCATAGGTGGCACTACAATACGGGCTGTATCGCCCTCTGGGTGCGATTAATTGTGTCCGCAGCAGTTTAACGTTTCTATAGAAACGGCACTTTTGGTCATAATCACAAAAAAAGCGACGCCTGATTATATCGACTGTTTTAATAACGTAAAACAGTTTGATAAATTACTAATAGGGGAACGTGGGGCAGAAGGGGATAGTGCGGCGAAACAGGATACCTCATTGTTTTTAGCCCAATTAGTGCTATTGCCGATGGGGAAACGATTCGTTTGATTGAAGAACTAGTGTGAATCGCCATTCCTTTGTGCTTAAGAACACGATGTCGAATTTTCAGTGATCGTTTTTGTTATGTTGGGCATCTTGACTTATGTAAGTAGTGTTTCTTTGCAACACATTAAGCATTACTTGCAGCGTTCTGTTAAACGAATCATAACCTACGTTTCTGTATGGTTTTAATGTTCATTAGGCTAGAATACTGTCGTGATAGAAATGGTTAACCTAAATATGATGTTGTGGATCAGAACGGGTTACTATAGAGGTAACCCTGGGGTAACGAAACCTCCATCTTCTAATGACATTGACGACGACTGCCTTTTTATTCAGCGGAGGGCTTGATTAGATCTGCCATTTGCTATTAGTGGACACGCAATAGGTGTACCGGAGTAGATACTGAAGACCTTGAGACCACCCACACACGTGTATTATGTGAATGACTTGAGTATTTAATGCTCTAAATAAGTTATCTTTTAATTTTTTAAGGGTTTTCAAGTTAATTTTAAAGTCCATGATATTTTCTCATCATTGTAACATAGAAAACCCATTTTTCCCCAGGAGTGGGGCGCAGGTTACACAGTTTTGAAAAACCATTTCTAATGAAATAAATGATAAATTTTCCATACAAAATATTTTTCACAAAGTTAACTTTGTATTATAGTTTTTCGTGCCTTAATACAGAACGTTTTACTTTCCTTGTGCCCCAAAAAAATCTAACAAATTTAAGTATCCCGTACCATCTTCCCCTCCTAATATCTGCTATTTAAGGTTAAAAAATTCAGGAATAGAACAATAGTTGGCTGCAATCTGCCCAAGAAGTCGCAATTTTATCTAAAATATTCTAATCGAAATAAAGAGTTTCTGTCGGCTGGTTGCCAGAGAATCTTAGCTTTGAAGAAAGATCATAATTCAATCATTTTATCGCTTATACATCATTATTATTTTACTATTTCGATAATTGCATTAAATGTTCGTATCATCATAAAATCTTCTAAAAAGGCCTTGAATTATAAACGAAGGAAGAGAATGCCCAAGATGTTTTCTACTCTGCTATTATTTGTATTTAAGGAGTAAAACATCTAATGTTGCAATGGGAGAGTGGGAATGATACCCAGAATTGAAAGCACTGCAAGGAAGATGATACTTTTCCCGGAATACCTCAGCATTAAGTTTTTTGGTTAATGGTAGATATCTGGGGGTTTCACCATTACTTTTTTCAGGTAGAAATTTGGAGGGCCTCAGTCCTAATCCGGACCCTTAGCTCGCCTTCGCAGGTACTGAGCGCCCGAACCCTCCCATCACGGAAAAAAATGACGGCGTGGAATACGATTTAAAAAGTTATAAACAATTCAAATGAGAAACAATTTATTATCTTCGTCGTCTCACTCGTCCAAAGAGAAATACAAGCGTATTTTGATCGACGTTCTACTATGAAAATTGAGATATTTCGTGATTTTGCTAGAAATGACATGGTGACACACGGCAGCGTTGCTCAGTCAGATTGGCGGGTGTTTTAAATAGCTCACTGGCCCACTTGGTTTGGTCTCAATGGGGGTTGGGTTGGGGGGAAGGATTTCTAGACTTTTGCTAGAAATCCCTCCCCCCAACCCAACCCATCCCCGGGGCAACGTTGCCATGTGTCAACGGGTCATTTATAGCAAAATCAAGAAAAATCTTATCAACGACCTTTGAATCATCGAACTCCGTATTTTTTCGATTCTTTCTAGGAGAGTAGTTCCTTCCACAGTTATTACTTTTGTGCATTTCAACGTAAAATTCCCTTTCTTCATTTTTTAAATTTCAAATCTCGGTGAAGTTCATGAGAGCTTCTTTCGCCGATAAAGGACAACAGTGGCTTAGCATGAAAACAATTAATATACCTTCAAGTAATGCGGTAAATTGAGCAATTAAATATTCATATTCATGATTTGGCTACAGATTTTAGATGAGCCTTTAACAGAACGTAAAAGTACGTTCCCGCAGTTTAATGGTTAAGATGATTCTTTATGATGATTACAAATATTTGTATTGCTTTTCATTTTAATTCAATCACATGAAAAAGACTTAATACTTGATCTTTTCATTTTTCGAATTTAAGTATTAGCTGATACATTGTGCGAAATGGATAATAAATAAAGGGGGTTGGGGGGACCGGGATTATGTGTACAAATCATTTCAAATTTATTTTTAATTGGTTCACTTATTTTGTAGTTTCCTCGTTCATTAACTAAACTTTCTGCTTTATTGTGTTGTCTTTTATACACCTTCAATTATCATAGTTTTTAATTTAATCGTTTGTGCAGTAATGTAAACCCATCCCGTAACCGGGGTGTAGGCCGCCGTGTGTGGCAGGGGGTGCAAGCACTTTAAAACCACAAATAAAAAAATACTGTGGAAAATAGACAAAGTATTACTCCTTCATTACGTTTATGCAACTTGGTTTTATTTTCTTAATCGATTCCTTTCGCGTATCTTAAGTGGAAAAATGAATTCTTCAAACGATTTTTTTAGCATGTATTTCCTTGATCTTCTTTGCTATCAAGTATTTGATGTGGTACCGACTGGGTCATGAGCGTGATTTTAGCGTAACATGCATTTTGGGGGCGCCATGGGGTAGCGTATCGCCACTCCCCAAATATTGTTTTCAATGGGTACACTAAACTGCAAATAAGGCAAAACCACACATGTTTTACTGAATCCGCGATGTGATTCTTTTGTGCATCAATCTCTCTATTTAAGGGATCAATCACGAATATTTCTTGTATCGTTTTTCAGCTACTTTTTTATTTTGTAAAATCATTCGCATTTCATACATTGAACTACAAAAAATAAACTAGTTAATATCAAAATATAGCAGACTACATTGGTGAAACTGCTTAGCTTACCAGCATTCCCCCATTCTCCCCTACCCAGCAAAAGTTACCCACCCGCATGGACAGTACAGATATAATTTTTTCCCTAATCAAATAATATCATCTGTAAAAATTTGTCTCGAATTTTTGAAATTTCGACGAAAAAATCCCAAATTTGTAAATAATTTTAGTTCGGTTGATGCTGATATTTTTTTGGATAAAGAGATGCAATTTTCAAAGAAAAATTCAAGCCTCAATGTGCCACTTAAATGGCTGAGATGCCTCCTGTGGAAGCAGAAAAGGAGGCAATTTCAGTTAAATTCAGCTGTTTTGTAACTCCTTCCGTCCTCATCTATTCCTCCACCTGACGGCTCGCAGTAGTAGCAAAGCTGTCACAGACATAATTGTTACATTTAATGTGTGTAACAATACTAGGCAAAGAAACCAAGGGTTTTTCCCCAGCATGATATTTCGTGACAACTAATTAAATAAGGTAATCAATTTACGATAAGAAATAGCATCAAGAATATGGGAATCAACAGTTTAACGCCCTTAAGTACCACAATCGAAATTCAAGGCAATAATTACAGCAATAAAATAGAATAACGATGGCATCTCGCCAAAGCACTTGATACAAAATATTAGAGCTGAAAACTAGCAATATGCGAGAAACTGATTGATACACCCGAAAAGCCAGAATGCGATCAAAATACCAGACTTATTGTTCTGATAATATTAGAATGTTCACGCCTTTACATGTGAAATCGCCGAACGCAAAACACTTTTGGGCTCTCGACTGCTGTCCTTCGAGACGTTTACCGAGAGAGGCCGCCAGTTGTCCTTTGAAAACACCACACTAACGCCATCTTTCGACCTGATGAAGAGGAAATAGAGGCGCTTACTTTTTGAATTAGAACGTTAAATCCAGTCACAAAGCTTCTCCTTAGTGCACAACGGAGTTCCGCTGAATTCTTCCGCTGGATGAGGGGCCTGTGGTATCACTCCGCCATCAGAGTACGTAAGGGAAACCGCGAATGCGTAAGCCGAGCAGGTTTCGCGGCTTCGAGGAAAGTACTGCTTAGGGAGGCTGCAGAATTGTCGCCACGTTATTCCAAGTATTTTCGGAGTTTTTTTTCGAAGAGGGGAAAAAGGGGATTTCCACTAATAAAATCATCCTCTCCCACTTATTTTGAAGATAATTGAGTCCAAACACCAGTTCCTTCATAGAATATTCACTTTTGTTGGACACTTGATTCAGAATGACAATACATGAAAGCTCCCTTCCGCTTTCATCTCTATATAAAAATCGCAACATTAAATACACCTGTCAACACAACAAAATGGTAGTAAAGTTCTTGAATAGTGAACCATTTGGCAAAAATAAACATTAATTTATGACATAGAGTTATTAATAAACATATCTGTGTAGGAAATTCAAATTTTTGTATAAATTAACATAATTAAATTTTAAATATTGGATGTATTGCCTTGAATAGAATTACTAGATGCATAGTTAGTTAACGTTTAAATATGGGAAAAATTGCCTCAACAAGAATTACAGTTACATATGTAATTTGCATATAAATTAGAAATGGCATTAGAGATAGCAACCAAGATGGATAAATATAGATACGTTTTATCGTAACACTGCCAATCCCCAATTAATACCAAGTGTTCTTGAGACCCGCAATCCCTATAATGAACATGAAGTTTGTTAAGACCAATTAATATATGCAATTAAGCAGAATTCCTAAGATCCAAAAAATTGCAACTGACAGATTAAATGTTCCCTAAGTTCATATTAAGCTAGACATTGGGACTGTTTACAGGAGGAAAGGGGTTAAATCAGACTTAACCAGAACGCATTTATAAAAAGGTGGGAAATTCCAAAAAAATACCTCAGAATAATTAACAAGTCTGAATTAAAGAGCCCTAAGGACATTACGTGGGGCATTCCACATAGCCATTGGAAAGAGAAATACAAATATTTTCTTCAAAGCTTGAAAAAATCAGTCATGAACATTATAAGAATTGACCCAACAACGAATTGAAGTAAATATTTCCAGTAATCATTAGATAACCAGTATTACACTAGCTTGATTGGCTACATTGGTGAGTCTTTTAAAGGTATGCGTTATGGGGAAATGAGTCTCCCCAAGCGATTAGATCCCAAAATTACAAACTCCCATCTTTGGAGCTGAAAGTGGGGAACGTAAGATGATTTACATAGTTATGAATATTTAGATATGCAAAACTCATCAAGAGAGAAAGTTTGACCCATGTAATTGACAAATGTAATTACAGAGCACTCTCATAATTAATTACACCAAACATTGCATTTCAAACCAATGATCAAGGAAATCTTATCATGCATTTTAATTTGAGAAACATGGTTTGTTTTTTCTTGTTGAGGACTGAATGCCACAGCAACGGGTGTTATGCGTTTCATAATTTTAAATGGTCCACACCATAGAGATTTTGGTTTAGCTGTTTTACCCTTTAGTTTAAGACCTATCAGATGCTTCTGACAGACTACCTACCTTAAAATCTGGGTTTATGTGATGCCTATTGTAATTTGATGCATATCAATTATGCGCCTTATTTATATTAACTATGGCTTTGTCCCAATATTCATGCAGTTGCTTTTAATCGAATTATCTTGTAGTGTAATTGGAATATCCCAGAAAGAGGGTGCCGAATAGTTCGGCCTAGAAACAGTTTGGAAGGACCTCATGAACAGCTGTGTTAAAAGCAAAAGATAAATCTCCTAAAACTTGATCCCAATTATTTCCATTAGAAAATGCGGATTAAACGAAGCGCACATTCCTGTGGACTCTCTCGGAGAGATGAGGATAATATGATGAGGTGTGAATCTAATACCGTGCATGAAGCACATATTTTTAAAGTTTGTGATTTTAAAGCAGAGGCGTTGTTACATTACTATGTTAAGTGTGGACAAGAACGAGAAATTCAGAAGAATCCGGGGATAAATAGAGGGCTGGATTGCAGTGGCAGGCAGAAGCAAGAAAGGAAATAGTACGTGTGCCATGATGGGATATCCGATGGTACGGTATGCAGGGGACGAAGGAGGGGAATAAATGTGTTTCTCTGGAATACGAGCATATGGAGAAAAGGCGAATGCAACATTATAGAACGCCTTGCATGTTGGGACATTAAAGCTGCCAAAAGACAGGATCACGTGGTGGGCTTGACGTATGTATGTACTACTGCTCGAAAGAAGACGATCATGGTTACATACCTTTCGGTATGTGCATTCAAAAATTCCTATTCAACGCCATCTGCTTCAATCCCTTTAAAGCATCCAGCCTCTTTTGTTTTTGTCTACCACTCTGTTTTCCCCCTTTCTACCTTCAATTACAGTCATTTGCAGTCCTTCTCCCATTAATATTTGCCCCATATCATCAGCCGATGCTTAATCATTTCAATTGAAGCCCCCCCAACCATTTCGTATTTGTTTTTCTATCAACTCCACTTACTTTTACCATTCTATGCCAAACACACATTTCTAAAGCCTCGTTTGACTTCCTCCTTTCTTAGGGTACTCGTTTCTCATCCATAAAGCAAAAAATTCCACACCATACCACCACACTTTTCCTAATTCCTTAATCAATGATCATACCCACTTCATCGGTGCGAAGCGGGTATATCCACACCCTTGTTCTATCCCGTCCCTAGGATTTTTTTTAAACTGAATACATTTCTTGACTTCCTGCCATTGGACATCTATTAATGCAATTTATAATACTCACATCCTTCGTCTGTGCGTCAGTCACAGCTATAGGCGCTCAAACTACTGATCCGAATTTGACCAAATGGTACACGTGTTCCTCAAGACCCGAAGCAGCCGTCGTTGCGTTCGAACCAGGATCACCAAGATAGATTTCCATAAGGTTTGCACGTAAATCTCATTTTTGTCGCATGCAGGGTTTGTTTCTTTTGCAAAATTAAATTAGTAATGGAAGTTGTGCGAAGTCGAGACAAGCTTCAAAAGAAAGGAAATTGGACGATTATTTTTATCTCAGAAGTGCCTTTGATTCGGATTTGCGAGGACAGCGATGAAATATACGAACAGTTCCGGGAAAATGAGGTTGTAAAGAAAAATTTCCCCAAGAAAACCAAGGTGATTGTTGAATCAGAACTTAAGGTTTTTACCGTTAGAATACATAGTGCTGATCAATTCGATAGATGGCAGTACGATAGTTTAGAGCGTCATTAGAATCCCTACGTTTTCTATAGCAACGTAAACATCTAATATCGGAATTCCATTTCAAGAGTGGAAATATAGTAGAAATATCGAACGAATCGCTTCGGATGTTTATTATGTAGGTAGCATATGACGGAGCCTTTATGCGACCTCCAGCATTATTATACGATGTTATTTACTGCAATGTAGATACTTATGAATGAAGTTTCCGTTACTTATGCATTTAGGATGAAAGAAAATTTTCTACTTTCAAAGTTTTTAAACATTTTGGAGTAATTTTTTTCGTCTGATATGGAGAGAAATCCATTAAATATTATTCGTTCATCAAGTCATCTTATTCGTTATCTAATGTGTACTTCTTGGTCCGAAGCTTACCTTGATTTTCAATTTTTTCACACATATATAACTTATGTAAGTTATATATGTGTGAAAAAAGTGAAAATGTCAGCTAGCAAAACCGGTAGTTAATGTAAATAAATTAAATAATCTAACATAAAGTAATCTAAATTTCATTACTTCTTTCGGCTAACATACCATTCATTTTGCCATTGATGGTACTTCCGCTTTTTAACGTAATTATTAAGGTGAGTGTAATTGAAGTATTGTACAATGTTCTCTAGTAACGTACTTGTTACTCAATGCATTTCGAATGAAAGAGTAACATCTTTGTTGAAACATCGCGAAAATCAGGATTATCTCATTCTCAATGACGTCACGTTCGGAAGGAAATATAATAGAGGAATGAAACTAGCAATTATCTTTTTTTAAACTGCTAAATAATTTAGTAAATGTATTATGTATAGCATTCATCTTAACAGTACTTTCGACAACGGAAAAGTATTAACAGAGTGGACCTGAAATAAATACCAGCTGAGTGGAAATTACGGGAGAGAATGTTAAATTCTACACTCAAAATATTTTAACATGTTAATAAAAATCTACATTCCTACGCCAATACTTTATAAGAGAGACATTTACGATCAAATAATGGAAAATATCACTTTAGATATACTTTTAAGCCCTGCAAACTGCCAGTGGCGCGTGGCAGGGGGTGTAAAACACAGACATCCCTTTCTAACCTGGATAACCTTTAGTATCTGCAATACTTGGCAGGAATACGACCACTAATAACCATCCGTCCTGGAATCTATTTCCCTGTGTTGATTTTACGTTTTCACTTGAATATTCTGTACTATTAAAAACTGAATATTGTGTACGTTACAGATCTTTTACATTCCCGAGGCTCCCGGATAGTCATGTGGACAGCGCGTTTGCCTTTGGTGAAAGCGGTCCCGGGTTCGAATCCCGGTGGGAGCCAATGTACGAAATGACCTAAGCTGTCGAAGCACTTTTAACAATACTACTACTTTTACATTCGCCTCGTTGGGAATCGACGGGTGCTAATCCTTCTATACTTTCACACCCTAATTTCGATTTCCCCACATAAATTATATTTTTCCTAACTATAGAGTTAGCGCTCTGGGAATGGAAGCAATAAGAAAATCCGTCCGTGGTACACGCCCACCCGACTTCCGTCCATAAATCACGAGACCTGTAAACTTAGAAAAACTCAGATCACGTCGGTCCTCTTTGGCTTCATCGATTTCTTGTCTTTCGTCCTCTAATCCTCTCTCCATTTTATTGTCGCAGTCAAGAAAAAGGAGCAACGAAAGGGAATAATGAGCAGAAATCAACTCTAAAAGAGTTTCTCTCCCCCTCATGATTGTTTACCTTTTGTTCTCATGTATACGTTCTTGCTCTTTGAAATAACTTCTGTTCTGAGGATGGTGCTTAAACACCGAAACCGGTCAACAGCTTTATTGTAAAATTTGTGGAATTCGTACAAGTGTGTGTGTTTTTTTACTTTTGTAAGATTAGAATATAATTTCATCTAATTTCTGCCCTTATGATTGGAAGGTGCAAATGAAACGAAGTTTTAGTTATCAAGTCAAAGAAAACAATATTGAAGGCTGATGTTATAGACAACTCACTGCTTTTAAAAATTAATGACATCGATTTTCTAATATGAAATTTCGGAGAAGTAATAACTAAGAAAGAAGGCAGCAAAATAAAGGATTACGGTTAAATCAGACGGATAGATGTTTTCCCTCTAGTATTGCAACTGTGGACAGATTTCAAATTCAGAAAACAGATATTCCGCTGTTTGTGTTTTCAAGACGCTGAAATCTGACGTTCGAACATAAATTCTTCGACGATGTTCGAGTAAAATCCAAGACATTTTCTTAAATGGATCGGAAATATGGTCATACTTTCTCAAGTTAAATATAAACCGAACAGACGCATTCTGGGCATTCTTAGTAGCTAGTTCTTGCGATAAATCTTGGATTGAATTTTTCTAATTGCATTTTAATAGAAGGCGTTAGAATATTTCCTAAGCATCTGAGGGAATGAATAAAGCAATAGACTGTTTCACGAATGTTCAGGAGGTGCTCCTACTACATAAGATCGGTCGGAGCACCTCGTGAACATTTGGAAAAATAGTTTAATCTTCCATTCACTCCCTCAGCTGTTTATGCAAACACTGATATTATTAACAGAGTTTTAGAATATGATATCAGTATTGTTCAAGATGAGCTTTGCATTAATATCTCCTATAATTCGTTTTAATAACTAGGGATATCCGATGAAAATTGCATTGAATTTTAATGGATTTATCTTCCAAACATTGTCCTTGCTACACTTGTGAATCTGTTGGAGGCCATGGTTCACGTACTGAACACATTCAAATAAGCAGGCAACTTTAGAATCGAGATATATCTGTAGGTCATCATCGTATGCTAACAGTCCGTCTAACTTCCGGAAAAAATAAGGGACATCCCTCAGTCATCAAACATTCCTGCTTCGTGAAGCACGCGTGCGAAAAATGGGGATTGCTATAAGATAATTGATAACTAAAGCGATTCCGTAGTCATCAGGAATTTTCGATTTAATGAAACCAGGTTCATTCGTAATCTGCTGATGGTGTAAGAGTGATTAACATAATCCGCGCGTTATTGCCGGGTTGGTGTAAATTTCGTGTGTAACTGTTGGCAAAATAGCTATGTTTTATCACGAGATGAATATATTGCTTGAAAATATCGTTTTTTAAGGAAATGAAAGAATAGGAAAAATCCACCGTTAAAACCGGGCCTCCGAGATCTTTGAAAATCTGCATTTCGTTTTCCAGAATCATACATTACAAATGTAAAGCAAACTCCTTTTGGTATCGTCTCTTATAAAAACTATTTTTAAATGTCCAAACGGTTTTTTTTATGCTTACTGCTCTCCACTGTTGCTCTTGATCGGTAATGTCCCCATAAGCTCTCATGAGCTTGTCAGGGGGTGCTTCATCGAGGCAACAGCTACAGCGAAAACATCCCGTCAAGATTCGAACCTGGGACCTTACGGTTTGGAGTGATAGCATAGATGGAATGCTATCCACTCGGCCGCCAAGGCTGGTCATTTCTGTTTCCTTCGTAATCTCAATAAAAATAGCAAATTTTGCAAATTTTATGAAATACTCATTCATTTTACATTCTGCAACATATGTTTAGAGTTCTGTACTTTGCATAATTATATTTGGTTTGAAAAATTAGGATATGTGAGCCAAAATTACTCTTTGTAAAAATCGGTTCTGTATCCAAGTGACCTGGGGCCATATTCTGTATCTCATTTCCCGTCGGTACGGTAGCCAATCAGTCGGTTCGGATCGCAAACCGACTCCGCGCGCTCTCGATGCTATTCTGGAAGCCCCTGCGTCGGTACGACGGCTAGCCATCGTCGGTAGAATCCGGAGAATTCTACCGATAATGAAAAGGAGTCGGTAGCGATAGGGGTCAGTCGGTTAGCAGACGAACTGTGGCAAGTGTGTGCATATTTAACAATATTATCACGGCAAAGGCGTTAATTGAATGCCCGTAATTAGCAGAATGTAAAATAAAGCCGCAATAAGACATGCGATCGCATAAAATGAATGCGATTCTCGCTTTTAGACTACCCCCACCCCTTAAAGTGGGTGGGGGTAGTCGGTTTGGTAGTTTTCTGGGTTGGATTCCCTGGGTTCGACACCAGGGGCCATATTATGTAACTTGTCGGTTTGGAAGCAGTTGGTTCGATTTCATATCCAACCGACTAGAGAGGAAACCGTGATCTCTCACCGACTCCGACACACATAGTTCACTTCATAGCTCACTTAACCTAATGTATTTATCATAAATTATGTATAATAGATACTGAATTTAGACTTATAAGTGCATGGCCTTTTCCGTTTCCTCCTTTATGGCGTTGTATTATGCCCTTATTTTCTCTCAAGATCTACAAATAAGCTGAATCGCGTGCTTCCTCACAGTGTGGCTTCTGTACGTGTAAAACAAAGTTAAGATTTCCTTTGGGAGGGATAAGAAAGAGGGGAAGCAATGTGCGATCCACGTTTAACTTTCATACTACATACATTGTGATACATTGTCACCGAAAATACCGAAAAGCTGAAACCCGTTGCTGCCCTCCTTTCTTGAAGGATCATTTTATGATTGAAGACCAAGAAAGTGTAACTTTCATATAAATGAACAACGTATATCTCACAGGAAATATAATAATATCCTTGAACGATGTTAGGGTGTCGTTGTTATACGTATATGGTGGATTGCTTCTTGTATGTGAATTTCTGTGCTTTTTATTAAATGCCTATTATGTTTCTTCTTTTCTATTTTATTTACATATAATTATTCTGTTATCCTCTCCAAAGACAGTTTAAAATTAACTTCCTTTTCTACGTTTTTTTATTAATAGTTAGTACACAATTAGTACGTAGTATCTTACGTAATTCAACTTTCATCAAAATGAACAACAAAAATCTACACATAAAATACACTGATTTCCTTGAACGACCTTCGAATTATGTCGTTCTACGTGTTCGCTGGATAATTCTTCGCAAGTAAAAACTATTTCTGCGTTTATCATTGTATTCTAATTATTTTCCCATCATCTCCAAACAAGCTTTGGAATAAACTTATTTTCCTACGTTCTTCAAAATTATTGATATAGTTGCCTATTGTATATTTGTTTATTTAATTAGAAACGGAGCTCATTGTCTCGGTAAACGCCATTTAATGAATACAGGATTATTTTGTATTATGTCTTGCACTGAACATAGCAGTACAGTCAACGAACTCGAAATAATTATTCTATAATTTGATGAATCTCGATCTCACATTTGAATTTTATGTATACGAAAGACAGTGGTATAATTAAAAAGAAACATAAATATAACATATAGACCCATAACTCAGGGTAGTATCCCTTCATAATTTTCTATATGTATATATATATATATACTTCTCCGGATAGACCTATAAATCTATAAAGGATACATATTCTAACCATGTTAGGTCAGGGCAAATATTCTACGTAATTCTACGTTGAAACCTAGGTTGCTGAATAGACTATTCCTGTGGTACGGATAAAAAATTCTCATTCCGAATATTTGACGAGCTTTTATCAAGCGAAATCCTGTTCATCCTAATTTAATGCTAATAATTGACAAAGTTAGTTTAATCTAGTGAATATTCCGTTTCTCTATTATGTTATTTTCATGAATATAATTTTTATTTTTTACTATTGACACAATTCCTGTCGTTACATTTGAAACTCATCTCGCAATTAGTTTCAATTTGTGAGATACTGATTTTTATGTAAATATGTCGTCACTTGTTCTTTCTTCTTTTGTATACCTACATCGATTTTTCCTGTCTTTTATAACTCTTTTAATCTACTTTCAATATCAAATTTAGCTTTCTATCTGTAGGCTTGGAGGGTTTCTCACACCCCCTTTCTAGTGAGTGTTTTCCTTCTGTGGAAATTTTTACGAAGAAGGGTTGGATGTAAGAAGAGACCTCTCAGTCTCAATCTCACGCTAATAAAGTTCTTTAATTATTATTATTATTATCGTTTCATTACTGAATACATTCTTAAGATGATAATCGTATACTTTTTGCTAAAGTAAGGATCCAGATCTCTATTTTCTACCTACTGATAGCCCATTTCTGGCCTTTTATCGCGTAAGATCTATTTAAAAAATAATGGTAGCAGATTTGCTGAAAAGTTTATTTTGTTGATGATATCGTTCTTCCTATGTTGAAAGTTTGATTAGTATTTGGTACTGTCTGCGAGACGTAGCTTTAAAGACGTAATCGCAGAAATTCCGTGTTTTATTTACGCTATAAAATATCGAAAGCCACCTTTCTCTTTCCTTGATCTCACGGAGTATGTTTACGACAAAAAACGGAAGAGGTGACTTGGTTGGAAAGACGTATCGTCGACCCCATCAATTCTTTCGCAGAAAAACAACACATTACATTGGAGGACTTTTCGGATATTTTAACAGGTGATTGAGTGCTTTTCAAAACACTTTGAGACGACATTTGTATAAAAGAAAGAATCAAGAGGCTCGTGCTCGCAACTTTAGATTTATAAATAATGAAATGAATTGTGAAAAAGTATCTTCAAGATATTCAAAAACGATAAGGAAAAATTATTTCGTGATTTACCAGTAATATTTTCGAAGAATAAGTCAATTTCAACAAAATTTCATGTAACTTCAAATATGACATAGCGAACATCTTGGTGATCGATAAGTATGCGATTTGGGGCTTGAGATGCACAATGTAGAAATGCGAACTAATTCTTTTCTTCCTTCTCTTAGTATCTCATATTCTTAAATTTCATTTATCAAATCTAATTGCATGGATAAATTTAACCATCTTCAGCTAAATTAAAATTTATCCTCTATAAAAGTTGCATCGGTCAAATAAAAATAGAAAGTTTTGCAGCATCCCCCGAATCAAAGTACACCCTCAGCCACTCTTGCTAATAAGTCCCCCAAGCAGCCAAGAACTGCCTTCCAATTGAAAAATCCATATCACGTCCCTCCCTCCGAAATGCAATTGTTTTAATTCCACCCTCGGCAGTTTCTTCCATTACATACTTTTCCATTCCGAGGCCACTGGACCGAATAACTTGATTTAGAGGTTTTTTCAAGTCTTGGAATCCAAATTGGAAAGTGGAATTAAGAAAGTTTTAAGAAATTAAATTTCCATTTCACAGCTTCTTAATTATGTTTCGATAATGAACTACTAGATAATTATCTCGTTTAAAAATTGGCCCATTTTATCCATGAACCCGCTTAATACTTAACCGTAATTACCAGCATCTCATCATTTTCCTTTGAACAGCTAAATAAACCTTCGCCGGTCAACAAAAAACATTGAAGTATTTTATTTCAAAATTTTATTTGACACATTGTTTGCATTACAGGTTTCTTCACTTTTGAGAATTTTGACGTCATAAGCACGGCTCTTTTAATTCCCTTATACATATTCTTTAGAATAAGAATTATTATTTGTAATCCTATGATTGTATTTGAAATATTTCCGAGAGAGCGGTTCCATACGATGTAGGTCCTCATGTCCGATCTTTGCTATCAAATTGCTTCAAATCTCTTTGAAATCTTCCTTTGGTCGAGTACTAATCATGAGTATGGATATAAGCCTTGGTCGATAAATCTATGAAGATTATCAAATACATCTGAAATATGATAAGTTAAACTCGTGAATTTGTGAAAATTGTAAAATTCGATTTAGAGATGACATAAAAAGACTAATGGTACACACCATCCGTGGTTTTGTGAAATTATGAAATTCGGGAATTTCGGTGCGATAATTGACAGTTAGAGCTAAATGTAGACAAGTGTTGTATAGTTAACTTCTTCGAAAGAAAATCTATAATAACTGATAAATCGTACAGCCTCCGTGGGGTAAACCTAATGACAGAGGATTCAGTGAAATTTCATGGAGTGAAACGAATTATTTATCAAGGAGTACCCACATCCGAAATGTATCGCTTCGTTATAAGAATAGTTGGTAGGAGCGACGAAAAAGTTCGCGAGCGATGTTACTTAGCGTTAGTTAGGCTTCACCTTGAGTATGCATGCAGTGTATGGGACGATACCGACAAATATCATATTCGGTTATTAGAAAAAGTACAACGAAAGGCGATATGATTAGTTAATAAATACGACTATAAAATAGCAGGTGTTGCTCATATTAATATAGGACGCAGGATGGGAATCATTGGATTATAGAAGACTAATTCAAAGGTTGTACTTACTAAGTAAGTTTAGAGAAATTACGATCTCAGATGATGCAACCGATATAATGCGACCCCCCTGTTATATGGGCCGTTCTGATACTGCCAGAAAGATAAGGGAAATAGATTCTAGAAAACGATTTGTTTCAACAATTCATTTTTTCCGCGAACTATACGCGAAAGCAACCGTTTAGGAAAATAGAGTCAAGGTGCTTGCACCCCCTGGCATGCACCAAAAGGCGGCTTGCAGGTTTCTTACATAGAAAATGTAAGTTAAGTATTAATAAACTCATTAGTAATATTCATATAACAGTGAGTTCAAAATGAAAAAAAGAGTTTATCTTTTTAACGATTTATTCCTAACACTGGCTCCTTCATAGCAGGATTATTATCTCTTGCTTTAATCTTTAAGTTGAAGTCAAAATCAAAAGCAATGTATTTAATATATCAAACTGAAATAATCCTAACCTCCGAGGACTACATTCTATCCAGAAGGAAAAAGGAGACAATTTAGCGTAAGAGCTCTTCCTCTTTGGACCACAAGGATAAAGCGAAAAATTAGACACTTTGCAGACGCCTCTTATAAGATTCCAGCAAGGACACTTTAATTCATCTTCGAACGTCTTATCGACGCTCTGAAATCTAATTTGCGAACGCCTTTCACCAGGCACCACCGCTTTTCCCCAACTCCCGTTAGGTTGGAAATGGCTCCGCCTGATGGCGCTAGTTGACTCCCTAATTAGCACCCTTCGACTCTACGGCAAATGGCGGCCCATTTCAACGCTTCTAATATGCCAGCTTAACTCTTAAGTAGTTAGCCGAGGGTTAATATGAATGAACCCAGGAGGTGTATTTCGTTCGGTAAAACAGAAACTAATGAAGATATTTCTCCAAATTTTCATTTTGTAAAAATGTTTGCTATTTTATGATTATTTGAAAATTTCTTTTATTTTAAGAGATAAAAAGTACGCTATTCTATCAGTGTTAACAAATTTACAAACATAAATTCAAATAATTATCTAAGTATTTTTCGTAATTTTGAAGCACTTATATATAGAGTAACTCATTGTTAAGTAACACGTAAATAATAAACGCCATTTCATGCATACGAACTGAAAAAAATACAAAAACATAAGTATTAGCAGATATTTTAAAAGATTTTACCAAACATTTAAAAAATAAAACTATTCTGCTCGGTTTAAGCATTTAAAAATCTCAATTCCGAAATAAATTAAAACAACCTTTAATATTTTAAAATTTTCCATGCAGGGTTACCACAGTTACAAAAAACAATTTATTTAAGAAATGACCTCGTATTGAATGATCATATATTTCACAATATATTTTGCATAAGCAATTGTTTATCATTATACAGGAATGAAACCTTGGCAAAGTTCATTACATTAACATATTCGAGATTAATTTATTTTCCGCTTAAATTTATCGTATAAGGTAATTCCGGATGAGATGCCCCACCGGGAGAGAAGCCCCAGTCGTAGTACTTTTAAGGAAAACCTCAAGATGGCTCTACAGTTGCAAGGCACCTTCTCTATCTGCAAGAGTTTCACGGAAATGAAATATTTTACGTAGTTTTATAACATCAATTCAAGTAGGTACTGTTTTTTACACCCTGTTATAAGACAGAGTATAATGTTTCTGGTTGGCATCAGTTTAAAAGTTTGAATATTATGAATGAAAGGGCAAAAACCTTGTAGCTATAGGTTCATCTAATACCCACGTGACTGGCCATCTTAGGCAAAGTGTAGCCCCACTGTCTGTAAGGGCATATCTCCCGTACTGAAATGATAGACCTCCTCTCGGGATAGATACCCCAGTGCTATATCTTTAGGTATATGTGCCATATTAGCATCACTTTAGTTTGAAGGTGATACTGATTAAGGCTTTTGTTCAAGAAAACGTTTGTAATCTACATTTTAATTTCAACTCAAATTTAAATCCACGGTCGAATGCATTTTATGAACGATCAAAAAATGAGATATTGTTTAGTATGCAATGGGGTGGAGCGATTTGCCACTTTTTAACACACAAATGTAGTACCCGGCAAAAGTGGCTCACCCGCATAGACATTATAAATACAGATTTTTTTTAGAAATCAAAAAATATCTTCTGAGAGAACTTTGTGGAATTCTGTTACAGGAAGCATGGCTGTATATCTTTGCAAATTTCCACCAGAAATTCTTTAATGTGACCGGTTTAAACAATATCCGGTGGAAAATTTTTAATAATTTCTCAATTCATTCATATTGTTGGAAATTGGCTTATTGATTATAGCTATACGTTCAGTAATACCCTTACTTGTTCTTAGCTCATTGTTGTGTTTTTCATAGACCACTGTATAGTTGAAAAAGTTACTTTATTTCAGCTGTACAAACTTCAATATAACCTTTCATTCTTTTAGAGTTAAAGAGATGCGTCCTTTAAAATTTGACTTTATTTAATCCAAAACTCTAATGTATCCGAAAGAAGACTTAAAACAACATTAACTGAGACTTTGATATTCCGCCATGATGATTATGATAAATTCTCCATCTCCTTACTTTTTGCAATTTTTCGAAACATTTATCAGTATTTTAGTATTTGCACTCACCTTTTACGTATGTTATTATTCTTCTTTTTAAACACATGAAAGGGCTATTAAGTCACAAGTCCGCAAAAAACAACCTGAGCATAATTACGGATCAATTGCGCATTTTAGACACATGCATGACATCGCAGAATAGATGCAGTTGGCAGTACCGGCGTCGAAAGGTCATTCGGCCTTCTCCGGAGGTGTCTTTTAAGGCGTCCCGAGATGCATTGGGAGAGGCAAAGGAGGTCATGAATGGGGGTTCAAAAAGAATACAAGTGATGGATTGCTGAAAGATGGACGGCTTATATTAGGCTGCATCACTAGGAGGGGGCGGCATGAGGTTTTCATTAATTTCTAATGGAAGTTGGGGGAGCTGCCGCTGGCTGGCTTCGATGGCGTTGGGGCAGCCCAAAAGAAATCTTGTCAAGTAATATAAAATTTAACAAGAACCATCAGGTAACAGTTTTACAAGTCGTGAAGTTAGATCTTCTGCGTTGGCTGCAAAGAGAACTATATCATCTGCAAAACGGAGATGACTGATGTACTCCCCAGCCACTCTTAAGCCCTTCTCTTCCCAATCAAGGGTTTTAAAAACTTCCTCTAAAATGGCTGTCAACAAGATGGGAGATAGACCGTCACCTTGTCGAACTCCCTTCTCAATCTTGAATTCATCGGTTTCTTCATGAAGCATTACAGAAGCTGTGGCATTCTCATAGACACTGCGCAATAGACGGATATACTCAGAAACTATCCCTTGATCCTTCAGAGCTTTCAGAGTGGAGGAAGTACTTACCGAGTCAAAGGCTTGTTCGTAATCAACAAAGCAAAGGACGAGTGGCTTCTTGTACTCGTTCTGTTAATAATATCCTGTAGAGTGTGGATGTGGCCCAAATTGCTGAAGCCTTTCCGGAATCCTGCTTGTTCTCTAGGCTGGGCTGAAGACAGGGTCATCTTAAGACGTTCAGCTATTATCCTCATGGAATGTCTTATAGACCACTGTAGGGAGGCTGATGGGGCGATAGTTCTTCAAATCTTCTTTGCTTCCTTTCTTGTGCAGAAGGGCAATCCTTGCGTGGTTCCATTCCTTGGGAATCGTTCCTTGTTTTAGACAATTACTGAATATTTGTGCTAAAATATGAGCAATCTCTGTTCCACCAGTTTCAGATACTCTGCCAACACCCCATCTGCTCCTCCTGCTTTCCCATTCTTCATCTGCTTAATAGCTGTCATTACCTCTTCTGAGAGGATTGAGAGGATATTTAGTGAGCTTTGGCTTTCCTCTTGGTTTTCCTCTTCGGCATTTCCCTTCTTCTTGTATAGGTTGCCAAGGTATTCTGCTACTGTCCTCAATATTGCTGGTCTGTTATATGGTGTTGTCCCATCTTCCTTCTGTAAGGCTAAAATCTGTTTCTTACCTACTGCTAGGCGTCCTCTGGCGTTCTATATGCTCTTGTTATATTCTCTTGCCTCTTGCACAGCCTCACTTCCTCACATATTCCTTGATTGCTAATCTGATGGCTTTGCAAAGCTCGGCATATTCGATGTTTTATGTTGGAGTTGGAATTCTTCAGTTCCTTCCGTCGTTTCAGCATTTGCGAGTTGCGAGCAGTTTGTTACAGCGTTGAGTCTGTTAACCAATTTGTAGTGCATTTTATTTTTCTTCCATTGGGCCCTCTCAACGTCCATTTCCTTGTAGCATTTTTCTTTAAGTATGTATTTGTTTTATACACATTGGCGCATTCTGCAAATTCTACTAAGCGGTGACCTCGCTAATTTTCTGGTCCTGTCCGTATTTCTAATTATATTCCGGGTTACTAATCTTCCATGTCTTTCGTTCCTTTAAGTCTCTTCTTTGTGTCAGTGATGACCACAATTAACTCCATTCTTATTAATGTTTAATTTATCCCATGGCTCACAAAGTTCCACCACATAGTGATGTGACTCCAATTTTAACTAAAGAACTTCAAGGGCATGAAGAACTTTAATTTATTAGGTTCATAGAAGGTTAAAATATAGTACTAATAAACGTAAAATAAAATACTATTCATTAAGTATTCAACATTCCATCAGCATAAATCCATAATTTTCCTAATGGTATTTTAAGTCAACAGCATTTAAATTCAATCCCTTTGGCCGTTTTTTGTGGAAATTTATCTCAACACGCAATATTAAAGAACATTATCTCTTTATTCCACACAATATGTGCTATTTAATTAATTTGTGGAATAAAGATATAGCTTGTTTATTTCGTGTGCCAACAACATTCCTATCATTTTTATATAAATTATATTACCACCTAATATTATAATTTCCTTCAACAGACAGTGTGAATCGCAAACTAATCCCATCTTCCAGTTCTAGATTTAATTAGAGCTAAATTATATTTGCTAGAGCAAACGTTATCCACATTATAATCATTTAAGTTTCAGAAGGTATAAAAACAGGTTATTATGACTTAATTTACGTTTTTAAGTAATTTACTAATCTATTTTCGATTTTACTCCATCACGTACCGTTTATCAGGATTGTGATGCCATAATTTCTTACATTTGACTATTTATCATTTTGGGATCATTTTTTCCTATGGTTTATTTCGTTAATATACTGCTGATATGTCGCTCCCGTCATAACAGTACTGCCATCTACTTTTGGAACCAATTAACTCATCCCTCCAGCACTGGGTAGTACCATTTTTCAACTAAATGTTACACTTTCTTGTAATTGCTTTAGATATCATCAGATGGAATGTAATGGCGGTGTTCATTGTATCCTGCTTCTGTTTTTGTGAAAAGATCTGATATCCTGGAGTTCAAAATGTCTTGACAATGTGCAAATGATCCGGATATATTTTGTAGCGGGAAGTTAACAGTAAAAGCTCAAAGACACAGGTTGACTCCATTAGTGAAAATAACTTATGACTTGTACTTTAGGAGCAAAGTGGATATTAATAAACCCTGAATACCTAAATAATTCTGTGGTACATGTGCAAAAAATTTAAATAAATGATTAAATGGCATGCGACCATCTATGGCATTCGGAATACCAGGGGTATGACAAGACCAAAGGATCATCATACCAGTGATTGACATTTCATTGAGTATGCGAACATCAGCGATTAGGTCCCTCACGATCGTAATCATTCCAAAGCCAACAAATGAATGGACCAAAGATGAATAATCTATGCAGAGTTCATATGAACGTAATGGAGCTTCAACTAACAAGATGCATGATTAGGAAGAATATTATTACATACATAGAGTCTCCTATGTTACCTTGATAATGCTGTCTATCAGACAGCGAAATGTACATCGACTGATCTCATTTTATTCTGTGACTCTTTCCTCATTCATAGCCATCAGTGGAATTCTCAAGATATTATATACATTAGTTACAAGCAGGTAAAAACCAGGTGGTAATTTTCACAATTTCCTACTTAACTATGATCCAGCCTACTTGCAAATACTCAACAGGAGCTAGACCTTAATCATTCACAAGCACAATCTGAACTGCTTATAATTAAGCACGACTGTGTGAAAACGTTCTTTGAAGGCACTTCAGACATCGTGCACTGAATGGGGACCATAAAGCTAGAAACTATCAACGAAGTGTAAAGAATATGATAACTGTTTTCAAAGAACGAAATACAATAGGTCACTTAAACTGTACTTTCTTGATTGTCACTCAGATTTCTTCTCTCTAACCTGTGATGAACATGGTGTACGATTTCACCAAGACATTTCCATCATGAAAACACGATTCTCCAGGAGGTGGAATTGTATTATGCTTGCAGAATATTGCTAGTATTTGCTGAGAGAATAAAACAAAGTGAATAAAAACAGAAGTAACAAATAAAAAAATTTAACTGTACAGATGTGACAAAATTTATCTTGAAAAACATTTTTTATTTATTAATAAAATGAATATCAAGGTTCTTTGAAATGGTACGTGATGGATAAATTTTACTAACATATTCTTATTCATCTAATTAGAGATAGTAAAACTCACATTATCTGATTCGGAGGACAGAAAAAGAATTTAATTTTATGTACAGTGTTATCATCTTTCCTGATTTAAAAGTCTAAGCACAAACTTAGAAGTGTATTTTTCATATCTGTTGACTTTATTTCCTATATTAATTTATTGGAATATCTTGTTTATGAAGAACGACTTCTTAACGAAACGGATCTTTGATCCTCGATCCCTCAACAGCCATCCAAGGTTTCTGCTTTATGAGTTACTTGACGAAAAGGAGAGTGAAAAAATGAAACACTTCATTTTCATCTCTATTTCGTACAAACAAGTCATGCTAAATCACATTGATTATTCTCAGGGTACAAATAGATTATAAATTAAACTAATTATAATCATTTCCTTATCGAAAATCCATTTTTCATTGCAGTGACTTGGCCAGCAACAACATAACAAGCTTGGAGGAATATGACTTCGTTGGTCTGCCGGATATCGAGGATCTGTAAGTGAATACTTATCTAGAGAACAATTTGTAGCTACATTGTAATCACACACTTTAGTCAAAAATGTCACGAGAAGACCGCAATTAATAATGTGTCGCCACCAGCTGTTTTATTCTTTACAAAGTATTCACAATTTTATTTCCAAATGAAGACATAAAGCTGCAAATTCTATTGTGACATAATGTATCTCGGAAGAACAACTAAAATTTCACATTCGTAAACTAAGCAATTTAAAATAAAAGGACCGTCAGAATGGATAGCATTCCAGCACGCTCCTACCCCAAGGTCCCGGGTTCGTATCCCGGTTGATCGGATTTTTCCGAGGGAATAGATGTGTTTGCTCGTTGTAGCTGTTGCCTCGGTGAAGCACGTCTTGGTAAGTTCATTTTAAAAATGTGGTGGCCATAACGTGTAACCTCAAGAAAAAAGGCGACTTTGGACCTCAGTGGCATTGGTTCGATGCCAGAAGGCCCTAAAGTCACGATTTTCTCCATGAAGATGCATTGCGGGGATATTCGAAAATTTTTTTAGGCACTTCCAGGCACAGTAGAGAGTTGAAATTCGAGAGATCGCTAGAAGTCCTGAATGTACGACGAAAACTATAAAGACATTGTCGAGGATTATCCTTGGTTCGACGCAAGGTCAGGGCAAATATTCCCCTATTTAAATTGCATTGCGGCGATTTTTAAGATTTTTTTTAACACTTTCCCGATAAGATGGAAACATGAATCTCGGCATGTGGAAAGAGATAATAGATATACGAGTATTTTATGCACGCTGATGAACGTTACGATGACGGTCCTTGGTTCGATCCCAGTGAGTTAATTACATTCCTCAATGCATTTCTTACGTAGAAAACGGAAATCAATTTTGGGTACTTTCCTCCATGATATGGACTTCTAACTTTGCATTAAAAGAAACCAAGTCCTAGCAAAATATAGTGTCTATTCACATTTACCAATATGTCCTGGGTTCGACACCAAGCGTCTCTAAAATAAGAAATTGTTGCGATTTTAAAGATTTTTTGAACCCCTTAGATCACTAAGGGGTTCAACATAGAATAGGATAACATAGAAACTTAAACTTGGCATGTGAATAAAGATCATAAAAATATTTCGTATGTGCGATTTAAGGTTTCCATGATCGTCCTTGGTTCGATACCAGAGAGCCTTTTATATTACTCTATGCATTCCAGATGGGGATAACGGAGTCTTATTTTAGGAACTTCCCATTATGATATCGACATCAAAATTTGAATTGAATAAGTTTTAATTCTACCACTCTAATATTCTCATATTACAAAGGATTCTGGGTTCGATATTAGGCGTCTCTACAATTTGAATCGTATGGCAGGAATTTCAAATTATTTATGATTCTGTTTCGAAAATATTTTAAGCTACATCCCGGTAGGATATGGGATATAAAATCATAGGGGTCACGGCGAACGCGATCTTCTTTCATTGTATCTATAAAACTGACACAGAATGTGCGTGAATTTGCGTCACCAGGAAGGTGCAAATATCTCCACTTTAATATGAATTGCGTTACTTTTTAGAATATTTTACAATCTTTTTTTTTCTTTTGAGGACTATCTCGATATGATATAGACTTGAAATTTGAATTATCAATATGCTTGTCACTTATCGAAATCATAGGAAGTTATCGCTCTGCTATAAGATGTATATTAAGATCTCATTTAAGAAAAAAAATAGACAAAACCATACAGTTCCTGGGTTAGATGCCAGAGCATATTAAAATTTCTCACATAAGGAATATAAGGGAAATTTAGGACGTCGTTTGAGACAGTTGCAACCAATATTTCTGCTTGAATTTTTACACATAGGTAGAGATGGTGATCTTCTGTTGTACTGCATAGTAAGTATGACCAGAAAGACCCGGCTTTGATGCATGACGGTAATTATATCTCCCATTAAAAATATTTTGCTTGAATTTTCATAATTTTTTCGGAGTCTTTACCTTGAAGACAGAAAGTTGACACATTGCATGCATTTATCATGCTCCACAAGTGCCACTGACATGAAATGTTTACGACGAAATGGCCATAAAGTGTAACCGCCAGAAAAAAAGCGATTTTGAAACTCAGTATCATGGTTTCGATGCCAGTAGGCTCCAAATTCCCTTATTTTTCCCGTTAAGATACACGGTGGCCATTTTCGAAATTTTTTTTGAGGCACTTCCCGGTAAAGTAGAGATATGAAATCCGAGGGATTTCTAGAAGCCGTGCATATGCGGATAAAACTATAAATACATCTTCGAAGATTATCCCTGGGTCGACGAAAGGTCAGGGCAAATTTCTCCCGTTTAAATTATATTGCGACGATTTTTAAGAATTTTTAAAAATTTATTTATGTTCTATATCCACATCCCGAGTTTAAAGTTTCTATGTAGCCGGGAATGGATAAAAAAAAATTAAATATCATCTCATCGAACCAAGGATAATCACCGAAGATGTCTTTATAGTGTTCGTCGTATATGCACAGTTTCCGGCGAAACCCCCAATCGCAACTCTCTAATTTGCCGGGAAATGTTTCAAAATGATTTTCGAAAATCCCAGCAACGATTCTTTACGGGAAAAATGGTACTTTGGGGCCCTCTGGCACCGAACCCATGACAATGAGGTACAAAATAGCCTTTTTCTGGTGGTTACACGTTATAGCCAGTTCGTCGTAAAAATTTCAAGTCAGTGACACTTGTGGAACATAGTTAGATTTTTGATCCCCAATGAGTGAGTGTATAAGGTGGGATATTTCCTCCAGATTATATTGTTTATCATAAATATCGACTCTGTAGAATAGGTGGAGGGGTGTTCAACGCTGTAATGGAATCTTTAAAGAGTCAGTTGACTTCTTAGAGTACATGCGAAATGGTGTTGTGCTCGGTTCTCGGACGGAATGGAAAGAAGGTATTATTTTCTTTGTTTGAGTGTATATATAGGTATTATCGGAGAAACGTCTCAATATAATAGAATTATATATATACGAGTAAAAGTTGCTTGCATACTGCAAGCATATGAAATGTATTTATAATCTTTATTCACATGCCAAGTTTTAAGTTTCAATGTTATCGGGAAGGGGTTAAAAAAGAATCTTAAGAATCGTAGCAATTTCTAATTTTGAGACGCCTGTGTCGAACCCAGGACCAATTGGCAAATGCGAATAGACATAATAATTTGTTAGGACTTGATCTTATATAATGCAAAGTTTGTAGTCTACATCATTCCGGGAAGTATCTATTTTTCCGTTATCTCCATAAGAAACGCATTGAACAATGTAAATGGCTCTCTGAGATCGAACCATGGACCATTAGCAGAACGTTCAAAGGTATTGATAAAAAACATTCATGATCACTATCTACATGCCGAGTTTCAATTTTCCATGTCATCGGGAAGGGATTTTAAAAAAATATTAAAAATCGTCGCAATGCATTTTAAAGGGAATATATATGCTCTGACCAAGAGTCGAACCAAGGATAATCTTCGAATATGTGTTTATGATTTTCGACAGACACTCACGGATTCTAGCTTCACTTTGAATTTCAACTCTCCAAAATGCCGGAAAGTGCCTCAAAACTTTTTCGAAAACCCCCGCAATGTATCTTTATGGAGAAACTCAAAGTTCAAAGTCGCCTTTTTCCTGGGGGTTTCACGTTAGGATCTATAAGGCGTAGAAATGTCAAGTCAATGACGCTTGTGGTTTAGTCTGTGAATTAGTATCGTATCTGGGTATCTATCTATCTATATATATGAATGAATCCGGAGAAACTTCTTTATATAATAGATATATATGAATGAATCCGGAGAAACTTCTTTATATAATAGATATATATGAATGAATCCGGAGAAAACTTCTTTATTTAATAGATATAGCTATCTATTATACGAGTAAAAGTTGCTTGCATTTTGCAAGCATATTGATAATACTAATTCAAGTTTACATCATATTGAAATGGTCCTCTAATGAAAAAAAAGAAGTATTGAAAATATTCTAAAAAGTAACGCAATTTATATGAAAAAGGAGAAATTTGCACCCGCCTGGCGACGCACATTCTGTGCCAGTTTCATAGATATCATAAATGAGAGAGTGTTTCCCCTCACCCCTATGATTTTCTGTTCCCTATCCTACTTGGATGTTGCTTAAAATATTTTCGAAATCGGATCATAAATAATTAGATATTCCCGCCGTATGTTTTTACAAAGTAGAGACGCCTGGTGTCGAACCCAGAATCTTTTGGGAGATGTGAATACATATAACGCCATGATAGAAATATAACTTATTTGATTCAAATTTTGAAGTCGATATGTTACCGGGAAGGTCCTAAAATGAGGCTTCGTTATCCCCATATAAATGCATTGAGTAATCTAACGGCTCCCTAGGATCGAACCAAGGACAATCTGGGGAACTTAAACAGATTAAATAAGATTTATTGATGATCTCTATTCACATGCTGGGTTTCAAAGTTCCATGCTATCGGGAAAGAGTTCAAACAAAATTTTAAGGATCGTTGAAATGTCTAATTTTAAAGACACCTGTTGTCGAACCCAGGACTTAATGGCAGATGTGAATATACAATAAAACTTTGTAGGAATTAATCTTATTTAATGCAAAGTTTGAAGTCGATATCATCCTGGGAAGGATCTATAATAAAATAGAATTCCCTTATCACCATTAGAATTGCATTAAGGAATGTGAATAACTCACTGGGATCGAACCAAGGACCATCAGTGAAACAGTAAAGAGCGTACATAAAATATATTCTATCTACATGCCGAGTTTCAAGTTTCCATCTCATCGTGAAAGATTTCAAAAACAAACCCAGTTGAGGAAAAACTAGCCTTCTGTTATTGGTGTTTAATCTTTGTTTCTATTTTGGCGTTGCGATTGTTTTGTGTTATTTGTGTTCCGTGTTTATGTTACACAATTTAAGATTGAGATGAGAATCAGCTCCGCAATACACTTACTTTCCGCAAAAATATTAATTGGTGGTTATTTGAATGATATAATTATATTTCTATGATTTAAGTTTAGTATGTGATTGCTGTACTTGTCTAAAAATGTCTCTTTAAACATAGTACTGCTTATGATCTTAGAATATATTTTTATGTTGTCTTAGTAGAAGAAATTTTTCATTCAAAGTATATGAGATAGATTATTGAGTTGATGCGGCTTTGTAGATTTTATTATAATTTAAATTTCTTGGTATATTGGATTGAAAACTCTGGTATTTGCTGTCTGTCAACAATTATGAAGTATGTGTTACGATTTAGGTTGTTACACTGGTATTTATGAAATTTAATATCCCCGTTGGGAATCAACGGGCACTTCTGCTAGTACATTCTATAATATTAATTCATAATTTTATTGAAATAATGTCAGGTTTAGTTGCATATAATCATTTTTCAAGGTAAATTAACATTGAGTTGACTATCACAGCTCCACAAATATCGCAACCCGCAACTGTTTGCCAATTTATATCATCACCAGGTGAAGTAGAGGAAGACCTATAAAAACATACTGGTAAGGAACATTAACGGACTGTTACCGCCCGATTTGATTCAAACTCGGTAGATTCAGAGATGATGGTGAAAAAATAAAATTTGTGAAATTATACGTTCCCTCGTGGCCTAGGAGCCGAGATATTCGAGGTCAAAATTGCAAACTGACCACCCGGGCCCCTCAGTAAAACTCAGCCACCTATCTAGTCTAGGTGGCTCTGGCGGCAGTGCCGATGCGGTCGCCGCGAAAGCGAAGCGCGGTCGGAAATTCGAATGGTTTTCGGTGGTTTTCATTCTACAATTTGTAAAGAATGAAATAAATTTCGATTACATGGAATAAAAATTGATTTGTATTTACTTCATTTTTTTTAACACAAAAATGAATTTTTTTTTTCAAAAAATCATTGAAACACAGTTTCCTACATATAGTTTCGTCTTCTACGCTTTCGAATTGACTTTCATGAATATTTTCATGAAAACAAAACTGCACCGGAGTAAGATGAGAGTCGTGGTGCTGCTCTATATATCCTGCTTTGAACCACGCGCATTTAATGAAATTCTTAATTCTGGGGGCTGTGAATTGAAAATGCGTAAGGGATTGCAATTTTAGGATACTATCCCTCTGAAAAAGCAAAATTGATCTAACAGCACTCGATCAGAAACCTTCCGCACGAAGTCTTTCCACATTCTAAAAAAATACACACCCAGTGGCTGAATAAGTCCCGTGGTCTTTGGAGGAATCACTTTTATGTCCACAAACTTCTTTTGCGGTTTCACTTTTTGTGTGAAATCCCGATCATCCCCAGGAATCCACTAAAAGAATACGCCTGTCTTTCATGCACGGGAAAAGAACACTTTTAAAATAATCCTGCATTAAAATATTTTTTGTTAAAAGGCCAAAGGTCGACGCCTTGAAATAGACATTTGAAGCTTTAAAGATGCATTTACAAACCATCTTTCTCCTATAAACAGATAAGAAGAGGGGAGAGAAGTTCACCGTCTACCGATTTTGTTGGTTGAATCGTATGAGAGTGTGTAGTTGCATGTATAGACTGATTCCACTGTTTTTGTACCTCGAAATTCTAGCGCACGGCAGGAATGAACTTCTTTTTTCAAACCGCTCTGATCGGTGCACTTGCGATGCACCACTTTCTCGGATCACACTTCTTCCACGAATTTCTAGGATTTTTCTATAATTGAGTGTTGTTCCAAATAATATTTTTTAGAAACAACCCTTGTCACTTTCCTTGAGATTATCTTGTTGGCCCTTTTCCATTTCCTTAGCCAGACAGATGTTGCTTTAAAATTAGGGATACCATGTTCCATTTTTTTATTTTCTTCCAGTGCCTATTTCCTCCTCCGTTAATAGAGATGGGAACCTCGAAAAAAATGAAACGTTTTAAACGTTTAAAACGTTTGAGATGGCGTTCTTCGTGATTTATCCGATAAATTTACTATCCTGATTAGTAAATTTTGCAGTTGACTTGGCCCTTATAACTTACAAAGAATGTATTTCCCTAGTTTTTAAAACGATCTTAAAATAAACACAAGTATTTATGTTTTCAAGGCTGATGCATTGTATAAGATCAACATTTTCAGGCGTAACTTTATGGAAGTTTGTCTTGATGATAAAATTAAAACGAGTTAAAAGCTTTCTAAAAGCAGCCTATGATAAAGAGTTGCGAATTTCGAAAATTGGCCCCATGTGGTTCACTAGTGACCGCTAATTTTTATGTTGCTGAACAGAAAATAGTGTTCATAGTTTTTTCTTGCCACCGCGAATTCACGTGTTGCAATTCATCAAATTCAGTGTTCCGCTTCAAGCTCTGAGTTGAAGACGTATTATTGCGTGGATTATTTGGGCGTGTGAATCATCGTTCGGATTTGGTCATAAAAATGCCTAGAATGGCGGATCCGATCACAATATTTTTGACGCACAAGAGAGCGCCAAAATAAAATGTAAATATTGTAAAACATTGTTTGCAAGCAACATCAAAAATCTTGAAGTGCACGTCAAACGCTGCGGAAAAATTCCAGGAGATATCAAGAACCGTGTGAAAACAAACCTCATCAAAAAATGTAGTAAATTGATTAATGAAGGATATTTGTGGCATCCCGGAAATAGATACTAAAGTTAAGGAAGCTGTGGATACAATCAGCGAAATAAGAGGCTCAAATTGCTTAAGTACTTGGTTTTCAGATGTTGAAAAGAGCAAAGAAATTTTTATCATTTTAAAAAACCTTACAATAAATCGATTTGCATCCACATCTTGTGATTGTGAGAGGTGAGAAGAGTTCAACCAATTCAAATTCAAACTTCAAACAAATCAATCACATTTCCATTTCCTTGTATGTTTTATGAATCTGCCAAAACTTGACCTGAGAATCACCAAAGTTGACCAATACCTGTCATGTGCAGTGATTTTCTGTTAAACTGTAATAGTAGCTTTTCTTCACTTTTCCAAATAAATATAGGAGGTATATATCGTAGTGGGATTCCTCCTTGTATAACTTTTTTTTCGATTGTAACCAATGTAATATTTAGCATTTTCAAAATATAAGGATTGACATAATTTTGATTTAAACCTGTTATATTTCATATAAAATATCACACGAAGATATAGAAGCTGTTAAAAGGTGGTCTTTATTAAATGGAATTCAGGAAAACGCTAAGTAAAGTGAAAAAATAGCATTCACTACTAAGAGAAGAGAGAGAGTTATGAGCTTAATGGAGAGATAGTTCCCAGGGGGAAAAATGCAGATACTTTGAGGCTATACTAACTAATTATTTGGATTGTGGTACCCAAATAGAAAGAATCGTGTCTAAAGCGTTTAAAGATCTACATGAAGTGATGAGAAACTGAATTAGGAGGGAAACAAAAGAGTTAAGACAACAGTGAGAGCACTAGTAAAATATGCAACAAATGCGTGAGATCCGCATATTAAAATAAATATTAAGAAGATAGAGAAAGTTCGACGGGAAGCAGTTAGGCATGTGCTAGAGAGACATAGGAAAGAAGATGTTAGAGATTCTTGGTTGGGAAACGATGGAATAAAGGCGGAAATGGACTCCTTACAAGGTTAGAAACGGAGGCGTGGATGGAGAAGCAGAGGATTATATTGCAGGAGGGGATCAAAAGTTGAAACAAAGGACTGATATCGCCTCTTATAAATGGAGGGGTCAAAGAATGGAATGTGTTGCCTGTTGAGGTTTTCAAACACCGAAAATAATTAAGATTTTAAAATTAGATGCTGTAGTTTATGTAATTAATTGGATTAAACATTGCTATGTTTTGTATTATTGGGATATTTCTAAAGCGACGATGTGAAAACGATGAAGTGAAATTTTGGCCTAAAAAGTGACATTATAAACTGTAAAATGTAGTTTTTGTTAGAGTACATACTTGAGAACACTAAAAGGTATTCATTACCCCTCATCTCTCATTTCCCTACACTCCATTCCTTTCCATTGGCGACTTCTACCATCGCCACCTCATCTTACCCTTCTTCTCCTTTACCCCTCTCCTTTACCCCTCTCCTCTACTCCTCTCCTCTTCCCCTCTTCTCTTCCCCTCTCCTCTTCCTCTCTCCTCTTCCTATATATTCTCGTTCTTCTGTTTCCTTTGTGCCTGAAGACGTCAAAATAATGACAAAACTAGTCGCCTTTTTAAAAAAATATTTTCTATGGAAGTTTATAAGTTTTTTATTTTATTTACTTTGGAATATTTTTTCTGTGTAACGTCTGGTGCGAAGGATTGGGGTTAGATTTAAGTTATACATGGATCAGGTTGGAGAAACTCTACTTGCAGCATAGGACATTAAATAAATAAAAATAGCAACGAAATTGCTTATGACAACAACAAGCAAACACTACTTCCAAAGTGATACCTTATACAATCTGGGCTCCATTATTCATTAACCTCCAATTTACTACCTCTGATTAATCCTCATCAACACATGGGAGCCGCCTTTATTCCTTCGCATCACATTCTTCTGAGATCACTGAAGGTGGCTTTGTTTTTTTTGATTGGGGTTTCCTGCAATTTATATTGCCGGTATCTTTAGGCTTCGAGATACCGAATCTCGCGAAAAAACTGAATAAGACTTGCATATGTGTGATACGAATAAGAATTGAGAAGTCACTCAAACCCTAAAGTCACTGAACTAGTAAAAAGACAACACCTTAGAAATTAAAAATCCACGAGATTCCATCGGAGAGTAGAAAACACTTTATTTACTCTTAGAGGTCGGTCAGCTCTGATAAACCAACTGCGAGGTCAAGTTCGAGATTCCACACAAAACATGAGCATTTGAAAGACTTCATTCGGTCCAGTGCATTGCTGAATAATCGCCCGAGAAACATACGACCTTTCGCAACTTTCTTATCTTCGGAAGAGCAAAGTCTTTCTGAGATGAAATCCTAAATGCATTGACCTACTCTAAGTATTCCTCATTAATCCACCATGGGGACAAGGAGTGGGAGGAATATATTCTTGAGGTTGCTGCTTCTTTGTACCTCTGCAGCTGCTCATCAGCCTTTTCATATGCTGTTAAACCTTCAGCCTGGACTTTCGTTTGACGTTCTCTCCAGCTATGGATACTTGGACTCAACGCTGCACGTCACTCCTATCAAACATCCGCTGCCTTGGTTGATACTTGAAGATACTCGTGTGATATTCGAGGGCGATCCTGGCAGCAAACTTAGACTGGACCACAAAGGAGATATCCTTTTGGATTTCTGCAACTCGGTACAACAGCTGGTGAAGGCATATTTACGAAATTTCACGATAGAAGGGCTGCAGAAACCTTACAAGGCCTTCACGGGTGGATGGGATAAGTCTAAGTTGGCAAAGAATATGGGAATATCGGAGGAATACGTGAATGGGAAGTATAACTATATCCTGGTTAGGTTCATCAAGAAACACACTTGGGGATGGATTGAAGTAAGCGATAGTCTCCGGCTTAAAAACAGCACCAACGCCTGGGTGAGCCACGTCTCTCCCGGAAACACAAAAAGTGTTGAGGAGTTTCTCGGACTTGCCGGCACCCATTACATTTCCACCTTCGTAACAGGAGACATTGTCTACCAGGTTTTTGTTTACGAGCCTAAGAAATTCCTTAGAGTAAGAGAAATGAAAAAGAGGCAAAATGTGACGCAGTGGACTCAGGAGGACGTTGATTTAGTATTTTCGCCATCTTTCGCGAAACACATTGGCAAAGTGAAGTTCGTTAGTCAAAACGACACTGTAAGACATTGGCTTAAAAGAAATTTAAACTACAGGTTCTTCACCTACGAGTATCAGAACCTCCTAAAACTTTATAGACACAGCCGGCTGAAGAATCAGCTCTTGGATTTACTTCCTGACGAATCCATTGTGCATTTGGAACTGAAGACTGTTAGTCCCGTGTTTCGTAACAATGAGACGCGACAGTGGGTTGAAGAATTGTTGAATAACAAATTGGCATTGTGGGATTCAACAATGTGAATTGTGTAATGTGCATTAGACAAGAATAAGTGCTTTGTTTAAAAATGTCCATCTGAGATTATGTTAACAGTGTAATGTGGATTAATGGTTGAAGATACAAGTTTCAAAATTTCTATGGTAAGGCTAATTTAATGTGAAATAATGAAATCTATATTGGAAAGCGTGACTTCGTGGAAAGTTATCTTAGAAATAACAAGACACTTAGTATATTTTTTATATATTTCCACTTGGATTTCTTCAGACTGAAGTTGAAATTTCGCTTACGAAACCGGTTGTGAATTAAATTCGAAGTGTAAAAATACTAAGGGTCTTGTTATTTCGGTAATGTGAAATGTTTCTTAGAAGAGATCAAGGGATTTATTAAAGGGGAAAGCTTTGTGAATCATGACTCAAAGTCTGTAAATAATATTGATCATTACTTTGATTTGATTTTTTATACTTCGAGGTTAATTCTTCTAGCTATAGAATTGCCTTAGAGGACATCGCTCATCTCGTCAACTGTAATTGGCCTCGTGCTGTTTGTTCATACTTACTGATGAATAAATAAATAAATATAACTGTATTTATATTCTTCGCTAAATATCCGAAGGACACAAGATCTTTTCTTTTGTTTTTTATTCACTTCCTTTTAATAAGTATGTCAAAAGGTGAGTTATGGAGGAAATATTTATCTCAATCTGGCTCAAATGAAGTGGCTCTATCACTACTATTTTCGCTCTCAACACAAGTATAATAGTTTGGGAATGGACTGCCAAGTACCCATATAATATTGGTAAACATTTATCCTTATTTTGATAGGCATTTAATTTTTTCAAATTAGCTTCTCGATTTTTTAACGTTACTTCTGTTGGGGTTATTTTTGTGCGTATGATGCATTATTTAGCCTCCAAAGCATCTACTGCTAATTCGGTGTCCCTAAATTCTTGCTTGGGATATTTGGGTTGCGGTTGGAAGTTACTTCTGTATATTCATTTTCTTCGATTATAACTTCATCTGGTACCTTTAAACTTATATCTTCTACGATTTCTTCATCCCAAAATAATATGTATTTATTATTTTCCGATATTCTATGTAGTTTTCCTATGCCCTATGTAATATGATATAGTACAGTAAGTGATTTGGAATTAAGAACGAATTTACAGCACGGGTTAATGAGTGTTTACGACGACCATATTTACAATTTACGGCGAAATTCAGAACTCGCATTCTTTTCTAAATTATCTAAGATTCAAAATATTCCTCTAAATTTTCAAATATTGGTAATGCCTAGTTCCATCCTATAATTTTAAAGATTGCAGAATGAGACATTAAATGAATTTTATCGAAAGAACGATCTCAAATATATTGGGAGAAACGTGTCAGCGAAATCAGACAAAGAAACGGAAATGAATATATCGAAATGAATAATCATAACTCTTTGGAGACAATAATTGACAAGCGGAATGCGATACTACACCTTTAAAAAACTGATCGTTTTGGTGATTTCCCAACCGCTATGACGATAGATACATGTAAATTATATAATCTATATCCGAAGAATTTATTTTTTTTGTATCTGAGAACCGAGTTTATCTTCAATTTAATATTTATCTTTACTAAATTTCAATTTATACGCAATTTAACTCTTATATTAATTAATAATTATTTAGGGAATCAACAGTCAATGATAACGTCGATTTTATATTAACTCTACGCCACTCATAGTTACACCATAAGTGTTTACTATTTATATTTTATGACTTGATTAGTTTTTTTTCGTAAGAATCGCTCATTTTTACGTCAAAACATTTGTTTGAATTTAGGAGATTACAAATCGTAATACATTAATAAAACTTTGAATTTAATAAGAAATAAAATCTTTAAAGTCAAGTTTTTACGGACTACGTTAATTGGTTTTGCTATTACATAATATAATGTATGCACGGTTATATTATGTTTATCACTTTACTTCGTGTAACTTATCAAAATTGAATTCAAAATGTATTTTTATATTTATGTTCTCAAAAATGGATTACTTCCTTCAACTAATTGACTTAAACCGCTTTAGCACATTGCGTCATCTGCTGGCGTCAAATAACAAACTGTGAAGGTCTCTGTAAGTCAAGGCCTTCGCAAGACGTCGTTCGTACAAAGGGTACGTCAGAAACTTCGATGATTACTATCAAAAGAGCATACATCTCGAGCAGTTGAGAGTGACTTGAAAATGAATAAGGCATTGAAGGGAAAATTCAGAAGGATTTTTTAAACAAAATTCCCTGAGCCGTTTTTGTAAATGCCTTCGGCTTTACTATGACTACCTCGTGCGTTCGGTTTACTTTTCAGATTTCGACGTTGCTATTGCCACGTTGCTAGCTCTCCGAGTTTTAGTTTTTCTCGAGATATACTTGGAGGGAAACGCATAGATAAATAGCTTCATAAAAAGTAAAGTTATATTTTTATAAAAATATCAAAGCATGGAGTTAAAAAGGAAAACGCAATATATGTTATTAGAAAAACTGAGCCTGTGATGAGAGTTTTGAGTTCAGATACGTTTCAAATTGGGCTCAATGACATCTCATTGTCATTCTGTTGATATTTCTAGTTTTAATCATGGTGGATATTTTAAATAGGAGAGGGATTATGTTTGATCATTCAGAAGGATCAGATGTATTTTATTCCGGTATAAACGCATAGACTCTTAATCAACTGATACATATCCTAATTAATTCATGTTTCTTGTGCCCTATCAGTAAATACGGGGAATTTAATTCCAAATACAATTAAAGATTAAGACGGAAAATAAAAAATCATTTATTAATCAACTTATTTTATTGTTAAAAATTTGAAATTTGCAATAGCTTTTTGAAAGTTGAAATAATAATTATGATTGACATAATGTGACATGACACGTTCATGTATGTGATGTATTGACAGTTTGATTGGAAATTTAGCCAGTACCTTTTAAGCCTAATTGTAAGTAATATCTTATTAATATTATAAATCAGAAATATTAATTTATATGTACTTTAAGTTCATGAATTTTCGCTTAAAAGGATATAAAAACAAATGCATAAAACAAAAATATAAATGTGTAAATAAGTTAATTAATGTTCTTTATTTTGACGGCAAATTAATCAATGGGAAAATGAGAGTGTCTTGATTCTGGAACTCTCATAAGAAGTTTAAAAGTACTTTCATATTTATATTTTAATTGCTTCAAAAACATTTAATTTTTTATTCTGAGCAATATAATTTGGAAACCTCAGTCACTGACAAATTCTTATGAAACCAAAGACTAAAGAGTTAATAACGGAGAAAGGTAGGCAAAAAACAATAAACCCGATTTTGAATGAAAATGATATTGCAACAAAGTCTCCATGGATTGTAGGTGGTTCCATTCCTTTATTTATAAAGTGTCTATCTGCGATTAAGACAATATTCAATTTTTAACTGCTTTATTTATGTCACAAGAACGAATAAATCCAATTCTTGTAAAAATACGTGATAAAGTCGTTAAATGATCGGACTGAGTGTCTTTGAACTGATTAAATTCGTTTACCAATCGAATGGAAATGAATAAAATATACTAGGAATACAATTTTTGCAGCCTTCTTCGAAATCTTTCGGAATGAAACCCTTTCGTAGAGTATCGGAAATGTTTCTTTGTTAGATTATACTTAATTTGAAAATGGGTGCCTGAAACAATTTTCAAAGAATCTAAATGTTTGTAATATTAAGCTTGTGTTAATTAATCTGGAGCATAAATAGATGAAATACATATCAAGCGATGTTCGTCCTGCCATTCTGCTGGCTTATCTATAAGGCAAGCGATCTATCTTTACTAACTTTTCATCCCCCTTATGTAAATTACATCATCAAAACCCCGTCAAAATTCAATTAAGACGTTCTCAATAAATCAACAAGTCGTTACATAAAAATGTTATTTAAGGCCTCGATTAATGAATGTCGTTCCCAGCTTCACTTGAGCCGCCATCTGCGTGCGGACCACATCTCTGCGGGACCCTGAAAACTCGCGAATTAGGAAACTTGCTTCAAAAAGACATTATTTCAGTCCCTAAAGCAGTTTATAAACTCCTTCGAAGAAAGCACGCCTTCTGCTTCAAAAGCAAATTCCATAAGCTCTTAAATATCTGTGTTTTTGTTATTAAATCGCACACATCTCCGATCAAATGCAATGGGTTTTTCGCTACAGAAAATATTCATCTTCCATAGGAATATATCTATATAAGACCCGAATATAGACCTCAGAGGGTTTTTTCATCTATATACTATTTCATCTTCTCCATGAAACTCTTCACAAGAAATAATACAAATAATAACATACATTTATAGCGAGGTGGTACTGTACATTGAAAGAATACAGGCTATTATAAATCATGCCTAAATGAAATCAACGAGATGCAACAAAAAATTCTCAATAAATAACATCACTTGAAACTTTCTGTATTAATCCATCGTAAATTTATGCGTAGAAATTGATTGCGTTTCAACTGGCCTCGTATACTAAATGCTCTCCAATTTTCAAATTTTTGCAAGAGTATTGATATGAATGCCCTATCGCATGGTATCGCCAGAGTCATAAGCGAATACGTCGAAATTTTTAGGCGCACTATTACTTATCAACATCGCAAATTTAAAAAACATTGATTATTGATACTTAATGATTAGTTATCGCATCCCAAGGTGGGGACCAGAAGAACAATGAGCAAAAGACCGACCCATTAGGAGAAAACTGCTTTTTCAGGAGGCTGTAGTATGTTTTCTTTAATAATTAGTCAGTATCAACAGACAGTACGAGGCCAATTACAGTTGGCGAAATAACAAGATGTGAATAACATATCAGTATTTCGGGAAAGTTCAACTTATTTGGAACTCATAAATACTATCGGAACATTTTGGAGGGATTGATTTAAAAACAGTTCAAATTATCTAATAAGGGATTAATAGCAACTCAAAATGCTCTGGCCGTGGCTTATTTTTTGATGGACTGAGGGGAATTATTTTTTCGGCTAATGGGAATGCTGGAGTAAAGCTTACGAAGACGGCAATGAAGTAAAACGAAGAGGTGACAGAAACATTGGTAATTTCTTTATCAACATTTTAATTCGGCAATTTCGTCCTCGGCAAAGGCCTATTAGTTATGGGTTAGATGGAAGAAGAGACTTTTAAGTCTCAATCTCGCACAAATAAAGACGATTTATTATTATTATTATTATTCTGAATTTTATCTTTATCTTTCATCGAAAACTTTTAGTACGTCCAACGATAAAGTATAATTTACCATGCGATACTAAAATTTTTATCATAAAAGAGTACTGTGATATGAAAACGTATAAAAGTTGGCATATGGGAAATATATATGGGAAAAATAGGACGTCGTTTGAGGCAGTTCAAGCCAATATTTCCACCTGAATTTTCACACATAGTTAGAGGTGGTGATCTTCTGTTGTGCTACATAAGAAATATTACCAGAAAGACCCGGGTTCGATGCCGGGTGGTAAATATATCTGCCATATAAAACACATTGGGAAGGTTTTTAATTATTTCTTTACAGCACTTATCGAAATAATAAGGAGTTTCTGCTTAGATGGAAGATGTATATTAAGACTCGGTTCAAGAAAAAAAATAGATATGACCATGCTGTTGCTGGGTTCGATGCCAGAGCACATTAAAATTTCTCTCATAAGGAATACATGGGAAAAGTAGGACGTCGTCTGAGGGAGTTACAGCCAACATTTCTGCCTGAATTTTCACACATAGTTAGAGATGGTGATGTTCTGTTGTGCTGCATAGTAAGTATGACCTGAAAGACACGGGTTCGACGCCAGGCGATGAAATTGCAGCGACTTTTAAGAATATTTTCAATCCTTTTTTTTTTCTTTTGAGGACCGTCCCGATATGATGCCGATATGAAATTAGTGTTGTCAATCTGCTTGCAGTATGCAATCTACATTTAACTCGTATATATCTATATCTACATTAATTTCCAAAAAGAAATTCCGTGTGAATGTGTAAATTCCGTTCGAACAACAGTAGAACTCCATGAAAATAAACCGCAGACTTTGTATTTTCCACAAAATGTATTAATACACGACCGGTTTCGGCCATACAGCCATCATCAGGTACATACCACAGAAAACAGACAGAATTTATAATATAATCCCTAGTCTTGAAGGTGGAGTGAGAAGGGGAGAGGGGTTGATGAACGTAATGTCATTGGTTGGGGTCGCGGATGCCCCCACTATTTCCGCGATCTCAAGACAATCCAACTTCTCCCCCTTCGACTGTCTATGAAGGAGCCGCGGCACAAAGGAGCTGGTGGGGTCGCTCTCCAGTTCGAAAAGGTGGAAAAGGAATTCCCCAGCCGGTAACTCCTTTGGTGTTCTTGTGCCCTCAACTTAAGCGAACGCCCCGTCTGACCCAGGTATACGGCAGAACAATCCTCACAACTTAACTCATAGACCCCGGAAAGGTTACTAATTTCTCTTTTGTGATGGCTGTATGGCCGAAACCGGTCGTGTATTAATACATTTTTGTGGAAAATACAAAGTCTGCGGTTTATTTTCATAAATGGCGTTCCACCAAGTAAAGTCAGTTCATATCGATTTTAGTAGAACTTCAATTATCCGAACCCCGACTATCCGAATCGCTGATTATCCGAATCGCTGCTTATCCGAATCGCTTTAGGACACCGTCTCATATAGCAGTTCTAAATTCGCTGGTAAGCATAACGATCGAAACAATAGACCTAAACAGAAAAAAACATGCGCCTGCCACTTGGCTGAGTATACTGATTATAATTTTTTTATAAAAAAATATTTAATAACGTAAATACTACATTAGTTTGATTTAGTTAAAGTATTGTCATTGGTATTTAGAAGTGATGTACGCTTAACATGCCAAAGTGTTGCCATTTTTTTAATTAATTAATACATAATTCTTTTTTTATGCTATGTATGTAGTTTTTTTTCTCCCGTTTTCAATGTACATAGAGAAGTTAATTAATTATCCGAATTTTCGATTATCCGAATGGGGTGCGGTCCCAATCGATTCGGATAATTGGAGTTCCACTGTACTTTAGCTTGTTATTATCGTTCGCAGAATGGCCGAAGTAGGCCGATACTATGTTGCACGTACGAATTGGAAAATTGGCGCCACCAGGTGAACCACCACTTCCATATAATCTCGCTTTTACAGATGTTTATGCGGCATGTTAGTTAAGTCGTAAGAATACAGATCCGGAAATAGAGAGACCTTGTGTCGAGTGTGGCTATTGGAGATTTTAACGTTTCTTTCGATCAACATAGCTGCCAACAATATTGGTCACTGATTTCCGGAGCCTCATATGGAGAGGTGATTCAGGAGCTCTATCTTTTAAGCTCTCTTGACGGCTGCTGGAGATTTCAATACTGCAATTCCATCACATTTACAATAAATATTATGCGTTTTGCTTGTCTTTTGGCTCGGAATGTAGAAGAACGTCTTTCTTATGCATGTTATGAATGACGTATGCTGAAGAAGGGCATTCATTTTAATCTGAGAGCGGTTGAGGAGAGCGAACACAAATTACCCCTAATCCTTTCAATTTTTTGCGACTAATTAAAGAGAGAATGAGTACCCAACGCAACTTCCCGCTGATGACTTTAGTAACCATCCGCACGTCAAAACAATACTGACACAACTGGACGTCTTGAAATACTAAATGGTTATATAAATGGTAGAAATGGTTCTTAATCGTAATCCATTTTCATTAACTCCAAGAAATGCATATATTAATTGATTTTGCCGTCCTCCAACGGATGAAGAAATACTTTCCATAAATAATCTCCCAGCGTCAATTGAATTCCATTATTATCTTTACGTGAGCTTTCGGCAAAATCTTAAGTGATAAAACTCAGAAGCACAGTTTCTTGCGTCACAGAAATACCTCGGGAAGGCCCTCCGTTTCTCACGGACGAGAAAGCTGCTGCAGATACAATATAAACTGCTCGTTATCGCTTTAGCTGCTTATTGCATATATTTAAACAGCCCGACATCGAAACTTACCGAAAGAGATCAAAGTTTTTCGTTCAGTAGATATATTTATGCATTAACATCGATTTATATATGGCCAGTTGGTATACTGTCAAATAAAATCCCTTATTACCTGAAGAACTGATCGTAACTAAAATTTGGCCATATGAGCGTGAGACTCGTGAAGGTCCGAAGAGAAATTCATCCGAAGTTAAAGGCGAAGTAAATGAAATTGCGATTTAGAACGAATGCGATCTTCGAGAAGCATAAATGAAATAAGGAAGTGATCCGCAAACTGGAAATTATTTTCGATCGTTCCTATTAGGGAGGCTAATAGAGTAGATTAGGTAACGATGATGTTGACACCCCCTGCCATAAGCCACTGATAGATAGCGAATATCTAAATCTAAACCCTTAAGTAGATGAGAAATGCCAATCTGAAACCCAGTAAAGCCCTTAGGCTAACTGTCACTGCCCAAGATTAATGTCAACGGTGATTTTCGTGTTTCTAATGTTTTAATTCGTTACATAGATGGAATTCTATTGGATTTGAAATGATACATCTCCATATTATAAGAGTTATTGACAATTGTCACCATTCATATATGGTTTTCAATCATTCTATTCAACCATATATTCCAAACATATTATATCACTCAAACTATACATAACCACGTATTGCATGACGATGGCTTGGATGAAAGAGGATACTTTTATTCTCAATGAAAACCATCATTATTATATTCCATATTGTCTTTTTCCCTTGTCAAGGCGCTAATTCTGGATACGTCACCCTTTCATGCATTGAATTAAATTCTTCTTTGCATTGAGAAATCAAGTGCATCTTACACACGTATGAAAACACTCCGTGTCGACGTCACAACTGGCTCCAGCTCATACCAGATGAGGAGATGAATTTAAGGGAAATAACTGAGTGCGTCGATTAGAAACTTTTATGTGAAGTTCAGGAAATAATAATAATGGTCATTGATTCCTTTCGCTTTACGAAAGTTTCTTTGGTCATTTTTAACGAACCTCATTTTTGGACCTTTCATCCCAAGGAAGATACTTCCTACGCAACAAAATTCACCTACTTGCTCTCGTTTTTCTCTGCACTACTTTATCGTGAGCTTAAATTTATTTCCCTTGGTTTACTTTAGTTTTGCTTGCGTTAATGTTCGTTCCAAACTCCCTTGCTTTATCGTTAAGTGTATTTACTAAAATTTGTACACTCATTTCGAAATAACATGCCGTAGTTTTATCGTCTGTATATCTTACTAATTTGACTAGTCCCCCACTAACCTTTACTCCTTCATCTATTTCTCCCAAGGATTCAACATTTGATCTGCACTTATGTTAAAAAGTGTTAGTGACTTGTCTAACTCCCATTCCTAACCCAGTCCACTCTGATTCCCCATCAGCCCTTCCTTATTCCTACAATTTGATTAAAATACATTTGTTACAAATATCTCCTACCTTTCCAATCCAATTCTATTTAACATCCTCATCAGGTTTGAAACCGGTCGTTTAATATAAACTGTGTTAATAGTACTCGCTCCATTTATTTTCATCCTACCGTTACCCATGGTTTCCTAATTTTTGTTTGTGTTATCCTTCCAATAGATTTTTTAGCACGATCCTAATCATTTCCCATCCGTTAATTCCCTTTCCTTACGATCTGGAGCCTGATTTACAGATTCTTCAAATCCCACTTGCCTTCTTCAAATCCCACGTTTTGGCCGAAAGGTCTTCTAATTAAAAGCTCGATTTTCATCATGACCAGGACAAACCGAGTCTACACCAGCACCAGGATAATTTCACGAGTTCTTAACAACATTTCTAAATTTCTTTCCTACCAAGATGTAATCAATTCAGTACCTATTGGCATCCCCTGGCTTTTTGCATGAGTGCCTTTGTCTGTTGTGGTGCTGAAAGTGTGTGTTTGTGATACAGAGATTATTTCTCTTACAAAAGGCTATTAGTATTTGTCCTCTGTCGTTGCTATTCACTAGTCCAAACCATCCCTCCTCTTTACCATCTTTGCCTTGCCTTACTACCACATCCTCTTCATTGTCCACATCATCTTCTCTACAATCACAAGTGGGCAATATCACATGGACTATAACCGTATTTACTGGTTCAGGCTTTACTTCCCATAACCCGATCGCTAACCATTTGGGTGGCTATCACACGGTTTCTCCCGCTCTCTTATCCAACACTAGAGCTACTCCTCTCCGGCAATTACCCTCCCTACTAAAAAACGGAGCTCCCGCAAAACTATGTAAATAACTTATTGAAAGCTTTCCCGGGTTCAATGTCCGTCGAAGCACTGCTACTAATAAATCTCCCCCATCTTTCCTCCGTACTTCGCATAACCATAGTATATTCATGTTGGACCTCTTCATTCCTAAATTCTCTTTTCTAATCCCCGTCATAACATCCCATGTCCCTTCCCTAGTTTCCCTGATCAAACTCTCTCTTCTTTCTTAGCCGTTCCTTATGTAATGGTTTCGTGAAATGCCTCACTCCCATCACTGTCGGGCTTGACAATATCTCTAGTGACAGATTGTGAGACCCGTTTTTACTGGTACCAACAATTAAATAGTTGCAAACCATGAGTGTGATTAGTAGTCTAGGTGGTCTCCTCTTTCCTTCCTCAACAGTAGTATTAAGTTAACACTATCACCAATAATGGCCGCCATGCTGGGGTACAGACGCTGAGTGGAATATCTGGCCACCACTTATTGATCTTTCTGGCCTTGGTTACCCTATCTGGAACTAAGTTCCAGCCAGTCTAGCTCTTAAGGTCATAGAAACACTCAAGCCTATCTACCTTGACAAGGCTGTAGTCCAGAGAATGGAATTGTAAACGAGGGAAATTAACTCTTAAAATATTAATTTTAAAGGACCACAAATATAAACACTGAATGGTAATTTCTTTCTTTACAGGGTATTGTCGGACAACAGGCTAGAGAAGATTCATCCCAAAACCTTTGCCAGAAACAATCGTATAAAGAGATTGTAAGTATAAATAAATGCACACTACTTTAGCTGTAAAGTATGCCATCCATCCTAGATTAGAAACTCATTTTAAGTTATTCTTATATAATGATCATAATAATAACTTCTATTCATCCAAGGACCTACGAGGGTTGCCCAGAAAGTAATGCACCACATTTTTTTTCTCAGCCGACAACAACGTTGCGAATGTGAAACGTTACGTGAAGATTATTTGAAGTTTTTTGAGTGCGTGTGAAAAATGTTTGCCTCTTCCGATAGATAGCGTAACTGCAGTACTGTTTCAAAATGGCGTCTGTAAGTGATGTGCGTTACAAGCAGCGTGCCGTCATTTAATTTCTCACTGCAGAGAAAGAAACTGTGGGGAATATTCACAAACCTTTATGCAAAGTCTATGGAGAATCTGCTATCGACAGGAGTACAGTTAGTCGCTGGGCACAGAGGAGAAGGCGGTTCGGCGGAGCTCCAAGATTTGCAGCGGTCGAGGATAAACGGCTGTCACACCTGTCTTCTTGAAGCGAGTTGATGTTGTCATTCGCGAGGACAGACGCATTACGACTCATCAGTTGGGACTGAATCTGTCAATCAGCAAAGGAAGTGTGGATTCCATTATCCGCACTCTTGAATACTCAAAATTGTGTGCAAGATGGATCCCGTGAAATCTAACGGTGGATCACAAATCTCTCAGAAAAAAAAACATTTGTTCTGATTTGTTACAACGTTTTGAAGCTTAGTGGGAGGTCTTTTTGTACCGGATTGTGACAGGTGATGAAACCTGGGTCCAACTTTTTGAGCCCGAAACGAAACGGCAATCGATGGAATGGCACCGTTCTCGCTCTCCACGCAAGAAAAATTTCAAAGTAACTGCATCCGCCGGTAAGGTCATGATCACTGTGGTTTGGGACTGTGAGGGTGTGATTCTCATTCATGTGATGCCTACTGATGGTACCATTAATTCTGAAGCTTATGTTAACACATAAACAAAACTCAAGACGCGCTTCCAGCGACTTCGGCGCCATACCAACCCAGGAGATGTTTTGATTCAACACGATAATGCTCGGCCCCACACAAGTTTGAGGACTGCTGAACACATGGCAAAACAGGGTTGGACAGTGTTACCCCATCCTCCCTACATCCCTGACTTGGCTCCCTCGGAATTCCACTTGTTTGGGCCAATCAAAGATACCATTCATGGAAGACATTTTTAGGACGACGAGGTGATTCAAACAGTGAAGAAATTGCTCCGTGACCAGAAATAGGATTGGTACCGACAAGGCATACACTTCCTTGTTTCGCGCTGGAGGGAGCAAAAGAACAAGACGGAGATCACGTGGAAAAATAGGGTTTGTAGATAAAACAGCATTCTTTCGTGTGTGCAATTCTCATTAGGTGCAATAAATAATTGTTGAAGGAAACAATTGTGGCGCATTACTTTCTGGCAACCCTCGTGCATATAGGATAAGTCATCAATAATCACACCGACACAACACAGACAAATTTACATTAGAAACACATTGCCTAGAATTATAATACAGCATAGAACAAAATACATTAGAATTATAATACAGCATAGATGTTATTCTTAGCAACACATTTAATCTCTTTAACATATTACAGGTTCCCCTCATTTACAAATTCATTTACACTATTACGTTTTTACTAGGAGAAATTTCGTTAATTGTTTACCGAATTGTACAGTGGAGGAAACAATTATCGCAACACCAGTTGGCGTCAGAGTGCGGATTATGGGGGAACTAAGTGGAATCACTCTTCCTCCAATAATGCGGCAACTCTGAATATAGCTAGTAAAAACCGGCAATATTCAAACCCCTTACGAATGGGCAATCGACTTTAAGTATCGTAAATACATGTAGACATTTAACATCCACTTTCGCGAGATTTCCTAGTAGTGCTTTAGCCTTATTGTCTTTGTTTTTTCCATTTGTCATTGAAAGTTATTCGTGATCAAAATAGTTGTGTATAATGTCATTATAATACACTGGGAGATAGCGACAAACAAGTTTGTTTGATGACGTAATATCAGACGCTAACATGGACATTCTGCGGTATTATCTCGCGAATTTAACGTCTAAATACTATAATTGTGATGGAATAGAATTCCCGCGAAGAGAATCTAACATTTGAAAAAACGAATACCGAAGCCACAAGGATGTGTTCTTACCTTTGTATTATTTCTCGAGCTGTGTAGTTTCCCACGGCATAAGGTATTAGAAATATCCTTTCGATAAAACCCAATCTTGTCCCTGTGTTAAGGAATTTAGACTTTTCTGAGTGTTTTTTTTTAGCAATTCACGTTTTGACAGGAATTGGCATCACTATTATTAGCATTTAAATGGTGGAAACGGTAATCAACAATTTTCAGCTCCGTCAGGCTATATGTTATAGGGAGTAAAATTTGTGTAATAACAAATGGTGTTTCTCATGAGACATGAATTCACTTAAACCATGCTGACTAGGAAAATAATAATAAATTGCAAGTATATCACATCTTTACGGATGCTTCATTCAAACATCACACTACTCATACCATTCTCCTGTTTAAAGAGTTTAGTGCTTTACGACAGTTAATTTAAATGTAACTTACCCAGAGTTAGACTATGTTTGATTAATGAGTTTGAATGAAATCGAAGTTGGGTTCCATAATACTTAAACCATTTAGAATGTGAAAAGGAAATGAAAACCGAGGCTTCGACTGGCTGTTAATCAACCAATAGGCACACCGCTATCGTCCCTTGGAGAAGTCATATTCACTCAACCTAAATGAGAGATTGTGCGCTAAAGTCGCTACGGCATAGCGCAAATCATACTCAAGAAATGAATTGTAGCGTAATATGATCTTGATTTCTGTAAAGTTTGCAAGAGGCCAGCCTCTAATTTCTCCACAGCGATGGATACAATTTTCCGCTTCCAATTCGATCGATCTCGCGTCCTCTACGCTTAAATACTTCCCAAGGCTACTTGATCCATATATAGGGTGCCATACGCAACTATTCTTCGCTGCTTTTACTAAACTTTGTGTGCACTTTAAGGACTGGCCCGGAACACTCTCGCCCTCCTTTCCCTCCAAGAGGACCACGTAGTTTTAGTGTCGTTTACCACATTTTTAGCGGTTTCAATGAGGGAAAATGTACGCAGACAAAGTTCTTCTCTAATTCAGCAGTAAAAATATTTACTAACACCCACGTAAATAGGCAAAAGGGTACGCATAAGCTTAGCCCCAAAAAAGTAGAGAAAATTACAAATGCGAAAAAGAATTTTCACCTAAAAAAAGTAAAAGGTTATTCCGAAAAGAAACCCAGATTTAATTCGCGAAGTGAGGGATCTTACAATAATAGTCGTGAATTGCAAGAGCTTACGTAATAAACAGGTGGAATTTTTTAACATTACGATGAGCACTTGCGCGGATATCATACTAGGAAGAGAATTGGTTAAGCGAAGGTATCGCATTAAGCGAGATATTTCCTCCTAATCATGTGATATGCCGAAAAATGACTATGTAGGTTGAGCGGTAGAGTTTTCCTAGCCGTATAGGGTTACTTGATTAGTCGGCGTGATGAGTTCGTAGAAAACAGCGAAATGATTCAGTGTTCATCTACATCTACATCTACATTAATACCCTACAAGCTGCCTTTCGGCGTGTGGCAGGGGGTGTAAACACCAGTCGAATCTAAATTACTTCCTTATTCGGTTATTGTCCTGTATTGTTCGCGGAAAGAATGAATCTCTAAAACGATTCGTCCTAGCATCTATTTCTCTTAACTTAAGGTCATTATCGGATCGACCGACGTAGCAGGGGGGTTGCATGATACCGATTGTATCTTCGGAAAATGTAGTTTCCCTGAATTTATTAAGCAATCGCAGCCTAGCTACCAATCTACTTTCTTTCAAGGATTCCCAACATACGTCTGATAGCATTTTTGTGCTTTTTTATCGTAGCATTTCTTAACAAAACGAACCGCTTTACGCTGCACTTTCTCGAGTTCGCGAGTACACGTTTCATCCGCCGGATCCCATATACTTGCCGCATATTCCAGAAGGGGTCTGACCAAGGTAAAATAACATCGCTCCCTCACCTTTTCATCGCATTTACCGACAATGCGCTTTACAAAGCCAAGTCTTTTACTTGCTTTGCCGCAGATTTTTCGAATATGCGTGCTCCAATTTAAGTTATTAGTAATGTTGATCCCGAGATATTTAACTGAATCTACTACTTTGATACTAATTCCATTAATTTTTATGGGTGATTTGGACGCATTTTTTTCTTTTCGAAGAAATCAACTACGGAGCATTTACTTACGTTAATATCTAATTCCCATTTTTCGTACCACCTTTGGATGAGGACTAAATCGTTTGAGAGAGATGTCCGGTCTTCCTCGTTTGTTATTTCCCTATATATAACCGAGTCATCCGCAAATATCCTCACATTACTAACTATCTCGTCACTCAAGTCATTGATATAAATAAGGAAAAGAAGAGGTCCAATTACACTGCCTTGAGGTACGCCAGAGGTAACTTTGACTCTATTTGAGCTAACGCCATCCAGTACAACTTATTGTTCCCTCTCGTAGAGAAAATCCTTAACCCAGTCGACTACTTACTTGTTAATGCTCGCTAGTTTAAGTTTGTAAATTAGTTTGTAGTGGGGGACTCTATCGAATGCTTTTTTGAAATCTAGGAAAATAGCGTCCACTTGCTTTTTACATTCGGCAGATTTTAAGGTATCGTGTAAGATAAAGTGTTCGATGCAAAGACTAAACGGAAGTAAGAGTCATGTTTGTTCTTTGTATCGTCCTCCCGATGGCAAAATAGTTTGTTGCATTGTTGATTTATCCGAGGCCTTGCAGATAATTAGTGAGAAAATAAAAGGACCAATCATCGCCGAAGGAGGAGATTTTTGCTTGCCACGAATTCTACACTCATTCGCTACACGAAATACGCGACGTCGTGATTCCTGCTCTCAGCGGACGGAATTTTCGCAGCCAGAAGACAAAAACGTATTGCGAGATTAAAGCAGGAGGCTTTTATTGGTCCCTTTTTCAGGATTGTATAAGGTGCGCTAATATAAAAATTATTTAGGTAGTTTGGTGTTTTACACCCCTTGCCAGACGCCTTAGCGTGGCTCGCGTAGTACTAATGTAAATGTGAATGGGATAATTCAAAAAGCCCCAGCACTAGCAGAGAGAAAAAAATTTCACAAAATTAAATCATACTTTTTCGTTTCATGCTTTAGATCAGGTAAATATGACGAAAACTCGAACGACTCGTAAGGGACAAGGTAAATTTTAGATTCTCTAGCCACTTCCCTCCCACAAATAATAACTAGCCTTGCTAGATGGCAGGGACGAAAGAAGTAGTGGTTATCTCTGAAGCAGCCGAACCAAGTACATTTAATTCGCAAAGCAATTTTTCCGAAGCTTAAGGGTTATATGAACGAGTGTATGGATGATATTATGGGTGTTAATTTAGTAAATGATAGTTGGATAGTTTCTCCGGGTGATCAAATTAGGTATAATTTAATACGCTCCAAGTAAAACAGTGCGTGAGTGTAAAAGGGCACGGTGGACGAAGAGTAAGTTGCGAGCGTTGCATAGGAGGCAAATAGTCATTCATTGATGTTTGTGAAAACTTAGAGCATGTGTTGAGAACCAGGAGCTCCGGGAACAAAACAATAGAGAAGTGAAAAAGCTTTTTAAGGAAGAATCACGAAAAGAATGTCCGGAATGTAGATCTGGAACCCTGTTACAATCACTAAGTGGCAATTAGAAAGAATTTTGGTCATAAGTGCGTGAGAATCGTGGAGGTCCGTTTTCTGTGCCTAACCTTATAAGCGAAGAGGGAATTACCGTAAATAGTTAACTTACTTAACCCGCACATCCATAAATGTTTTACAGTAGACAATGGTCAAGTTAACGATTTTTAGTTAAGTTAACGATTGATTCGGAGATGAGTCTCATCTAGATATAAGTTGATGGAAGTGGAAATCAATTGCGGCAGATTTATATGAAGAATGCGCCGGTGCCCGAAGGTATTCCCTCTGTTGCCATGAAAACTCTAACCGATGAGCTTGCGCCCCTTCTTGAGGAATTCTACTAGAAATCAATTAATGAGGATACTCTCACAATGTCATGGAAAACAGCAAACGTCACTCGGGAGCCTAAGTCCTAAGAACCTTATGGTTATAGATCAATTTCATTAGTTAGATTTTGCATAATAATGGAGCATATTTTAGCAAGCTCTGTTATGCCTTTCCTACAGAAAGGGAGCAATCAATCAGACCCGGCAGAGATGTAGGTCTTGTGAGACGAACCTAGCACTTTTTATGAATGACGTATCTAAAGCAGCAGATAAGGATGTAATATATCATCCACAAACGTTATTTCAGCGCTGTATCAAATTTTGCGACATCCCTTAGGGTTAATGCACGACAATAAATACCTATAAATCGCATTTAGCTGTAGTTTCTCTTTTAAAGAACACATTAGAGATGAGACAGCGAATAGTATGCAAAGATTAACTGGTAGAAAGTTGAGGGGATGCTCACCGATAATCAAAGAAACATATAATTTTCCTCCTATACAGTCGTATGAGAATATACTGGTGCGAGATTTGGAGCATGAAGTAGGTTAAGTCTCAAATTTAGAAGTGTTCCAACTTAGATCAGCTCGTTTCATTAGCGGGGATTTCAGGTTCGACAGCAGTGTTACGGCTATAATAGACGGTTGGAATTCGCTCAAGGTGAGAAGATCTAATCAATGATGAATTCGAAAGCTTTATTGGTTCATAACTTAAAGATGAAGTAAATTAAATTTTTGCGCCAGTAAAGATAGAACGCGATCTCCGAGAAGTATCGACAAATCTTTATAGGGGAGTAATCGTAAGAACTTTCTTTTGGTAATTTTTCCCCAGGCAATACGAAAGGCTGTTACAGTAGGTTAAGTGATGATGTTGCTATTACATCCGCTGCCATACGCATCTTGTTGCTCGCGGGGTATATATTAGAGAGCGGCAACGGTTAACCGTTCCGAGCCGTATTCTGGGCGCCTCATGGACTGGGCCATGAGGAGCTCCCAGAGCGGTTGCGTGATGACGTAGGAACATGGGATGGTCTCGCGCATGCGCATTGACTCCTTGCTCTTAGTTCGTTTATTTTGATTTCTTTAACATCGTGATATAATCGAGGGGAGACAATGACAGCTAATAATTTCACGCGGGGTTATTCATAAATGCACATGGAAGCAATTTAGCGTATAACCAGTGAATGTGTCGCACTTCAATAATTTATCGCGATGATTGAGTCTTTTACGTGTGATTGTATACATTGATATTTTCCATGTTTAACACGTAAGGAAAGGCATTATTGGATGAACTAGATTATCACTATAATCGTTGATATTACCTATTGTGAAATAAGGAGGGTATACTTCCCTCTATAATGACAATATGCTTTCGGAGACTGAATTAATATAGTTTGAAAGTGAAGCCCATGGAGGCATTTTCGATGACATGTTGTTTTCGGAGTTACTTTGTTCGTATTTTGACAACGACATAGCAAGAAACTTATAGAAGGTCTATAACGCATTACATCCAGTTAATGTAAAGTCAATAGCTGTACTTCACTCAGTGCAAAATGAGGAACTTGAGACTGTTAGGTTAAATTTTTCATTTTGCAGGGCAAAATACGGCTTTTTGATCTTTTTTATGAATGAGCAGACAGCAATATTGTTTCATTTATTTGTGTCATTGATGAATATTGTACAGAAATGGTGCGAATGCGGAAATATATTTTTTACTTTATTGCAAACAATTATTAAGGATAGTTCTTAGCAGATAGTTTGATTCTGCAACCAATTATTATGTTGCTGTTTGACTTTGCAGAACTTACTTCGGTGGATTTTAGTGTTATAGCATGACATTAAATGTATCAATTCATCATATCAATAAGTAATACTCATTCAATTTATTTCCCTTTAAAACCTAAGCACCAAAGAGAAGTTATATACCCTTAACCGATGACACAGTTTGGACGTTATAACTGAAATTGCCTTCCCTTTTTAAATATTTATAGTTCTTTTCACTATAGGGATGAAGAATAAGTATTTGAATGCCATCGGTAACACCCTTAACCCATGATAATCTTTTTTCCGTGAACTTTACATTCGTAGTAAAGGATATCGCACGTACGAATTTACATCAGACAATATTCTAATACCGTTCCTTGGCACTCTTCTATACTGTATTATTGTGAAGTATAAATATTGAACTATACAATATACAGTAATATATATGAAGTATATATTCTAAAGTTCAAAGATGAAAGGAAAAGATAACTAATATATCGTTCACTGTTCTTTTTCTTGCTTCCCATTACGACAACGAAAGGGCACAACGAATGAGCAAGAGAAGGAATCATCCCTGCATAACATAAATACATTAATACTAATTGCCAATACATTTTACTTCAAGGAAATAAATATTTTATGCAAAGAACAAATAATTACACATTCATTACCGGGTGCCCCAGCTGGGCTTTTAAGACTTCCGTTCGATACGTTTAAATATATCAGGAACAGTGGCACAGCCAGGATTTACCAATTGGGGGGGGGGGGGGGGGTCCAAGGCTGAGGAAACGAAAAAATGCCTACTTCACAGGGGCTAGTATATTCATGCCCGCTACTTACTACAATGTATATCAATCCTTTCAAAAACTAAATGCATTGAAAACTAGATGAAATTAACGCTTATGTGGCCAACTTATTACACTTTGCAAGATAGTAGTTTACATAAGCGAACAATTGGAAACTTATCATGTGTGTTGTTTGGATTTCTGGATTGGATACTTCCAACATCTATTAAAAACTCAATTTTTCTATGCTGAAGTTTTAAGTGCTGTAGATATAAACTTTCCGAGTCTACGAGAGTTCTTTCTTCCAAGAGGTTGAAAAGCGAAGGAAGGAAAATATTAGTTACGATTATTTGGCAAGCGATGTATAACTTAACATCCACTCATTAGATCCCCCACATTGGTGCGCCCATGTTTATTTCAATATCTTTCGTTATTTGACTAATTGTAAGGGTTAGGTGTAAGAAGAGACTTGATAGTCTCACTGACAGCCATTTTTTTCCTCTTAATTCCGGATGGACAAAGATTTCGTGTATAATAGATCACGAATGGTGTATATAAATTTTTATTAAGAAATTTCTTCATCTGCAGGACTAAATTGAGGACAAATTATATTCCGTAGAAAATATGCAAATTTTAAATTGTGCCATTATCTCAGTAATTGCTCTGACGACCACTCGATTTCAAATCGCTGAATGAAATACTGAAGAGGTGTATTTAAAAATTGCCCTCGGAAATTCGATCGCAGTGAACAAATATCCTATGTTAGAACAGGACGTACGAAGATTTACATTTACATTAATATCCAGCGAGCAGCCGTAAGACGTATATCCGTTTGAAACGCCAAACTATCGAAATAACTTCCTTTAACAGAAAAAGTGTCCAATACAGGCCATCTGTTCCCGCTATAATCTCGAAAAATATTTATCCTTCCTCCAGACTGAAAAAATTTCGTTCGCTTTAGGTGAGACTCGCGAAGTCACGTATTCCCACTCTAACTCCACCTCATCCTTAATGCTACACATTTTTATACGTTTACATTTACATTTAAACCCTGCCATCCGCCGGTGGCGCGTGGCAGGGGATGTATAACACCGAAATCCCTATCTAACCAGGAGAGCTATTAGCTTCTCTAATACTTCGCGGAAAAAACGACCAAAATTAACTATCTGTCCTGGCAACTACTTCCCTGTATCGATTTTTTGATTTCTCCCGAAGATCGCGTATGTAACTGGGATACCAATATCAGCTATCTCCTCCCCGAAATCAGTAGTGATAAATTTATCAAAAAGCTTCCGTCGATGTCTACTATCACTAAGAAAGTTCCATCCGAGGGATTCTATCATAGCCGAAACACTGATGTCAAATCTGAAATCTCCCTTGACGAACCTTGCTGCTCGACGTTGAACCATCTGAAGATTGGAAATTAATCCTATTTCGTGAGGAACCCAAATCGCACAGCAATACTCAAGTAGAGGTCGAATCAGGGAAAAATGCGCTGTTTCGTTTACTTTAGATGAACATTCCCTCAGAATTCTACTGGCTAATCTTTGCATCCCATTCGCCTTTCTTATTACGCCTCGAATATACTAATTATTGCTGTGCGTGATTTCTAGGTATTTATGATGCATCATAAACTCCAAGGGATATCCTGAAATTCTATACGGTACGCAGTTAACGATATTGGACCGCGTGAAATTCATGGCAACGCACTTCTTTACACTCAGTTCGAGCTGCCAATCACTACACCCACCCAAAAAATTATTCTGCAAACAACCAGTGTCATCTTGAACTAGGATCTCTCTATACACAACAGTATAATCAGCGAATAACCTTGCATTTAACACTGTCCACAGCATCTTTAATGTAAATTAGGAACAAAATCGGTCCTCATACACTTAACTGCGGAACACCGGATCTGACGCAAACCATTCAAACGGAATTGTCAATCTTCACGTTATTTAGAAATAGGAACCAAATCATTGGTTGTACATTTAAGTGCATTTAAGATTGAAATAGTAATTAATATATGTTCAACCTCAGGTTGTTGAAATAGGATAACTGTCTGAAAAAGAGAAATGCCGTAATAAATATGACGAACCCTCGGAGGGATCGCGCGAAGGATCTAAGAAGAGTTCGAAAGAGAGGAAATTTGTGTTAGCTCCAGGCTCCGACTCAAATGTTACCACTTTTCAAGGCTTTCCTCAGTGTTGTCAGTCAGTCGTTTTAAGTAGTTCTCCTTGTAGTTTCTGCGAATGCCGACTGGTGCGCGCGCAAAGTGTTGCGATTTTTCTTTCCCCCACTGTACATTTTTATTGTCTTTGATACCGTTAGAAAATTTATTAGAAACTTTTAAGGCCATCACTTCATAACAGTTAGGCTTAATCTATGAAATGAAATCCTCAGCTTATCTTATCCTCAGGTAAAATATCGGTCCTCCTGTTTCTAATACCTGCCCACATTCTGGTGAATGCTCATCCATAGATATATGCAGAGGGCATCGTCATATTGTCTCATGAATCTTATATGACCAAGCTCTACTTTGTGGGAAGGTGCCATTATAAATAAAATAAAAACACATAGTTATTCCCACAGAATGTATGTTTTTAAAAATAGGCGAGTGGTTTCGTCGATATTCGATCGACGAATCTTCATGCCTGGAGGTGTATGGAAACATCGACATCTTCATGCCTGAAGATGCTGATGTTTTGACAGAACTGGTCGCCTTTATTTAATAGATTCTGTCGGAATTGCTTAGTGGTTTTCATTTTATTTAGTATTCATTATAATAAATTGATGCCACTATGAGAATACAATGATTCCATTTGTATTTCATGAACGTCTATCAAAAATACGTATTCAGCATCGTTGCATCTTTTTGTAACTCGTTTCGTGAAATATTGATTCCTTGGCATTTACGGCATTCTAGAAGAAGAAAAAAAGGTATTCAAGAAGATCACCTGCGGCGTTTTAGTGGTTTTTTAGACGTATAAGATGTTCATGCATTCTCTGCCAAGACAGATCTGGGAAAAATGCTATTTTACTGGTTATTATAATAAGAGATATTTCGGCCCGGCATCCATGCTGAAGGCACGCTTTATCATTTCATATCTCATTCTGAATTAATTAAAGTCGTCAACACATCATATTAGTTTTGTGAATATTTCCTGAATTCAAATTATCACATCGCGTTCTTTCCACAGAGTGCTGCAGAACTGTACCCTGCAAGAAGTCCCGTGGGAGGCACTTCAACCTTTAACTAAATTATCCTCATTGTAAGTATACACTCTTTAATTCATACTAACAAAGCCACGGGATAACTATTTTCGGATTTCTCGATTTCTCGCATAACAAGCAAGTCGCAAGGAAAAATCGAATACATCAAATAAACCAGTCAATTTAAAGCAGTAACTCAATCTGGAGAAAACGATTATGTCCTGCACTGGTTTCATTTGCTGTTTTACCGGATAATCATCTGTTCCCTCAATTGCTTTGAAATGTTATCTTATCTATCTACAACTTAGAGCAGGAACTTTCGTTCTCGTTTGTAAAACATTTGAAATATTTTACATCCTCGACTTTTTCACTCGGATCTTATCTTTTTTTTTAGTGGCATAATTTCGTTGACTTTGACAAAGAAGTCATATCTGCCGAAATATTTTAGTAAAACTTTTAAAATACTACTTCGAAGAAGAGTGGGGTGGTGTGGTGAAAGTCTAGTTCTTAGTTATTTTATGACATAATAACCCTTTTTGTGGTTTGAAAACTTCCACGAAGTATATTTTTTGTTATTAAGTGTTTTATTAAGACCATAAATGCAAATTGTGAGGCGGCGAGATTTGCCTTCGTTTCTAAAATAATGTACAATCTTGTGCAGATTTTGATGAGAATGTATATCAATAAATTGTATCAGTTTATCGAAATAATTATTACTTTCGCGAATTTTAGTCAACATATTTATTTTATATTCCATTGTATTTTAATTTTATATTATTTATTCATTTATTGAATGAATTAACAAAACAAAAAGACCTGTAAAATGATAAATGTGTTTCCTTTATCCCGGTTTTCTTTGGTTTCAATGGATTTTCCTCTAAAAGCCTTCAGCCGAGGAGTACTTCCACACCCAAGTCTTTTCCTTGAAATGAAATAAGAAAACCCTTTATAATTTAGATATATCAAGGACTACCAGTTTCTGCAAGAAGCCATCAATAGGTCCTGATCTGTAACCGGCAGTATATTTGAGTGGAAATTAAAGTGTTTTCTTATTTCATTATTGCTTTCCACGAAGTACGACCAGAAATCATTGATTATATTTCAATTCCTTTTTGTTGTGAATTTTCTTATTTTTGATATATTTAAAAACCTTGTATGCACCGTCTTAGATTTCAGAGGTTAGGTGTAAGGGAGGCCAACGTGGGCCGAATAAAGTGTTATTAAACCCTTTAGGTGGATTTGTTGACCATAGTCACGGCCTATAAAAAACGAGTGACGGTAAGGATCTTGCTGAAAACACATCACTTAAAGACAACCTTTCTCTTTCGTTTTGAATAGACACTGTTTGAACACTTTGCGCTAAGCGACAATTTTAGGGGTAAAAATGCTATATTATTTCTCCGAACTACTACTACTAGTCGAACTACTAGCTACTAGGCTCAAATTTTTGTTTTCCAGTCACAAAATCACACAAAAAGAAAGATGAAGCATTATTTCAAATCTAGAGTTTGTAAGTTTGAACGGAGGGTAAACACAACTGAGCGCGCAACAAGATGAGATCCTCTCGAGCAGGAAAAACAGTTGCAGTAAACTAATCCTTATGTCCATTCCTCTCGTTAGTTTCTTTGCACGCGTTCTTATATATTTTACCGTTACGCATTCAGTTGATACAGTCAATGTGCTTTGATTTTTGGGGAAAAACATGACGACCTCAAGTGTCTCGTGTCGATCTTGTTTCTTCATCCGTCGGCTTTTGTTTTTGGTGACATCCGAGCAATACGTCAGTTCGGCATCATGTTTTCTGCAACCCATTGTCTTTCGCTACTCAGGTCCAATTATATTGGGAAGCCCTTTTCCACTGCTCTCAGTTAGTCTCTATTCTCTTCTGCTTTTCGAAGAAGTCGTTTATTACTGTGATTCGAAGTTCTTAGAATATTTCCGAATGTTGCGGGTGTGATATCGGAGTTACACCATTATCATAGTTGGAACGTATGAAACAATTGAAGGTACTTTACCCACACCAACAAATTACCAGGTGGTACATACCGAGTATTTTTGGAATCGCATTGGCTCTTCCTAGCGTCAAAGATAGTGGGTAATCTTACTTCCAAATAGAAGGGTCATTTTGGAAGATTTTTGCTTCACTATATGATTCTCTATGTAAGATACAGTAAGATCATTGGTACCAATCGAAGACCTACAGAAATGAAAACAAAAAATAGACTAAGTCAATCAATGGTGATAAACAAAAGGAGACTCATTGTTGAAAACCTTTTACTTACATCAAGTACACAATGAAATATTCCTTTTTTAATATTTGAAGTGCGCGGTTGCAAATCCAAAAGAGAAAAGTGTAAATTAATCACTGTCAAAAGTACGATATATCATGAGCGAGAAATGAATTTAATTTTTTCATGGATATTTGACGTCAGAAGTGGAATAAAAAAATTTCCTTGACGCACTTAATATAAATAAATGTATGAGTTTGCATGTTCCTCATATTTACTGGGAAGTGAGCGTGAGATTCAAATCAAATGAAGAGACGTCTCCACCTCCTATTCGTTCTCTTGAGGCCCTAGTTGGTTTGAAAATATCCAAATTCCTCTGTGTAAAATCCGATTCTATATCAAAGTAGCCTGGTGTCGAACCCAGCACCTTTTTATAAGATGAGATAGCATTTAGCAATTTGCAACTCTGCAAAACATATGCAAACGGTGCATTGGCGTGGAACCAAAAATCATAAGGTATACAATGAACTTTGAAATATTCATTACTTCTGTTCACATGCGTGGCCATAGAATGTCCACCTTCTCGGTAAATGAATCATCATTTATTTGAAATTCCCGCCAAAGTTTTCAAGTATTAGAGACGCCTGGTTTCGAACCCAGGACCTTTAGGAAGATGTGATTACATATAACGCCCTGGTAGAAATAAAACTTATCCAAAGTTTGAAATCGATATGTGCCGGGAGGTACCTAAAATAAGATGCCCTCAACCCCATTCGCAATGCATACAGGAATGTGCTCTGGAATCGAACCAAGGATCATCAGGGAAATACTAAACAGATGATAAGAAATGTATTAATGATCTCTATTCACATGCCGGATTTAAGCTTCCAAGTTATTGGGAGGAGGCTCAAAAATATCATATGAATCGTAGTCATTTCAGACTGAAGAGCCGCCTGGTGTCAAACCCAAGACATTTTGGCAAATTTTAATAGACATAACAACTTGGTAGAACTTATACTTATTTAATCCAACGCTTGAAGTCGATATGACACCAGGAAGGACCTAAAATATGATTCCGTTATCACCATTTGAAATGCATTGAGGAATGTAAATGACTCTCTGGGATCGAACCAAGGACCATCAGGGAAATTCTAAACGGCGTATACAAAATGTATTTATTTGTGAAAGATTATGAATATCGAACAGGACTGATACAGAACTTATGTCTGATCTACTAGTACATATCGTAATGGTTTCTCAAGAGACACTTTTCGTGGACAAGAACAAAGTGATGAGGGAACAGGAAAAATGCATTTCTCTCTTCAGAAGAACGTGGGAGATGTTTAACTCCAAGTAATAAGACGGAAGAAAACACTCAAAGTACGTACGCAATAAGTCAAAACGAAAAAGAGTTTTAGAGCAACATGTAATTCTCGTTGAAGATTTCGGTTCTTATTGTTTAGGACATACCACTCCCCGTATTAGGTGAGGCTGATGATTGCAGTTTATCACAGGAATAGACATCAATCGACACCGAACTTTAGTGTGTGATGGAACTACAGTAAATAGTGGCAGCCATACTAGAGTAATCAGGAGTACTGAAATAGCATTAAGAACGCCATTTCATTGGTTCATTTGCCTGCTACATTGTAATGAACTTCAATTGAGGGACTTTATGAGTTTTATAAGCTAGACCATATTTATTAGACCATTTATGTGTCCAACTATTGGCCCTAAACTTTACCAGAGCGCAATTAGCTAATCTTTGAGCAAATGTGACGGCAAGTCAGAAGTAGTACCTTAATTCCTGCTGTCAATACAAATTACTTGAGCAGCGGTCAAAAATACCTTTGCGATATGGCACGCGCTGTTTCAGATAATGTTCCTAGCGAGTCCTACAGCGAAAAGCCCAGGAACAATGGTTTATTTTAGATTGACCACAACCGGAAATCGCATTCTTTGATTTTATGTTTCAACAAAGAATCCTTCAAATGATCTGAAAACGCTGTCCACGTAAGTGATGAAAGAATGTGTCACCATTTGGTTTGCAATAAAATTGAGGACGCTATGTACGGGAGGTCCAAAGAATATCATGAATATAATACATTTCATGAGGATCGTGACATCAAATTACGTCTTCACTCAATCATTCAGGGAAATTGCTTTTTTTGCTCACACAGAAAATTTTTCTACTAGCACTGATAGTCAATGAGCTAAGGTCAACCCATGCCAAGGATGTTGAAATAATATTAAAAATAAAGGGAAATCATGAGAAAGATTTGAAGAAATTCGAACTCCCCACTTTAAATTTGTTGAATTGACGCACAAGACTACGAAACATTCATTTACAGGGTAGCAGAAGAAGTAACTAGAACGCCTATAACAGTTAGAGTGACAAGTAAAAATTTGGGAGACTTTCTGGATAAAGGGGCTTAGTTTGAAACTCTTCCCTTCCCCTCATAGGGGGATAGGGTGGTGCAGAAAGTAGGCATGGATAGGTATAATCGTGGGCCACCAAATTCTACCAACATCTGAACAAATAGTACAATTTAAGGTTCCGTAAGTTCCGTTCCGTAATTCCGCTAAATCACATATGCACGTGCCTCATGGAATGGTGGTTGGGGGGAAACGGGTGGTATTCGAATAGTAGCCACCCCCTCGTGGTGAATTCTGGGTAATAATTCTACGAAACTGGCGGAGAACTGCTTAGATGAGTACTAGGCGATTCAACTGTACTCACCTTGATGATATAAATAATTTTTGAACCGTATTAAATCATCAGATACATATTTATTCGTCAAAATTAAAAATTTTCTTAGGTTTTCCCACGGATAACTTTACGCCAAAAGATGACCTAGACATGTCTAAAGGAATATAATCTTATAAAATAGGAAACTCATGACAATTACTGCTTCCAAAAGACAAAATGTAAGGTGATGTCCCATTTCGCCAGAATGTTTGGTCGCTTTGCGGCTATACTCAATATTTGTTGATCATTCCCAGGCGTCGCAAAACCATAGATTGCGTTGAATAAATTTAAAATTGCATAAACGTAATACAGAGATATATATCAATCGATGAGACTTACTTAAATGCCAATATTTACAATACCTCGATGGGCGTTTGTTTCTCTTTTCCGCCTGTATTTTCGCAATTTTTTTAAACATTAGGGCAGTGGTTATTATAATCTGATTTCGGAATAACTTCGTATGCGAGATCCTCATATCAGTACACAACCTTCCCGCACAGGGCAAATTTGATTAGGAAATTAAGTTTTTTCGGCCCACTCTAATGTATATATCCTAATTACCATATAACCAAAAATCAAAAACAAAGATACTGACCATGATTTAATCTTTGAAGGCCGATATTATTTTTCCCTTCATGCAGGCTCAGGGCTGGTACCCCCAAATACCAACACGCAGTAAAAACTCACATATTCAACAAAACTCGCATAGATACGGGATCATATTGAATAAAATACTTCTTAATTTTTCATTTATTTCCCTCTAGACCTGTACACGAAAGAAGGCGTTAAATCCGAACAAGAAAGGCTGTAAAGTGTTACTACGCAAAACATAAATTATATAAAAGTAATTCCAAGTTAAGAAAAGAGACCTAAACACGTTTCGTCTTCACAAGCGGAGTTAGTGGCCGTTTTTGCGAGCTCAGATCTTCACAAATATAGCGAAAAGAATCAACGCTGTTTATACAGGTACAAGGAATTTTGAATTTACGTATCGCAATACGTAACAAGACAAATAAATCAATTCTGTGACGCAACACGATTGTATGTTTTGGAAAAAAAACACTGCAATTGCACTCGTAAGCCATAGATACATTTTGGCCCGCCTTTGATTTTTTCCCAGCAAGAGAAAAAACCAAACGCTTAAGTTTCTCACTGTTTCTATTATTCTTAGTATTTTACCGAACAACTTCAGCCTTTGCGCCTTGTCCCTCCAGTCAGGGTCCTGGGCCCTCCACTTGTACAGAATCCTTTAATTACAGGAATCACTCAGGATTTGAGTGAAAGGGTCTCGTGATTCCAAGGGAAAGCGAAGCTGAGTGGACTCGAGTGTAGTCGAGAAACGCCCTTCCTAAGAGTCGATAATTTCTTTAGTCGTACATATTTCGTACGCTATAGCGACATTTTAAAGGAACTAAAGCCGCAGTAGACAAAATAATATACATTATTGAATCAAATCTAAGAAATCCAATAGATAATGGACTAATAGCACCACCCCCTCCTAAACCAGCCCATTCTCTCTCGGAGGTATTTCGAGTGCAGTGTTATCAAGTTATAACATTTTCGTGCGAGTTGATTTTGCTTGGTACTTCATTGAGAACTCATTTGTCTAATTGTTTGTAAAGCATAGTTGCAAAATTCCTTCCGTATTTGTCTTATTCGCCGATTCTCTTATTATGTAATTGATGAAATATGTCAGAATTTGTGCATTATCTTGTATATTATGTAGTTACGTTAGGTCTTATTTCGCTTACTCTTGTTTCTCCTATCTCAAATTTAAAAGCCAAAAATATAAGGTTCTTTTTTCTTATCTTTCGTTCTTATTTCTATTTTTTTCTATGATATCTTCAATGGAATAATTTATCTCCTAAACAATTAGAAGTGGAATAATTACTTAGTTCGGAATTCAGAGTCAACGGTGATCCGCTAATTAAGAATCAAATTTATTTCTCCAATTTAACCTGACTGATTGAGCAGTATTCCCTTCTACAGTCATTAAATAAACACCAAATAGACCAATAGAAGAGTGACAAATCGATTGCAATAAAACCTTCAGATTTTACTCGGAAAAAGTACAGTATTAGAGCGTGATGGAATTATTTTCTGAATATTGTGAATGAAGAAAAAGGAACGAAAAAGGCAAAATAGAAATGTTTCATGAAACATCGAGATCTTTCTTTCAATTAAAACATGAAGTCTAGAATGAAGAATCAGCGTTATTTTTTTGGAATTGAATGCAAAAAACCGTATTTTATTCCTCTTCAAACATAAAACCGAAATATTATTGAAAATAAGATCCAATATCAGTCCCGCATTTTGCGGGACACCACAATACGCTATTTAAATGCCTTAATTTACATTTGGACTTCCTGTGAAAAGTTAACTACGTAACTTTTATCGTCAACTTTGTGTCAATCAAATAATTTCACGGATTTAAGACTTTAGCCATTGAATTTACTTTCTAAATACGCTGACGACAATCAACTGTATCAGTTATTTCTCTCCTGTTTACTGCGCATTTGAGACTTCAATTACCGCTACTGCTACCAAATGCCATCGATTCCTTTTTGTTTAATTGCACGAATTTATGGTTTATTAAATTCACAGAAAGACTCTCTATAGAAAATAGAGATTCGCTAAAGTAAATCGTTGAATTTGCATAAAATCCCACTCCTCAGAGCATTTATCGATTTCACTTCTTTAAATATTTGCGCGGGAAAATATACATCGATTTTCAAGAAATTGACAAAATATAATGAAATATAAAATAAATAACGCGTAAAGAGATACAATAGAAGATAAATCTGTAGAAATGAAGGTTTTAATATCTCCAGGCAAAAGGTCTATGGATAAATAAAAGTGATAGCCTTAGGGACGATCTTATGAGATAAAATTAACTTGAGAGGAAAACGAGAGGCGTAAGTTTTGCTCTTTTAACTTCATATATGAATTGAGCTCCAAAATATATACATCCAAATTCACCTTTGTCAAGGATATGATTATCAAAGCAAATCAGTAAAAACTTACAAACCTCCGTTAATAAATTCATTCCGAATTCATATTCCTTTGCTAAAATCTCTGTCAATCGAAAATGTATTTCCCATGTTTTTCTGCATAATATCCTAACGTATATTATGAATAGCATAGCAATGTATGGATGTGAGGCATGGACGTTAAGGAAGTGGGAAAGGAAGAGAATTGAGGCGTTTGAAATGTGGAGAAGGATGGAGAAGGAGATGGATATGGTGAGGAACAAGGAGATCCTGGATAAAGTGAAGGAAGAAAAAAGGATGGTGACAGAAATAAGAAAAAGGAAAGCTAACTGGTTAGGCCTCGTAATTAGAGGGAATAGCGTACTGAAAGTGGCATTATAAGGCTCAGTGGAAGGAAGGAATAAGAGAGGGAGAATAAAGATGGTGGATGAGGTGAAAATAAAGGATTATAGAGAGACTAAGGAGAAGGCAGAAGGGAATGGAGACGGCAGTGGCGTGCGGGACCCACCTGCGTGCAGAACACCGCATGATCATATTATGAATAGAAGAGACTCGTGCTTTCGCCAGCAACATCAGAAGGAGAAGTTGCACAACTTTTAAGATAAGTCGGCATAATTATTGAAGTACCTTACTCTGATGAAACGGTTCCCATAAGTTATATATATTTAGTTAATAGTTACCGCTTCCAAGCTTCATTTTAGAAAATTGGAAACGACCGAAAGTGGTCTAATGAAATCAAGACGAGCAATAAAAGAAGGAAAGATGGATAAAGAGATTTATTTTGGACGTTCGTAACATTTCACAATTGCGTAACATTCTTTTCGATTCTAAATTGCAATTATTTTATAAAATACTCGAAATTGCTTTAGATTCTGAGGTTTTACGCAATCTGACGATCAATGCGATGGTTGAATTCGACTTCCCATTCGATAATTTCGGAATTTACTCCATTTTAAAAAGTAACAACGTTAAAATGAAATAAAATGGGGAAGGAATCATAAAACATCCAAATTTTAAATGTAATCGTTGCTAGCATGTATACAAATTTAGCCATTCCTTTTAAATCCATAGTTTACCTTCCACTAATTGTAAGTATCACATTTAAAGTACTCTTATTCTCAAAACTTAGACCTTCTGTATCGGTTTTTTGTAGCTTCTTCTCATCCAAAACTTTAGTTAAATGTTTAGAATCGGAAGAATCAGGTTTTTCATGCAATTCCCATCTAAAATATTAATTGGTAAGGATTTACTACGGTTTTACGTTTTCGTATTATAGGTATTTATTTTACTCCCAAAAAACACTCAGTAAATAAAAAAGCTTTGGAAAAGTATGAGTATTATATGTTTAAGTTTCTATATATAATAGTTTGCTAAGAATGAATGCTTATATTTAAATTAAATTCACATTAAATATCTTTAATAAAATTAAGATCTTGCAAATTATATTCTGCTAAATTACCGCTGTTTGGCAATTTATTTACGCTATTTCAGTGATGAAAGTGATCCTTGAGTCCGAAGAAGATTCAAATTAAAAGGATTTCATTCGAGCATTTTTATCTAATTTCAGTGGTAAATATATTAATCGCGGCAGTAGAAATTGCTAAAATTTAAGAATTAAAAACAACAGTGTCCTATGATTTTATCAATGTGAAAAACGGGGAGGTAATTTTTTAAAGTGAAAAAATACAACAAATAAATTAACAAAAGGTCGTAACCAAAAAATTTGCGAATAAATTTCAGTAGGCAAATATAATTTTAATTTGATGCGATAATTTTCGTCATCCCTCCCCTGGACTACAACCTTGTCGTGGTGGAAGGGCTTGCGTGTTGACCTAAAGAGCTACACTGGCTGGAACATAGTTCCTGGTAGGGTCACCCATTCCAGAAAGATCAATAGGTAGGGGCCAGACGAAAGGTAGTCCACGCAGCGTCTGCACCTCAGTGAGGCGGCTGCAAAGGCGTCTGTTCCCCAGTGGGGCGGCCATAATGAGTGTTGGTGTCACGGAAAAAACACCGTTGAGGAATGCAACGGGAGACCGCCTCGACTTCATATCCCATGTTATGATGCACAAACACAATAATATTGGTACTGGCAAAGGGACTCAGCCTTCTAGATGGGTGCCACTTCTGGGCAAAGATGGGAGTAAGGCCATCTCGGTCGTCATTCCACGAAACCCTTACACAAGGAACGAAGGGGTGGGGTTAAATATAAGGATATGAAGGAGATGGCTATTAATAGGGAATTTTGATTGTGCCGAACCTACCGAAAGGTAGAACACTTATGATGATGAATTTTCGTTAACAGCTGAAGATTTTTTTTGCGTAATGAGGTGCTCACTGGCTGATAATGAGTCGGAAAATCCATCTCAGTATCGGTTCATATTCTTTACAATCCTTCTTTACGTCCATTTTTACTTTCTCCATATACGAAGAATAGAGAAAGTATTGTTTTCATGAAAAAAATCGACTTCGAGATTTCAACGGAAATACATGTTTTGGGGTCCCTAAAACACGTTTTGACCATTTTCGGAATGATGTCTGTGTGTATGTGTGTGTGTGTGTGTGTGTGTGTGTATGTGTGTGTGTGATAGTGGGCGCTCTAACGTGAAAACTATTTGTCGTATCAATACCAAACTTCATATATAGTACTGTGGTGTGTGCTGTCAGAGTTGATAAGTTTTTGGAGTAAATCGATCAACCGGAAGTCGAGCTTTATTCATTAAAGCTCATTTCCGGTTTTCAAACTTTTCTCCATAAATATGATATATAGGTATATTGTATACCTTATAAAAGTTTTAGATAATGTGTTTTACTATAACGTTTGTATTTAACATATTTTTGTAACACCGGTTGATTAGGAGTTATTCGTGAAATACTGATAAACCGGAAGAAGATGATTATGTACTTTGTGGGCGCTCTAACATAAAAACTATTTGTCGGATCAACACCAAATTTCATATATACAGTAAACCCTCGCTAACACGAATCTCAAGGGACCGGGCAAAGTGTTCGCGTTATGAAAAAATTCGTGTTAACCGTATCGCGGCAAAAAAGTGCGATTATACTTGCTGATATACTGACGTCTATTATGATGTTGACGTATAAGTAACGATCACAAAAATCTCTATTAAATCTTCCTTTACCAGTTGGTAGGTAAATATATTCCGTAGTTTAATTTTTGCGATAAACTTAAAATAAATTGGTAATTTTTTTTAATTTTACATCAAAGTCAGGCATTACATAAATTTAGAAAAATAACCAGTCTTCAAAGTCAACATTTTAGCTTTTATTAGGTTTAACGAAATCATGTAAATTCATTTGCCGAAGAGTAGGGCGCTAATGGTTCATGCAGTCCATTCTAATCCGATCTAAGTTATTGGAAAAGGTCCTGGAAACATTTGCCATTGCTGCATATCGTTGGAGCACATTTAGATCTGTTGTGACTATGATTCAAGGGATGGAGGAAACTGTTCGAAATTCGTCTTAACCGAAATTCGTGTTAAACGAACAAAACCCCGTAAGACACTATACCTTCCTGCCGGGACCGTGATACTGTTCGCGTTATCGAGAGGTTCGTGTTAAACGAGTACGTATTATCGAGGTTTTACTGTAGTACTTTTATTACAGTCGTTAGAGTTGATTAGTTTTTGGAGTGAATCGGTTAACCGGAAGCTGAGCTTCATTCTTCAAAGCTCATTTCCGGTTTTCAAAATATCTCCATAAATATGATATTTAGGTATATACTATTATTTATAAAAGTTTTATAAAATGTAATTTACTATAACTTTTTGTTAAAACATATTTTTGTATCACTGATTGTTTAGGAGTTATTCATGAAATACTGATAAACTGGGAGTTGCTGATTATGTACTTTGCGGGCGCTCTGGGCTCTATGGGCGAAAGGCCAATTTCATCGTTTTTCATCGAGAATGTCCCGGAAAACATTATTTATAATGTTTGTGACGTAAGAGATAATAATATATAAATTAATCACTCATCTTCCAAGTTTAGATGGAATATAGAGTTCGAAATTACTGTCGTAGATAAATATTTACATCTTATGTATGGAGAAAGTCATGTGCTGGCCACATCAGATTTTTTAATTCTCAATTTAAGACTCTTTCGGAGGAGATGAGGTCGTTAAATTTGCTCCAATGGGCCGAACGAATACTTCAAAACTTGAGTTCATCTTTCACAATTGTTACAGTAGTACAGTAGTTTGAGTTCAAAGATGTTTTAAGTATTTCCAAAATCTAAGTCATAGAAATAATTCAATATTAGAAGGGAGTGTAAAAAATTATTAAAATAATTATAAACGGAAGATTTTGAGGAAAGAGAAAAGAAAACCGTTTATTCAGGAGACTAAATAAGTGTGTAATGGAGATTACTAAGTTCAGCAGTTCGGGAAGACATTCAGCAGCTGAAACATTTCTCTCTTCTTTATTCCACCAAGTTACGCTGGACAATATTTATTCATTTCTTTCCTTAACGATCAGTAATTTCGTAACTTGTTTGCATTTCAAATTTTTAGAAGAGGTTTTCTTAGTATTTTCCCAATTGCGAGACTGCTGTGTCATTTAGACAATCCTTGTCCCAACAGAGTAGTTGTAAGGGTAATGTGTTCCCCAAATGACCTGCGCTTAATACGGCTTCTAATATCTACTGTAGGAAATATCATATCGTAGGAGCAAATCACTGGAATAAATATATTTCCAATACACGGCTTTCGCAGAACTGTTAATTCATCCAAACCTTTTTAGTTGCCATTTCAGGTAACTTTTTTAGACCACTCTTATTTAAATCTAATGGTTTCCAGTGTTTAAAAGCTTCCTAGAGAGAAAATGAAGGTATCATAGGTATTTTTTCGAAATCAGGAAAATTATACTTTACAAATATTGAAACCGAAAATTTTTAATACAAATAAATTTCTGAATCTACATTATATAGATGTTGTGACTCCTAAGTTAACCAAGAGAATCAATTGATATTTAATTACTCTAAATTAAGGAAAATATAACGTTAAACAGTATTTTGCGTGGCTTTTCTATCTTTTCTGCTTTTGTTATTCGCCGCATCAATCGTTCCCGAAATAATATATTCTTTCGTTTAGTTGTTTATTTCACATCCATACATCTATTCATGGGTGAGAATTATACGTCGATGGAATCTTTCCAATATTTCCTCTATGTTACGTACGTATGATTAATCATAAAGTCGTGATTACTGTGATTTATACAAACCCCAAACTCCGTACACTTGATTGAAATAAAAAGCCATTTATATTTAGAAACGAAATAACCTAGGAATTTCTGATTTCAAAAATGAACATGTAGGTTTTTTATAACTGAAAATTGAGTTTTCTCAAACACTGACGGAAAAACTCTGTTAGATGCTTTTTTTCGAGATCACCATAGCAATGCCAACGCATACTAACCATCTGGCCTCTCTGTCTTTAAGAAGAGATTATGAGAACTTCCTTATCTCCAACTTCTCCCTCCTCCGAAGGCATTACAAGACTGATGAGGGAGGATCCCTCCTTCCTGCGGTGGGGATTTTGCGAACTAAATCAGGAGACCGTGAAATCTGGAAATCTGGGAGCGCTATAGCAGCCTGAATAAATGACACTTGAGATGCTAGGATGAAGGCCTCGACGAGACTGGATTATAATTAAATAGGATTGGTAACATAAACCTTAAATCAAAGGCTATATAAAATATCAGGTCGATATTCATTCGAAAAGCTGCTTTGAAACAGGTTAGAGCTTCGTATACATTCCATTTGGAAGAAATGTTTAAATGTCCTTAGATGGATTTGTGGAACGAATTTATGAAATCTTTAATGGAAACGATGAAATCGAAAATAATGTTTAGATAAAAATACAGCCTAAAATGTTCAACGAGTGAAAATCTGAAGATTCATTATTCCATCATCCATTCATTCTAACTGAGTTGGTTCACCGTACTAATGATACAGATTTAGTTCTTCCTCACTATTTCTGGATCTATGTGGTCAGAAGGACCTCGAAGTGCTAGCGAGTATTTGGCGGCCTTGGGACATCGAGAGTAATGCTATACTTAGCATGAATTACTCGTGTTTCTAATCACAACTGAAGATGTAAATAAAGAAGAGCATACCTTGAAGGGAATTTTCCAAGCAGAGCTTTCACGCTTTCTGCCAGTTCTTTTAGCACTCTTGCCGGAATACCTTCTGGCCCTGGCAACTTATTTGGCTTAATTTTGCGTAAGATTTTAAGTATACCATCTGTCGTAAAACATATATTTGGCATGGAATCTGGTATATTAACTTTGGGGAGGATCTCTATGTTACAATCTGACGTGAATACGCTTTGGTGAAATTCGTTTAGAATGTTCACTGTCCTCTTCGAATCGTAAGTAATGTTACCTTGTCTACCGAGCTCGCCGGTTGTATGTAACTTTCCCTGTACCTCTCTAACGTAGGGCCAGAAGGCTTTAGGGTCTTCCTCTAAACATTCCCAAAGAAATTTCTTCCTAAAGTTGCTGTGGGCGATTCCTGTAGCTCGCTTGGTGTCGCATTTTGATTTCTTGTGCTTTTCAAGCAACAGTGATCGTGGTGGATTTGGAAAAGGCTGATCTATTCCCATAAAGGCCTTCATTTTTCCGTGCAAAACTCTCTGTTTGTGGAGAGCCCTTCTAACCTCTTCCTACCATCTGGGATCGCAATCATTTTTAGAGTATTTTGATGGTATATAAAAATCTATATATTTATTCATCATCTCCACGAATAAATTCCATGTGTCCTCAGTGTCGTTGTTGCTTACGCGCGGCTTAAATTAATTAAAATTGGTAGTTAGTTTTACGTTGAATTCCTCAAAATTGGCTATGGATTAGAGATGAATTTTGCGTTTGGGTTTCTTCTACTTGTTAAGCTTTATCTCATTACCTGCAAAAACGCCTTTGTGGTCTCCAAGTCAATCGAAATGTTCTCTATGCGCTCAGGAAATTTAATTAAGAGGAGATCGAGTATGGTCAGGCACTCAAGGGTCGCTAATGATGCTCAGGAGAACACGTCCTTTCACCACTAAAGTTAGGCGAAGACTGGTACCGTTAAAATTATATGCATCAATATTAGCATCTAAACAAACATTTTTAAACCACGTTAAGAAACTATGTCGTTTCTCTGTTTTTCTTAAAGATTGATTGTACAAATTTCCTCACAAATTCCTATTGTTTTAAATTTCGTCAACTACTGTGAAAATTTTACCCCCCCTCACATTTCTGTATTTAGTCTTTTTTATTTTTCATACATTGTTTTCCCCTCGCACATATTCTTAATAAAAGGAAGCACTGTACAGAACACACAACACATTCTCACAGGCACGTGGACCAGAACGAGATTACTGATGTTCCGGCAGCAAGTTTCCTGCTCCTGGGCCATTCTCTGAGGCGACTTCGGATCGACGCCAACAGACTTTCAACTGTTCCGACCAAGGCGCTCGATCCGCTGAGGAGACTAGAGGCGCTGTGAGTCACCACTACCAACACCACACCCGTATTCCTCATTCTTTAACAATTTGCATTCATGGGGCATTTGAATGTCTACCTTGTTCCACGAAATACCGCGAAACACCAGCTTTCTTCGCCCGTATATCGCAACGTGACTACAGCATTGATTCTCGTAAATGCAAGACTTCCTAATACTTGCTGAAAATACTTCTGCTGTATACAAAGCCCGTTTGATAAAGTTACCATAAAATGCTGCTTTCGCATAAACGTATAATATCTGTTGCTTCTTTTGCCAGTTATTTCGGTTAAAGGAGAAACATTTCGAAATTTGCATTTTCGAAAATGATACGACATGATATGTGACTTTCATAAGAATGGCAATTACTTTCCATCTCTGTGATTTGGTATCTAACAAACCCACTCCAAACGGCAAAAAGTAGCTGACAACGAGACGAATGTATCAATTCCCGCATATAGAATTTCAGCTAATTGTAAGGTTTTCTAAATTCTAGTATTCTGTTCGCATAACGAGGAATCTTCCAAAGAAAAACTCCGGACGATCTAAACCGCAATCCCTGAGTGCGAGAGGAGCTCTTATGAGATGTTATAATTCGGAATTGCTAATCGCAAAGAAAGGTGGCAAGAACTCGGAAACAATGGACTTTTTCATTTCACACAAAAGAGATCGCAGTGATTAAGCGCTCTGCAGAAATGAATGCTTCCGAAATCGGCTTGTTATAGAAGGAGTTGACGCGGAGGAGAAAAGTATTAATAGGTTTTCTGATTACTTATCTAAAATAATACAAACTCCTGTTTAAGAGCTCCCTCTGTTGCACTTCGTGAGTGACGTAGGACTAATTAGAAAACGCTTTTCATTGTTTATTTTGTTCACGTAGTCACGTACTTCACGTAGCCTATCTGTGAAGTCATTTAGATAATTTGTATTATAATTACTTAGATGATTCATTAACATTGGGTTTATTACTTTCTTGCTGCACTCAAAACCAAAAAGATTCAAAAGGAAAACGTAAAATGTAAACGTTGAAGAATTGATAAAACGTGGACTGATATATCGAGGATCTCGTTAATCCTTTCGCGACGGCGGACATCTTTTAAAATATTTGGAATTTCCCCTCTTTCTTAATTCTTACCAGAAACTAATGATTTTGAGAGAATGGTAATTTTAAGTACCTTGCGTCAACGCATTGTTAATCGTTTTCAAATAAATTCGTAATTTAATGAAAGAACTGTTTGTGATTGTCTCTCGAGATTCCTAACGAACGCAAAGTCACTGATTATTACGAAAAGGCGGCAAAATGATGTTTGAAAAAATTGGAACTCGGAAAATACATTTAACTGCTGATTCTAAATCGAAAGCATTTGCAAAATTGTTGGCTGGATAAAAGATCAAATAATGATCAAGAATATTAAGTTAAAGCATTGTACATGAGCGAATAATTCATTCATTTAAGTTTCATTTATAATTTAAATTCCACGTTTTGGAAACCAAATCTTCTTCCATTCTGTATAAAAAACAACGGCGAGGTCGACGTGCTTCCGTTAATGACTTAGTGAGTATTTTTAATGAAAACATACTGACTTTATAGAATAACAAAACATACTGACTTTATAGAGCGGGTCTAATTATTGTTTTTTTCAGACTAATGATTTACAACTAATTAGTACAAAGTCCTTGAAATGAATTATGGAAATAAAGATGTGACTTTGCACATAAAAGTGTGCGGCTTAATCAACAGTGGGGTGAAGAATAGTGACTTGGCTGGGACTCGAACTCAGGTCACCCACTTTCCAGGCAGCTATTCTAACCACTAGCTACGTGCCCAGGGAGACGTGGGTTCCAGTCCCAACCAAGTCACTATTTTTAACCTCTGTTTAACGCGTTGATATGAATATGAATTTTTTTCAAAAATAGGAAAAATTTACTCTGAAATGTAATCCTCACAGTTATTGCACACAAACAGATGGTAGTGATTGCAATAGATATGTTTATTTAAGGTAAAATGTATGTTTTAATATATTTTCTAGATCTATTTGATCCCTTAAAGGGTTAACCTTTTTTGGATCGTTATTGAAGAAATAATGGAAAATGTACTTTTTCAACTGTTATTTGTATTCTACTCTTTTATAGGAATCTTGGATCCAACAAAATGTCAATCCTTTCTGCCAACGGATTCGGAGATCTCAACAGCCTCGTAATACTGTAAGTACCACTTATTAGTTCATTCGAAACAACTTGGCCCGTGACCATTTAAATTGAATTAAAAAAATCTGATGTGGCCAGCTCATGACTTTCTCCATATATAAGATGTAAATATTTATCTACGACAGTATTTTCGAACTCTATATTCAACCTAAACTTGGAAGATAAATGATTAATTTATATCATATTATATTTTACTTCACAAACATTATAAATAATGTTTTTCGGGATATGTTCGATGAAAAACGATGAATAGGCCTTTCACCAAAGCTCCTAGTGCGCTCACCACGTACATAATCTGCAACTTCCGGTTTATCAGTATTTCACAAATAACTCCTACACAATCAGTGGTACAGAAATATGTTTCATACAAAAGTCATAGTAAACTATATTTTCTAAAACTTTTATAAGAAATAGTATATTCCTAAATATCATATTTATGGAGATATTTTGAAAACCGGAAATGAGCTTTGAAGAATGAAGCTCGACTTCCGGACAACCGATTTACTTCAAAATCTAATCAACTCTAACGGCATTAACCAAAATACTACATATGAAATTTGGTGGTGATCCAACGAACAGTTTTTATGTTAGAGCGCCCACAAAGTACATAATCAGCTACTTCCGGTTGATCAGTATTTCACGAATAACTCCTAATCAACCGGTGATACAAAAATATGTTAAATACAAAAATTTAGTAAAACACATTATCTAAAACTTTTATAAGGTGTACAATATACCTATATATCATATTTATGGAGATATTTAAAAAACCGGAAATGAGCTTTGATGAATGAAACTCGACTTCCGGTTTACCGATTTACTTGAAAAACTAATCAACTCTGACAGCACACACCACAGTACTATATATGAATTTTGGTATTGATACGACTAATAGTTTTTACGTTAGAGCGCCCACTGTCACACACACACACACACACACACACACACACACACATACACACAGACATCATTCCGAAAATGGTCAAAACGTGTTCTAGGGACCCCAAAACATGTATTTCCGTTGAAATCTCGAAGTCGATTTTTTTCATGAAAACAATACCTTCTCTATACTTCGTATATGGAGAAAGTAAAAATCTGATGTGGCCAGCACATGACTTTCTCCATATATAAGATGTAAATATTTCTCTACGACAGTAATTTCGAACTCTATATTCCATCTAAACTTAGAATATGAGTGATTAATTTATATATTATTATCTTTGGCGTCACAAACATTATAAATCATGTTTTTTGGGACATGATCGATGAAAAACGATGAAATTGGCCTTTCGCCCATAGAGCCCAGAGTACATAATCAGCAACTTCCGGTTTATCAGTATTTCATGAATAACTCCTAAACAATCAGTGATACAAAAATATGTTTTAACAAAAAGTTATAGTAAATTACATTTTATAAAACTTTTATAAATAATAGTATATACCTAAATATCATATTTATGGAGATATTTTGAAAACCGGAAATGAGCTTTGAAGAATGAAGCTCGACTTCCGGACAACCGATTTACTCCAAAAACTAATCAACTCTAAAGAAACTAACCAAAGTAGTATATATGAAATTTGGTGTTGATACAATGAATGGTTATTATGTTAGAGCGCCCACAAAGTACATAACAGCTACTTCCGGTTTATCGGTATTTCACGAATAACTCCTAATCAACCGGTGATACAAAAATATGTTAAATACAAAAGTTATAGTAAATTTTATTATCTAAAACTTTTATAAGTAATACAATACATGTTTATATCATATTTATGGAGATATTTTGAAAACCGGAAATGAGCTTTAATGAATGAAGCTAGACTTCCGGTAAACCGATTTACTCCAAAAACTAATCAACTCTGACAGCACACACCACAGTACTATATATGAAGTTTGGTATTGATACGACCAATAGTTTATACGTTAGAGCGCCCACAAGCACACACACACACACACACACACACACACTCACACACACACATACACACAGACATCATTCCGAAAATAGTCAAAACGTGCTCTAGGGACCCCAAAACATGTATTTCCGTTGAAATCTCGAAGTCGAATTTTTTCATGAAAACAATACTTTCTCTATATATCTTATATCTATCTCTATTTCTCTATATCTTTCTGTATATGGAGAAAGTAAAAATCTGATGTGGCTAACTTATGACTTTCTCCATATTTATTGAAAACAGAAGCCTATGTTTCTTTCAAAAGTTGTAGTAAAATACATTATCTATAACTTTTGTATGTAAATGTATATACCTATATTGCATTCTGACAGAGATATGTATGAAAAACTTCCATTTCTGGATAAACAACAACTTCCGGTAGACAATTAGTCAAGAATAACTCCTAAACAATCAGTGTTACGAAAAAATGTTTCAACAAAAGTTGTAGTAATGTACATTATCTATAACGTTTGTAAATAATTGTATATACTTAAATTGCATTCTGACAGAGATATTTAAGAAACAAAATTTTGTTCAGGATAAAACGTAACTTCCGGTTAAGCGATATTCATCAAAAACTAATCAACTCTTGGAATTGTTAGGAAAATACTAAATATGAATTTTGGAAATGATCGAATTATTACTTTTAAAGATAGAGGGCACACAAACTTTTTTACCACAGACAGACGCACACACAAACAGACACACAGACAGACATGTTCGGGAAAATAGCGAAAATGAGCTCTATGGGCCCCAAAACATCTATTTCCGTTGAAATCTGGAGGTCGAATTTTTTTGCGAATACATTGCGATCTCTATACTACGTATAGGGAGAAAGTAACAAGCAATATGAGGCTCATGCCAGATTTAAGAAATGTTTTCTTGGGTGATGTCTCCTCACTTACTTCAGAGATTTTTAATTACCTAAGATACATTTAAGGCAAAGACATTTGAGGATGAAAATATACGCCGAACGGAAATTGTTCAAGAGGCAAATGATGGAGTAACCAGTCAGAATAAATAATGAATAAGTCAATTCGATCGAGACTATAAGTGGACATAAATACCATCAAATAAAGAACCGTATTTCCTGGTTGAGAGTGAACCAAAGAATAAAATACTTAGCTGTACTGTCTTTCGCATACCGGACATAATGGGCATCCTAACCCCAATGGCATTTCCGTAAAACCAACATATTTACTGCGAAAAAATCATATTTTCCGATATTTTAGTGTTTTTTCCTCAAGTTAACTTGATTAAATTAATTATCGATTCGATTCATTGTAAGAGTATCCAATAGGTTCATAATGAAACCTACCGTTTGATACGAAAAGTGTCAGTAAATAAAATAGCAGCAAATAACTTTGCATTCGTCGGAAAATTGAGAAAAATGGCATTATAATAAATTGGAAAAATATCAGTAGAGGAATTCTTACATAAGTGCTGCAATGCAGAGATTCATAGATATAAAACCACTTCATTTTATTGCAATTGAAATTAAAAATTTCCGGCAACCCATCTCCAGCAATCCGTGTAAGATTTTTATAGGATGATATTTTTTTTCGAGAGATGACTTCAATCTTAATTGTCTTAATAAATATACCTAGTTAATTTATATATACCTAGTTAATTATATATTATTATCTTTGGCGTCACAAACATTATAAATCATGTTTTTTGGGACATGATCGATGAAAAACGATGAAATTGGCCTTTCGCCCATAGAGCCCAGAGTACATAATCAGCAACTTCAGGTTTATCAGTATTTCATCAATAACTCCTAAACAATCAGTGATACAAAAATATGTTTCAAATAAAAGTTATAGTAAATTACATTTTCTAAAACGTTTATAAATAATAGTATATACCTAAATATCATATTTATGGAGATATTTTGAAAACCGGATGTGAGCTTTGAAGAATGAAGCTCAACTTCCGGTTAAACGATTTACTCCAAAAACTAATCAACTCTAACGACCCCAATTAAAGTACTATATATGAAATTTGGTGTTGATACAACAAATGGTTTTCATGTTAAAGCGCCCACTAAGTACATAACAGCTACTTCCGGTTTATCCGTATTTCACGAATAACTCCTAATCAACTGGTGATACAAAAATATGTGAAATACAAAAGTTATAGTTAATTACATTATCTAAAACTTTGATGAGTAATACAATATACGTATACATCATATTTATGGAGATATTTTGAAAACCGGAAATAAGCTTTGATGAACGAAGCTCGACTTCCGGTTAACCGATTTACTCCAAAAATTAATCAACTCTGACAGCACACACCACAGTACTATATGTGAAGTTTGGTATTGATACGACCAATAGTTTTCACGTTAGAGCGCCCACTATCACACACACGCATACACACAGACATAATTCCGAAAATGGTCAAAACGTGTTCTAGGGACCCCAAAACATGTATTTCCGTTGAAATCTCGAAGTCGAATTTTTTCATGAAAAAAATACTTTCTCTATGCTTCGTATATGGAGAAAGTAAAAATCCGTCGAGCCAGACAACATACAGGGAGGCGATTTGAAAATCGGTGGGCGTGCTATAGTTAATTATCTAATTAGAATATTCATGATTGCGTTCAATAATGGTAAAATTCCGCGAGACTGGAAATACACTACAGTGATACCAATTTATAAGGGATGGAACAAAAAAATGGCAGATAATTGCAGACCAATGAGTCTTACGAGCGTTGTATGATAAGTGGATGTCCGATTGTCAGCACGGTTTCAGGAAGGGATACTCCTGCGAATCCCAACTTTTATGCTTTAATCAAGACTTGGTGTAAGCTCACGATTCATTAGAACAAGTAGATGCAGTATTAATAGACTTAAATAAAGCATTTGATGAAGTATATCATAATATTCTCATGGAAAAAATCTCGCGCATAAATATTGATCCAAGAGTAGTTAAATGGATAAATTCATTTCTGAGTGATAGAACAACAAAAGTGAGGGTAGGTGAACGATTATCAAAAGCTACAAATGTAACCTCAGGCGTTCCTCAGGGAAGTGTGCTAGGACCTCTATTATTTTAAAAATTTATATCAATGATTTGCCAATAATACTTAAATCGAACATTCGTTTGTTTGCCGACGACTGTATTATTTATCGAACAATAAAAAACCTTGAAGACTGCACCGCATTACAGGATGATTTTACAAAATTAAACGTGTGGCTTGTTAAAAATAAATTAAAATGTAATGCTAACAAAAGCAAACTAATTAATTTCAACCGAAATAAATTTAAATTCAATTATAACATACGAGACTCATGAGCACCAACTGAAAAGGACAATCGATATCTAGGTATCACCTTCAATAATAACTTAAAATGGGCCAGTCATGTAGAGAACATGACCTGCAAAGCGAACACTTCATTTCGTAATCAGAAACCTTAAGGAGTGCCGTAGTTAAAGAAAAGGCATGCTTAACACTTGTTACACCTATGTTTGAGTATGGTGATAGAATTGGGGATCCATACCAAAAAGGACAGACAAATTAGAAAATGAGCAAAGGAGAGCAGCAAGATTCGTGTTGATATGGGACGACAGATAGCGTCACTGCAATGGCTGAAGAACATGGCTGGGAAATATTAGAATATAGACGTCAAGTAAAAAGGTTAGGGAATATATACAAAATTATAACTGAAAAGCCTTCATTAAAAGAATTAAGCAATAGACTCAGGGATTACCTCGGGAGAAACGACCACAAAGTCGCTACCCTTAAACAGAGGGCAGATGTTTGTAAATATCTAAATCGGGGAATAGCAGAATGGAACAATTTACCTGGAGAAGTTTTAGAACCTTTTCCCTCTTCCTACAATGTATTCATGAATAAAATAAAAATGGTTTCTTGATTTTGTTGTAGTGTTGTTGTTTTTCTTTAATATATTGTGGTGAATTTTGAAACATTTTATGATTATTATAATTTTTCAATTGTGTGTATCACATACTGCCTTCGGGAGGTTTTGGGGGGTTTTCCTCCCGACTAGGGTGAATTCCAGGCAGATTATGTAATATCCCCCCTCGCGATATGACTGCCACCTGGCCTCGTGCCTATTCGTACTTTTTAAATAAACAAACACATAATAAATAGAATAGTGATACTTGGAGAAAATTAGGAATGAGTTTCTTAGAACCAGTGTTTTTGAGGCTAACTTTAGAGTAACATATTAGTATCTGTACATCCGCCGTATTTAATGTTATTTTCAACCATTTCATTAAATATGTGGTAGAAATATTTGAAGGCAAACGTCTATGGGATACTCAAGACTAGACTAGACAGGACGTAGTCAGTCAAACAGCGACGAAATATTATCACAACTATAGCATCAGCCATATTTTGTGGGAGTTTGTGAGCTACCGATGCCTCGGATCATGAATAACTTTCATAGATAAATGGTAAGAATAAAATATCTAGTCATTTGTACTTTTGATATTTACTAAATATATTGTCACTCTTAGCGTCTTTGCGCTTCACTTGCGTAGACACGTTCCGCTTATTGCATTCTGGCTCGGTGAGGAAAGCAAACTACCTCACTCCTCATCCTGCCAAGTGAACCTCATTTCTCTCTGCAAGCTCTTGGTAGCTTATGCCTAAGGGGATGAGATACCAACCGGATATTGGGCTATGGATGGATTTTAAAAGGATATTAGAATATCTGGAAACCAAAAATTAATATGCAAAATCATATCAATAATTAAATAATCAGGCGTATTAAAACTCAAATGCGAGAAATGCAATGGTATGTAAATAGGACAAACTGGATGTAATTGCAAATATGCACGAACTTTATTGTCTCTTTGTGCCACGACGAAGATTTTAACCCAAAAAATTTACATTTGACAATTAATGGTAATCGGAATGTTTCCCACGCAAGCGAACACTTCCCACTGATCCGTGCCTAAATTAATCTGCAAAGCAACACCTCTGCTTTTCTCAACCACCTCCCGCTGCGCGAATACAATTATTATTATCGCCTGATGATGGCGGTTGAAACGGGTTGCGCTAAATTATTATTGCGAAAACAGTTCTTTTTGCCATCTTTATATCGTATGCTTTTATAGAATTTAATTTCTCCGTTAACTTTACCCTTAATTTTGATCCATTTTCCATTTTTAGTTAAGTAACGACAATTTCTGGCCAACCTATTCGTTTAATGGTTAAATGTTTTGAACATCAATGTCAGTTAAAATTATCTTCCTATACATTCAATCATGTTATGAGTTTAGCGCATTTCGACGTCGTATTTCGATTTCATTTCTAAAAACTCAACTAAGTTATAGCAATTCTAACTTACATTTTCACCGTCCGACAGGATAAGTGAAATCTCAGGCGTTACTTTGTGTAAAGCCTTTGAAGTACAAACTTGTATTTCTTCATTACATAGTGTGTTAAGTTTATTTTTGCTCATCTCTTTCCGCTATAAAGCGCTTATCTTCCGTTTCCTCACGCGTTCGACGAGCCATCCGATGGTCATAACAAGTTACAACTCGAAAAGATTTCGGGGTCATACTCTTTTGAATTATGGCGTTTTTTGACGCTAAAATATAATTTTTAACGTTTCGGCTCTTTACTATCGACTATACGAGCCTTTTTTATACCTATTCCTATTACTACCTGCCTATGCTATTCCACGGCAACAAAGAACTTGTTGACTAAATTGAAGCATTTATACGTGAATGATATAAAATATGCGGCCCAGTTTATGATGTATGGCATCAAGGGCTACCACAATTACAGAATAAAAACATTTTTTATGTGAAAAAATCACCTCGTATTGAATGATCACATCTATTATACATAGAGATTTCTCCGGATATATACCGGATATATCATCAGTCATTTGCAATCCGACGTCGGATGTAAGCCTCCCCAAGTACTTTCCAATTCTCGCTGTCCTTAGCTTGGCTGATGATGATATATATATAGACGTTTCTCCAGATATCTATTATATATAGACGTTTCTCCGGATATACCTATATCTATTATTAGATAATTCCGGGTGAGATGCCCCACCGGGAGAGATGCCCCACCGGGAGAGATGCCCCACCAGCCAAAAATGAAGCCCGCAATAAATTTGATCACATCTACATCTACATTAATACCCTGCAAGCCGCCTTTCAGCGTGTGGAAGGGGGTGTAAACACCAGTTGAATCTAAACTACTTCCTTATTCGGTTATTGTCGCGTATCGTTCGCGGAAAGAATGAATCTTTAAAACGATTCGTCCAAGCACTTATTTCTCTTAACTTACGGTCATTATCGGATCGACCGAGGTAGCAGAGGGGTTGCATAATACCGATTGTATCTTCCGAAAATGTAGTTTCCCTGAATTTATTAAGCAATCGCAGCCTAGCTTCCAATCTCCTTTCTTTCAAGGATTCCCAACCTACGTTTGAGAGCATTTTTGTAACTTAACCAGCATTTTAAAAAATGTTTCGCCTTAGATGACGGTCGCGTCAACGCGTTTCCTACTCGATTTACATTAATAATGGATAAATTGGAATTAAATAAGATAAGTATTCGAAACTTAATACTGCAGGTAAATAATCACCTAGACCAGAAGACATATTTGCGATTTCCGCAGCCAGGCGACCGAACCATTTCGCGTGATTACAGCGAGAACAGATGGCCTCTATTGGTCCCTTTTTCCGGATAGGTGCGCTAATTTGAAAATTATTTAGGTATTTTGGTGTTTCATATCCACTGCCATACGCCTTAGTGCTTCTCGTGAAATAATAATGTAAATGTAAATGTAAAAAATGAATTCAACCCTCGATTACAGTCTTCACTAATCCCTCTCCCCTCAATAACTGGCCCGTCCATTTCATCTGTCAATGGTTAATTACTTCAGTTAAAGCCCTTTCCTCCCCATCTCCAACGCTTCCACGTTCGTTCTCCTATCGACCCAACTTTCTTTCCCACTTGACACCACATCTCGAAGGCCTCAAAAGGTTTCAATTCCTCCTCTCTTAAAGTCCACGTTTCACATCTATAAAAAATTCCAAAGCAAGGATTTCCCCAATCTTTTCCTTTCAGTTGAGGTCAGTTAGGGTGAGGACGTGTGGTGAGGTCAAAAAGTGAAAGTAATTCCTGTCACGATGACTGTGGCGGTCAAGTGTAACAAGAACTTAAAAAAAAGGGCACTACGTGCAGAATGTGTAGCTCGTGGTACCATTTTAAATGTTCGAAAGACAAATTAGAAAACTGCATGTCTGCATTTCTTGTAAAAAGTGTAGAGACACTGTGGGTTTGGAGAGCCTGTAGCGGACCCTAGCGGAGAAGGAGATGATACTACAGGAGAAGGAAATACAGAACCTAAAGAAGGAGCTAAGAAAGAGTGATGAGAAAATCCAGGGGCTGGAGAAGGAAAATGAGAGCCGGAAATAAAGAGAGAGGGTTAGAAACAAGGTGTTGATGTGAAATATAAAGTGCGAGTAATGGGGAATTCCATAATAAGACACAGTGGGCAAATTTGCTGATACCTCAGTGGAGTGTTTTCCGGGGATTCGTGTGGATGAAATTGAGTCAAAAATAGGAAATAAGGTTACTGCTGGAGACGAAGAGGTTGTGGTGATCCATGTTGGGACGAACGATGTGAAGAGAGAAGAATCACCAGAGCATGTCATTGGGTATGTTTGGGATCTATGTGATAATGCTAAGAAGAAGTTTAGTCCAAAATTGTGATAAATGGCGTAATTAGGAGGAGAGATGTTCCTTATGAATTTATAAGGTATATCAACGATGGATTGGACTAGGTATGGGCCCCGTCTTGATTTTGGTCAGCGGTGGCGTAGGGAAAATATGAAGTCGGCGGCGGCGGCGTAACGGCGTGGACGCCGAGTGTTTAATCGGAGGCGGCGTGGCGTTCTGATGAGGCGAGTAAAATTTAGTTCGTATATGGCAGCAAAAAGGTTAATAACTCAAGTATCTCAGAGTATTTTATTATAATTTTATCTTAACCATGAAAAGATGTAGGGCTATCTTGAATACTATGTCGTACAGAGAGCGAGAATCGAAAAAAGCTGGCCAAAAAATAAAAATAAATTCTTTTTAGCGCGGACTTTAAAACTTCGCATGGCCATTCTTGAAAAAATTCCGCATATAACCAAAAATTATTTACGCCGATATCAACGCAATTCTAATCTAGTTCTTATTCTACAGGATTCAAAATTGACCAAAATTTTACGAAAAATGCCTGTTTTTAGTTATTTCGCAAATTTCTTCAGCTTCAAGCCAATACTGAACCCAATTGAGCACAGTGCACAGAGCACAATCAATCATGCAGTGTTATAAAAACATTCTTAAATCTTCATAATATTTTATTCAAGTGATTACAGTTGAATATTTGAATTATTAATTCGGGTGGCGAATATTTATATAATATTTGTTTTACAGCCAATTTTCGCATAAAGAGAGAAAAATAGTAGTTATGCAGCACGATGTAACTTATAACACTATATTCATCAAAGCTTTATGAAGATTAATTGAAATAAAAACTGCAACAATTTGCGTCGCCGATAAATAAACCAACTTTTCGTAGACGATGCAGAGCCTGACGGTGGAGGCCACCCTCCACGACGACCTTATTTTTTAAAGGATCCACGGGCGAACGTGCTTCTAAATGATTATGTTTCGGGTATTAATAGCTTAAACAAAATATTTCTTGGATTGGATTGGATAATCGTGGTTATTGCACCCCCTGCCATACGCCTCTGACGGCTCGCAGGGTAAACAGTAAACTCCCGTTTATCCGAAATGATCGGGACGGCGCACAGTGGTCCGAAATCGAATAAAGCTGGACGAAAGTCCAAAATTGCTTTTTTTGAGAAACAAACTTGAAACTCCGCATATGTACAGCCAAATAATTTCTGATCATGGAACGGTAAGTCATTTTTCATAAATCGTAGGCGTTACTTAGATATGGATGGTCAAACATGACCAAATTTCCAAAAACACGCCCGATTTTATTTTTCTTTGAAAATCTTATAAGTTAAGCTAATAGTGGACTTGTGGAAGGAATTTAGTGGAATAAAAAACATTATATTCGATCAAAATGATACTTTATCTATACTATCCATCTATTCCAAGGATATTGGTCAATATTGTGTAGTGTTCCATCACAAAATGGCGGACGCTTTTTTCAGACAAAATTTGACAGAAAGTAGTCGGTATCTTTTGTTTAAAAAATACGTGCAGCGGGAAATTACACCAGAGTATTGGGTGAAGACAGTTTACGAATATCCAGCAGAGATCTTTTATAAACGTTGCCGACCACGAAAATAAACGCGATTTTTCGATCGCGCTGCACGATCCGGGTCTGCGCTGCTGGGCCTGGAAGTACGGCGGCTTCGTTGGACTGTTTTAGTTTTTTGGGTCTTAACTTTTTAAAATCGCCGTTTTACGTTAAGTACACTGTCAATGTCACTTTCACTGCTCATAAATTCCATATCGAAGATATGAAGAGGATATTTGATCATGCGAATGAGTCAATGGATGCGGTACTCTGGTAAATACGCTTTGGTTTGGATACTTTACGGATTCTTGCCGCGAGTTAGAAATATCCTTCAACTTTAGAGACAGTTAGTCTGCTCGAATGTACGGTAACGGGTTCTTGCATTGCAAAAAAGGCACTATCTGATTGTTTTTCTACCACTTACCCTATCCACCCTCGCCGACGAGGGCCACGCGAAAGGGGGCTTTTGTGACACCGCGCAGCCCTTAACGGTATTTACTAGGTATTTCCACGGACGCATTTCATGGATAATACTTCAGAGAAATTTTGGTCGTCAGTACTGTCTGATTCCAATCCCTCGCCGTCTTCTAAAATCTGCAGTTTTCTCAATACTTTCGGCATCTTTCTGTCTCTCTTCGGAATCGGAGTCATGTTAGAGGAAAGAAATGGATCAGAAGTGATCAACAACCTTTTGAGCAAATTGTTGTTTGTGGCCACCCTGGAGTGATTTCTGCTGAATCTTTGACGGAATTTTCTAGTCTCCTTATTCCGAGCCTCCATCGCCTCTTCGGATAACGAAAATTCCGGATAAACCGAATTCTCGCGTGAAACACCCCGAATTGCGTCAATACCGCGAAACATGATCGTAAAATGCGCGTACGTAGAATGCTATTGATATGGTTGTGAATAAGCCTCCATGTTTTTGACTGAAAAATTTGTGTTGACGTGTTAAAAAGGCGCCAAAGTATGATTGAAAACTCAAAGTTTTTAAATGCTGAATTACAAAGCTCGTTTATTTTGCGTTCTTACAGAGAAAATCCGCCATATTTGGCAGTGGGGGTGTCACGAGCAAATAAGTAATGGGTCGCGATGGTATTCGGTGGGTGGGGGTGTGGTAGGTGCATTCGGATAAGTTTGTTCGGATAAACGCAATTCGGATAAACGGGAGTTTACTGTATATCTAAATCTAAACCAAGTGGGATGGGGTAACGACGGGGAGTGGGAGAGCACAAGAGTTAGTAAACAGTATAATTAACGGGGGAGGTTTCACGCAGGTAGTTGAGGGACCAACGAGGGGGTAAAATGTGCTGGATGTGTTTCTACAATGTGTTTCTAGTAAATTTTTTTAACGGGTAGATCTCAGAGAGTAAAAGTTGGCGAAAATATATCAGAAAAATTGACATCACGTCAGGGGTACCTCAGGGAAGTGTGATCGGCCCATTGCTGTTTTTAATTTATATGAACTACTTATCAAAGCTCATTAAGTCCAAAATCCGTCTATATGCTGATGAATGTATTATTTATAGGGAAATTAACGGTGAGGATGATATTAGAATATTGCAGAGGGACATTGAAGCAGTTGAGAAGTGGGCAGCGGAAAATTGAATGGAAATAAATGCAAAAAAAGAGCAAACACATTACATTTACGAATAGGAGGAGGGAAACAGAAGTCACATACGAGATTAATGGAGAAAAAGTTCCCAGGGTAAAAGAATGTAAGTACATAGGGGGTTAGATTTACAAAAAATTTAGATTGGGGTATTCACATTGATAAGGTAGTCTCTAAAGCATTTAAAAATCTCCATTACGTGATGAGGAACTTAAAGGGAGCAAGTAGTGAAGCGAAAGACTTAGGATATAAAACAATAGTACGGCCTATTTTGGAATATGCGACAAACATATCCTCACAGCAAAACTAATATAAAGACATTAGCTATAAAATCATCTAGGTATGTTTTAAATAAACACAATATGGAGGAAAGCGTAACGAAAATGTTTATTTTGCGCGCGACGATCATGATGAGAAATTAAAATTAGGAAAACAAAGGACGGGCTGGGCTACTCATTTCTTAATAGTGGAGTAAGGGAATGGAACACATTACCTTCAAGCCCTTACTTAAATCGATCAAAGATTTTAAATTTATATGTTTTAGAATATTATAAAAAAATGTATTTAAAGGGGGTTTGGGATATTGTTGTTAAGATATTGTTAAATAAGTAGTATGTTTGTTATTAAAAACGTGACCTTATTCTGATTTTACTTGGGAATTTTGAATGTAATAATATAAATGTAAAATGATAAGTCAATGAATGATTGTTGGATATTGTTTAGAATGTAATGATTTCTGGATATTATGTCAGACGAAATGTAATGAATGATGTAATGAGGTACAGTTATGTATGGAATTACAATGACGTTGCCTCCGGACCTTTGTCTATTTGCAACGTATGTATATAATAATAATAGTAATATATTCTTATTCCCGTCAAACCCTTCCCATAACCTCCGCCTATTTGTTCATAATCAATGTCTACATCATCGTCACTGTAATCACTAGTAGGAAAGTACACCTGAACTACAACCGTGTTTACTGGTTCAGACGTTACTTCTACCGAAAAAACCGGATCGCTTATTAGCTCGGTGGCTATCACGGATTCTCCCGCTCTCTTGTCCAACACTGCTGCTACTCCCCTCTGGCTAGTACTTCCCACACTGAAAATATAACATCATCACTCCAGAAGTCTTCCTCGTCTTTCCACCGCACTTTGCTTACCCTTTGTACATTAGTGTTGGACTTCTTCATCTCTGACTTTACGTTTTTCAACTTTCATTTCCTTAGCACTGTCCTAATATCCCATGTCCCCACCCTCTTTTCCATCTTCTCTCTTCTTTTCTTGTCGTTCCTTGTGATAGAGTTTCGTGGAATGACAACCGAGATGGTCTTACTCCCATAACTTAAAGTGTTATAGTACTACTTTTGTAATTCTCATGTTAAACATCTTATACGTTGTACTATAAGTAGGGTTGCGCAGGTTTTTCACACCCCCCTTCTTTGCGTGTGTTTTCCTGCAGTGAATCTTTTTTCCTAATATATCACCTTAGGTTTCTTTACATCCACTCCTAAAGTTTTCCTCTATATTTATTTTCACAAACACAAAACTTTTTATATATAGGTATCTATTAAATATAGATGCTTCTCCGGATTCATTCAAGGATATAGATAGATGGATAGATAGATAGATAGGATACTAATTCACAGGCTAAACCACTAGCGTCATTGACTTGAATTTTTTAGGACGTATTCGCCATAACGTGTAACCGCCAGAAAAAATGCCATTTTGAACCTCAGTGTAATGGGTTCGATTCCAGAGAGCTCCAAAGTCCCGATTTTTTCCATTTAAATGCATTGCTTTTATTTTAGGGAATTTTTAAAACATACAAACTTCCCAGATAGGTAGGGACTTCAAACTCAAGGAACCGATAGATATGGTCAGGATCTATCGATACCATTAATGACTTTTACAGAAAATATCCTGGGTTCAATGCTAGGACTATGCAAAAAACTGCCCTTTAAAATACATTGAGGTAGTTTTTCATTATTTTTTTTGATGCACTTATCGAAATGATAGGAAGTTCGTGCTCGGCTAGAAGATGTATGGTAAGATTTGGTTTGAGAAAAAAAATAGATAAGACCGTACTGTTCCTGGGTTCGATGCCAGAGCACATTAAAAATTCTCTCATAAGGAATATAAGTAGGACGTCGTTTGAGGCAGTTGCAGCCAATATTTCTGCCTGAATTTTCACACATACTTAAAAACGGCAATTTTCTGTTGTGCTGCATAGAAAGTATTACCAGAAAGACCCGGGTTCGAAGCCAGGCGGTAAATATATCCCCCATTAAAAATATATTGATTTAGTTTTCATTATTAATTTTCATATACTTATCGAAATGATAGGAAGTTCTTGCTTTGCTAGATGATGTATATTAAGACTCTGCTTAAGGAAAAAATTGATTCGACAAATCTGTTCTTCGGTTCGATGCCAGAGCACATTAACTTTTCTTACTTAAGGAATATATGTGAAAAGTAGGACGTTGTTTGAGGAAGTTGCAGCATATATGCTTGAATTTTCATATATAGTTAGAGATGGTGAAATTCTGTTGTGCTGCATAGGTAGTATCACCAGAAAGACCCGGGTTCGATATCGGACGAATTAATTGCAGCGAATTTTAAGAATATTTTCAATTCTTATTTTTGATCTTTTGAGGACCGTCCCGATATGATGCCGACATGAAATTAGTGTTGTCGATCTGCTTGCAGTATGCAAGCAACATTTTACTCGTATATAATATAATTGACAAAATGTATAGACCAAAAATTGTTTGGGCAATATATTGATGTGAATTATCAATTAATTATTTACCCCCGATTGGTTGAGTATGTTCGGCTCCGGTCCTCCTATTTCCGCTCCCTCGTCGTCCTCACGTGAGCCGTTGCGTTCTTATGTCCTTCTTCATCGACCTTTCTGACACTACTGTCCTCTTCTTGCCCCCTCCCCCTTTTTCCCAAGTACCATTGCCGAAAATGCCTTACGCCCTAAAGTCAAATACACAGGCTACTATTTCATGCAATTACCCATAGAACTATAGGAGGTCATCGAAGGACCAAAAACGATTCGTAGATGGAAAAAGACTTTTCAGTCTCAGTGTCGCCTTAGTAAGACTTAATAACTTCCGGGCATATGACTCATCCTAGAAGGCTGAGTCCCTTTGCCAGTACCAATATTATTATAATTGTACATCATTACATGGGATAAGTAGTCGAGGTGGTCTCCCGTTGCCTTCCTCGATGGTATTTATTACCGTGACACCGACGTTTATCATTTTTACTGAGGTACAGACGCTTCGTGGACTACCTTTCGTCTGGCTCCTACCTATTGATCTTTCTGGAATGGGTGACCCTACCAGGAACTATGTTCCAGCCAGTCTAGCTGTTTAGGTCATAGGAAAGCCCTTCCACCACGACAAGGTCCAGGGGAGGGAAGTTGTAGAGAATTAGTTTATAATGAGAAAATGAAAATTTAATGTTTACATTTTAATATAGTTAATGATATATACCATTTTAAACATTTTTAACATTTAATATAAAAATACTTAAAATGTTAACAAAAAACTTAAACAAAATCTAAATCAGGAAATTTTTTACTTTTATATGTACATGCATTTACTATATTTGTTATCAATCATTTTGTCATCGAATATAAGTTAAGTATAAGGATTGAATTAGATACGATTTGGAAATATTTTATGTAATATTTTTATATAAAATCATGAAAAAAGTTGGTAGCACTGTTTTTTGTGGTTTGTAGCCACTATTCATTATCAATAACAAAAACTGAACACCTTCCCTAGTATATTCAACGTAAGTTATCCCATTTTGCCTTAAAAACATACTTCATTCTTTAGTTTAAAACCGGTGATCCATAATATTAAAAATATTTTAGGGGTTTACAAGATACTTCGTTAAATCTTACTGAGCAAATCGGTGTTAAAAAAATCCAACATAGTAACAGAGAGCTACGCAATAAAAACTTTCGAATAATACGATTTTAACAGTTGGCACCCCTGCCTCGCGAAGTTGGTATACCGGATATAGGTTTAGGGATGATTATTAAAGTCAACTAATTTAATATATAATTTATACATCCCAAATTTAGTCTCATGCAAAAACGTCTCATTTAAGAGAAATTCTTGATTTTCTTCCGGTTTCGTTTGAATGGGCGCCTGATACAATGCGGCGATTGTTTAGAACGGTTTTAAATGCGTTCCCGATAATAGGGAAACGTAAAACTTGGCAAGTGAACGGACGTCGTAATTACATTTGAGATACGTAGTTTATTATTTCCAGGACGATCCTTGGTTCGATTCCAGAGCGCCATGCATTTCAAATGGAGATAATGGAATCTTAGTTTAGGACCTTCCCGGTATGATATCGACTTCAGACTTTGAATTAAATAAGTTTTATTCCTACCAGGTCGTTAAGTGTATTTATGTCTTCCAAAACGTCTCGTGTTCAACAACAGGCAGCTCTAGCATTTGAAATCCATGGCAGGAATTTCGATTTGTTTATGAGCGAGAAGGTGGAAATTGTATGAGCATGCATGTGAACAGAAGGAACAGAAGTTTCATAAATGCGGTTTATCTTTTACCTTATGAACTCGACACCATTTTCATTCTCACATTCAATTAAACGGCATTACGGAACTTCTGTTCTGGAAACACATTCCCGGTATTTAGACTTGGAATTTTAGAAACCCAAGCCAAATAGTTATCTGCCATATCCTCTTACTAAATGCTCCTTGGTTCGACAACAGGCCACTTCGATACAGAATCGATTTTTTCATAGAGAAATTTGAGTTTCTATATCCTAAATTTTCAAACTAAATATAACTTTGCAAAGAGTAGTACTTAAAACATGCGTCTATGTAAGAACCCTGCAGGCCGCCTTTCGGCGTGTGGCAGGGGGTGCAGGCACCTTGATTCTATCTTCCTAATCGATTGCTTTCGCCTATTGTTCGCAGAAAAAATGAATTTTTGGAGCGATTCGTTCTAGCATCTATTTCCCTAATCTTCCTCGCTGTATCAGAACGGCCCATATAACAGGGGGGTCGCATTAAATCGGTTACATCATTTGAGAACGTAATTTATCTGAACTTACTTAGTAAATTTATCCTTTGAATTTGTCTTCTATCTTCTAATGATTCCCACCCCGCGTCCTGTAACATCTGAGTGACACTCGCTGTTTTATCGTAGCAATTCTTTACAAATTGTATCGCTTTTCGTTGTACTTTTTCTAATTTCCGTATGTAACATTTCTCGGCGGGGTCCCAAACAGTATATGCATGTTTGTAGAAGGTATAGCTCCGGATACACCAATACAGGATACAAATTCTAACCATTTTCCACAAGTGTAATTGACTTTAAATTTTTACGACGTACTGACCGCAGCGTTTAACCGCCAAAAAATATATACATAAGTAACTTCAAATTTGATACAAATTTATATATTTTATTTTACTTATAATTAATGTGAAATGATTATATGTAAAAAGCTATATTTGTTTTTTAAAGGATTATTTATCATTTGAGATAAATTGAATCAATTGATATACTATTGAAAGGGGTCTAAAAAATTCAGAGGATTTTGTGGTCATATTTACCCCACGCGTCTAATTACGTTGGGAAAGGAGGGTAAGATGACGGACTTAAGCTTCAAAGATCTTCCTGAGATTTGTAAATGTTTGAAAAAACTGAAATTTACTAGTATGCTTCTTTCAACTTTTATCTCTATTAATAAATTTATGAAGTGCGGCCATCCGCTGTTGAAGGATGAAATATTAATAATAGTTTTAGAGAACGTCATTTTCTTCATCTTGCCCCACCTTAGGGGTAAGATGACGAAGCAAAAACATTTTTATTGAATGGATAAAATTTTATTCAAATAAGGAAGAGACAGAATTTCACTTATCAAAAATATACTAAAGTATGAAAAGGCTGGATTTAATACGCCAAAAAGTTCAGCATTGGGTACAAAATTCAACAAAAATTTGAACAAACATTGCACTTCCCGGTTTGGCTTGATAATTATCCAATCCGGTGCATTCACCGTATGCCCAAGATTGGCACTTAAACCACAGTTCGTCTCCCCACATATAATGCAGTCTCTATTGTAATTTTCCACCAAACTATTAATGTCAACGTCGCCGGCGTTTTGAGCACAAGGGACCTCTCCCAGTGATGACTCGTCAGAGTACAATAATTTCAGTCGACTCGTTATGATTTTCCTTCTTTTTTTCTTAGTTTTTTAGCTCTAGAGGAGATGGCTTTTCTTGCCACAGCTACAGCTTTCCTTCTTAATATTTCCTGTCGTTTTCATTCTATCAAATCTTTTCCTTGCTTCTTCTTTTCGATGCTTTTACAGGAGTAACAGAAAGGTAAAAGTATAACCGTTATTAAATATGTATTTAAAGCTATTATGATATCATTGATTAGAAATTTGTACAGCGTGAAACCCCCAGAAAAAAGACTTCTTTGAACCTTAGTGTCATGGGTTCTATGCCAGAGGGCCCCAAAATCCCGATTTTTCCAATTTCAATGTATTGCTTTGATTTTCTGGAATTTCTAAAAAATACTTCCCGGGTAGGTAGAGAGTTAAAACTCAAGGAGCCTACAGATATGGACATGATATATCGAAAACATTCATGACTTTTAAATAAAATGTCCTGGGTTCGATGCCACGACGATGCAAACATCTCCCATTTAACATACATTGGGGTAGTTTTTCATTATTTATTTCATCTACATCTACATCTACATCTACATCTACATCTACATTAATACCCTGCAAGCCGCCTTTCGGCGTGTGGCAGGGGGTGTAAACACCAGTTGAATCTGTACTACTATTTGATGCACTTATCGAAATGATAGGAACTTCTTGCTAAGCTAGAAGATGTATATTAACTTTCGGTTTATGAAAAAATTTGACAAGACCATACTGTTCCTGGGTTTGATGCCAGAGCACATTAAAATTTCTCACATAAGGAATATATGCGTAAAGTAGGACGTCGTTTGAGGCAGTTGCAGCAAATATTTCTGCTTGAATTTTCCCATATAGTTAGAGATGGTGATCTTATATTATGCTGCATAGTAAGTGTTACCAGGAAGACCCGGGTTCGATGCCGGGCGGTAAACATATCTCCCATTTAAACATATTGGTTGAATTTTCATAATTCTTGTGGAGTCTTTACCTCGAAGACAGATAGTTGACACTTTGCACGCATTTATCTTTATCTATTATATATTAAACCATTTGCTTTAATAAACCTTCCGAATTTTGCTCGTATAATATATTTCTGTCGTTTTCAATCACCGTTTCCGATATCCATTCGTGTATTTCTGAAAATGTCTCCTTAAATGTGGTGCTGCTTATCCTAATGTGATCTTTAAATGTATTTTTTATAAACTTTAGACGAATGTTGTCTTCCTCGAAGAAATTGTTCATTCAAATGACATGAAATAGAATATTTAGGTAACATAGTAGACGTAATTTTAACTTTTTTCTTTATTTATTAGTTTGGAAATGATTAAAGCCTGGTATTTTTTATCTACCTAAAATTATGAGACATGTTTTACGATCAAGGTTGTTACACTATTATAATCAATTTTAACTACCCCGTTGAGAATTAACGGGCACTTCAGCTAGTATATGATATATAAAATAATAAAATGAGTATTACGACCCTGATAATCCTGGCAAAGCAATTCAGCAATCCTTTGGATTTTGGAAAACCTTTACTTTAATATAAGGTTAACTATATTTCTTATCGGATTCACGCGTCGAGTCCACTCAAGCGTGGGTTAACAGTGACTGGCTGAGATGGACGCCAAGAGCACACAATGGGCATTCATCTTGAGATATTGGGGAGCGGAGGGAATTCGTCGGAGCAGAAGGATGATATGGGGAAATATGAGGGGGCATTCCTGAGGAAAATACGAAAGTGAAACTACTGCTAAATATCAGATGAGGATTTGCCGTGACACGGGAAGCCAACCGAAGGCATAGAATTAATTAAACGGATGGGAAATAGCTATACTAATGTAAAGATGAAGCAAAAAGCAGTGGTCTAGGCACGAAATTGTAAATTAATGCCATTTAGTCAGTCGGTTGGCTTTTCATATGTCGCATATTTTTGCCGCTCCGTCTCGTCCAATCCGATTTCCTCTAGTTTCGTCCGCTCGTGTAAAATCCTTTGCTTCCTATTAAACGCTCGCAATTTGCTTTCAACCAACGCGGATCCTTGTGCAGCCTAACGGTTATAATTGGGACAAACCCAGCTAAGTCTTCCCTCAACATTCGGAGAAATTCTATCCAGCTATACTCAATAGTATTCCACTCAAAAAAAAAAACAGAAGTTTTCCCCCTTCGTATTGATATAATCCCTGAATTCCGAAAATCTCGCTTTACGAAGCATATAAACCTGCCGCGGAGGCTTGAGGGATTTTACTATTTCATAATTGCAGTTATGATATCGTGGTCGTGAATTCCGGCAATAATATTAAGATCATGGATCAAGTGAGAATGCGAGGTGGCTGATAAATAAAGTGCACCACCTTTACCTTCGCGAATTGTCCTCGTAACCTTCTTATTAAGTTTATCTAAAGCGTGAAGCGAAATATTATCTATCAATGTCTGCGATATAGTCTTCTCTCTACCGGAGTACGAACTCGATAAATTCTCCCAATCCATATGGGGAGGGTTAAAATCCTCTCCTACAACTATGATAGGGTCCTTAAATTTCTTCCAAATATTCTCTAACGAATCACTTAGTTCCTCTGTACATCCGATATCGCCATTAGGAAGCCGATAAAACGAAGGAAAAGAATGCCTTCTTTCCATTCCGTCCGAGAACCGAGCACAATACCATTTCGCATGTTCTTTAACAAGTCAACTAACTCTTTAAAGATTCCATTACAGCGATAATTCGAATAATTCAAAAATGTTTTGAGACAATTCCCGGAAAAGTATAGAGTTCGGGGGATCGCTAGAAACCGATCATATCCAAAGAAAACTATAAAGACATCTTCGAAGATTATCCATGGTTCGACGCTAGGTCAGGGCAAATATCTCCCACTTAAAATGTATTGTGGGATTGTTAAGGATTTTTTTTGGATCCCTTCGCGATGGAATGGAAACTTGAAACTCGGCACGTGGATAGAGATCATGAATATATTTTATATTCGAATTTTAGCAATTCGCTGATGGTCCTTGGTTCGATACCGGAGAGTCATTATCATTCCATAATGCATTTCTTATGAGGAAAACAGAATCCTATTTTAAGTCCTTTCCGGTATGATAGCGACTTTAAACTTTGCATTAAATAAGATGAAGTCCTATCAAGTTATAACAGTGTTTCCGCTTCTGCCAATAGGTCCTGGGTTCTACACCAGGCATCTCAATATTAGAAATTGGTTCAATTGTTTTAGATATTTTTACCCTTTTCCAATAGGAACTTAAATCTTGGCGTGTGTATAAAGATCATAGATACATTTCAAATACGCATTTTATGCTTCCTTGATCGTCCTTGGTTCGATCCCAGAGAGCCATTTACATTACCCTATGCATTTCTATGGGGGATAATGGAGTCTTATTTCAGGACTTTCCTGGTACGATATCGACTTCAAACTTTGCATTAAATAAGTTCAATTCCCTCCGTATGTCACACACAGGAGCGAGTGTCTTTCTACGGAAGCTGGAATGGAGAAAGGCTGTTCTTATTTCGTCTTGCTCACTGTTCACACTATGAGATAGGGGGAAAATGTATCCATATCTAGACATGCAGTTAATGTGTTGATATAATTTTAATTCATATTAATTAATCATTTAATTCAACAAGAAATAAGAAAGTAAAATTAAAACAACAAAAATATTATCAACTGAAACAGATGTGATAGATTGTTTCTTTGAGAGCCACATAGCGTCAAAATGTTCCATTTAATCATAAAAGATAAAAAATCTAAATATTTTTCATAGAAATAAATAAATATAAATTTCAAAAAATATATTTAGCGAAGATTTTACGCATTAACTGCGGAATTCTCATTTTCAGTGATCGTTCAGTTGGCGTGTCCGCTTGTAAGATTTAAGTTTAGGATTCTCAATATTTGTTAAGCTCACAACGCACATTTAGTAGTTCACGGATTCACTAGAAAATTACAAGGTATGTTGCTCTAAAACAATAAATGTGCCCGTTCAAATCAATAAGCCTTTGTTTACTCAAAATTGGCATTTTTACATGGGAGCTAGGCAACCACTGCCGCACCTTGTAAATAGTGAAATTTTCACGCAAGAAAAAAATCTCTCCTGTTTTATGATTAATAAGTTTTGGATTCTTAAATAGTGATATATACCCTTAACCCTTTACTTTTGGATTCTTGTCCACTAATAACATTTCAATTCATAATTCTCTACCGGAAAATATTCCAAAATTACCTCCAAAAATCTACACGAAGCATTTTTATAGGAACGGGAGACCTTATCGAAGCGGTTTTCCGTTGGGGGCCACGTGGAAATGACACTGGTGAAATTGGATCCGATATGTTGCAAAGAACAATCTGCAAGGATACTGTAGTACCGACTTAACGTTTAGTAAAATAATGTTCGTGAAAAAGGCGAAGAATGCCTGGAATCTGTAATTTAATGGCAAAATATAACTTAATAGCCAAAAAAATGGGAAAACCTTTCGTTCTGCAGGAGAAATTTCACAATCAGTTTCGGTCGATGTCAACGGACTGCATTGCGAGGTTTTGACTCCGATTTGTCAATTTCGATAAAGAGCCATCGGATAAGAGTGATTTTGAGCGTAACCACAAAATGTTCCCCAAATGTAAGGACATCAAAGGTAGAGTGGAGTCCCGCGTTTTGGCGTAATCGATTTACTGTCCTTATCGCAGCATTCACATTTAGAACTCACTTGCCAACTCTTTCCACTGCAAATTCATTTATCAACCGTTTGTTAGATTAACGTCATTTGCAATAGTGAGTATCAAAGGGAACTTCCGAAACAGAATTGTCGTATATAAGGAAACATTAGTGTAAAGACGTTTATTGCGGGTTTGTATCTTTCTGGTTTCTAGCGAAAAAAAAACGTTTATTTTAAATGCAGGTACCATATGTATGCTTAATGTGTAAGTCATTATCGAGAATGTTAAAAGTAATATTAGTTTTTGTTATTTTCTACTCTTCTTAATAATTCCGAAAGTGAGTTTTGATGGAGAAGAACTCAATTTATGATAAGAAAATGTATTCATCAAAATTCGGGTTACGTTTCTTTAACGATTTACCGCAAATCTCCATCTGCATCATAATTTTCTGATTTCGATCAGTTTGCTCATATTTTATACCAACCTGTTGAAACTGCTTTCAATCTAAGGTCCGATAACCTGCCCTATAATCATCGTTCCTTCCAAACACGCCCAGACCGTAATACTCAACCTGGTGCCCGAAGCGGCACAGTGCCCACTAAGTTTCAGAAAAAAGATTTTTTTATTTGCTTCAACAGTATTTCTTGGGATTGCACTGATGGGGATAGAGTGGAGGTTCGGTGAGGGGTCAGAAGTTTAGTTGGTCTGGTCTTGGGTTTCGTAAACATCGAGGGTGATAGCGTGTCTAAAATTTATCCCTTCTATCGCCTCCGTTCAAATTAACAAGACGCGTATCTATGTCATATTTTGTTCATTATACAAATGCAAAGATTCAGCTCGGCTCAGCTTATCAATGTATCAAATTTCCCGTAACAAATGACTAAATCCTGCTTTTCAGAACGCAGTGGTGGACATGCAGAGAAAACCTTCATATCAGAATTGTTTATTTAATCTACACGCTGCAATTTATGCACGATATGATGTATAAACGATGCAATTATTCCCCGTAATCAAATCGCCTTCGAAGATAAAGCCTCTCCCACGTTATGTATTGTAGCGGTTTTTCCCATCTGGTCGCTACATCCTTTATTTTTTTGATTGCCAATAACGTCTTTTTCTTTTTTTTTGGGTTCTTAGTATGTTTCTTTTTTTTGTGTGTTTTATTCTTGTTAAATACAGATGCTATGAAAGTGTTTATTATTCTTTTTGTGTGTAATGAGTGCGGGTGCCAAAAGTCCTGGCAGGTGCGTATATATCGCGTGTGTTTTGTCTTGACGAACAGCAGAAAGCTAACCCCCCCGCGCGAAGAAGTCCGCGGAGGGGAGGATTGTGAGTGTGACCGGTGCTCCTTTTAAAAAGGGCGGACGCTCTCTATCGCGAGCATTTTCTTCAGCTCTAGCACGCAGTCAGTCAGTGCATACCTCTATGGGTCTTGCGCCCTGTCGACCTAAATACGTCAGAAGAGACGAGGAGGACTCACCAACGCAGCGCCGTCTCTCCCAATCAGCAGTTTCTCACCTTGGAAGCAGATTCCCCAAGTGTGGGATATACCCGGCCGCATTTGAGCCGCAGGAGGCTGCAGAGGAGAGGATTGTGCGTGTGACTGTGGACTTCTTCCTCAATTTCGACGAGGGCGATTTTCTAAGACCTTTTAAGCAGACCATGAGGTCGTACAGTAAGACTCACCTGGCGTGACTGACTTTATTAGTGTTTTGGCGGACTATCAGTCCCATTGTTGCTTCGCTCCTGTTCGGAGCATACAATTTCAATCGTAGTATTCTTGTACATGTGTTATTCTGGGGGGACCTTTGTTGAGATATTTGTATGATAGCTGTTTTGGGAGCTATCAGTAAAATTTTGGCTTTGATTCTGTTCGGAGCATTCAATTTCATTCACGGCATTATTGTGTATGTATTATTTTGGGGGGAATAGTTGTGTGAGATATTTCCGTAATAGCTATTCTGAGGCTATTTATTGTTCTTTGATTTTGCTCGTGATTGAGCCTGGTTTTTTTGTGTAGCTTAGTGTGTGCGCGTCCTTTCTTTTGGGGGGTTTTGTGAATGTTGTATTTTGGGGTTTACTGTTATTGTATCTCTGTCGATTAAACGCAATAGTTGGCCTAAAAGAAAAAGAGATTGTTATTGGCATTCCATCGTAATCGGCGTCCCTTCCGGAGTCCCGCGGTGCGCATGCCTGATAACGGGTAAGCACGATTTGCATCACCCGAGGAATGGGACGATTTTAGGCTCGGCCCACGGAATCCTGCGAGCAAAGCAAATGGATTCAATATTTTTTTTTACGGTTCATCCTTTGACCAGCTATCCCTCTCCGCGTTTGCGTAAGCTCGGAAGGGGATTTTTCTAGTGTGCGGTTCCAGGCACGGGAGCTAGCCGGTGAAGTCTGGGCCGGAATCGTCACAGTATATATGTTATTTTCTCAATATTATTTACCAAGGAGCGTAAATCTACGTTTCTAAATGACCTACGATTAACTAGTAAAGTGATAATATTGCCTAGGGATGGCCAGAATATCACCGTGGATGGAAATGTTATGTGCTTCGCTTTCAGAAGCGCCCTTGGGTGCCCGGGCACCAAAAAAGGTTGAGCCGTAAGCAATCATCGAATAAATCACAGTTATCTTTTGCTAAATCGACATTTTTCATCCAAAAGGGGTTATTCGTGTTATGTTTTCCCTCTCTTTCATAAAATTTCAAATATAAAGCTGGGATAAAAGATCTCATCAGTGAGAAACAAAACAAAGAACATGCCTATCATATAGTTGTGGGCTATGTCAAAAACTTACAGAGGCTAAAGACGTTTGAATGCGTGACTTTATGGTTTAAGATAAAACCCTCATTCACCATTGCGCTCGTATTTAATATATAGCGCAACCCTTACGAAAAATCAACCGCAATCACAGGGTAACAAGTGAATTGAAACAGTTTCTTCGGATTCCATATTTATAAGCCATTTAGATTGACGTGGTAGAATACACTTGATAGTTCATCCCCGTTTCGCTATTTCCCTTTACGTCCCCTCACTTTATCTCGAAATATGGCCGAAAAAGCGATCTTCCCATTTTGTTGCTTTTAATGAGCAAAGACCCATTCTTGAGCGCCAAAACTTCAACAAATCAAGTGATCAATATAATTACTGCACCGTCGATTTTTCTCCCGAAAATCTCCATAAATGAACGAACTTGAATGTTTCTCCGAAAAATCCGAGAGACTAATTTTCTGTGAAAATTTCTCAAGTTTGACGCCCTGTACCTTTTTGACACCTGGCAATATTTAAGAACGACAAACGGAAACATAAAATTCAATCTTTTTGCAATAACTATACGGAGTTTCAATTTCCGCACTCAAAAAAAACATTTTTGACCCGATGTCCCGGTTTTTTCGATTTCAGCCCACTGTGCGACGTTTCGAAAAAAGTCTACGGAGATCGGATTATTGGCAACATCAAGTCATTTCTCCAAACTGCTCGGCTCCAAATTTTTGCAAAATGTGTTTCCACTTGAAATGGAAACTTTGCTCCTTTTTCTAATATTTCTTAGGTTTATGCAGGGCGTAAACGATTTAAAGGATTCTTCGTTCATCTGCTTTCATATTTCGTGATTTTACTTACATCACGGTTTTAAGAGCACTAGCATATGTAATTTGAGTTTATCATAGCAAAACGTTCCGTGATAGATCACTCAAACTTAAGGGAGACCGTGAAAAACAAATGCCTAAGAAAAGGGTAAAATGCTACTGTTACCTAAGATTCATCATTAATTAACTTATTCGTCGAAATTGCGTAATTGATGGAATTACATTATCACAAATATCGCGAAACAATTCATTATCCTGTGTGATCGGTCAACACCCGACTTCTCGTTGGCTTTTTAATTAAATGAAGGGGCCGTAAATTTTACTCTGGATAAAAACTTTCCATCTCTTTGAGTCCACTTGATTTATGGCCGCTCGTCGCCGGCGGATGGATAGAGCTGGAAGAAATACATTGGAAACAATGGGAATCGGGAGGATGCTGCGGTCCTGAAACACCAGATGTATTAGCAGAAGAGAGACAGACGAGGAATGAAAACGAAGAAACATATTAGCAATTACAGTGACATTTTCCATTCACTTACCATCCCATTTCGGGAAAACTACGATAGCTATCGTTATGAAACTTTAAGAAATGAAAAATTCAAGCATTATTCATTATTTCATTTGCAGCGTATACTTATACTGTGAAATTGATATCTAAAAAAATTACAGCATTTCAAATTTTTCATGTTCAATCCCATAAAATTTACAATTCAAAACAAATATTTAATTGTAACCGTTGAAATGTATAAATAAATTATCATTAGACATTATCGTAGAGTATAATAATAGAGGAAGTCAGACCAAAAATAATTAAATTCTGAATGATAGAAATTGAGATACAACGTGATACAAAATTGGTAATTCACGGTTCGTGTGTCAGGATTTGAGCATTGCATCAAAAATACAGCGGGGTGAAAATCAGAAAAAGTGTTCCGTATCTGAAAGTAACATTTGTGAAATTTCTACCGGCGCGAAAAGGTTAATAATATCATGTTTATTTAAATCATCTGTATTTATTTTAGTTTGTTTCACAAAAAATTATTAAAAAAATATGAATTAAAAATACCTCCATATAAAATGTTATTTGTTCTAGAAATAATAATGGATCAAAAAGAAAAAATATAGACAATATGATATCGAATATTTGAAATACGGCTTTATTGATTCGCCTATAAGCAATACTTACCAATTTGCCTGATATGCCAGAAATTTTTGTGAAACGAAAGTATGAAGCCTTCCAGACTACAAGAACATTTGTCTAAAATTCATTGTGATAAAACACATAAGGATTTATCTTATTTTCGAACACTAAAAGAAATATTAGCAAACAACCGACATTGGCGAACTCTTTTCAACCGCAACCACACAAGATGGCGATGGCTTGCTTGCTTCTTACAATATTTCGTTAATGATTGCCAAATCGGGAAAAACCTCATAATCTTGGTGAAGAACTAATTATACCGGCTATATTTGGAGTAATACGTACTGTGCTACACAAGCCAGCATCTGATATTATCATGATAATTTTGCTGAGCAGAATTATAATGTAAAGAAGAATTGATGAAATGGCTCAAGATGTTGAATTGAAAAAACATCTCGGTTTTCTATTTAATTCGATGAGTCAACTTTGTAAGGAAATGAAGCTTTACTTTTAGCATACGTGCGGTCCACAAAGGAAGAATAATCTTGCCAAGAATTATAATTTTCTAAATATTTGCAAACTGATACTATTGGAGAATCAATATTTCATGAATTTTGATGAGTTTTCTAAAGAAAAAGAAATGCCTCTGAGTAATATCTTATCAGTAGCCACAGATGGTGCTCTAGCAATGATAGGGAGCTGCAGGGGTTTTCTTGCATATTTAAATAAGGAGGTGCCCAATAAATTCGCGGTACACTGCATCTTCAATTGTCGACATCTAGTTGCCAAAAATTTAAGTGCTCGCCTACATAATTCATTACAATCTGTAATTAAAGCTATCAACGCAATCAGAATCAAATCTTTGAATGACAGATTATTTAAACAGCTTAGAATTGAAGACGACGAAGAATTTAATAGTTTGCTGAATACAGAAGTTCGTTGGTTGTCAAAGGGTGCCTTTTTAGATAGGTTTTATAACTGTTAAACTCGGTGCTGGAGTTCTTGATATTGTTACGAGCCGTGGGGTTCGGGATAATTTACTCAACTCTCGTAATCCGAAAAATAACACTTTATTCCCGATCTTAATCAATACAGAAACTTTTCTTCGTCAACACGCTCAACACTAAACACAACTCCAACTGTTTATCTATTTTTTCTCTCCGCATGATCTCTTGAGCGTGCACGGGTCACTCCTCTCTCTCCAAGTCGAACGCGTCCCAAGCACTCGATGAGTTGTGCAACAATGTAAGTGTTCCGTACGGAGAAATGGTCTTAATTGAGAGGCTCTCAACATTGTCTCTCAACATAGTTACATTGTCCTTAGTAACTGCCGCGTCGCGTATTTATAATAGTTCGCGGCATTTCCATGAAATAACGTTGGGCGCAGCACTGCCCCTTCCTTAGACATGCTCGTCTCGAGCATTGTTGGACCCGTAATATCGCGCCAATCGATCAACATGGACAATCTTCGGAGCACCCCGTTGGCCTTTTTGGATCCGGTACGTCAGGTCATTAATTTTGGTCACAATCCGGTATGGTCCGTCCCATTTTGCTTGTAATTTCGGAGATTTTCCTTTCTTGCGGACTGGATTATGCAGCCACACCAAGGATCCTTCACTAAAACCCGGATCGTTCATTTTCCTATCATAGCGGGTCTTCATCTTTTCAGACGTTTGTTGACCTGATTGCCTGATGTGTTCATAAACGTCATTCATTCTGTTCCGCAGGTCACTCGCGTATTCTGTCAGACTTTGTGGAGAATCCGGTGGGATGCCAGTTATGAGATCAGCTGGTAATCGCAGTTCTCGTCCAAAGTTCGCGAAAGCTGGAGTCATAGTCGTAGCCTCGTGTACTGCACTTCGATATGACAGGAGAAATGGCTGGATGTGTCGGTCCCAATCCTTTTGCCTGTTTTCCACCACTTTAGCTAGATATCTTTCCAGCGTTTGGTTAAATCTTTCGACCATTCCATCAGACTGTGGGTGATATGACGTAGTTCTAGTCTTATGGGTACCCATTACTCGACACGCCTCCTGAAATATCTGTGATTCGAAATTCCTGCCCTGGTCGCTGTGAATTTCAAGCGGTACACCAAAACGACAAAAGACATCGTGGACTAGTTTGTCCGCTACTGTAGAAGCTTCCTGATTAGGAATTGCGAAAACTTCCGGCCATTTTGTGAAGTAGTCCATGACGACCATGAAGTATTTGTTTCCAGATTCATTCTCAGGGAATGGTCCCGCAATATCTACTGCTATGCGTTCCCATGGCGCTCCGACGTTATACAGCTTCAGTGCTCCTCTGCTGCGCGTTTGAGGTCCTTTTACCGCTGCACAGCTTGTGCATTTTCGGCACCAGTCTTCCACATCATCTCGGCAATGGAGCCAATAAAATCGCTCTCGTATCTTTAATAGAGTTCTCTTTACGCCCATGTGTCCGCCAGAACATTCATCATGGTAGAGCTGTAGAACTTCAGGTACCTTGGCTTTAGGGACTACCATTTGCAGATGACTACGGTCTCCTCGAGCATTTTCCCATTTACGGCACAATACTCCGTCTTGCATGACCAAGCTGTCCCACTGAGCCCAATAACCCTTGGTCACCGCACTCATTCCAGCAACATTACTCCATTTGGGCTTTAGGGCCCCGGCCTTAATCCACTCTACAATAGGCTTAACGTCCTTGTCAATCTCTTGGGCTTGTTGTAGCGCTTGTTTCCAATCATCGCCTAAATCTGTCCTCATCATTCTGACAGGCAGAACTTCCTTTGCTTCTTGCCTGATGCAATGCTTGCAGTCTTCCGGGCAAGGTCTTCTTGACAGCGCGTCTGCATTCCCGTGAGATTTTCCACTACGATGCTCGGTTTTGTAGTCAAACTCTTGTAGCTGCTCGATCCATCTAGCCACTTGTCCCTCAGGGTTCTTAAACTGCAGTAGCCAGTTCAATGCAGCATGGTCGGTACGAAGGTGGAATTTGCGTCCTAGCAGGTATTTACTGAAATGTTGCAATGACTTTACTACTGCAAGCAGTTCCCTTCTTGTGACGCAGTAGTTCCTCTCCGGCTTCGATAAAGATTTGCTGAAATAAGCGATCACAGCCTCATGCTCTCCTTTACGCTGCGACAATACTCCGCCGATGCCAGTATTACTTGCGTCTGTGTCTACGATGAACTCATTCTCAGTGTCCGGAAACCCAAGTATAGGAGTGTCGCATAGATGCTTCTTCAATACCCGGAAAGCAACTTCGCAGTCCTTGTCCCAGGAGAATACTCGCTTTTCTTCGGTAAGCTTGTGCAAAGGCTTGGCAATGTCAGCGAAGTTCTTCACAAATCGACGGTAATAGGAGCACAACCCCAAAAATGCTCTGATCTCTGTCTTGTCTTTTGGAATCGGCCATTCCTTGACAGCAGCAATCTTCTCTGGATCAGTCTGCACTCCTTCTGACGAAACAACGTGCCCCAAAAAGCTCACTTGCTGTTTAAAGAATGAGCACTTTTTCGGACTCAATTTTAGGTTAGCCGCACGAATCTTTGCAAGCACACTATCCAGGTTCTTAAGGTGATTTTCAAATGTGCGTCCGACGATAATGATATCGTCCAAATATACAAGGCAAGCGTCTCCAACCAGTCCAGTAAGTACTCGTTCCATCAATCTCTCAAAAGTTGCAGGTGCGTTGCACAAACCAAATGGCATAACCTTAAATTGCCATAGGCCCTTTCCTGTAGAGAAGGCGGTCTTCTCCTTGTCTCCAGGGTCTATTTCTACTTGCCAATAGCCACTTTTTAAGTCCAGGGTTGTAAACCACTTCATCCCTGTCAGCGTATCCAGAGTATCATCAATCCTAGGTAGGGGATAGCTGTCCTTTTTAGTAATATGATTCAGTCGGCGATAGTCTACACAAAAACGCATGGTCCCGTCCTTTTTCTTCACGAGTACCACAGGAGAACACCAAGGGCTGGATGAAGATTCTATCACGCCGTCCTTCACCATTTCTTCGATCATGGTCTCTACTTCTTTTTCTCGCGCAACTGGTACTCTTCTAGGACGCTGGCGTATCGGTAGCTCAGAGCCCGTATTTATTTTGTGCTGAACCAAATTAGTCTTCCCAATATCAGCATTATTCGATGAGAAAATATCGGCATAACGCAGCAGCATCTTCTTGGCCAATGTAACTTCTCTATCAGACAGATGCTCGCGGCAGTCTTCGAGAAAAGGTGACACATCGAAGCTTCCATTTTGTTTAGTGCCGCTGGTAGATGCTTCGCATCTTCGCACCCACGCTACTTCTTGGCAAGTACCCATTAACGTTCCCTTTTTGATGACGTGTTCTTCATTACTCAGGTTCAGTATGCGGACAGCTGAAGTATTTGGGCCCGTCACTAGAGTTCGAGCCATCATCCATGGTTTGTCAGTGTCCACTCTTTCTAAGATCAAGCATCGTTGCTTCCGTCCAGGGTCCCGTGGTAAATTAACTGGTACTATGGATTCCGATCTAGCTGGCAGGATTGTTTTCTTAAGACAGTAGACATTGCCTGACGATCCACCTTCCATGGAGATTTCTTCTGTACCACACTTCAAAATTCCTTGTTTCACATCGATCTCGCAATGGTGTTCTCTCATGAAATCCAAACCCAGAATACAATCATCGACGATATTGGCCACGATGACATTATGCCGAAAGATCCTTTCACCCAGTTTCATTTCCACTCGCCTCTCACCATGGACGGGTATGTGCTGACCGGTTGCTGTTAGGAGTAGAATTCGGTCACGGTTCCGGGAGGAGTCCCCAAGAAGACGATTGGCAACATGGGAACTGACGACTGTTCGTGACGCTCCAGTATCCAATGTCAACTTGCAGGGTGTTCCATTAATTTCACCGACGATGATCAGGCTGTTCCCATCGTGGGCCTGTGAGATCGAAACCTTGGGGCCTTTTCCAAAACCAGCCAGCACCCACCCCTCAGTCCTGGCGTTTATTCGTTTCCCTGCTGCTGGTGGGGAGTGTTGCTACCTATCCATTCTTCTTGTACTCTATGCTCCCACTTGGTGTTACGTTTAGGACAACTGGACTTTAGGTGACCCTTTTCTCCACATTCATAGCATCTCGGGCTAAACCTTTGTCGACTTTCGCGGCTAGGTGCTGCTACCACCTCCCTGACGCGGTAGGCTCGATGATCCCGACGAACTGCCTCCACCTCGAGGGCGTGGGCCAAAGCATCTCTCAAAGTCTTGGGATGTCCAAGTCTGACGGCAGCCCTCACTTCCAGATCGTGTATTCCATCGACGAAGGCTTGAATCAAAATCTTGTCGATAATTTCCGGCGATGAGTAATACGCCTTCCGGACCAGCCTTTCAATTTCTAGTGCCCACTGTTGAAGATTCTCGCCACTACGCTGAGTACGATCCTTTAACTGAGCGCGGCATACATGCTCTAAGTGTGCGTCGCCGTAACGAGACTCCAATGCTTCCAGCAGTTGGTCAAAGGTGGCCTTATTTCCCAGAGCCTCCAGTACCGTTAGGGCTTGATCTCGGAGACCTAGCTTGAGCGCCGTCATAGCCTGTGCTTCACTCCATCCATTGGCTTCAACGACGGCTTCGAATTGAATTTTATACGCAGACCACGAAGAGCTTCCATCAAATGGTGGCACCTTGAATCCGCGCGCCGGAGATGCAGTCACAAAATGAGCAGCAATTCCTTCGCCAGCTTTCAAATATCCCAAATCTTTCTTTACAAGTGCTATTTGGGCCTCCGTGTTGTCTATCCGACTTTTTGCATCCAATATTTCCTCCTTTAAAGAAGTTAGATCTTTCTCAAAAGCGTGTCGGATGTCTTTCATGAGCAGAGTTTGTTCCTCCTGACGGCGGGCCTGCTCTTGAAGAATCTCCATTAGAGCAGACATGTCGAATGCAGGAGCAGGAGCCTGCGGTGCAGTCGCCGATGTCACGCCAGACGGATCAGAATTGGTAGAATCCGTCGTCTGCTGCTGCTGACGGATGAGTTCCGGAGAATCACCAAACCTCCCCTGGTTCACTTCCTGTTGGCGGTGTTGACTCCTGGTGCGAACCGCATCAGTATCATCTTTCGGTAGAATCGGCATAATTATCCCACTTCTGACACCAAATTGTTACGAGCCGTGGGGTTCGGGATAATTTACTCAACTCTCGTAATCCGAAAAATAACACTTTATTCCCGATCTTAATCAATACAGAAACTTTTCTTCGTCAACACGCTCAACACTAAACACAACTCCAACTGTTTATCTATTTTTTCTCTCCGCATGATCTCTTGAGCGTGCACGGGTCACTCCTCTCTCTCCAAGTCGAACGCGTCCCAAGCACTCGATGAGTTGTGCAACAATGTAAGTGTTCCGTACGGAGAAATGGTCTTAATTGAGAGGCTCTCAACATTGTCTCTCAACATAGTTACATTGTCCTTAGTAACTGCCGCGTCGCGTATTTATAATAGTTCGCGGCATTTCCATGAAATAACGTTGGGCGCAGCAATATATAAACGTGAAGCTTTACGATTCAGTTAAATTCAATCCTAAAGTGAAATCGCTTACTCTACCGACTTGTTTCGAAAATTTAATGAAAGCAATCTTTAGCGTCAAGGTGATGAACTGAATTTAATAAGAACAAAATCTGTTATTTCTGCGTTTGTGACATAACTTCTGTACAGAAGAAGTAATGTCACAAACGTGGAAATTGGGGACGAGGGAAATTCAGCCAGTTCCCAAATTTATCAGGTGCAGTAAAAAAAGATGAAGACATACTTTCTTATTGTGAGAATTTGGATGCCCTCCATTCAGATTTTAATCAACGATTTGATGTTATTTTGAAAATTAACATACCTGATTGGATTTTGGATCCTTTTTCAGTTGCAAAGAATATCCACAGTTACTAGAAGAACTGATGGAAGTAACTACAAATGTTGAGTTGAAATTTAAATTCAAAAGCGGCTACGAACAATTCTGGCTGCAAAAGGAGATCCCTACAGCTTATCCTGAATTATGTGCTTGAATATAAAAGTTCTTAATTGCATTTCCTTCACTATATTTAGTGGAACGTGGATTTAGTGCGGTAATAATTTATTAACAAAAAAGAAACCGATTGCAAGTAGTCAATCGCGGTGATTTAAGATTACTGCTGACGAAAATAGAGCCGAGCATTATTAAATTGGTAACAGCATACCAGGTTCATCGTTCTCATTAAGATGATTTCGAATGTTTTAACTATGTTTGTATTACCTTTCTATTCAGAGATCAATCTATAGTTTAATAATTTCTAAATTCAATGTTTCTAATTGACATCTTTCTCTACTATATTCAACGAAAAGGTAGACATTGCTACATATATCTTTCTGTTTAATTGCAATTAAAATGATAGAAAAACTAAATTCCAGGGGGGCGCTGAGTAATATTTTTTTCTGGAAAGGGGGCGGTAGGCCAAATAAGTTTGGGAACCACTGGTTTAGACAAAAGCACAAATTTTATCGTGACTCGAGGACTTAGTTTGAGGTTTGTTTTAAAATTCTCGAGGTAAAATTAACAGATTTCAGCAAATGTAAAAAAAATTACATTTCATTTTATAGTGTTCATTTTAAAGACGAAGAAGAGCAAAGGGAAGATGAGCTGACGTAGGAAAACACGTACAAACCGCGCTGATGACCAGCGAGCGACAGATAAGAGTATGTCCGAATCGAGTTGACTTGGATTTTATTTATCTTTGGGGAAGCCAAACGGCTCCCTCTTCCCCTCTCCTAGGGCTCTCAAGCTAAAACAATGAAAAAGATGACGGATATGAATAGGGGACACCCCACGAACAAGAATTAGCATCATCCGATTTTCCCTATTTATGTCATTCTTGCTTATTTTGTGAATGGTCAGATATTCCGTAAGATACATGTATAGAAGTCAGAAAGCATTTAAGTTTCGGTTCTGAGAACTGTAGATTTGAATTAGAGATGCTGATTGTGCCAGTTATCACACATTCATCTCAAATGTTTCTTCCTAAAGAACAGGAGGATATATAACCAGGAATTAGATAGCAAGTTTATGTCTTTCAGTATAAATGAGTTTTTAACTCTAGTTTTTAAGTATGCAGAGAATCTAAGAATCAAGCATATGTTCAACAAATCAACCATGAAGCTGATAAAGTATATAACTATGATTTTGTGCTGAGACATGTGGATATGCAGTCAATTGGCATCGCTGATGAATTTAATGCTTTCAGAGAGCAGCAGGTTTCAGCAAGGAACATCTATTTCTTCCAAGCAAATGGAATTAATGGCTAAGTTTAAGTTTTGCCCTTCCAAATTTTTGATGTCGACGGAACTGTCGTGGTGTGTGTTCGCACCAACAAATTTCTACATATAGCAATCAAAAGTTGTTTGTAACGACCTTTTTCAGGCATAACACCCTGTCCGATGCAATCCTCTAGAAATCACAGTGGTCAAAATGTGAGGTTTATAAAAAGTTAAAAGGAAAAGCTATAAAGGAGACTCTAAGATCAAGAAACTTTTTAATATATCGAGAAAACATATTAACCTCCTCAGTCCTGATGTAGCATATATGCTACATGCGGTCTTTATTTATTTCTGGCGCTAGCATCGTTTGTAGCGCGAGGTAGCCGGGTGTATTATCTGCTCTACAGTGCGCGCTTCGTGATTTTGCTTCGTTTTTTGTTTCACGCTGCAATTGACAGGTGTCAGCACTAATTAGAAGAGACACGTGTTTTTACATTTCGCCATGGCAACAAGAATGGATGGTAATTATTGTGATTATCTTGTTTTATTAATTGTAATGTGCATATGATTGCTTATAAAACATTAATGAACGATGTGCATCTCAATGAAATGTTCAAAACAATAACTAATTAGTACTATATCATGTTGTTAATGAGGTAGCATATACTCTACATTCGGCAACCACCTATACTTTTCTACATTTTGGTCATGATATTTTCATAACATATTTCATATTATTAGATATTTTATTAACCGAATTTGTAATTTTTAATGCTGTTTTTACTCTTGATAATGAAGTTTAACATCAATATTCCTTATAATATTTTGTATTTCGATTGCAATATTTACTTACGTATTAATTATTTAGTAAAATTTAAATTAGGTTAAATTTTATGCATAAAATATTTCAGTCTTGACGGAAACGGATATTGTTGAAATGATCGACACTATCGACCCTAATTCATCCGATCTCGAGATAGATGTTGGGGAAGATGATGAAGAGGACCTTACAGTTCGCCCAATAACTCCAGTGTTCGACGAAAGTTCTTCAGAATCTGAAGACGATTCCATCCCTCTTGCTGAGATTCAGCGGAGGAGAATGGTTTGGAGACATAAAAACGAGTTAGTTGCTACTATTGTCTGTGAGAGTTATTGATGGAATTTGTTAGATAAGATTAAAAATATTGATTAGTATCTCTCTAATTTCTAGTTTCCAACCTAATGTTAGTTTCGGACAAGCTTCATCTTCTGCACCTGGATTATCTGGCGTGAAAAAGTCATTTGAATATTTTTCTAAGTATATTAAGCCCTGTATTTTTGAAGATATGGCCCATTACACCAATATTAGGTATGTAAAAGAAACTGGGAAGTCAATGGGCGTAACTGGAGTGGAAATTAGAAAATTCTGGGGAGTAAGTATAGTTGCAGCCCTCCTAGGGTTCCCCAGACTCAGGATGTGCTGGGAAAAAAGAACGAGGTATCCATTGATTGCAGACCATGTAAAACGAGATAGGTTTTATCTAATTCGCAATAATTTAAAGTTAGTAGACGATAATGCTGCCACTCCAGCAGAAAAACAAGACAGCTATTGGAAGGTACGCCCACTTCTGAAGGCTATCAGAGATGCTTGCCTAGAAAACACTCGAACGAAAAATGTATCGATTGACGAACAAATGGTCCCTTTCCATGGACATGTGAGGATGCGGCAGTATGTAAAAGGGAAGCCTCATGCAGTAGGGCTGAAAAATTTTGTCATGGCCTCACCCTCTGGTCTACCTCTTGACTTCTTGCTTTACGAGGGAAAGGGAAGAGAAATTGTGGCAGAAAATACTCTAATTCCTGAAAAACTGGATGTCGGAGGTAGAGTTGTGTTAAAACTCACAGATTCATTACCAGCTGGGTCATCCGTGTACATAGACCGTTATTTTACTTCTGTGGCTGTTTTTGAACAACTTTTGGAGGACAGGAGTACGCTGGCTAGTGGCACAATAATGATCAGTCGGTTGCCAAAATCAGTGCAGTTTAAAAGCGATGCTACTATGAGAAGAGAAGGTAGGGGGAGCTATGACCAAGTTGTAAGGCATGATGATAAGTTGGCTGTGCTAAAATGGTTTGATAACAAACCTATTTACTTGGCGTCCACTGAATACGGTGCCACACCAGTTGAGGAATGTAGACGTTGGTCTAAGAAGGACCGACAATATGTTCAGGTTCCACGCCCAAACGTAGTAAAAAACTACAATATTAATATGGGAGGTGTGGATCTACTCGATCGAGTTCTTGGCAAATATGCCATGAGGGGTAGGACAAAGAAGTGGACAATTAGGGTTATTCACCATTTTTTTGACTTCGCAATTGCAGGAGCTTGGCTTGAGTATCGCCAAAGTGCTCGAGAAGAATGTTGGGCAAAGAAAGACATCCTGACTTATTACCAATTTAGGTTGGATATTGCAGAAAATTTAATTTATTTTGAGGAGGGGGAGAATCAGGAAGATGAAGATGATGACGGGGAAGATAAAGAAATGGAGGTTGATGATGGAATTCTAAAGTTACATCATCCTAGGATTCCAGCTGTTGTTCCACCAATTCAGGTCAGGAAGACTGAGGCCATGCATCTGCCAGAGATGATGAGTCAACATCAAAAGAGTAGATCTAGGTGTAGACTGCAAGGATGCAAAGGGTTTACTTTTGTCCGTTGTATAAAATGCAAAGTTTTCCTGTGTTTCATGGAAAAAAGAAACTGTTTTTTAACATTTCACAAAAAATAACAACAAAAAAGGCGTTATAACTTTTTAAAATTCTTTATATTATAGAAAAGGTTTAATAAATGTTTCATGTAAAGTATTTTGTACCTCTTTGTTATTTTCCTCTTAAAAACCTACCTATTATCGACGGCAGTAAGATCGTACCTACGCAAATAAATGTCCTGCTTGAGTCCTGATGTAGCATATATGCTACATGCTGTAAAATGTAAATGGGCTTATTCATAATTTATTTTTGCAATATTTTGCATAATTTAAACCTATAACTACTCAATAATCGAAAAAAAAATAAATAAAATTGTTCAATTAATTGTTGGGACTGAGGAGGTTAAAGTTTTCAGTAGAGTAGAAAATATTTTAATGAAACCATGAAATAATTTTATAAATTCGAAAAAGCTTAAGCTTCCGATACTACCCAATCTTCCCCTATTACGAATAAAATTATATATTAAATTTTTACCGGTAAATTACAAAATTTTGTTTGAAAGTATATTTCCTTGCGATGCATCCCTTCACTGATATATTGATGCACAAATGAATCACTATCGCAAGAGTCACGATTTGGATGTAGATTTCATACCATAGATTTTACTGCGTATAAGTTATGAGAACATGGCAAAAAGAGTGAGGGGAGAATTTTCCAAATTGATATAAAAACTGAACAGCGGTAATGCATCATTCGTGGTCCTTACCTGCAGTTGATGAATGGATGTTTGACTCTTGGTAGAGTATAAAGAAAAAATTTGTCTTCGATTTACTTTTTCTCAGTCTTTGCCTACGACGATGCGAAGTTTCCGAGGTATGAACTGAATAATGACATTGATATCTCTTTATGTTCGTATAGATTTGGTCTTACGTCCATTGAAGTATCATTTCCTCAATCCCCTCTCGAAATTAGCTAATGCTTGAAATCAGCCTTCGGGCTGAACACCAGACAAACCTTTAATCAGAGAGTTATTTATTTGATTTATTAATTTTGAGAGGAACGCATGGTAATAAAATTAATCAAGTATTATTCAGTTCAGTATTTGAAATTATAATTCTATTCACTAAATTGCAAGCAAAAAAAGGATTTCTGTTTGGCACATCCAACTTAACTCAACAGAGAGTTAAAGAGTTTTGTTTAAAAAAAGAAACAGTTAAATACTGCAACGATATAAGTCATTTTCTTCGAATATGAAGGAAGCATGAAAATTATTCATACTTTGGAAAGAATTTACACGAGAAATTCAAATCTCGCGCCTGAGTGAAAGGGGACGACAGTGGCGACTTCCGCCAATAGAGTGCTGTTGAAAGCAGTTTTCGAGCGCACCTGCAGATGGCGACTGATTCATCTGGATAAGGGGAAGAGTGGGAGGTTTGACAACGTCTTTAGCGGTCTCGTTTTAAACGGGTTTACAGTGTACAGAGCATATTTTACGTATATTTTGTCCTCTTATAATATTTATATTTAATTGTGTAATCTTACTAAACATTCCTCTACTTATTTTCAGGTTGTTAAAGAGGAATCAAATCCACACCGTGGATGACGACGCTTTCACAGGCCTCGCCTCTCTTCGAGTTCTGTAAGTAACACCGGATTCTTATAAATTACATTTTTATATTACTTTTATTTTCGCTGCCAAAAGACTTCAGAGTCGTTACTAGTTCCACTCCTTCAGATAATTATATGATCAAAATTTGATAAGTGTTTATTAAATGACATTGTTTAACATAACTTGTGGATATCGTGGATTTTGAATTGAAATAATTTCCTCTGTGATCAGTCTAATTAAAATAAATTAAAAATATTCAAAAATCAAAAATTAAATTACAATATTGCAAATTACTCGTTAAACATAAATTTTAATCATCTTAATTAAATCTTACATCCTGTTAGCAGTTTACGCTATAACAATAATAACTTATCGAAAAATAATTGCTAATGATTTCAAAAAAATATCCATTACTCCGACGGCGAGGAGGATGTGGACCTTCGAAACTTATTTTTAGAAACAAATTAAACACAGTCCAAACAATAAATCGATTCGGTGGTATTCGGTTTCAGATCGACTGGAAACAAACCTTAATTAAAGATTAATAGATAGTGATGCTCCGTATTTAGAGCCATGTAAATTTCCCTTTTATAAATTCATTAAATACTCCGAGTGGAAAATGAGCAAACTTTTGGGGGAATGCCGTCTTTTCTGCGGTTAAATTTCCCTAAGGTACTGCACACATATTTATTCCACAGGTACTCACAGAAAATACACAGACTCAATTGCATGACACATGCAATCCCACTTGCATAAACGAATTGAATAATCATTGTCATAATCAATAACAATTTATTTTCAGGGAACTCGACGACAATTTGCTGACCCAGATTCCAGCGGCAATTACAAGGCTGACAACGCTTCAGGAATTGTGAGTTGGAAATTCATTCTCAAGCCAATTGTCATCACCAAATGTTAGATCATCGCACACACTCTTCATTTCACGATATGCATGTGATTTTGAATGGATCTGCATTGATGTTTAAAAGATTTATCGAGCCAAAGTGACCCATAACAATAAGTGATGAAATAACAGCAGACCTTGTTAAGAATCGTTCTTTTCAGTTTTCGACAGAAATATGTTAAAAAGATTGCTATTATGACTTTTATTACCGGTAAATCAGCCGAATAATCTACGAGAAAAATGCACTGAAAGGCTTGAGAGGAAAGCTATTGAATACTCCTCCTAGTTAATTCATTTGCTAGCATTCTGCTACCGTTCTGAAATAGTAGACCTTTTTACCATGAATCGAATCAATGAAAAATTATTCGAAACTATTTTCCGAGGAGAGGAGTTACAGCTGTAAAATTAATTATCGCGAGAGTGGCTTTATGGTTCTCGCTAAAAATAGGTTAAATTATGATTCTCCCTGTTATAATTCCTTCTTTTTAGTAATTTTATGTTTTATGATTACGATTAAAATCGTTACATACAAGTCTAATTCCAAGCGAAATAAATCGGCAAGATTCAGTTCGCCTCGAGAGGTGCAGAAACATTCCATCCATTGTCTTAGTTTCAGAGAAATCAAATTTATTATTTTTTTATATTTTAAATGAAGATATATAATTCATCATTCAGAGTATTCAAAGTAAAATTATAGTTTTACAATAGTGAAATGAAATATGTATGCCCTGTCTGTAAACGGCATGCAAAATTTACTACATCTCTTAGAAACTTCAAGTACATGTAATAATACCGTTATTGAAAAATATAAAATAAATTATAGCAATTGAAATGAAGAAATGTTATTATATAATTAAAGTTTGTATAAAAAATCATTATTTAATTACAATGAAAATTATACAGAATCAGAAAACAGAGAAGAGTTTACAATAAATATATATTATAGCAAATAATGTCTTGCAGAGTCCTGAGTAATCGTCTGCAAGTGCCGCTTCATGTTCAACTTCAGTGTAATAATATCAAAAAGTAAATTATCTTAAAAATATAGCTGTTTACATAAAATAGGATACAGTTGTTTATACAGAATTAAAATATCACCTTCATTATTGAAATTATAAGATTAACAATCTTTTAACCAATTGATAACTCCACTTTTTGCCCTTGAAAGTTGCCCAATAACATATAAATTATCAGGTAATTTATTGAATATAATAGGTACAATTATCTCTAAACTTTGTTACCCGTGATTATTGTAGTATTTAGTAATAATGTATAGCATTTGGTCTTGTATTCATTTTTTGATAAGAATTTCTTATCCACCTTTTATACCCATTTACCCTTTCTTTGTTCAATTGCTAATATATATTGGACTTTTTGTTTTCATGACACTTGAAGATGTAGCTAGTAGTAGCTGTAATGATAATAATATACAATATTAATATGTTTATGTTGTTGAAATTATTAAGTTGCTCTATTAACTCGATAATATTACACACCTTTCCTTTTTTTATTTTTAAATAAATACTAAATAGCCTAATATTATATCAGGGACATAGTTCGTTTTTAAATGCTTAAAAATGAAATCATCTTTACGACATTTTGGTATTCCCAATGAAAGATGATTCCATTGTTCTTGTGCAGGTCTGTGTCGGGCAACCGCATTACGTTCTTGGGGGTCGGCGTTCTGCAGAGAGTGACGTCACTGACCATGCTCGAGATCCGCGGGAACCCTCTGCTTAAAGTGCACTCGGACGCCTTCTCCTTCCTCCCGACGCTCCGCAAATTGTAAGTCTCAATCCACTGTAACGATATCTTCTGTCACCGCTTATATACCACGAGCATAGAGGAGGAAAATTTTAAGCGCTATTCCACATTTTTCGGTTGCATTAGAATGCAAATCCCTAAGTTTCACTTTTTATCCTTAGAGATATGAACGGAATTATCAATAATAATGCAGTACTATCTCATAAAACAGTACCTCAATTAATGGTAAAAGTAAACATCGAATAATTCATTTCAACGATAAACTGTTAATAAGACAACAGATCAATTTAAGCGGATTCTCGGGTGGCTATTTAAAGGCAGCTATCTTCACATTCCCAGAAAAAGATTTTTGCCTTCACTATACATACATCGGTGATCTACCTTTCGGTAGGTTCGCTTGCATTCAGCGCCACCTCCTTCACTTCCCTCTTCTGCCTTTCTTCTAATATGCATATTACACTCAATTGCTTCTTTTAGTGGCCCCTCAACATTTGACTCACCCAATTCCTCTGTTACTTCAACCCTACTCAACCAACTCCACCACCTCCGTGTTTGTTTTCACACCAATTCAACATACTTTTTCCGCTCCAAACTGAACTCGAAGGCTACCAAATACTTGACTTTTTACTTTTCTTTCGTCTCCGTTTCCGAACATAAAAAAACACTCCAAATCAAGGATTTTGCTAATCTTTTCCTGATTTCTTTATCGAGACCTCTAGTCATTATTCTCATATTTGCCTTAGAAATATTAAAGTTACGGAAATAACTAATAAATACAATCTAAAAACCTAAGTAGTATTGTTAAAAGTGCCTGGACAGCTTAGATAATTCCGCACGTGAACTCTCACTAGGAATCGAACCCGGGGCCGCTTTCATCAAAGCCGAAAGCGCTGCCCACTTGGCCATTAGCACTTGGAATATATTAGCCTATAAACTATTAGGTATATGAATCGTGAATGTGCTATCGTTAAATCTCTCCAAGCTTATAACCCAAGTTATCCACTCCCCTATTTTGCCCCTTGAAAGACTTTCTTGAGGCGAATTGAATTTGACGAGGGCCAATTTTGTCATCTCCGACTAAAATCCAAAACTTCGTTATACGTTTCCGTAACTTTAGCGAAATTTTACATTTTAATTACGACAAGGTTTTATTCCTCCATTAATTAAAATATGCAATTATGCCCTGACTGCCAATTTATTTCCTACATTCAAAGACTTCAACTGTAATATATCTTATTCGTGCAAATTTTTACATTTTACGGCCCACATAATTACTAATTCGTTATTTACACAAATCAAAATTTGAAGCATATTGCTCTCCCTCTATTCAGTCATTACCCCCATTCTTGTTTCTGATTGATATTTATTTTTTATTTATTTCAATCTTATGCAAACCTGAAAAATAGTTAGCAACTTGACTAGGACTCGAACCCAGGCCTCCCACAATCCGAGCAAGTGTTCTAACCACTAAAATATCAAGGCACTTACACTTCTGTAAACGAGATGCTTTATGAACAAGATAGTGTCGCTCCTCACAGTGCCGCTCCTCACAGTGTCGCTCCTCACAGTGTCGCTCCTCACAGTGTCGCTCCTCACAGTGTCGCCCCTCACAGTGTCGCTCCTCACAGTGTCACTCCTCACAGTGGCGCTCATCACAGTGTCGCTCCTCACAGTGTCGCTCCTCACAGTGGCGCTCCTCACAGTGGCGCTCCTCACAGTGTCGCATCTCACAGTGTCGCTCCTCACAGTGTCGCTCCTCACAGTGTCACTCCTCACAGTGGCGCTCCTCACAGTGTCGCTCCTCACAGTGTCGCATCTCACAGTGGCGCTCCTCACAGTGTCGCTCCTCACAGTGGCGCTCATCACAGTGTCGCTCCTCACAGTGGCGCTCCTCACAGTGGCGCTCCTCACAGTGGCGCTCCTCACAGTGGGGCGCAATGGCACCACCAGAGAACCTCACCCGATCCTTGCTCATAAAACATCCCGTAGCTCTTGCTCACAAAACGCAGCACATTTTTTTAATTTTATGATGTTTTTTACCGGAGCTATCGATCTATCATATGTTAGTTTAAAATTATAAAGTATTAATCATAGTTATAATTATTTATTACAGATAGTTTTTGGAATAGAAGTACAAATAAGATGTAAGAGGAATTGTTGATCATACCGATTTATGAAAGTATCAACAGTGAATATTATTCATCCAAAATGTACTTATTACCTGTATTACAGAGGAGTTCCACGTTTAAATTTAACGGAAAACCTCCGCTTCCTCTAATAGTTTCATAGTAACTGCATTAATAATGGTTCATATCATTCATATCTTGACCGTATGAATCATCATAATCTTGGTTTCGTATAGATTAACAGTATCCTATGAAAAACTGCTTTTGCATTAACATATTTTCTCTTTCTAAATAATTAGATCCGCATAGATTCAATACAGGAGCAAAGCAATTACAAAATACCACCTTTCTATTGGTATCAACATTTCCATCATCGACTTCTCATTTAATAATGTATAAATACAAATGTCACGGTTATTGAATTTTGCCCCTTTTTATTAATAGGATTCTATCAGAGGCCAGGGAACTCAGAGACTTCCCGAATTTCAACGGAACCTCATCCCTCGAAATCCTTCGGCTGGACCGCGCGAACATCGTCGCCACCCCCAACAACCTGTGCATTACATGTCCACGGCTGAAAAGTCTGTGAGTATAAACTTCTTATCCTCTTTTGACTAATTTAATTGCTGCATGAATTCATTCTATCTCATCGAAAAGTGAGACGGGCAGTCTTAAAGTTTTGATTATCACCTCGAAAAATCAAGCTGCGACCATGAAACTTGGTGGTAGTTTTGATACATATCTACAAATGCACCAATCAATGCGACACATTTTTACACCCTACTACGAATGACCTGACGGAGACCTTGGTTGTACAAATCTAAATATTCTGTGTTCAAAAAATATTCATCTTCCAAAATCACGTGTTCGTCATTTTGGAAATGCCCCTAAGAAGTGGTTTCTTCATCTGGGGAAACAGGAAGAAGTCACTGGGTCACGAGAATACGAGAGTTGAGGCAGGATTTGATAGCAGAAAGTGGCAGCGTGTGTCACTGTGTCCTAAATGATGAATAGGAGAAATTTGTACCCACCTGGAGTCGAACTCCCGGACATTTGGTGACAGTTTTATAAAAACAAATAAAGAAGAGCTCATTTTCTCAAAAACCCATGATATTTAATTCCCTATCCTGTCAGGATGTAGCTTAAAAAAATTTCGAAACTGTATCATAAATAATTTATATATAAATTCCCTCCAAACAGTAGAGACGCCAGGTGTCGAACCCAAAATCTTTTGGAAGATGTTAATATATATAACTGTTGATTAAAATTTTGAAGTCGATGTCGTACCAGGAAGGTCCTGAAATAAGACTCCATTATCCGTATCTGAAATGCTTACGGTAATATAAACGGCTCTCTGGGATCGAACCAAGGACGATCAGGGAAACCTCAAGAAACGTTTATGAACTGCATTTATGATCTACACTCACATGCCAAGTTTTAAGTTTCTATGATATCGGAAAGGGGTTCCAAAAAATTCGTATCAGTTACTGATTTTAGTGACGCCTGGTGTCGAACCCAGGACCTATTAGTAGATATGAATACACATTATGACTTGATAGGACTTGATCTTATTTAATGGAAAGTTTGAAGTCGATATCGTAACGGGAAGAACTTAAAATAAGACTCCGTTATCCCCATTAGAAATGCATTAAGGAATGTAAATAACTCACTGGGATCGAACCAAGGACAAACGTCAAATATCGTACATAAAATGTATTCATTCTCTCTATCTAAATGCCGAATTTAAGTTTCTATTTTATCGGGAAGTGATTTCAAACAAATCATAAATATCGTCGCCATGCATTTTAAATGGGAGAATATTTGCTCTGACCTATGATGATGACTGTCACTGGCATAACGTGTAACCGCCAGAAAAAAGGCGATTTCGAACCTCAGTGTCATGGGTTCGATGCCAGAAGACCACAAAGTGACGATTTTCTCCATAAAGATAAATTGCGGGGATTTTCGGAAACGTTTTTGAGGCACTTTCCGGTAATTTGAGAGTTCAAATTCTAGGGATCGCTAGATTCCGTGGATTTCCGACGAAAACCATAAATACCTCTTTGATGATTATACTTTGTTCGACGCTATGTCAGGGCAAATATCTCCCATTTATACTGCATTGTGGCGATTTTTTAAATTTGTTTTGAACCCTTTCCCGATAAGTTGGAAACTTTAAACTCCGCATGTGGATATAGATCAAGAATATATTTTGTGTACGCTGTTTAAGGCATTGCTGATGGTCCTTGGATCGATCCCAGAGAGTAATTTACATTCCTCAATACATTTCTTATGGAGATAACGGAATCCTATTTAAGGTCCTTCCCGGTGTAATAACGACTTTGAAATTTGCGTTACATAAGATCAAGTCCTACCAAATCATAATAATGTTTTCACATCTGCCGATAGGTCCTGGGTTCGACACCAGGCGTCTCCAAAATCAGAGATTGCTACGATTTTAAAGATTTTTTTGGCTGCAATCATCCTGCTAATAAGAGGGTAAAGAAGGTGTAAGTCTCTTCAGAAATTAGCGTTAACCCTTAATAAAATACGTGTTTTGATGCTGTTTGATGTTACGTCGCGGGATTCAGTGAATGAAAAGGGGTTTTGAGAGTGCCGTGTTATGAAGACGCAACGACACTCTTGACACTGCTGCGCCCTCCAAAAGACAAAAAGCTCTTTTGCGGTCCCTTCGCTAAAAAAGGAAAGTGGTCACTCGAACGGCGTTCTATGGAAAATTCGACTCTAGATGAAAAAATCTTCAAATTTCAAATCGATATCCTTTTCTTTGATGACGTAATCAATTGATTCTTCGAGATTCGTACATAACTGGAGTTGCTTTTATTGCGAACAGTCTGAAGAATGCAAAAGATTCAAATATTTCAGTAATAATGTATTCCACTATAAGCTATATTTCAAATGCTATACGACGCCAAACTGGGAAAGTGGAATTGAGTATTGAAATAGGATTCTCATCTTACGTGATAATTACTAAAACTTAAGACCCTTTTTCTTCGATTTTCTACATCTATTATGGATACCAAACTATTTTATCGAAATAAAAACATTATGAAACCTTTCTATCTATAGGATTTTTTGAGTAGAGTACAAAAATCTACTCTATACTACTCTATCTACTCAAAACTACTTTTAAGTAGGTAAGGCCGGGGATAGAATTATTATAGCGCTCCAGTTGTCAAGTAGAAGCACCACCATAAGCATTCGTGCTAATTTGGAGTCAGTTGCATAGCAGAAGTAGATAAATCTACTCTATACTACTCTATCTACTCAAAACTACTTTTAAGTAGATAAGACCGGGGGTAGAAGGATTATAGCGCTCCAGTTGTCAAGTAGAAGCACCACCATGAGCATTCGTGCTAGTTTGGGGTCAGTTCCATAGATATTTTTTTCACATTTTTTCTCCAGTGAGAAAAATCATACACCAATCTAATGGCGTTCATAATGTCTGTGCCATTGGATAATCATTAATGACTAAGCTTCGTCCAACCAGATTGTTCTCTGGCGGGTATTGTTTTCGTCGATTGTTTAACTCATGAAGAGAGCTCATTCAAAGATGAACCCACTTTGAGTTGTAACGTAAACGCAGCGGAGGGTTAAAGCATGGGGCACGCTTTGTGCCTGCGCTTGTTTATTTCCCCCCAATAATTTAATTAGCGGTGTCTAAAGGTACTGTATATGTTTGAGTACTGTATATGTTGGTACTGTGTATTTAGATGAAAATGACTCAAAACAACGCAAGGAAAATCAGCACCAGTGAAAGGTTTCATCCAAACGTGATGAAGATGGCAGCAGATGAAGTTAGTTAAGGCAATCCTTTAAAAAGGTTTTCTTCGACTTTAATTTGGACACTCTTGCTAATTATAATCAGAGAGAAACAATCAAGGGAATGGAAAAATGTTTCATTTCGGGCAAATTAAAAAGTGCTACTATAAATAAACTCAATATGCGGAGGTGAAAGGTCATAATAATGGAATTAACTCGTACACTCCCGTAGGTCTGAGGTCCGTGAAAGTGTCCTAGGAAATGAATTCCTTTAAACATCAATTTTATGAGATTTGCAGTTACGAAAAGTACGCTGTGAAGAATTTCAAGGACAGCAGGAGCTGTTTCCAGTAAATGATGAATAAATTCCTCTCAGCATGGTTACATTGGTACCAGTAAATGATTCCAAACATGTCATTAATTAACTAACTAAACTAAACTACATTTAAGTTAAAACTGTATTTACTTGCTCGTACCGCAAATAAAACTAGGCCAAGCGTGAAGTGTTGAACTTCATCGGTTTTCGTGATGAAAGCACCCACAATAAAAATACGGATCCATCGATGAATTTAATAACGGATGATGTGCGATTCCATAGATTAATTTACAAAAACGTGCCTCTTCTCAATTCAGTTAAATGCACATAAAAAAAACCTGAAAAGTAACTACAATTATTTGCATCGTTGTTTATTCAGTGGTTGAAGAAAATGGAGGAGTTAGGCCGGGTGGCCACCGAATGCGAAGTGGCGCTGAGTTGAGCGGGACAGAGTGACGCGACGCGAAGCGTAGCTAAGTTTAGTATCTGAGGGTCGGCAATTGGAAGAGAAGCTGAGCGAAGCGATACGTTTGTAAATAAATAAGATGGGGCATGATCTAGCCTTTTGTGCCGTCTGAGAATTTAATTATCTGATATTACGGTTAAATCACGGAATTTCCGTGATTTAACCAAGCAAACTTTTATTAAGATATAATTTACAGCCATTGAACACAAATTAATCTATTTCGCTAATAGCATATAAGTTTCCTAACTCTTGTACAACACTCGAGTAAACATTTTATTTTATAAAATAAATATGTTGTAAAATATTTCTTAGTTTCGTATCAATACATGGATATTTTTTTCTGTAACGAGCATCACAAAAATTAATCACTTTACTCACGTAAGCATAGCAATTAAATTTTTCTTGATCCAATGTCTAACTTTCGCTGACGGGTAAATATCTCGGAGAGGAGTACAAGCTATTTCTTTAAACGTACTTCAAATCGTCGTATTCTTATTCTTTTTAAGCATAAATGATTATCCTACTGTTATTTCTTTTGTAATGCCATGGTTTTTAAGCTGGTGTTCGATACAATTACCTGCTGACAGCATTAGTTTTTTATTTTCAAAAACTGACCTGCGTTCAATGATTAAATTTACGAGAACATTTTTCTCGGCTGTACTGAACCTATCGGATGACATTTTCACAATGATTGCGTTCCGCTAAGACGAGTGAATATTTTAAATTAGGACTTAATTATTGAAGTGTAACGACATTGGAAGTAATTAAATTATGTGGTCCGATCACAATTATCATAGATTGACAAAGTGATTACTTTTTGTGAAATGGAATCGGTCATCTATAATTACAATAATGTTTCTGAAAGAGAGCTGTAATTGGGAATTAATCACACCCTTCGCGCTTGTGAATCCCTCGCACACTGCTATCAATTCAGATACTTCCAAGGAAAGAAGCGAGAGGCTCCACCGCGTTGACAGCAGTGGAGGGGAAGCTGACTTCTCTTCATCCTTCATTCTTCATTTCCGAAGATGAGCCGTGCGAAGCTGAGTGACGTCACAATTCTCAGATCAACTCCGCTTCGTATCCGGTGGCCACCGCTGCATTCAAATGCATAGTTTCGATTGTCAAAGCGTATCCCGCTCGGCGTAGCTTCGCTTCGCATTTGGTGGCCTTAATGAAGAACGTAAAGTTTTCCTTTGTAATCATAAAGGTTTGAGAGGAGAGTTGAAAAATTACTACGAATCCTTGGTGAGCACTATTCAAATGGAGATAATCTTATATCAGGATCTTCCCTGTATCAAACTTAGGATTAAATTACTGTTACCAGGTCTTGTTCTATGTCTTCACATCTTGGTATTGGAATCGACACCAGGTGATCTTAATTCTTCCTAATGTAATGGATGGCGGAGATATTTCTATGAATCATTTCCCGATAGAAATCCACAACCCGGTATGTGAACTGAAGTCATGAACTTTTTTTACAAACGCAATTTACCGATTCCCTGATGTTCCTTGGTTCAAAGCCAGGGCAGACAGAAGCTGACATTCTTACAGATTCAAAGAGTAAAATATTTTAATTTATGCAAAACAAGCAGAAAGATTTGTTGATAATTTTGATGTTATGATAGTTTAGGAAATAACTCTTACCAATTAGAACGCAGTAGTCAAAGCTATTAATTTTGGTCCGACATTTTTTTTTGGAATTTTTTTTCGGAATATCGTAATTGAACGATTTCGCATCCCCGCATCATTGAATGGCTTCAGTTTACCACTTTGTCAAACTCGTTCTGATGTTTCTCTTCTTTTGCAGGGACATGAAATCTAATCAACTCGCCAAGATCCCGCTGCTGCAGGACTGTACGGATTTGAGACTGCTGTAAGTGATCCGGAAAACTCTCATTTGCTTCGGCTAATTCGTCTAGAAGACATTTCGCCCTTCCTTTAGTGCGAATGCTTGTCACGAATATATCTTAGACCGCCTTTTTTTAGTTTCTAAAGTTATTTCAACAAAGACTTTCCAAACACTTCTTAGTACACATTTCTGTCATTTTCTCATTTTCTTGTAGACATAAAAAGGAACTAAAATTTTTTAGGGTTTACCAAATTTTAATTTAATGAACCAATAAGTACATCGGATAGAGGAATGGAAGACAATCTCTGTGAACATGCATCCAAATATAATACGAAAAGAAACAGAAAATGAGAAAAAATCGGAAAACATTAAATAATTACAGAATACCGTTATTAGAGTATTTTTGAGATAGGTTAACGGCAGATATCGTCACCTCGAGAAACTCGAAAAGAAACATATTTTAACCGTTATCATTCACGAAAGGCAATCACTTAAATATTTCCTTAACATTGCACATAGTCGAATAAGAAGCTTAAAGAAACTTCATTTGAGATATTTCATTATCATTTCGTGTCTTTCCTAAGCTCTTATAATGCGATCGGACATAAACAACCTCGTCGCCCTTCAACAAAAGAATTCTGAACAAATTGAACCTTACCAATGTTTTCGTTTTATTTTGCATTTCAGCTTCCCTCCTTCTGCTTCCCCACCAATCTTCACTTCTTCGTCTAATTCTCTCTTCACTCACCATTTCCTTTGAATATAATTTCAATAGCAATACCATTTCCCAACTCTGCCTATTCTGATTCTGCTATTCGCTCTCTTTAATTCAAGTGCGAATTTTGCATTTATCCTTCCAATGGCACTAGGTCCTGCATCTACTTCCAAAGACATAATAATAATTGGCAGATTTTAATATAATTCTTAATCAAGAAGAGCTAAATCGAATAACTGAATACGGCCATAGTGTAATTTATTTTAAAGGTGTGGAAAATTTATGATTTTAATCCATCATCCCCTCATTCCTATGTCATCATAGATCCATTGACCGCCCCAAAGGCACGGATTCTTCCATTCTAAAATTTACGGGCACGTATATTTTTAAACTTGCGCGTCATTGCCATATTGCGTCAAATTATGGATTTGGAGGAAAATGTTTGATTTTTTCCCGTATTGAGCAATAGCGATGCCACATATAACACCGTGATTAGTTTTTGTTTATTTATAACATAATCGCAAAAAAACGACAAAATGTTACATTTAAAAATAAGTGTAAAATAAATAATTCTGTTCCGTTTCTTTTGGAACAGGTGCTATTAATTCTTTAATTCGAGAAACGTGTGATTTTTAACTTAAAATTCAGCTTCAAACCTTTTTCTTTTCGTAAACGCTGCCATACACGGGGAAATATTTCCAGGAAATATTTCCTGGAAATATTTCCAGAATAGAACATGTTCTAATTTCGAACAATCAGGAAAAAGTGTCGGCCATAACTGGAAATTATTTCCAGGAAATATTTCCCCGTGTATGACGGCCTTTAGTGTTGATACTTTAGGCAGGTTAAAATATTTGAGGGTGAAATTCAACAGAAATTAATAGAAAAGTTGTAAAATGCATTAAAAAAATTAGACGTCAGCTACTTTTCGTCAAATTCGCCAACGAAAAACATTCAGCAAGAGAGTTTCTGAGAAAATGATGAACTTATTTTCTGTGAGAATCCGGACCCTTTAAGTTTTTGAATAAAGTAAGAAAGACAATATTCTTTAACGCATTACGCGTCTGCAACTATTCATTGTTCTCACAGAGCACTGAAATAAAAACATTGGACCAAAATAGTTTTTTCGAATGTGGGAGACTTTTCATAGTTATGACAAAAAGATTTTGTGTTTCCGTTTGTCGTTTTTTGGTATTTTCAGGCGATAAATAGATACTTTGGAAATTTTCACCGAAAATAAGCGTCGGATTGTTCAGAAAAAATTCAAGTTTGTTGATTTATAGGCTTCCGAGAGAAATAAGAAGGGAAAAAACGGTCATCTAGTATTACTCTATATCTTTCAAAACGTTCTTGCTATCGAAGATGTGCTCATTTAAAGCAATAAAATGGCAAATGCTATTTTTAGCCAAGTTTCGACATGAAGTAAGGAAAACAACTATATAGATGGCGATGAACTCTCAAGTGTCTTATACCACGTCAATGCTTTCTAATATGGAATCTGAAGAAATTTTTCCAAATCACCCGCTACCCTGGGGTTGCGGGGGATTTTTAATGAGCGCGGTCCAGCCATAGAATCCAGTTTCGCTGTCTGCTTGGTGATGAACAATCAGCCCCTTACGTGCTAAATCCTTACTGATCACATTAATGTGAAGACAAAGGATAAGGTAGATTAATCTACAAGTAGACTCCCTCGTCGAGCATTACGGAAATCATTTTAAAAATATTCCTTTTACTGTACACCTACTCAAAGCAAGAATGTGTCAGTTCTCTATAATAATTGAACTCCTTCATGGCATGTGATTTGTTTGACTTTTACTACATGGATTTCGAATGAATTTAGTCATTATCAAGTATAGGAATGACTATTTTATATACACCCCCGGTCAACACGACGGAACTTATTTTCAAACTTTTCCTTTTATTGTAGAACTCAGCCAATCTAAGCTAGAAGATTTCACTTGTAATTTTTATAAAAATTTGACATTTTTCTGACATTATATTGCTTTGATTTTTACTCGATGAATTTCGAATAAATTTGGATCAGATTTAGGAAGAAATATTTCGTCAATTATAACTACGAAACCAATTTGAATAAAAATTTCTATTTTTGAAACCTTAGTCATGAAAGTAGTAGGAAAATAAAATATCATCTTCCAACCGTTAATCAGTGCTACAAATTTCAAATGGTATTCTTTTAGTATAACAAATTCAGCTCGGCATCACACATCACACATCATAACTTGCTAAACGACCCCGTCATTGATGATGGAACTCAATGTAAATTGAATTGTGAATCTGTAACAAAATGCGGAACTAATTCAAACCCTACACATTCTATATAATTGAACACTACGCAATTCGCAATCCCATTAGAAATGCATGCAAAGTTCTTCCATCGGTTGCAGGCTCAATCTATTTCGCAAAATCAAATAACAGAAAGAAGCCGTAGTAAAGTGCGGTAATCATCAAAAGAAGGAAATTGACCATGATTCTTTTTCGGTCGTAGAATATTGTTTAAGTTTTAATTAAATAAATCAAAACTTTTTTTATTAATATTGAAAACAACTCATTCCCTTGACAACCAATGAGATTTTCGAAGCCAAGCGCATAACATCCCATACTTAGTAAATTTAGACCCACATAGTAACAATGACTTAATTATAAATTAGGAGATTCAGTTTACTGAGATTTTATCATTGCCAGTTACGGTCAACAAATCTCTTTGCCACACACAGCCATGTAAAACTGTTTATCAATCTTCCCTAGATTGACAATGGAAAGCTCAAATTTTTTTTTTCGATCGAGGTCCCGAGGTACAAGATGATTATCACTGAGACATTAAAGGGTCAAAAGTTGGGAAAATTTCACCAAAATTTGGGTGTAAAAGAAAAAAAGGTTTGTGATTTGTGCATGCTATCTTCAGAAAGGTTTCGCGGAAAGGAATACTAAATATAATCATTTTCGCCAATCATGGATCTTGGATTCAAATTTTGAGATATTTATTGAAATTATTTTGTGATATATATTTAAGATGTAATATTTTGAATTTTAGAGACCTAACTAGCAATAAAATCACGTCTTTGGAGGGGCAGCCGTTCCGAGGACTAACTCAGCTCCACGATCTGCTGCTGGCGCACAACCAAATCGAAAAGATTGCCAGCGACTCCTTCACCGGACTGACGAGGCTCCAGCTGCTGTGAGTTCGCCATAATTTATTCTATTTCACAATTTTCGATTCTCTTTTTACGGCATGCAAAAGCTAACAATTTAAACTGTCATACTAATGATGTTTCTGATTTAACTTTTAATTTTTAAGAATACGGAATTTTAGAAAATAACAATTTTGAATAATATTCTTATGAAAATGTTATTTAAATGTAAATTTCAGCCCCTAAACGATACGATACACACCAAACCATACGATATGCACGCATCCCTCCTGCAAATGGTGACCGTACATGACGAAACAGAACATAAAAAAACAGAACATGAAAAAACGGAACTTGACAAAACAGAACAAAACAGAATGTGACAGAACAGAACAAGACAAAGGAAAAGGCTTGCTATTATTTTGCTCCGCTGCAACGAAGAAATGGTTTTAAAAAATTCTAATATTTTGAGAAGGTTTATAGCATTTACATTTTCAGCGAATCTGATTAGAAATTTTGATGGAAATATTTTTTAAAATTTGACATAAATGCTAACTCTCAAAATGATTCATCGAAGTACTTGAGCAAATTTTATCAGTGAAAATATCATAATTAGCAATATCTACCAAAGATTTTCGTTTTCTGAAGACTCCGTTCCACACGGCAAATTATTATACAACATTTGAACAAAACCTAAAAAATAGTACGGAGGGATCTTCTTAGACGTAATTCAATTTTTAGTGAACATCAAATTCTTACGGAAATTCTCGGCTGTCTGACGAGAATAGCTAATGATTTTCTTAACCACGATAGATGATCATTCACAGTTGTGCGAATCATAATTTGTCATTTTCGTTTTTCTTTATCAAAACATTCCAAATAATTTTATAGCTTTAACTCAAATTCAACGCTGCAATACAATCCTCTGTCGTATATCCTGTTTATGCTTTATCCACAAAATGGTTTCATAATCTAAACATGTGTAAATATTGACAAATAGTCCAGAACATGATTTCATCACAAAAAAGCGGTACAATTTAAGTGAGTGATTCTTATATTTGCACAGAACCTTTATTGATAAGGTTAAATTAAAAGTAAATGCGAATTCCAATTAATGATCAATGTGGGGCCTTAATGTATTAATTTTGATACATGACTCTGTCACGGCAAAAACGTTGCGTTGATTTTCCGTGAAAACCTTCATGAATCCAATACACCTAAATGAAACTGGGTAGAGACCTTTTTCTCTCTTACACTCGCAAATTGTAAGCAATTTTACCTGAAAGGTTCGTCCCTCTTAAGAGCAACCGGCAGTCGAGATAAGGACTTTATAAGCATGAAAGTAGGTCGAGAGGTGACCTTATCTTTGTAGCGAATAATAAGGATATCGAGTACACGAAAAAATAAATTTCTCGTTAATTTTAGAATCAATTGATTAGGTAAGAAGATCTTCTCAAAAGAAACCCTTCATCCCTGCAGTATGCGGAGGTACGCCATTTCCAAAAGGAGTTCACAAATGCTCCCCCAAAGCTCTGCTAACAATATTTTGTTTCGGTCATTATTCATAATTGCGGTCTTCCTAATGCAACTATTCGTCCCCCAACTCCGATCTGCGCATTATGTTGCACATAATTTAGATAAAAATTTTTCACTTGGTTAAAGGTAGTTTACTACCGCACCGTCACTTAGCACATTAAACTACATCAAACGATGACTCTTTGTCGCCATTCTTTTTCATTTCGGAAGTTATAATTCGGATAGTCGGAGTCGGTGGAACTCACGCGAAATGATCGAAACCTTTGTCTCTACGGGTTCTCCTCTAAAACACTAGTTCAAAGCTCTTTCTGTTTCTTTTAATACTGTTACTTTTATGCTAACACGGGCTCTCATGGCATTCATAATATCTGTTACGAGTCTGCGAGCTTAATGATGATAAATTTATCATATTGTCCACCCCTAGATACGGTTTAAAGTAATAAACAGATTATATGACGAGAATGTCCTCAAACGTAATTCTGTGTTCCCCCTTTGAAAAATATGATAGAACACAAATAGTCGTTGGCGTCGCATCAAGTACTGCGTTCGTAAAACACTTTGATGACCGCTGATCATATGCTGGGATTTCTTCTTTTCACCCGAATAAGTGTTCTTATTTTCGCCAGCACCGAATGCCATAATAAGCGCGAAAAAATGGAGAATAGTATTAGCTACGGTATTAATTTCAGTAAAGAATTAAATAAAATCTGAGCAAGATCTCACCATGAGTGAGTCAACGTCTTATAAATGTCCAATTCTCCCTCTCTGGGAAAGCCTGCATACAAAAGTGTATAAAAGGAAGAATTTGAGTTAAAATTTGAAATTATTATTATTATTTTACTTCTAATTTAATTATGCAAATGAAAATGTCTGCTATGCAATACAATCGATCAAAATGAACGTGCAATTCTTATGAGAGCGGATTCGAGTTACCAAGAGTCGAACCAAGGATAACTTGGACAAACAAATATCAATTTGTAGTACTCCACTGGACCTTTAATGACCACAAATAATGTATAAATCCTCTTATGTTGAGAAGTGTATGAAATTGCTGTTCAATGTTTTCTGCCGTTCACTTCTTACGGGAGTGACTGACATCGGATAAATAAATATATACACATCATGTGATTATAATATGAGATGAATTTTTGTAGTAAAACGAAGAAAATACTCGCGAGTTAGATAACGATCGCTCTTTTTAAAGATTTATTTACACAACTACAAAAAATCTGATGTGGCCAACACATGACTTTCTCCAATTTATTGAAAACAGAAGCCTATGCCGGTAATACATAAATAACTCCAAAACAATGAGTGTTACAGAAAAATGTCTCATACAAAAGTTGTTGTAAAATACATTATCTATAACTTTGGTACATAATTTTGTATACCTACATTGCATTCTGACAGAGATATGTATAAAAAACTTCCATCTCTGGATAAACAACAACTTCCGGTTAACCATTATTGAAGAATAACTCCTAAACAGTCAGTGTTAAGAAATGTTTCATACAAAAGTTGTAGTAATATACATTATCTATAACTTTTGTGAGTAATTTAATATATCTACATTGCATTCTGACAGAGATATTTGAGAAACAAAATTTTTTTCCAGATAAACCGCAACTTCCGGTTAAACGGTATTCATCAAAATTTAAGCAACTCTAGGCATTGTTAGGAAAATACTAAATATGAATTTTGGAAATGATCGGATAATTACTTTTTAAGATGGAGTGCCCACAAAGGTTTTTACCACGGACAAATAAACACAGACATGTTCGGGAAAATAGCGAAAACGACCTCTATGGGCCCCAAAACATCTATTTCCGTTGAAATCTGGAGGTCGAATTTTTTTGCGAATACAGTACTTTCTCTATACTACGTATAGTAGGGAGAAAGTAAAAATTATTCTATTTCGCTTGATATGTCTTAACAGTCCTCCGTCCAGAAAATGATTTGCTAGTCTCTCTCCGTGTTTTCAGTTGTCAATCAATGATCTCCTTTTGGTCCATTTAAACTAGTATTGGAACCGAATCTTGGATTTTCTAAAGTATTTATTATCTCTCTCGCAATTTTGCCTTTGCAGATTTTTCAGAACGCAAAATAACGAAGCCTTCCTGTAGACAGATGCTTTGAAATCCTCTGTTAATTGGTTGTGTTTTTCTAAATAGTAAGGAATTTTTTCTAAACTTTTAATTTTAATTTTTCGGCAATAATCAAAAAATTGCATATACCAGGATTGAATTATCATTGTTTATATAAATGAAATCATCAATGAAAGGTATTGGTTTAAAGAAAGCAAAATAAACCAAATGCAAGGTAGTACGAACAATTCAACAGAATGTCTCTGATGTAGAAAGGTTAAACATGTAAGAAAAAGAAGTCAAGCTGAGAAATCAGCAGTAAAGAAAGAGCAATCGAAGGCAATGAAATTACAGCTTCTTTCAAATATGATTTACCCCAGTTGATATAATATTCAATAAATAAAAGTCTCCAATATTAGTGTATAAAGCGATTCAAGCATTCTTATCATCACAGGTGTGAACTATACATTATTGTTTTGAATCAAACCGGAGAATAAAAGGAGTATGATAATAATTCAGCTTCGAAGCGTCGAATTTCAATAATACTCTACACTGCGTTAGTGAGTTTTGCTTTTGCCAGCGTTTCCCAAACCTTTTTTTCTGCAATGGAACACTCCGCAAACCTGGGAAGTTTAACGGAACACTAAGCTTATATTTAGGTTAGGTAATTCTACTTGTAAAATTAAAAGAATCATTTAATTACAACAAATTATTTATTTGGTAATTATTTTTAAATATAAAACTATAATATTGTAATAAAAACTTAAAATATGAATTAATAAAGTATTTAATGACTTTTATTCTCCAATTCCCCATTAAGACTCCAAAATGTCGCGGAACACCAATTCAGGTTCAGCGGAACACCGGTGTTCCGAGGAACATAGTTTGGGAAACTCTGGGTTATGCTAATTCCTGAGTTTCTGGGGAACAACCCTCGTTAAAACATTATACAGAATAGCAGAATTATCCATTTCTTAACTGGGAATCGAATACTAATTAGTACTATACTAATTGTGACTTACTGGACTCGCGAGGAAAAATGGATATTCACATCTCAACAAAACTGTAGTGAATGTAAATTTGATGAAACACGGACACAAAAGTTATCTTGTTTTTATTTTGAAATCACGTGGAGAGTTCACTTCGGAGTGAATATATGTAACATATAATCAGAGGTTTAACAGTGAAAATAGAAATAAAGAGGTAGAGATGAACCAAAGAAAGACTTCGAAATATTATACACACATCCACATGGTAATCCAAGAGTTGTGTAAGCAACGAAATAATTTGTACGCCCCTCAGTTTTGATAAACCACTCCCGAACACTCTCTAAAGTTATTTTTTCCTTCCTTGCACTGATAAATATTTCGTTTCTCGGGTAGTTGATCGAGAATAAACACTTATACATGGCCGTGGGCGTGACCCTGCGATTTTTAATCGTAACTAAGAATAATAAAATCGTAGAATATCAACTAATTCTAACAATTATTTCTGTTAAATTTAAGTTTCTACTTTATTCGGACGGGAAAACGTATGAACTGGTGTTCAGCAAACGTATTGGACGTTGAGGGGATGCTTGCAGCCACGATATATTACATATCCAGGGGGTAATATGAATAGTAGTTTACATTTATTTCATTTCAAGAGTTATTGAAATCCGAGGACATTTTCAAACTATCCCATATTGGTTCTCTATAGCAATATTTGCCATTTTGTTCCGTTCTGGTATTGTGAATAAATTTTAAAAGTAATTTGTTAGAATGAAAAATGGAGGGCACGGGATGAATCAAAAGTCGAAACCAAAAATGGTAGAGAAGCCATAATTTAGAGAGAGATAATGAAACTCCACTGAAGTTGGTATGTGGTACACTTTATCTGTTGCATGATTTTTACAGAAAATCAGAAACATCATAAAATGTCAAAATGATCGGAAAATAGAATTAAATTAGTATCTAGCATCTGAGGAACAACCTGAGTTGCTATTAAAAAAAATCGGTTAATGGAAGGTATCTGGGGCTTTTACCATTACTTTTTTTCTGGTAGAAATTTTCAGTAGAAAAGCCTCCTCATAAGAAACAATTTCAGTGTGATAGATTGTTAAAATTCAACAATATTTTTTCACGTTTTCCATTCGAAAGAATTTCCAGCGCTGGTTCGCGAAGTATGATATTTTGGTTAATGGAAGATATCCGGGGGGTATTACCTTTACTTTTTTTCAGGTAGGAATTATAAGGGTCTCCGTCCTAATCCGGACCCTTAGCTCGCCTTCATAGGTACTGAGCGCCCGACCTTCACATCAGGGGGGACTATAAAAAAACTGACTGCGTGGAATACGATTTAAAAAGTTATAAACAATTTAAACGAGCAACAATTTATTATCTTCGTCGTCTCACTCGTCCTAAGAGATATACAAGCGTCTTTTGATCGACGTTCTACGATGAAAATTAAGATTTTTCGTGATTTTGCTAGAGAATATCGTATTCGGATCCAAATTGAGAGAATTAAGGACACCAGAGAAAACTCTGTGTTATTTTGTGTGCATAAAAACAATTCCTTATCGCCAAAGGTGAATGTTGAACTCAACTCTCTTACGAATTCACGGAAAAGATATGTTCATAAAAAATGTACAGGGAAGAATAGCCGTCATTTTTTGGCGTTAAAACCATTCAGTCCTGTCAAATTAGACGCATTAAAGGGCCCTTGCAAAAGATCAAGTATGGCTGATTTTTTATATGTTAAAAGTATCAAGTGAAATTTGGTGGAATTGAATTTTTTTAACTAAAAATAAATAAGATATTCATTTTCCACGGAGAAAAATATTTAAATGACACTTTCTCTTTGAAAAGTAAATATCGTATTTTTTTTTCGTTTTTTTGTGTTTTTAGGACCGATTCTGACCGATTTTGTAGCTTCGAATGACCTGTGCAATGCCCAAAAAACATTGAAATGTGTGTGATTTTCTTAATTTTTGTTCCGTTTCTTCTAAAGCAGGGGAGAGAAGGGCAAATAGGACCAGCCGGTGGATAGGAACGATTTTTAAAAAGAGCAGGCATAAATCTGAAGTGGTAATTGACAGTGCTTCTTGGTATTACTTTCCTGCTGCGAGACACGAGATTATTTTGACTCCATTTCTTACTTTTATACAACGTGTGTAGACTTTTCATGAGAGAGGCGAAACATTGGAATTTATAAAACTTTGTATTGATTCAACAGATGGTGAGAATAAAGCTATTTCTTGAATTTCATTTTCTTCTCCGCCAAAAGTGAAATAAATACCATAGATACTACTTTGTGTTCTTTTTTCTATGTCTTGCGTAGCATTCGGCTCATGTCAACCTCAAAATCTTATTTAATTACGGATACGATGCAATCACTGGAATTAATTTAATTTAATTTCTTTCTTACGTTAAGTACACCGCATAATGGAATATTCCATATTAAATCCGGATGCGATAAAAAACCAAATCTATATCAATTGTTATACGAAAATAGACGAGCATTCGGCGTAGCTTTATTTACTTGGCTGATGCCGTTTTTATAAAAATTGGGACAGAAAACCTTTTTAAATAAGAATTAAATGTAATTTAAATACAGAAACAAGGCACAATCGGTGGAATGTATTGCACGGCCTTCGTTTGGATTCTCGATAATCATCCTGTTAAATAGTGGAAAGAACTGCACTACTAATTGCGTAGCGATGAAATAAACTCAAAAAATTATGGTTATATTTTCAAAACGATGATTCGGTGAAATATTCGAAGTGGCTAATCACCGCATTGATGTATATCACATAGTTCAAAAGACTCTATTTTACGAATGAAAGACAAATATGACGTTTCTCGGACCTTATCAACCTTTCTCAATAGGACTCCCATTAAAACAAGCGAATAATGAAATACAATTATGTCGCATTTGATCAAATTGTCCTGTGTGTCTTCGCATGCGGGGGACGAAAGACGGTGGGCTCACAGATGAAGTTTGAAAGGTTTTTTCCTTCAACTAAATTTGGTAAGCGAAGGTAAAAAATACCATGGGAATGCAAAGGTTGTTCTCAAAAGCAGTGATAGTCGATGCAGGAATAAACATGGGCAATGGGGCAAATACGCAACGTCTTTGAAGCAGTCAAAATGCATTCCTAACTTAAACAATAACTAAAAATTGAAAATATAAAATGACAAAAGTATTACGCCATATTAAACTGTGGAAAATGGCTGTTCGGTTCACATGCATAAAAAAACAGCTGCTTGTCAGGAAGACGCTTACTACTGTTCATAATCAAATGCAGCACTTGAAATAAAATAGAGAGTGGCGATACGAATTCTAAAGCAAAGGTCGGTTTACTTACACATTGCTGAGGGTTCTCACCGAAGCGCTTCTTCTTCTTTGCAGAGACCTGGAGGACAATGTGATCGTGGACATTCATCCGGACGCTTTCCTGCCCTTCACGCAACTGGAAGACCTGTGAGTGCTTTAAGGGGACGGAGGGGCCGAGGCTCACTCGGAATGTATTACTTAATGAAAACTTCGGAAAGAGATACTTTTATTCTAGTGAGAATGAGAGTGTCCGAGCAACAAAGTAAGAAGTCGACACAAAGTGAACTCAAAGAAATAATGGTTCCGCGCAAAATATCGCAAACGACGACAGTCTTTTTTTGGTTTCGTTTCCTTATTTCTTAACATAATGGATTCCCTTAACTTCGTGAAGCCTTCAAACATTAGTAATGGTGAATAAATAGAACAAAATATATCGGTTTCCACAAAAATGTTTATTATTCACCATGAATACATTTTCACATCTTAGTTAATAGAATTTAAACTCTTTAAACAAACAAGGAATACATTTCCCACGATTATACCCCATAGTTCTAACAAGAACAAAATTTCGCAAAAAAAAAACCCTAATTTTTCCACCACTACACTTCGAGATGTTCGAGGCTGAAGACAACAGTTCGCATTCGTCGCCACAGATATTTACTACATACAGGACGTACTTCATGGAAGGTTATGGAAAAATAACTCAGAAACCTTCCACACTGTTGAATTTGTTTTGGGCCTGTTTTGGCGCAAAGGCCATCCGAAGTCCTGAGGATGGGCTTTGCGGTCGAATTCAACAGTGTGGAAGTTTTCTGAGTTATTTTTTCCATAACCTTATATACTACATATATCTGCGTTCGTCGCATTCGTTTTCTGCGTTCTTTAGTATTCGGTTTAGTTTAGGTATTATATTTGGGTGCGATTTAAGATTTAAAAATGATTTTATATTTACATTAAGTTTTATTCTCTCTCGAGATTTAGTTAAATATTTTAGTATTCCAGTTGGTGTTATATATCTCATTAACGTGGTTTTTCTATTTTAAATTGGCTTTTGCGTCTACTTATTATTGTGTTAGTTGCAGGGCCGGATTAACCCTCAACGGGGCCCTAGGCAACCATCAATTTGGGGGCCCTTTTCTTTCACGTCCGTTCCCTTCTTTTTTCGATTAAAATAAAAACTTATGGCTTTCATAAAAATTTTCAGTTGTGATTATATTTTCATTTAATTCTTTGGAATTTTATGTTTGTAAGAAAATTTTCAATGATTTTTTCATTTTTCGCTACAAAATGAAACAATACTCACTAAACACGTAAAAAAATTTACATAAAATACGGAAGCTTAAATTAAGAAAGAAATAACCTTAAAAAACTACAATATTGACATAAATATAACAATTGAAAACACTGAACTTTTAAAATTATCCTAATCGATGAAAACACATTGAATACGACAATGCACTTCATAAGCTGTGTAAAGAATGGCTTACGCATTGGACCATATTGGAATTTAAACCATGGTTATACCCTCCACTGGCAGTTTAAAAGTATTTGGTTTAGCTTTGTCCGAAGTTGGGTTAAACCCCGCTAAACCGCATCTTCGAGTAGCGCTTAACCCAGACTAGCGGCCATATCGGGTGTATAAATTCGGTTTTAAAATATCTATGAATACGGCTGTAAGGGATGATTTCGAGACTCAATCCTCACAGACGATATTACATGATTTATAGACTGCAAATGGGATGAAATTACAGCAATAACTCTTTGAAAATAGTTGCGACACAGCAGAGAACAATATAGTTGTATCCAAATGCAATGAAAAAGGAATAATTCCAACTGATTTGACAAAAAGTAGAATTATTACTATTTCCATTAATGGAAAAGAAAAGGATTGTATGAATTACAAACAATAATAGTTTTAGCACATGCTTCCATGATGTTATTTAATTATAATAGAAGATGGAATGAAGGAGAAAATGGACAAAAATTTAGATTGTGATCAACACTGCTTCAGATCAGCCAATATTATCAGAAAGCCAAATTTTAGAAAGGAAAATAGAAATATAGACGGACGCACAGCATTCATTGATTTTGAAAAGAGTTTCGGCAATGTTAAATGAAGTATAATATTTCGAGCGATTGAGTCCTCCTGGATATGCAAGCGTGGTTCAGCTGTAGTTAAGGGTTCGATACCCCATGGAAGCCAATGTGAGAAAAGTTTAACAATGCTATCACTACTACAAGCGAATGGCAAGATAGGGCTACGATAGGGTTAATTGACTTATTTTGCAGACGATATAGCTCTTGTAACGAATTCAGAACAATTCAAAGGAATAAGGTAAAGGCTTGGAATTCTAAATAATATTTTACTAAAATTTCAGTTTAAAATAAACACAACTATCATGGTAGTAGAATAGCAGAAAAACGAAAAAAGAGGGACATGGACTGAAGAAGTTACACATGGAAGGGACATGGAAATGAAGATTGAGAAGCGGATGTTGGAAGTCGTGCGAACTAACGAGATGAGAGAATATGCCGCACACTGATTAATGGACGATTTGTACTAAGTCGTAACGAAAGCATTCACACGAATGTATGAAATGTAAAGCCCAAATGATGATTGAATATTACCGATGGAAAGATGAGGTATCATTTAACCATGAGTCGGTTACATAAACTTCCAATTACGATATTCAGCTACTTGGAGGAATCAGGGTTACTTTCAAACTCAATACATCCTTATATAACCGTTGCATTATTCAAGGAGCTCATTATTTTAATCTTTTCCGCAGCAACCTGGCGAACAACGTCTTCCCATCCTTGCCACCTCACAGCACCGGTTGGGAGCGGCTACTGCACCTCAAGACATTCAACAATCCCGCCCTCAGGGAGATTCCCCCTCCACAGCATTTCCCCCGGGTGCAGACCCTCGTGCTGTCCTACGCCTACCACTGCTGCGCCTTTCTTCCCGACGGCATCCCGCCGCCGCCGCCCACCGCTCCGTCCCTCCCCTCGATGCACGAAGCGCGACCGCCCCTCAAAGAAACAGTGCTCTTCCCTTCCCCAGACGCCGACTTCGACCTGAGTCTCTGGAACTCGAGTCACACGGACATTTGGCCACAACTACGTGAGTCACTCTTTTGGTAATGCAGGAGCGGTCGAGATGTCGTCCGATGAAGGCTATGTGGAATTCGTTTATATTCTGCGGAGCTTCCGATTTATCTCTCTAGATCGGCTTCTGTCAATTATTAAATATACCGAGACCAACTTTCCGTTCATTAATTTATGTATCCGGGGGAAATGATATGTAACTAAAAATAAATAAAAATCGCAATCCCTAACAATAAGCCTGCCAAAGTTTCCGCGATAATACAATTTGAAAACTCAACGCAAAAAAAAGCCGATTTCCATATATATCATCTATTTAAATGTGTTTTTTGTGTTCACTTATTACTGGTATTCTTGTTATGATGTTACGACTAGCAGGGAAATATAATTTACATACAGTAAACTCCCGTTTATCCGAATTGATCGACATGGCGGCCGTTTCGGATAACGAAAATTTCGGATAAACCGAAGTCCCGCGTGAAACACCCCGAATTGCGTCAATACCGCGAAATATGATCGTAAAATGTGAGTACGTGGAATGCTATTGAATTCGTTGTGATTAAGCCTGCATGTTTTTGACTGAAAAATTTGTGTTGACGAGTTAAAAAGGCGCCAAAATATGATTGAGAACTCAAATGTTTTAAATGCTGAATAATAGAGCTCGTTTATTTTGCGTTCTTACACAAAAAATCCGCCTTATTTGGTAGCGGGAAAAAACAGGAGTTTTAATTTTATTAAATGCCAATGCGCCAATGTGTTCCGCGTAATTAACGTGGTTGGTAGAGTATGTACACTCCTGGCCAAAATTAACGCAGCACCGGCCGTAAGGATCGCTAGGGAGGTGCTGCGTTAATTTTGGCCAGGAGTGTACAGATATGAAGAGGTGTCACGAGCAAATAAGTAATGAGTCGCGATGGTATTCGGAGGGTGGGTTGAGTGCATTCGGAAAAGTTTGTTCGGATGAAGCGGATTTCGTATAAACGCGATTCGAATAAACGGGAGTTTACTGAACTTAAATATAAGTTTTCTCTGTTACTATCTAACCTATTCTTGAACAGTACTACTTCCCTAATAAAGAAGAAACATACGACGAATTCAAAAAATCCATTTGTTAGCTGAGCAAATAAGAAATAAATAGCTTTATTCACTTTTCTTTGACATATAGACTGTATAAAGATTTCACTTTCCCTTCTCAGAAAATAAATTAAAAACTAAGCTAACGTTTTGTAATTCATTACCGCATGATCTATTATCGCAACCACAATTTTGCTTAAATTACATTTCTCCAGAACGATCCCAAACCTTTTTCTTCAGACAAAACTCCCTCGAATGAGCAGTAGACTACGAATCCTCTTTCAAATAATTTGCAAGTTAAAAATTTAAAAAACAGCCTAACTAAACCGGTCTAACCAACCTAACCATTGAGTAAAAAATGTACTATGTCGTAAAATCATTTCGTCGATTTTTTCTGTTTCCATATCTCATCGAAACCTAATTAACGTAAAAAAAACAATAATATTTTTGAACCTTGCTTAGGAACCTTGAACCCCTTTTATACCCAAGATGTAAAAGTTGGAGTTTTGCACGTCCATCCTTGTCCATGTTAAAAATATCATAGAGTGTTTGAAAGTGTTTCAGTCAAAACTTAAGTGCACATTCAATCACTCCAGAGTGATAAAAATTGTTTTTTTTTTCTTTCCACCCAATCCTTCTTTCGAAGCAGAAAACCTGAGCAAGAAGTTCGGCAAAGAGATTAACGACCTCTGGGATAGTTTTGGTACTGACTTCACGTACCCGGGAAATCTGCCTGCCTATGTCGAGGAGTACTTCGAGGAGCAGGAGTCGGGGAAGAGTCTCGGAGTGGAGATTTACCAAGGGAGGGTACAGTGCCTTCCACTTCCTGGTGAGCCAATTGGAATACTCTCATCCTTTCACCGTTGAAAGTGTTTTATTACTCATAACAGCGATTCTGAGCTCGTAACTTGTTATTCTAATAGTCCATAAGCCCGAAGGCCGGTTTTTATTACCTGCCAAGGAGCTAGTAAATGAGAATGAGGCTTACGAGGTCAGATGAGGATTGAGGTAGTTTTCCCTCGATTTCCTCACTGAGCCTGGAACAAATCCATTGCATCAATGCCCAATACTCTTTAAGGAAAGACCATTATCCAGCATCTACCGTACGTCAGTAGATAATAAGAGCAAAAGACTGCAAAGTAGATGAAATATACGGCTTTATCTACCCTGTGCCAACAGAAAACTGAAAAATATATTCTAATCATGAAGAAGTTGTAACACTAAGAGTTGAGCAGTAGTCGCTTCATTAAGTTCCTTCGAGTTCAAACACAGTAAAATCCTGTATAACATATATATACATTCTCTTCACTTTTGAATATAATTATCAATACTACAATTCATCTAAACTGCTTACATTCAGTAGCATCAGTCGTAATTTCAACTTAGAAAGTGAATAGAAATGTAAATTCCATCCCATTATGCGATACCCACAGAAGGTGATCCTATTAGACCCTGATAAACGGTAGCGGTAGAGCTTACCGGGAATCGAACCCATTTGACCCGAATCAAACAGCTTAGCTCTTCGATTGTTTTTTAAGTAGGAATGATATTCGACGATTTCGTGAGAGAATAGCGAAAATAGAATATGAAAATTCATCACAAAGTAAGATATTAACCGTTTGAATTTATAAATTATTAACATTATAATTGAATTATTAAATCTTTGAAAGAGGTCCCACACCACCTTTTGTTTCCTTTTCATTTTACAATTGTGGAATTTTTAAAAATGAATGTAAATCAGGACTTGTTATAGACTGTGCTAAAGCCACATAGTTTTAAAAGAAACATTTGAAAGAGTGAGTAAATTAGTAAAAAAATGAGTTTTCGCCCTTCACTCCAGTAATCAGCATTTTATCTCATAAAAAAAGTTCTGTCTTCGATAATTGGCCAAAAACCTTTTTCCTGGTGATTCTAGGATGGAAGCATTAATACTCGTTGAAGAAATAAGGATTTTAATTAAGGACTAAAGAATAGCATTACATCCAAGAAAGTATTGTTAGCTAGTAAATCCTACATTTTTGCGCTGGCAAATATACCGACTCCAATTCGCAGATCTTGCCTTGTTTTAATTCACATTCGTAAAGACAAAAAGGAAATTGATGAGAATAACAGGAGAATGAAGAGAGACCGGATACAATAATAGAAAGAACGTGGAAGTGGAAACAGTGCATGAAGCATCTTCTAAGATGTCCAATGTTTGATTAACGGTTTTTCAGTTTCCTCTTTCTTCGATAATATTTTCTTCAAAGAATTTGTGGCTATAAGATCTGGAATAATTATTTTGCCTCTTCTTTTTAAAGATATAATCATTTTGCCATTTTAGGTCCATTCCTGCCCTGCGAGGACCTTTTCGATTGGTGGACTCTCCGGTGCGGCGTGTGGATTGTTTTCCTGCTCGCCATGTTGGGCAACGGCACCGTCGTCTTCGTCCTCGTCTTCTCCAGAAGCAAAATGGATGTGCCGAGATTTCTTGTCTGCAATCTAGCCATGGCTGACTTCTTCATGGGAATTTATCTCGGTAATTGACATTAATGCGATCATCGCGAACCTAACTGCATGAAATTCAACAAGCACCTCATATCTCGTACGTTTTCAGTGGTAATTATGATCATTTTTATATAAATACGATAAAAAAAAGCAAAACTAGTTTAAATTACATTTTAAGTCTGAGAGAATGAATGAGTGGTTTTATCCACAATTGTATTGTTGCGTAAGGATAAACAGCCCTTCATAACTCATGGGTTGGGTTGAATTACCACTAAAAATGTTGCATTCCATTTATTTATAACATTAACCAATAATCAGGGCGTGCAAATTAACATACGACTGAATAACAGTGGCACTACATCAGCGTGGGGGATCAATTCCCCGCGTACCAATCTGTCGGGAGACCAATTCCCCGCGTACGAATTCTTCACGAACCAATTCACACACCCCCTATAATAGATATAATAGATCTTGGGTTCGACACCATGCGTCTACGAAAATTAGAAATTGCTTCGATTTTTAAGATTTTTTTACCCAATAGCATTGAAACTCAAATCTTGGTATTTGAATAAAGATCAAAAATATATTTCATATGCTTGCAGTATGAAAACAACTTTTACTCGTATCTATAAGGTAATTCCGGGTGAGATGCCCCACCGGGAGAGACGCCCCAGTCGTAGTACTTTTAAGGAAAAGATTGCTCTACGGACGGTGTTCGTCAGTTAGTTGGAATGCACCTTCTCTATCTGCAAGATTCTCACGGCGATTAATTCTTTTAATTCAAGTAGGTACTGTTTTTTCCACCCTGTTATAAGATAGGGTATAATGTTTCTGGTTGGCATCCGTTTAAATGTTTGAATATTTCGAATTAAAGGGCGTAAACTTGTAGTCATAGGTTCATCTAATATCCACGTGCAGTGACTGGCCATCTTAAGCTAAGTGTAGCCTCACTGGCTGCAAGGGAATCTCTACCGTACTGGAAGGATAGACGCCCCACCTTTTCTCGGGATAGATGCCCAAGTGCTATCTTTATGTATATGTGCCCTAATTGTATCAATTTAACTTAAAGGTGATACTGATTAAAGCTTAATTCAAGAAAACGTTTGTAATCTACACTTGAAATTCAGTTCAAATTTAAATCCACGATCGAATGCATTTTATGTACGATCAAAAGATGACGCATTGTTTAGCAAGCACTGGGGTGGAGCGTTTTACACCTTTTTTTCTGATCGAAATGTAATACCGGGGAAATTGTCCCACTCGCATGGATATTACAAATAATTTTTTTTCGAAATAAAAAAAATATATATATATATATTCTGTGAGAATTTTCGCCTCGAAGTTTCGGAATTTCGACAAAAACATCAAAATTGCCATACATTTCTTTCGGTTAAAACGGCAATATTTTCGCGTAAAAGATGTCATTCCCAAAAAAAACTGATGATCAAGCATCAATATGCTATTTATACGCCTCTAGAGGAGGCTGATTTGCCTCATAATGTTTGGAAATGAAATTTCAAAATAGGTTTTAAAGTTAACTTAAACGTTTAGTTATATCCTAATTTCAAGTTCAATTTAAAAAGTTTGTCGTAGAACAAGTTTTGTCCAGATTAAATGCAGTTTAAGGTAATGGGGCATCTCTTTCACAGAGATCTCACCCGGACACTCGTGTGAATCCGAGAATATCCGACGAAAACCATAAATTTGTCTTTGATGAATATTCTTGCTTCGACGGGTCAGGTCAGGGCAAATATCTCCCATTTTAAGAGCATTGTGGCGATTTTTAAGATTTGTTTGCAATCCCGATGAGATGGAATCTTGAAACTCGGCAAGTAGATAGAGATCATGATTGTATTTTATGTAAGCTGTTGAACTTTCCGCTGATGGTACTTGGATCGATCCCAGAGAGTCAATTACATTCCTCAATGCATTTCTTATGGAGATAACGGAAACCAATGTTAGGTACTTTCCGGCATGCTATCGATTGAGCATTTAATAAGATCAAGCCCTAATCAGCCATAATGTCTATTCGTACCTGCTAATAGGTCCTGGGTTCGATTTTTAGATTATTTCTGAACCCTTTCCCGATAACATGGAAACTTAGAACTCGGCATGTGAATAGAGATCATAGTTACATTTCATATGCGCTGTTTAAAGTTTCTCTCATGGTCCTTGGTTCGATCCCATAGAGCCATTTACATTACCTTATGCATTTCAGATGGGAATAACGAATGAGTCTTAATTTTAGACCATCCCGGTACGACTTCTTTTCAAAAATTGAATTAAATAAGTTTTATTTTAATCAGGGCGTTATATGTATTCTCGTCTTCCAAAAGATCAAGGGTTTCACATTAGGCGTCTAATTTGAAACGTATGGCGGGGATTTCAAATTATTTATGATCCGGTCTCGAAAATATTTTAAGCTGCATCCCGGTATGATAGGGAATACAAAGTCAGAGACGAAAACGCGCTCTTCTTTCTTTCTATATATCTGATAGCAAATGTGTGGGAGTTTGTCGTCAGGTGGGTGGATATCTCCCCTATTTAAAATAAATTGCGTTGATTTCTAAGAATATTCTAAATCCCTTTTTTTCCTTTTGAGGACCTTCTCGATATGACGTCGACTTGAAATTTGAATTATCAATATGCTATATTAAGCAACTTTATCTCATGTATATGTCTATTACTAGCTGAAGTGCCAGTTGATTCTCAACGGGGAAAAATTAAAATTAATAAATACTTTTGTTAGAGGCTTGATCGTAACACATAATTTTAGTTAGATAGCAAATGCCAGGCTATCATCATTTCCAAACCAATAAACAAACAAAATAAAGTTATAATAAGATCTGAAAAGTAACCTAAACATTAGAATAAACAATTCTTCGATTTACAATTCTTCGATGAACACAATATTTGTTTAAGGATTATAAAAGTATATTCGAAGATAGCATCAGGATAAGCAGCATCACGTTTAAGGAGACATTTTCAGAAAGGGAAAAAATGGATATCGGAAACAATGATCAAACACAACCAAAATGCATTTTATATCACTCTGAAGCAACCGAGATTGAACACCGATAAGAGAATGATAGTAAATGTATAAGAATTGGAAGCACTTAAAAAAACCACAATGAATAACTTTTTTTAATCTGCGTATAACAAATTGTAAACTTGCTTTTCCTTTTCGATGGAGGGATACGATATAGGAGATTTGCTAAAGCTTTACAAAGTTTAACTCCTGTCCTTAACTGAAACTGGGAAATCTTTACGATATTCGCCATGTCCATTTCCGTCAATCGCTAAATATTTATCGAAGTAAATCGATAATACTTAATGCAGAAGATTATATTAAAAACGTACAAAACTTACCAGGTTTTTTATACGCAGTCAGTTATATTGATCGAGAGAAAGCAATTCCATCTAACAAACTACTATAAACCCATTTATCCCACGAAATAGTCAGTAAACAATTACGTTGATATAAATGAAACTTGGTTGCTACAGACGCTTCCATAAAATTTTAAACCTTACTTAAATACTGGTATTCGTATGTTTGTACGCTCGATTCTTCACAGTATATCGTTCATAGCTGCAGTTACTAATATCTCCTTAAATTTCTCCCTCTTCATATAATCACTTATTTTTAACATGAATTTGAAGTAGGCATATTTTCTCAATGTGTTCTTACGGATAAGTACATGAACTGAGGACTCAACAACCGCCTAGATCGTCAGGGCGGTGGGTTGTTTACGACCTAAAAATTTCGATAAAATATTCACGAACTTTTTCAAAATGTGCGCAAATTCGATTCAAACACGATAGTCTAAAACCAAATAACGAATTCTTATTTTATTCCCTATCTTTTGGTGCTTGATTCGTCTTTCTAGGACCATTGTTTCTAATTTAATTTTGCAAAAGAAATGAACCCTTCTACGAAAAAATGACCTCTACGTGTATTTCTTATGGAAAAGTTTTGACCCGTCTGGGTTCGAACCGTGGACCATAGGGAAATAAAATGTAGCCTACACTCTGCGCGGGGTCGACTTTTAATAATGTAGAAAATTTCAAAGTCTTGCGACTCTCGGTTCTCGAGTTCTTAGCGAACATACATACATACACATACACACTCTATTTTATATTATAGATAATTCCTTCTGCGGATTCATTACTATATATAAAGCTGCAAATCCGACTCATTCATACAAAATCCTGGGCATTTCTAACCAAGCTAGAAGGCTGAAATTTTCAAGAGTGATTCATAACTGTCAGTCGAGTTGGGAAAAAATCGAAAATTCCCAGATTTTGACCTAGGTTTGAGCCCAGAGACGATTATATTTTTCAATGTATTTAAACGGGAATAACGAAAAATGGCCATGCAGAGCAAATTTCTTTCGTTCATTAAAATATGAAAAATTAATCGTAAAGCAGTTGGACTTGGTTAATATTACGTCTAAAAGATTAAAGTTTTCTATTCTTGCGACCGATTTTAACATTCCGACACGAAATTTGCAAAATTTTAGTTTGAACGCCAATTTATTGCGTTATTTTTCTCTCATTTCGAAAATTAAATCTATGACAACGACCATTGTTTAAATCGAAAACAAATTTGTTTACAATACTAATTCCATACGCCATGATAAAGGTTTGATGCATTTTTAATCATTTTAAATGTTTCTTTCGATATATGTTAATACTAAATGCTGAAAATTGTAAATTTCATAAAAATGGTCAGCGAATATCTACGCGGTCAATGAATTATTTGGGAATACATATAGTAATAACATAAGTTTATGTAGACGATACGAGACCATTTATCAACGAAGATAACCGTAAAAGTCATGTAAGTGGCGAGATTATTCTAGAATGAAGTACATAGATATTAATATAAATCAATAAATAGGGATATTAATGTAAATTATAAGGTTGAACGACAATCTTTAGAAATAACATAACTGCAAGCAATACGAATCATTAGTTTAACGAACACTATAGTTTATTAATATATTATATTTCATAGCTCATTTAACCAAATACATTTATCTTATACTGAACTCAGACTAAAAAGTTCCATGTATGTTTCACTTTCGTTCTATATAAATTGTGATAAATTGCCACCGAAAAGCTCATAACGGCAACTAAACTTATTGCTGCTCGCCTTTCTTGAAGGACCATGTTATCATTGAATATCAAGAAATTGTAACTTTCATCGAAATGAACACCAAATATCTACTCAGGAAATACATGGTATCATTGAACGATGTTAGGATATCGTTGTTCTACGTTTATTGTGGTTTGCTTTTCGTGTGTGTTTCTGTGCTGTTTATTTTATGCCTATTATGTTTCTTCTTTTCTATTTTAATTACATATAATTATTCTGTCATCATCTCCAAAGAGAATTTAAAATTAAATTCTTTTTCTACTTTTTCTTTAATTAATACGTAGTACACAATAAGTACATAGTATATTACGTAATTCAACTTTCATCAAAATGAAAAACAAAAATCTACACATAAAATACACTGATTTCCTTCAACGACCTTCTGATTACGTCGTTCTTCGTGTTAGCTGGATAATTTTTCGTTAGTATAAACAATGTTTGCATGTACCATTGTATGAATATTATTTTCCCATCTTCTCCAAATGGGCTTTAGAATAAAATTCTTTTTCTACGTTCTTTAAAACTATTTACATAATTACGTTGCCTATTGTCTATTTGTTTATTTAATTAGAAACGGAGCTCATTGTCGTGGTAGACTCTATTTAATGAATATAGGATTATTTTGGAGTATGTCTTGCACTGAACCGAATACTACACAGGTAATCGTCTATTTATTTTCCAAATTTTTATCTTATGCAGATTTTTATTCCAACTTTACTATGTTTGGCGTATTTCCTTAATATAATTTCACGGACACGTATCCATTAAAGACTCCCGTATCACATAAACGTGAAAGGCTCTCGAAATATTTATTTTACTATCATATTATTTGGTGAATCTCGATCTCACTCATTTGAACATTATGTATACAATATACAGTGGCATAATTAAAAAAAAATTCTTTCCATAAATGTTATTACTGAAGGTTGAAAAATCTAACTTTCATCAAAATGGACAGCGAATATCTGCACGGTCAATGAATTATTCGGGAATACATACTGTGATAACATAAGTTTATGTAGAGGATACGAGACCATGTACCAACGAAGATAATCGGAAAAGGCATGTAAGTAGTGAGATTATTCGAGGATGAAGTTGAAGAATCTACACTGAATATTTAGGGGGAATAGGTAAGTTCTTTTACTACGTTTTCTTAAATTAATACATAGCACACAATTAATACGTTGTACCTTACATCATTAACTTCATGAAATTCATTCTTTGTTTGGCGTATTTCCTTAATTTAATTTTACGTATGCGTATTCATCAAGCCTGGTGGCCACCGAATGCGAAGCGGCGCTGAGCTGAGTTGAGCTGGAAAAAGTGACGCGGAGCGAATCGTAGCGAAGTTTTAGTCTCCGAGGGTCGGAAACTGGAGGAGGAGCTGAGCTGTGCGAAGCGATTCCTTTCTAAACTACCAAGATGGCGTAAGTTTAGCCTTTAGTTGCCGACTGAGAATTTAATTCTTTGATTACGGTTAAATCACAGAAATTCCGCAAGAGGCGGATTCTGTCACAATATTCTGCTGGCACACTTTAATTAAGATATTATTTACAGTCATTGGACACTAATTTATCTATTTCGCTAAAATCATATAAGTTCCTATCGTTCGTACCACACTCGAGTACACTTTTCATTTTGCAATGACGGAACTGATAGTATAAATAGTTTTTAATTTTATATTCATAATTAGTTAAATTATTTTGTAAAGAGCATCACAAAAATTAACCACTTCACTCACATAAGCATGGCAATTTAATTTTTCTTCACTCTTCATCCATCGTCATACTTTTGCTGACGGGTAAATGTCTCGGAGAGGAGCACATGCCTTTTTCTTAATCTACTTCAAATTGCCGTATTTTTAATATTTTTAATGGTGCATAAATGAATATCCTACTGTTATTGGTTTTAGTGCTATGGTAAGCTGGTGTTCCTCTCCGAAACCTACTGACGATTTCACAGGATTAGTTTATTTTCAAAAACTTACCTGCGTTCAATGATTATATTTACGAGAAAATTATTCTCGGCTGCAGTGAACCTTTCCGACGGCATTTTCTCAATGATTGCGTTCCGCTAAGACAAGTAAATATCTTAAATTGGGATTTAATTGATTTGTAACCACATTGGAAGTAATTAAATTAGGTTTACGATCACAATTATCATAGGTTGACAAAGTGATTACTTTTTGTGAAATTGAATCGTTCATCAATTATTAAATTAATATTTCTGAAATAAAGCTGTAATTGGGAATTAATCACACCTTTCAAGCTCATAAATGTGAATCTTAGGTTGGTAGTGTTGTTAAAAGTGCTTCGACAGCTTAGGTCATTTCGCACATTGGCTCCCACCGGGAATCAAACCCGGGACCGCTTTCATCAAAGGCAAACGCGCTGTCCACATGACTATCCGGGAGCCCTCAAAAATGTGAATCTTTCACACACTGATATCAATTCAAATACTGCCGATGAAAGAAGCGAAAGGCTCCCCCCTCCACCACTATCACGTTGAGAACGGTGGAGGGGTAAGCTGACTTCGCTTCAGAACAAACCACGACCGTTCGGAAGATGTGCCTTGCGAGGCAGAGTGACGTCACAATTCTCAGCTCAACTACGCTTCGTATCCGGTGGCCGCAGCTGCATTAAAAAGTATAGATTCTATTGTGAAAGCGTAGTCCGCTCAACGTAACTTCGCTCAACTTACCTTCGCTTCGCATTTGGTGGCCACCCAGCCTTAATGTCTCAACTCCAAACTCCCATATCAATTAAACGCAAAAAGCTTTCGAAATAATTATTCTATTATTATATTATTTGGTGAATCTTGATCTCACATTTCAAAATTATGTATACGATAGATAGTGGTATAATTAAAAAGAAACGTAAATATAACATATAGACCGATAACTCAGGGTAGTATCCCTTCATATTTTTTTTGCTTGCAGTTTGCAAGCACCCATTTACTAGTTCATATATATACCCAGATAGGATACTAATTCACAGGCTAAACCACAAGCGTCATTGACTTGAAATTTTTACAGCGTATAGGCCCTAACAGGAAACCCCCAGGGAAAAGTGACTTTGATCCTCAGCGTCATGGGTTCGATGCCAAAAGGCCCCAAAATCCCAATGATTCCCATTTAAATGTATTGCTTTGATTTTCTGGAATTTCTAAAAAATACTTCCCGGATAGGTAGAGAATCAAAACTCAAGGAGCCTACAGATGTGGTCATGATCTATTGAAAACATTTATGACCTTTACAGAAAATGTCCTGGGTTCGATGCTAGGACGATGCAAAAATCTCTCATTTAAAATACTTTGTGGTAGTTTTTTATTATTTTTTTGATTCACTTATCAAAATTATAGGAAGGTCTTGCTTAGATAGAAGATGCATATTAAGACTCCGTTTAAGAAAAAAAATTAGATAAGATCATGAAATTATCTGAAATTATGTAATTAAATATAATTCAAGCAATTTGTAGCTGATTTAATAAATGCATTTTCAGTTAATTTGAATTTTATAAAAATGTTCGTATCCTTTATTTCTTAAAGATGCATATCTATTAAAATATTTTATTCTTTTAAATTTTATTCCGTGGATTGATTATAGCCAAGATGTGGAGGGAATGTGGAATGAGGGTATACTACATGAAGCAATGCAATCGTTCATGCCCTGTAAAAAGCTTAAGAAATATCCCGATCCGGAATATTATAATAAAAACATTCGTAAACTCATAAGAAGGGTCAGAAATGCGCATAAATGTAAAGAGAAGGGGAATCAGATATAAAAACGTCGTAAAAGAACTGAATTCGGCTAAAAGGGAAGCCAAGAACAAAAATTTTGGAAAATATTCTGAAAAATAAACGCTCAAATTACTTTTTCAAATATCTTCGAACGGGAAAAGACAATACCCAGAACATAACCGTCATTCAAGATGAAAATAGAAATAAAATATCTGATTGCAGAGAAAAAGCAGATGTTTTAAATGAATGGTTTGGGAGTGTATATATAAAACCTAGGCAGGGATATTTTACATTTCGGAAGGGAACATAGAACTAAAATCGCCATAACCTATTATCATTAGTAGAAAAGATGTTTGCAAAAAAATATGAAGTTAGGAAATAATAAATCAATGATAACATACCTGGTGAAGCTCTAAAGTTAGGAGGGACAGAGATAGTACCTTACCTAAAATTAATCTTTAACGCCTCACTGAACAATTACCAATAGATTGGAAACGAGCCGTAGTTATACCAATTCATAAGGAAGGAGACCGGTCCCTGCCTAAAAGTTATAGACCAGTAAGTTTAACCTCAGTAGTAGATAATGGAAAAGATCGTAACTAATTACTTGAGAAATTATTGGAGTGAGAACAATTGGCTTAGCCATTGTCAGCATGGATTTAAGAAAGGATATTCATGTGAAACACAAATGTTGGGCCTTTATCAAGATATAGTCGAAGCAATAAATAATAGAGATACAGTGCATTCATAATAGATTCTGCAAAAGCATTTGACAAAGTCCAGAATACATACTCATGGCCAAACTGGATAATCTAAATATTGATCGAAGAGTCAGAAATATTCTTAGTGATAAAACGCGAAAGGTTAGAAGCAGTGGAGTATATTCTGACGATAAAGAAGTAACATCCGGAATACCTCAAGGAAGTGTTATAGGACCTTTACTTTTTCTCATATTCGTGAACGATCTTCCATTGAATATCAAATCAAATATCCGTTTGTTTGCAGATGATTGCATTCTATACAGAAGGATTAGGAAGAACGAAGATAGGGAAACACTGCATCGAGACTTAATTTCGATAGAAGAATGGGTGGAAAAGAATAGAATGAGTATTAATACTACCAAGTGTAGGTACGTCGCCTTTACAAATAAGAGGTCCTCTTGTTGCCACAATTATTGTCTGAACGGTGAAATAATAAAAAATTCCGATCATTGCAAATACTTAGGAGTCACGTTTGATAACAATCTCAATTGGGAAAAACACGTCAATTTAATTGTAGCGAAGGCCTATGTTGCATTACGTGATGAGGAATTTAAATGGCAGTAGCTTAAGAAAGGGGATATACATCGCTTGTACGGCCGATTCTTGAATACGCGACAACCGTGTGGGATCCATATCAATGTTGTCGATCAAAGAAAATAGGAATAGTACAAAGGAAAGCAGCTGTAATGGGCGGATTTAGAAGAACGGACAACGTCACAGAAATGTTAAAGACTCTTGGGAGGGAAATGTTAGAGAAAAGGAGAAAAATAAATCGACTAGGTTGTATTTGCAACAGAATTTAAGGTAAAAATAGTTGGGAAGCGTTTAAAAATGCTACGGAGAAACTATAATTCCGCGAAAAAGATGGCCATTAATTTAAAGCTAAGCATCGGCGGCAAAGAACGGACATCGCATCGAAATATTCTTTTCTTAACAGAGGCATTTCAGAATGGAATAAGTTATCTAGATCGCGCTTAAGCCCCTTGCCTAAATCTTTTAAAAAGAAATGTTTTAATGAATTGAAGTAGATAAAGGTATTGTAGAATGTAAGGGGATTTAGTAGAATTTCTGGAGGAAGAAAGGGATTGCTTGGCGATGTACGGTGGGGTTTTACCCTGGTAGCCGAGAAGGCCTGTCATGAACCCCGGAAAATCCAGAAATAGCAATTTATATGTATATGTATGTATGTAGATAAATTATACATGAATATGTAGAAAAACTGCCTAGATGTAGAAAAACTGCTACCTGGCTTACAGCCTACTTGTAGTTTACGAAATAATAATAATAAAAAGAAACGTTCAAGAAATGTTTAGGTTAGGTAACAAAATTCATTAGTTTTTTTCCGATAATTTACAGAGCGATTGACATTGGCACAGCAATAAATTGAAGAAACCACAACCTTTGGAGGACGAATGCCTTTTTATTTTCAACTACGAGGATTCATTCTCTTCTAATATCACATTTTAAATAATAAATTTCAAACCTTGTTAATTCTTCTTTTTATTTTCATACTGATATACGAGCGTAATAAAATTATATCCTCTATTTGTTACGAAATATTGAAAAATCTTGAAATAGATTCAAAATTAAATCTTGATGCAATCAATAAAATTTTCATTACTAAGAATATTATTTGCAAAATTCATTTGAAAAATCTCACCCCTGAAGCTGTATCGACTAATTCCTTAAAAAAATGGATGAATCTTCGTCTTTATCTTTAGTTGTCTTTACGTTATATTTTATGATGTCCATTTATGAATCAATTCATTTCAGATCAATAATCTTAAAATTTTGAAAACTATTTTCCAATCTTAGAGAGAGCCTCGTAACTTCTTGACATTAAAATTCCTAATGAGGTATTTTACGTTAGAGCTTTCACTATCTGATTCCGAGAAAAATCCAACGCTCTCCATTACTGGAATTAGCGACGAAATATTACGTTGAAATTGTAAACGAGCTGTAATAAGCCGTAAATTCTGCCACAGGAAAATAAATATCGACTTAAGTTAATAATAAGATTCGATACTAAAGAATTTTGCAAAACGAAGTTTGCAATGTACGACATATTAAATATCAATGCCAGCCGTAAATGTTTAATATTATGGATTAAATATAATGGTTATTTTATAGTAGAGAATTCTCAACCAAAATGTGTAGCTCATACTTTATCCACTAAAAGTTTCGCTCTGGAATTTATATTCATTCTGCACAAATACGATCGAAATAATGATCGCTATAAATAATCCCATTCCTTTACCCACCCACGTGTTTTCTTTCCAGGTTTCCTCGCCGTGGTAGACGCTTCCACTCTCGGAGAATTCCGCAAGTACGCCATCCCGTGGCAGATGTCGGCCGGATGCCAGCTGGCCGGTTTCCTGGGAGTGCTCTCCTCCGAACTGTCCGTATTCACCTTAGCCGTGATCACCTTGGAGAGGAATTATGCTATCACCCACGCAATGCACCTAAACAAAAGACTCTCTCTAAAGCACGCTGCTTACATCATGGCCGTGGGTTGGAGCTTTGCCCTTGTGATGGCTCTCTTGCCACTGGTGGGAGTGAGTGACTATAGAATATTCGCAGTGTGTCTCCCATTCGAGGCCGAAAGACCTCACAGTCTCGCTTACGTCGTCTTCCTCATGCTCATTAATGGAGTCGCGTTCCTAATCCTTATGGGATGCTACCTTAAGATGTACTGCGCCATCAGAGGATCGCAGGCGTGGAACTCAAACGACTCTCGGATAGCTAAGAGGATGGCGCTGTTGGTCTTTACCGATTTCCTCTGCTGGTCGCCAATTGCATTTTTCTCGCTGACGGCTGCCTTCGGGCTCCAGTTGGTTTCCCTTGAGCAGGCTAAAGTCTTCACCGTCTTTGTACTACCGTTGAACTCCTGCTGCAACCCTTTCCTATATGCCATCCTCACCAAGCAGTTTAAGAAGGACTGTGTGCTAATCTGCAAGGCGATCGAGGAGTCGAGGGTGACGAGAGGCATCGGAAGATGCAGACACTCCTCCAACTTCAGCAACCGTCAGACTCCCGCTAACACTAACAGTTTAGTCGATAGGTCTTCCAGAGAACACGTGCACGCTGGCGGTCAGATCCCATGCACGTGCACGGCTAAGCTCATCACTCACGGCCACCCAGGGGGTGCGGAGGCGGGCGCTCAACATGTGGCCTCCGCGAGGGGGCGGGGAAAATCGGCAGGCGCAGGACCAAACGCTGTGACAACCTCCACCTCCTCCAACTCCTCCGCCCCTATCGCCTCAACGTCATCGTCAGCAAGGTTGAGACCTGGTAGGGGGTCCGATTCCTCTACCTTAAACCCCCGCCGATGGCTCATGGGGAAAGCTTCTTGGCTTCTATGCCATCGAGATGGGAACAGAAGGGGGCAAGGGAGGAGCTCTGGAGGGAGGGGCACAGGCGGGGGAGGCGGTGGAGCGAGATCCGATCAATATGCCCATCAGATCGCCGAGATACAGCAGAAGCAGCACAAGAGGGCCTCTTCGGTGTCCTCCGAAAACTTTAGTTCGTCTAGGTCGGACTCGTGGAGACAGAACAACTGCGGTTTGCCCTTGCGGTTACTCGACCCCAAGAAGAGATCCTCTTGGTTGGTCACCAGGAAGACATCGCAGGATTCCAACCTTTCCAGCTCACGGAACGATTCCTCCGGTACGGCTACAAGTGCTAGCACAGCCACCTGGAGGATGTCGAGATCCAGCGCTTCCGGATGTACAGCAGCTGCAGCATCCGCAACCATCACGGCGGCGGCGGCGGCTGCCGCCACTGCAGACACCCTTTCTCGCCCTCGCTCTGTTAGTCCCAATCCCATCATCAGTCCAGAGCAGCATAGCCCGCCATCGACTTCTGCTGCATCTGCCCACCAACAGCCTCTTCATCATCACCACCACCACACTCACCTACACCAACCTCATGACTGGACGGTTCATCACGGGGGAGCAACTCCAAGAACATCGGTCCCTAGACCCAAACCACGGCTTACGCGCCAGAGTGCAATTTCGGACGAAGAACCTCCTGGTTCTCCTGGAAGGTTGGCTGTGCGATTTCTCACAACTATACCCTCCGCAACGGAGACGAGCGTGCAGAATGATGAGGAGGAGGCGGATCAGGGAACAGCAGAAGAGGACGGAGAGGATGACCCTGCGATGACCCCTTTGGTCAGCGGGAGGAGGAGTCTGCCGACAGTTAGATTAGTGGCTTTGTCGTCTGGGAGGGGAGCCCAACAGAGGAGGCCTTCGGCATTATCGAGTCCTCCGAGGACATTAGTCGCCCTCCAGCTGTTAGACGACCGTCCAACGGCTCTCGTGCCATTGAGGAGGTGTTCTACGGGACAGACTAGTCAGGTCTCGCCTGTTGGTGAAGCGCAATATAGGTCACCCCAAAGTGTTAGGTCCTCCCCGGTGCCCTCTCCGACACTTTCCGCGCAGATGTGTTCCCCGGGAGCGGTTGGAGGAACAATGGAAGCGGCCTCGAGGTTCTCGGGGACAGGAAAGCCAACGTGAGGATCTCCTAAAGGGAAGATGTTCCCATACTGTACGATATAAGTCCTTTTTATAAAAAGCAGGTATTTATTTACCGCGGAGATGACGACGGAATCAGCTCCGAAAACAGTGCCATTTTTCTACGCCTCGGATATTCCTTCCGAAGCTAGATAGTTTTTCTTGAAGTGGACATGCATTGCGTGCTATTAATTTAAACCAAGAGTCCATTTTGCTGACGGATATACATTCATGTAAAAATATGGACATTTATGAACTGATAGACATTTATTCACATAAAAATATTCACATGCATAAATATCTTACTCATACATAAATACGCCAACTTGCCTAGACAGTTCGTGCATAGACTGGTAATTGAAAATGAAAAATTTACTTCGAAATAGAGACTTTCCTCATAGCGGAAGTAGAAGATAAACGAGGTGATATGCTTAGCAATTAACTATTGTGGTATATACTGGCCTTAACTTTTTAATCGACATTACTCCGGACAATTTTATTTTCTGGAAAGAAGAATATCCTCACAAAAGAATTCGTAAACAAGTGACTTTATACGCGTGTTTGAAAACGTGCCTAGATCGTCCCCCCTATTTTTCTCTGCGAACATTTCTCTGTCGGAGAACATATTTCCGCGTGAAACCTTACGTGTAACAAGGAAATGCAACCAGCTTCAGTGTTCTGGAATTGGGGACGAGGGAAGAAAATAAATTTGTGATAATGATGTTACGTTAATTCGATATGTTACCAAAGTGCGGATATGCGTTGGTGCAATTGTTGCTTGCGGGAAATAAATCTGCTTAGAAAATCGTTAACCTCACAATCTATAAAAAGACGTCGATCTAATTTTGTATTCCGCTAAAGTCCGCGCATAGAAGAATGAATTACTGGAAAATTATTTTCTCACCCTTTAATCTAAAGATTTTGTTTCTAGGGTTTTCAAAAACAATAAAACTAAAGGCTAAGGATGGTCGCAACCAAGTTTGGACGTTTAAAAATCATTCACTGAAGGCTATTAAGTTCCACGAATAAAAGTTGAACAGTAACTATCGTAATCGCTGTACTGATGTAAAAAAACGCATCGAAAGACTTATCGAATTCCTCTGCACACAAGGCTCTCTAGGAGCAACAACCCCACATTTTAACTACCGTATACATACGGTATATTAAGTATTTTAAACTGCTGGAATCGTAAATTAACTTCGGAGAATATACGAAGTTGACAATAATTTCATACGTACGTATTATTGACATGAATAAGCGTATGGAACGAGGAAATCAGAACTTCATCCCTCATTACTAATTATTTATATGAATCTATTTTTTTTTATTCATCAGCATCGAGGTATTAGGGAAAGATTTGTAATGATTCCTGCATGTCATGATTGCAATCTGCTGCTGCATATATTTTTATCGGAAAAAATGAGAACGGAAGAGTAAATAGTTTTTAGCAAGTAAGTTCGGAGAATCTTCATCGTTTTTTATCGTATAAAAGGACGATTATCATATAAAATTACACAAGTATAACAATATATATAAATATATGAAATGTAAACCGCGTATTTTTGAAAAACATTTTGTCGTATTGTCCTAATTAAATTTAGACACAGAAGATGAGAAGAAAGGGAGATGAAACATTTTTCTCGTGATTAATTTCCCTCCGTTTATATTCTCCGTGTATCTAGAAATAATCTCTTACGTACACAGTGCATTTAAATGAACAACTGAAAATGAGCAGATTCAAATGGTAAATCATATTTCCTCATGGTTTTGGAACGTGCGATACAAAACTTTGCTTAGGCAACGTACATTTTCTCCGTTCCGAAAGGGATGATTTTATAACTAAAATAATTTTATAGCGATAGTAATTTCATATCTATTCATTACTTTTTATTTATTTACTTCGTCCATGGAGGTATCATTCGTTTGATATCTCGTTTGTGTGAACAATGCCCTCATTTTGTACAAAATAAATGTTCCATGACTTTAATTTATTCGATATTTGGGAATGAAGATGGAGAAATAAATTCTCTGCCTCTGCTGAGGTGTTTTTTGATGTTGTTAAATAAAAAGCCTATTTTATCTCGGCTGTGTTACTGTACGGATGAATGTAAACATCCGCTGTTTGATTCATGTTTTTGTGCTGAGAAAGAAAAAGCCACGCTGATGTTTATCTAGCTGACCGTCGACATTCGCGATGTATTATAATTAACTAAATGTTAACTACACTGACGAAGATGAAGGTTTTAATATTTTACAGACAATGTTTCCTGCCAAAATGCTTCAAATGATGAGAAAATGTGTGTATGAAAATTGAAAATCGGTTGTTTATTACAGGATGAATCTGGAGTATGTGTGTTTCCAAGAAGAAGCTAAAACGATGGAGCATGTGTTCCCTAAATTGATATAGCGAATGAGAAAAGTATGTAATCAGTTATTAAAGAGCATTGGTTGTGAATAAATTATATTTATTAGAACTCAAACTATACTCCTAGAAAATTAATACCCAAATCTCATTGATACGTCATCCAAGATCATTCTTTTAATACGTTAAATTATGTCATGTAATGTTGTGTATCTACTCGACAAATTGGACTTTTGCAATATCAAACATTTACCAACGAAAGTATATTAAATAGAGCCATCTTCTCCTTGATGTACTTCCACCACAGCGTATTTAAGGAAATAAATATATTCATACAAACCCATAGAATGAATAATAATAGAAAAAAGAGCTATTTCTTTATTTCTTTTATATGTCTCTAACCACAATCTACAAGCAAGTGATTTTTCGATCTGTATAACAAATATATCACTTATGGTGGAAAGTTTTTTTTTTAAGAATTGACGAGCCTTGAGTTCGAATCTTACCTGAAAAAGTACAAAATCTCTTTCGATAAAATTAAAAAAATTAAAGAGACATGTAAAGCATATTATATATTTAATCTTTCCAATGATAACCATTTTTGTCCAAAGAACATTATAAATTGTCCACAAAAGAGAGGTGACCCTCGCTACATTCATAAAAATATAAGTTCTCTCTATCCTTTGAAATTAACCGTTCATAATGTAGCTCACTTTGTCCGTATTCTTCACTCGCAAGCATACTCTAGTCCACTGAACACTCTCTCAAGGAAAAATAAATGACAGTTCAATTACCCATTTGCGCTTTATTGCTTTGGTGTAAAATATAAATAATCGATGTAAAACATATGCTTTACGTACCACACACTTTATTCGATCGACATCAAGTTATTCGTACCAAATAATAAATCTGTTTTCGCACCTCGCGGCTGCACTAATGCCGATCAAAACTGCTTACAAGAAATAGCGTACAAAACATCATTTCCTTCATCAAGTTGATCACTATTGAATTTGAGGTAATATTTTAACAGCAGGTAACCGAATAATGTATGCCTGGATTCAAAAAATATAATTTAATATTGTGAGGCAGCTTCATATCCTTCCGTTGCATTATGTGTTGCCAATATGAATTATTCTTCTTAGTCTACCCAATCTTTTAAGGAAAAAAATGTTATGTATAAGCACAAAAACGTGTGTGTATACATATAAGTTCCTTTCCTTTTCATACACACACACGCACATATATATGTATGTATGCATGTATATGTGTGTGTGTGTGTGTGTGGGTATGTATTCATGTATACATACACATACAAATTCTTGCATACGAGCATTTATGGTTGGAGAATTACGTTGCTGTTCAACGAAATAGTTTTTGCAGCATTAGAAGATTACCCTAAAAAATCGAATCCGTAAAAACAATCTAATAAAAGCTGCACATCGCCCTGGTGGATTATTCCGCTGGGATTTTGCAATTGAAACAAGTTCATACTAAAACTGCAATCAGTACAAACCTCTTTCCTTCGCTTTGTGTCCTCATTGAAATCCGCTTCGTCGTCAACCAAATGGCGAAAGAGAAAAAAAATGTTCAATTTCAAATACTTGGGCAAAGCCCACTTTTGCCTTGAACAAAACGAGCGAGGGTCTTCATCAGATGGAAGGGCGGCCCTTCTTCCGTTTCAGCTCCCTAACGGCTTCCGCCAGAGGGTCGGCCGTCGGCGAAGTGTCTTCTTTGGGCGATAACCGTCTCATGATATCGTCGAAGTTGAGGTCCAACTCGGATTTGGATGCTGCAGCTGCTGAGGGCTCGGGCGTGGACCCGCTGGCGTCGTCCTCTTCGTCGACCTCCTGCAAATCGAAATTCTATCACAACTGCAGTAGAAGGAGCTAAGGATTCACTCCGAATCCATAGTCAACTATAAAGCTTCTAGACCGACCTGCGTGTCTTACCTCTCGCTTTGAGATCAGCATTGAACATCGCTTACCGAATACCGTAATCGTTTATATTATCCTCGTTTCAAATGAAACCATTTTCTCGCACATTGAATTCACTGTTAATTTCTTATGCGAGTATATTTAGGTAATCTTAAGCCCGTGGGTGCAAAGTGGAACTGCGGATTGTTCATGACACGAAAATACTAATTAAGGGACATTTTTATGAATCGGATGTAAACCATCGTAATCAAACACTTAGTAACTTCCACAATTTTATTTCAAACGCCCGGTATCGTCAACGAGTTGACATCTTCAGTGATTGAAGACTTGACTGAAGATGTCAACTCGTTGACGAAACCGGGCGTTTGAAATAAAATTGTGGAAGTTACTAAGTGTTTGATTACGATGGTTTATACTGAATTCCACTGAACATATTAATTATAATCGGATATAATCGATAAATTGGACCTAACTTAATGTGCTCGGCTCGAGTGTTGAATAAAATTCGTAATGCAAACAATTGTGAAAAAGGACAACGCCACAGTAAAATAAATGCCTCAGTATATATAAACTACAGTTAGGGAAAAGGATTCCCGTACTTTCCAGCGATTATCCTTTTCTGTCTTTCTCTTTTGTGTATGCTTCTAAACAACCACGAAAACAATACAACAATACAACGAACATATCATTTCAATGTTATCATTAATTTGTATTCATTTCCTAGTGATGAGGCAAATCTTCCAACTATACTCATATAAGGCAGTTTGATGCAGTTATGATTTTATAATTTTATTTATTATTAGATTGAGTCACATATTATTTGATTTTTATTACAAGGATGTTTTTTTATGTAAATGAGATTTCAACTAACATTTTTGAGCTTGAGCGATATTATGGCGAAATCGATATACTTTAAAATCGAATTGCACTGAAAATGAACCTATTGAAGAGCTAAACGCACCTCTATGAAAGTATTACAATGGTCAAAAACAGTTTTGTTATTTGGAATGTGATGGGTATTCTAAGCTAATTCCACGGCGCTGAATATTAAAATGAAATCAGCGTTTTTCCTATCGGGCTCAGTTTTTTATAATATACTAGAAGAAGTTCCCTCTCAACGGGAAAACGGGAATGTTAAATTTCATAAATACCAATGCAAAAATATATTCTAAGATCACATTAGGATAAGCAGTACCACGTTTAAAGTTACATTTTCATACAGGTACAAGGGAACAAATGAATCAAACATTTAACATAAACGACAGAAATAAATTATACATCACTCTAATAACCATCGATGCCATCTTTGCGGAAATAAGTGTATTACGGAGCTGACTCGTATCTCAATCTTAATCTATGCAACATAAACACAGAACACAAATAACACAAAATAAATCGCAATACCAAAATAGAAACAAAGATTGAACACCAATAATAGAAGGATAGGAAATGAATATGAAGTGGAAGCACTTAAAAACAACGAATAAATCAATTTTTGCATTCTGCATATAACAAATTAAATTTCTTTACCTTTTTGGTCAGTTATACGATGTAGGAGATTTTCTACAACTTCACAACCCGCCGTTCGACTCCTTAAGGATTACAAACACCGAATCTAGAAAATCTTTACGTTCTTCGCTAACTCCATTTCTGTCAATCGCTAAATATACATCATTGCAAACAGATTAGATTTAATACTTAATTCAGAAGAATATATTCAAAACACCCGCAACTTACCAGGATATTTATACGCAACTAGTTGAATTGATCGACAGAAATCAATTTTCAGTAAACCACAGCTATAAAACTCATTTATTTTACGAAAAAGACGGTAAACAATTGCGATGATATAAATAAATCTTGGTTGCTACAGACTCTTCAGCAAAATTCGATTTTTTTTAAATCTTCGTATGTTTGTCTGAGAGGTTGTTCACAGGATATGGTTGTAATTGCTAATGATTGAATATCATATATAATAATTTTTAAATATCATAGATAATAATGTCTCTTAAATCTCTTCCTCGTATAGTCTGTCTTATTTACAGCATTAATCTTATCTGGGCATTCATTTTACAGGTCTTCTTATGGAATTACGCTTGAGCTCGGAATCAACAATCGCCTCGATCGTCAGATGGATGGGTTTGTTTACTACAAGTAATTTCGATCAAATATTCACGTATTTAATCAAAATGTTCGCAATCTCGAATCGCAAACGAAATTCCACGACCAAAATAAGAATTTTGATTATATTTCCCGTCTTTTTGATGCTAGTTTCGACTTCCTAAGACTGTTCTTTCTAATTTAGTTTTGCAAAAGAAATGAACCCTGCAGCGAAAAAAATGAACTTTACGTGTATTTCTTATGCAAACTATTTTACTCGTCTGGGTTCGAACCGTGGACTTAAGGCAATTTAAATGTACCACTTGATCATCCCCGGGAAGACATTTAATGGTGTTAATAGTTTGAACATTATGCGACATCTAGTTTTCGAGTTTATCTGGAACATACATACATACACACATACATACATACATACACACATACATACATACATACACACATACATACATACATACATCCATATATATATAAGAAGATAAGATAAGAATAAGATTCCATTTGTCCATAATTCCTTCAAAAAGTAGATGCTTGCTTATCCTTTAGTAGCTAATTCTCTTGTTCTAAAGGCCTAATTACTAAAAATTGTTCAGATTACATATATAGAACCTTATACGTGTACTTGAAGTCGTATATCAACTTCCAGACACATCATTCGTACTGAGAGTGGTATGGGAACATTATCAAGATATTGTAGCCAAAGACGTAAGATGGTATCAATTCTGATTTTTTGGCTCTACATTGTAGAAATATAACATTTTGAAAAAGAACATATTGTAATTCAACAATATTGAATATTTTGTCGACTCTGGTTTTCATTTTCTTGAAAATTACGATTTAGCTTAGGAAATGCGTGTGAGTAAACAAATGAGTGGCGCCCGGACCTGAGGTACGAGCAGAACGAAGAATGAGATGAGTGAAATTTGCAAACGGAAGCGGAAGCATAAGAGAATCTGACCACTGCAGTTTTTTCCTCGCTCGGCTTCCATCAAAGGTGATCTCTCGATTTAGAAATTCTGAAGATTCTTCGAGGAAAGATGCTTTAGAAGGTATACACGATACGTTCAGGCATCGGTTCGCCGATACAATACTTTTCCTTACTCTCAGCATGTTTTTTACATCTCTGAACTACTATTTTATTTGATCTCTATAGCGTATCTGTTGAAATATCTTTATCACGCCATTTTAGTCTGTTTGTAACCCATATCTCTGAGGTAATTTACCGAGATTAATATTACATTGAAACAAGAATACCAATAAAAATGCTCATCTCTTTAATTCTCATGGGATAATTTCTTCGTGATGCCACTGTGTGTGGCCCTTAGCTATTGAGCCAATGACGGAATGATAATATTACGTATTAACGTAAAATGCCTTTTTCTACGCAAAATATTGTATGTTTAAATATCGAGAATACCTTATTTAATTATAATAATAACCGACATTTTTTATTGATTCGTCATTCATTTATCTGACATTTCAAGGAAACAGAAGATAAACTTTTACCAATGATTAACTCTTATCAGCGGCGAAGTACAACAGAAGCTAAGCGCTAAGTAAAACTTCAGCAGCATTAGAAAGACTTCGTTCTTTCCCGGCGAATATTCCACTGCATCCCAGGGTCTACGACCTAAGGATGGCTGCTGAGTCAGTGGTCGAAACGTAATCACCAATTCAAACCGGCTGAGAACCTGAGAAGAATTTATTCATTCAGTAGTAGTTTTCGGCGTTTTCTGTTTTGTCAACTAAACCTAAAAAAATACACTGTATAAAGCAAAGGGACGCAAAAGTCTTGGGGACAAAAGTCCGTGGGACACAGTGGTCCAGGACGCAAATGTCCGAATCGCAAAAGTTCGGGACGCAATTGTCCGGGACGCAATTATCGAACGCATTTGCGTCCTGGAAAATGCGTTATCATTTGAAGTTACTTGATAAATACAAACATGTGTTATAGATTTACATTCGTTTAGTGATATTACCATGGGAGTCCACCTCCCTCTCCTCCATTATCGCAATTATATTTTTTTTACGTTTTATTTTATCGCTGATTGACGTGCTTCTTTTTGAAAGTTTTGAAGCAGAGGGGGAAAGAAAGAAGCTATTTTCCATAACAAGATGAATTCCGTCTGCTTTGAAATTAAGGTAATTATAATATTTATATTTCATTTTCAATTTAGTGTCTAATACCACTGAGCCTTGTTGACAACCACAATGCTATATCTGAGAGAAAATTTCCCTCTCCTAATTTTAATTTTTTATTTATGTAGGACGGAGTTAAGAGTTCTACGCTCAGAAATATTTGGCAATTGGGGGAATTTTGCAAAGCCTGATACTTCAGGATCTTCTGATTCTGATGTAGGCGGGTTGGGCCATGTCAGCAATGTTGTATGGAAGTTGATGGAAGGAAGATTGGACAGTGGAAGGTCTATTTTCTTGGACAACTATTACAATAGTGTTGATATGTCTCTCCTTTTACTAGAGCGAAGGACTCATTGTACCGGAACTCTAAGAGCTAATCGGAAGGGGAACCCTCCTGCAGTGATAACTAGAAAACTAAAGCGGGGTGAGGGTGAGGATATTTTCAGCACTGAAAGAGTCTCCGTTATGAAGTGGAAAGATGAAAGGGATGTTCTGATGATCAGCTCCGAATTTGGAAGCAATATGGTCGATGTTCGCCGCCGGTGGGGGGTTGGTATCACCTTAAAACCAGAGGCCATTACTAGAAAAAATGAGTCAATGAGTGGCATCGATCATTTCGATCAGATGATTGCATATTAGTCCATTGAACGCAAGACTGTAAAGTGGAATTAGAAACTGGGTATCCGCATATTTCAACTCCTTGTAGTCAATAGTTATTTCCTCTACCAAAAATCCCATCCCAACATTCCTCTGTACAAATTCCGCCCTTCCGTAATTAAATCCCTCCTTCTTCCATCCTACTCTGAACCCATCTCCCGTTCCTCCCACAGACTGCCCTCCATGTCCCTTGGATTATCGAGAAATTTTCCGCAGAAGTATGACTCCTCAGAAGAACGAAAACGTGTGCCCCAAAAACGATGTATAAAATGCCAAACAAGGGGGTTCAGGAAAGATATAGTATGTGTTTTTGCCCCGCCTGCGACGGATTGCCCCACTCTGCTTATTCCCATGTTTTGTGGAGTTTCATTGTAATATAACATGTTAATTTAGTGTTATTATTTAGTTTGGATATTTTGTTGTAAATAATTATAAATAATGAAAAGATCACTTAATTTTTATTCTGATTTGTGTACATAATGTTAAATAAATTATGTTATGTGGATAAGCAGCCACCTGTTATCATGAACGAAATAAACAATCCTGTAGTATAGATAATAGTTAATATTTGTCTAACATTCTTTAGCTTATGATTTGCAGCTATAGGTTTTCGTAAATACATCTTATGATTCCAGCGTTGTGGTATAAATGTGTAAAACGATTCACAGCTAAGAGGGGGATAAAGAGATCTAATACAGGTGACAACTCGTATATGATCCATTTAGTACCGATAAAATACCGATAACTGTGCGATTTTAACTATACTTTAGGCAAATATACTTAAGGAAGAGATCGACTTTAAATATTATAAACAATTCTTCTGCGTGAAATATAGAATCTCAAAAAATTAGGTTTTTTCAATCTAGGTTGGAGAAAATATTCGAAAAGCGCAGAGCTGTTTCAACTAACATCGTTACTGTTCACTATGTGAGGGTGGTTAATGGCAAGGAGATCTAGCATATTATCTTTTTAGTGAGGAGTTACTCGAGTCCTTTCTGCCTTTACCGGTTCGAGCGCGAATACAGATAATAATTATATTACTTTCAGCGATGAAGTTCTATCTCGACTATTGCTACTTAAGGAAATTTTTGTCCAGTTTATATCTGGTAGATTAGTATCCCCACCTACTGATACAGTTGCGCTGAGTTTACTCTCCTAGAATTTTCTCAGTGTCCCACAGAGACCATCTGGGGTATTGTCGCCGCCGTCGGAAGGGCGATAGAAAGAGCAGAAATACGTTTTCTTACATTGTCTATTTGACACTGAACACCAAATAATCTTGCTGTTCGCCCGGATTTTTAAGGTTTTCTGAATTAATTATTAAAATATTTCTCACAGCGACAAATACTCCGCCTCCTATTTGGCTGTCTCGGTCCTTATGATACACTGTGAAATTCGGAGAAAAATCTCACTAGTCGCTATTTCTTCGTAAAGACAATTTTTATTTCCTAAAATTATGCCAGCACATGTATTTCTAGTGAAGTCGAATATTACACTTGCTTATTACAAATACTTCATCAGTTTACTATGACTAGCTTTATTTCTTCATGACTTTCGCTTTTGGGATGGCGGTGAGAATCCGAGATTTGAACATTGAAACTATCTCGCTGTAACGTTACGCGATTTTCCGCAAACACTCTGAATTTTAATTTTTCCCTCACCAATTTGTCTGCAACCGCAAGAATCGAATACTAAAACTACCTGGGGTGTCTTAATCTGTCTAAGGTCTAACCTAAAATAATCCTTTTTACCTCATAGGTCATTTGCTCCGCAGCCCGGGCAGTATGCTGTTTGCCAAAACGATCAAGTGGTGTCCGACATGATGATAATTGTAATGATAGGTCAGGTAGAACGGAGCACTCGAGGGCTTTTAATGCCAATATGGAGAGAGGCTAGGCATTTGGACAGCGCGTTCGACTTGGATGAAAGCGGTCCCGGGCTCGATTCCCGGTGGGACACTACGCGCGAAATAACCTACGCTGTCGAATCACTTATAAAATACTACCACAGATGAAAGCGAGAAGTACTGAAGGTTGAGTTATCGATGTGCTCTACGTGATTGTGATTTTCTTCAGATAATCGTATCGTAAATATATTACATTAACTTATTTATGGAAATATGGTTTGAGCAAATTCAAAATCCTCATGCATTTTTAAATATGATGTAATCTTTTGACTGCGACGAATGAAATTTTAAAAATGAGCGTTTCCTACTAAATGAACCTTTATAACTTTTTTATATTCAGACCAATTGAACGTAATTTATACTTCAATTTAACAATAAATGTTATTATATAAATGTTTTGTAGTCGTCAATACTCAAGGGATTCGTAAATGATGTGAAGGTGGAAAATGTTGGGACTAATAGAGAGGAATCTGTTTCCAACACACAGCCACTGTCCTTTTCAAAATGTAATAGCTTACTATTAAACGAAAAAGAAAGTTCCAGAAATCGCTGGTACAGCATTCCCTGGGATCTCAGATAAGAGCCAACCTTATCTCTTGGCCATACGGTGTTGCCAAGCCCTGTATTTCAAAGCCCCTCAATCTTATGCAGCTAAGAGTACGCCGTTCGATTTTTTTGTGGGGAGCTGTACATATACGGTTTGTAACGTTTCCCGCCTGGTCCTTGGTTCGATCCCAGAGAGCCATTTACATTACCCTATGCATTTCAGATGGGGATAACGGAGTCTTATTTTAGGACTTTCCCGGTAAGATATCGACTTAAAACTTTGAATTAAATAAGTTTTAGATCTACCTGGGTGTTATATGTATTCAATCTTCCAAGATGGTCCTGGGGTCGACGCTATGTAGTTCTATTATTTCAAACGTATGGCGGAAATTTCAAATTGTTTGCGACTGGTTTAGAAAATATTTTAAGCTAAACGGCGCGCCGTGTTCGAAGGTTTTCAAACATTTCTCTTCCTGGAGGGCCGTACTCCGCCGCGCGGATTGGCCTATGCAGTGTTGTCGAAAATTCGTTATTATTATTGGGGTAGCAAATTGTTGCAAGGTTTTATTTCAGATTCCTCTTCAGAAAGCTTCAAAGAATAACGTGGTATAAATATCTTCATGTCCCTCGGAGTCCGTCTCAACTATTTTCCTCGCTTTAGGTAAAAAGTTTCTCTAAAACGAGAGTCCGCTATTTTGTTGCATAAAATATGCAAATATTCATTCGCAATCATTAAATTATAGGTTATGAAAGATAAAGTACAGGTTTATAACGTGGCGTTGTTTTTTATCCAATAACTTACTTTTAATGGATTCAGCATCGTTTTGAAGTTGAAGAATTTCTCGAAATATCGAAGACCGGCATTTTTCGCAAAATTTGGTCAACTTTGACCCCCTGTAGAATTGTAACGCGTGGAAATCAAGAGAAATTATTTCGCAGTTATATGCAAAATTTATTCAAAAACGACCATGCGAAGTTTCAAAGTCCGCACTCAAAAAAACCACTTTCGTATTTTTGGCCAGCTTTTTTCTATTCTAGCCCACTGTGCGGCGGTAGGAATTCAAAATCACAGAGAAAATGCCGTCGCCTTTGTTTATGTTTAAATAAAACTGTCACAAAATATGCGTTTGACGCCATGTGGGTGCAAATTTCTCCTATTTAAAATAAATTGCGGTGATTTTTAAGAATAGTTTCAATTCCTTTTTCTTTTAGAACCTTCTCGATATGATATCGTTTTAAAATATGTGTCATCAATATGCTTTCGGGCATCTTTTACTCGTGTAATAAATATACTCTCTCCAGCGCCCGTAGTTTCTCAACTGGTAAATAAAGCTTAATGAAAATGATACAAATTGGGGCTTATAGGACTCCCAAGAACACATTAGATAATATATGTGAGAAATTACATACATTTTATAAGAATAAATTGTAGAAATGTTAGATTACTCAGTTGCATAAAACATTTTCCCATAGGGATCGTCCATTAATCACGTGAGGCACGAAGGGGGGGGAGGGGATTGGAAAATATCACAAAATATCACAAGAGGGAAGTGGGGTGCAGTGAGATATCACGTGTATTTTATCCAGTAAGTCCGTGATTTTGGCGCCGAAAACATGCGTAAATAGTTGCCGTGTATATTTTCCCTTAAAATAATGCAACAATAATAAGTAAAATTATATGATTTTTACATGATTACACCTTTCATTTATTATTTTATGCCAGTCAGAAACAACCTGCAGCCTTAATGTCTGCCTGGATATTTTTATCACGATGCTTAATTTCCCAGAATTAAATTAGATTATACTTGTATTTAAAGATAATCTTCTAAAAATTTTAAGATTCTTTGTACTGAATAAGTAGCTGAATAGTAAGTAGCTGAATTAAGTAGCTGAATTAAGTTTTATTAATTTTGTAACCTCGCGTAAGAAGAGATTATTTGCGTTCAAGGTAGCTGTTAATCTTATCAAACTTAAAACAAAGGTTTCACCAAAAATATGAAGTTTTCGTAAATTATTTGATCTTTGTTATTCAAATGCAGAATGTGCCGAATCAGTACACCTTATATTTAGTATATTATCGTCGAAATAACTTTCTAAAATTAGAATCGATTATTTTTGGAAGCTTTCAGGAAATTAGTAGTAGTAGTATTGTTAAAAGTGCTTCGACAGCATAGGTCATTTCGCACATTGGCTCTCACCGGGAATCGAACCCGGGTCCGCTTTCACCAAAGGCAAACGCGCTGTCCACATGACTATCCGGGAGCCTCTTTCAGGAAATTAATGATATCTCAATGAAGTTAAGTATCAATATAAATCATAATGAATCTCGTAATGAATCTGAAAGTTTGCATGCAGAGTTTTTATATATTGAAGTTTTTTTGCATAGATAAAGAAATGTAGGGAACATTGAAAGGAAAGGGAACTCATTTTGCCTTAGGCTGTTGTATTTTAGGGGCATTACACTTTGGCAATGGCTGATGTTTCATTGCCAATTGCAGCTTAAAAAGCAATGGAAATTTTAATTTATCATTGAAATAAGATATTGTAAACAAATGAAGTTCGATGAAATCCTACAAATACGGAAGTAATAAAAAGAATGAAATTCCTTGCAAAAAGACATGGGAATTCTTGAATGTTTGAGAAGATACAGCTAATCCGAAAATGTTGGATCATAGGTTTAATATATACTAATTTAAAAAAAATATCTAACAGATTAGAGATTTTTTTGTCAGGAAGTAAAATGCTAAACATTTTATACGTTTATTTTGTGGAGAATGAAATAGCTTGTAAGAGTTTACAATAGACTGCCAAAGATTAACTCGAATTCTATAACAAAAGTACATACTAGTGTGGGAAAGAAAAGTGTTGAAGGGGGCGGCGGACAGATGCTGCCGCGAGACAAGAACTAAAGAAACAGTGGAACGTAGAGTGACTAGAGCAATGGCAGCTCGATGGAGTGCTCGTGATGGGCATGTGTAAGCCTTGGGAGAATAAAGAGTGTGATTCGAGTAATATGGGTGTCTTCTTTGGTGTATCGAAGGAGGAGGTTTCCTAACAGAGCAGCGGTGGGATATTCACCAAATGGATTATCGCCAAACACATCTCAGGAAGAGAAAAACTGTAAGTAAGTGAAGTGCAAAGTGTTTTGGGCCAGTCGTGAGGAATCGAGACGCAAGATGAATAGAGATCGCGGAAGTGAACCCGAGTGGGGAAGGCGCGATGTTGGGCGCGAAAGAGGTCGGGCTCGTTCATGTATCGTTTTAGATATTCCTGCAGCCACTTCTACTCCCGCAACATGGCTACCTCAGGCTAAGGGCATTAACGAATTTCGAGATCCGGAGGGACGAAATGGTCGAGAGCAAGAAGTTAGTGAGGTGAGCGGTGCGATGTACGAAGTAGCTAGGGAAAGAGAATTCCTCCAGCGAGAAAGAGAATTGCTAGATAGAGAGCGAAAGGTTTTAGAAAGAGAAAAAGAATTATTAGGTACGGGACGATGTTTGGCGCATATTTCGCTCGCGGAAAGATTGCTCCCAGAATTTGAACCGTTGGTGGCGTCAGGATTCACATCGGAACAATGGGTGCGGCGAGTGGAAGGGGTGGCGTCGGCCTACGGTTGGGATAATTCCATGCTGTTAGCACACACTGTTACAAAGTTACGCGGGGCGGCGAGACTGGTTAAACAGTGTAGCGGAAGAGGTCTACTCGTGGGACGCGTTCAAAAGAAGACTACTTTGTAGTTTCCCTTCGACGGCCGATCAAGCAGATGTCCACCTGTGCCTAACAAAGAGAAAGATGGAAGCTAAAGAGACGTATGAGGCTTACGTATATTCGATGAAAGCCATCGCGAGACGCGGAGAAATAGACGTCGTATCCACGATCAAATATATTTTGAACGGGATAACAGATAGAGAATTGGTTAGATTGTTGGCTATGTGTGAATTTGAAAACGTAGAAGGCCTGCTTGCTAAGATCAAAAGATACGAGAACATTACGGTAAGAGCGAATATGAGCGAGAGGGCGGCTGTCCAACCCTCCTTATCAAGAGAGGGACCCGGAAGGGTAGGAGAAAAGAGATTAGCTACTGAAAGATGCTTTAATTGTGGTGAGCAAGGGCATAGGGCCAAGGATTGCTCCAAAGAGAAGCACGACAATAAATGTTTCAATTGTATGAAACAGGGACATTTGATGAAAGATTGTCCATTAAGGAATTTAAGGCATCGTCAGTCCTCAAAGGAAGAAAACGTAATCAGAATAGCTACCGCGAATCGGTAAATAAAGGATGAATATCACAAATGGATAGAAATAAATGGGAATCATGTGGTCGGGTTCATTGACCTAGGAAGCGACGTGGTAACTCTGAGAGAAGACGTGGCCAGAGAGATCGGATTACAATTCCAGACTTGCCGGCGACGGCTAGTGGGTTTCGGAGGAAATGCATGCGAGGCAATCGGCTCGAAACAGGTGGCTCTCCAGATACATGACGTCAGCATCGAAGTAGAGGTGTTGATTGTCCCCGATTACGCGCAAGAAGACGCCATGATCATCGGGCGAAGCGCTCTTGACCAAAAAGGGATTTGGATTCAAAAGGGAGATGGAAGATTAAATATCGTACGGGATTCATCGGAGCCAGAGAAAAATAGGATAAAAGTAGAAGAGAAAACACTGATAGAACCAGGCGAAATTAATGTGGGAGGAAATCTTCATGAAGCAGAGAGGCAACAGATTCGCAATGTGGTCAATAAATACCGACAATGTTTTGCCAAGAACCTTGAGGAACTAGGGATTGTCAGTTTAACCAGTTTTGATATCGAGTTAAATGATGAAGAACAGGTGAATTTACGACCTTACCGGTTACCGTATTCTCAACGAGGAGAAATGCATAAAGAAGTAGAGGGATTAATGAAGTTGGGAATATTACAAGAGTCGACTTCAGAGTACGCAAGTCCCACATTGTTAGTAAAGAAGGCCAACGGTGAAAATAGACTCTGTATTGACTACCGAGCATTGGACAAGAAGACCAGAAATGGGAAGTTTCCCGCACCAGCGATTGAAGAACAGTTAGATAGGCTGGCTGGAAATACATATTTTACGACGTTAGATATGGCGTCCGGTTATTACCAAATACCGATGTCAGCTGAGTCGAGGCGCTTCACAGCCTTCGTCACAACAGAGGGCCTATACGAATTTACCAAAATGCCTTTCGGTTTGGTAAAAGCCCCGGCAGAGTTTAATAGGATGATGAGCAAGGTAACCCGAATGTTAAAGCCAGGGGATGTTTTAGTGTACATGGATGATGGGCTCATTCCTAGCAAAACGATTGAAGAAGGGCTTGAGAAACTGGAACGATTGTTGGAAGTTCTGAAGAAGGTGGGGTTAACCTTGAAAATTTCAAAGTGCGAGTTCTTTAAAGAGAACGTTGAGTATTTAGGATTTGAGATTACTAAAAATGGAATCAGACCAGGAAAAAAGAAAATTTTAGCAGTGAAGGATTTTCAGAGGCCGGAGAACGTTCAGTGGCGGAAAAGAATATCGCAGCACTTTGCGCGCGCACCAGTGGCTTTCACAGAAACTATTTGGAATGCTACTTTCTGTGACTGACTGGCAACACCAAGGAAAGCCTCGAAAAGCGGTAATATTTGAGTCGGAGCCTAGAACTTACACAAATTTCCTCTCTTTCGAACTCCTCTTAGGCCCCTTTCAGACGGGACGACTTTTCGCCGTCCGCCGTCCACGGCACGGCGCCGAGCTTTCAAATAACCATGGGTGTTAATGGATGTCTTCAAACGACACGAAGCGCGCCGTCTACGGCTCGGCGCCGTCGACGGCCGCCGTTGTCAACACGGCGCCCATTTCAATCCGGCACGGCGGTGCGCCGTCTACGGCGTAAATACATAGAGTACAACATTGACTTGTTCAGAGGCCCCTTTCAGACGGCACGACTTTTCGCCGGCCGCCGTCCACGGCACGGTGCTAGGCTGCTTTCAGACGAGACGACTTTTTGAAAGCACTGCACCGTGCCGTAGACGGCGGACGGCGAAAAGTCGTCCCGTCTGAAAGCGGCCTTAGAGCCTTCGCGCGATCTCTCCCCGAGTTCGTCATATTTATTTCGGCGTTTCTCTTTCACAGATAATTACTCTATTCATAGAACGAGAGGGTAGATATATATTAATTCCTACTTCAATCTTAAATGCACTAATATACATGGACGATAATTGAACTTTATTTCTAAATAATGTGAAGATTGGCAATTTGGTCTGAAGAATGCTTAGCAATAAGGATTAAGTGAGATTAGAGTGGGAATACGCAATGGGGTTATTCTCATCTTTAGAGAACGAGATTTTTGCAGTCTAGAGGAAAAGAATTTTTTGCGAGATTATAATGAGATCAGATGACCTATATTGTTCTCTTTTTCTGGGTAATTAGTCCGCTAATAAGGCAATTATTTCTTTAGTAGTTCCGTTTCTCACACGAACATACGTCTTACGGCTGCCTGCTGGATATTAATGTAAACGCAATTCTTCATACGTCCTGTTCAAAAATAGGATATTTATTATTTGTGATAAACATTCCGAGGAGGAATTTTGATTACAAGTCTTATGTTTTTCATTCAGCAATTATAATTCGAGAGGTCATTAGAGCGATTACTGAGTTACTATGACACGATGTAAAATTTGTATTTTGTCTACGGAATATAATTTTCGCCAACTTAATCATGCAGACGAAGGAAATTCGTAATATAAATTTATATACACAATTTGTCATTTAGAATACATGAAATCATTGTCCGTCCGGAGTTAAAAGGAAAAATACCAATTCCAAAGTTAAAACAAACATGATTTCATAAAAACCGAACAATTTCTGAGCATATATCGGACTTGTCTTACATTTTGTAACAGGGAGCTCGGTGACCTTGGCCATTAGTCAATTGTGTTGCCTTCGCGCGAAGAAATTCACGTAGAAATGCATTAAGGCTTTGATAATTCGCCGGTTAAGGCCGGTCTTCCTTTGGAAGCGACTACGAGCGACCGAGCGACCAGCGTATTCGGGCGACGTCAGTTTGGGCGACCTACAGGCGATGGGGGTCTTCCACTGCGAGCGACTACCCGCTCCTCGGTCGCTCTAACGGTATTCTAGCTCCAGTGCTTGATTTCGGGACGATTTCCGCAACGATAAATATTAATTCGTATAAAAAAAATCGCTGAGTTGTAGATATCGTTGATGATACCATTTGAAAACTTTTTTCGAGAGCTTTGTAACAAGACCAATTTCACACTTTTACGTCCACCAATAACTGAAAAAAAGTTGTTTTATAATATCGATAACAACTTTTTATCTAACAACAAGAAGACACTGACAATTTTTATTTTAGTTTATAATATGTATCTTAATGTCATCTAAAGGTTTTATTATGATTGAAGTGATACTTTATGAGAAAAAAAAGCACAAAGTAAGCAATCCGTGAAAGAGCGCGAAAAAACTGGCACATTTTTCGTTCGTCCTTCAATTAGTAACAAAAGCAATAGTAATAAAAATGTTTGGACCATGTAGAACAACGCAAAATAAAACACGCAAAATTTTGGTGTAATTAGTTGCCCTGTGGGATCTCTACTTTAGTTTTTATTCAACTCCAAACTCGGGTATCCATAATAGAAAATCCGAGTATTGTATAGTAAACTAGCAGAAGCGCCCGATGATTCTCAACAAGGTGAAACTAGAGGTTTAAACGCAATAATTTCATAGCAATTTAAAATAGTAGGCAACGTCACGTGTATTATTTTTATTTACGTAAGTGAAATATAATCGAAGTAATCGAATAGGAAATTGGATTAGCTAGAAATGCACCCCCTGCTATACGCCAATAGATACTCTGTAGAATACATATAATGCAGGTATACTCAGCAAAATGAAAATCAAGTATTTCCTGTAATTTGGTCCATCGGAGACCATTTTCAACATGGTAGGTCATACAGTTGCTTAAATCTTTGGTTAGGAATTTCTCAATTTTCTCCGAGTTGTGAGAGGGAGAACAATGATAGGAAAGAGTGCAGCAGAACATCAGAGATACTTCGGGGTGGGAAATTCCACCTCGGCCTTCGTTAATCACCTCATGGACGAGGAGGATTTTAGCCCTTCGCAGCAAGACTCCGCAAGGGGTCCAAATGAAGAAAGGTGGAACTCGTGGAGACAATGGGGTTTCCTTTGACCCCAGGGCTAACCAAGGAGATCACACAATTTTTGCGGGAACGCTTAGGAAACGAAAACGTTTTAAGAAAAAGAAATTCCAACACTCAATTCAATAGCAAACCTTCTACTAATAGCACTTTGCACGCAGTGTCGTGGAGCTCCTCTATTGCTTCCCTTAAAACAAGTTTCTTTTTCCTAGAAACTGAACCCTTGCTTTCACCTGGATTTCCCAGTCTATTCATATGGTTCTTACTAGAGACATCCCTTCTCTTGAACCTCGAAATTGGGAGAATTTCTAGGACGAAAATAACGAAGGATTTTGGAATGGTAAAAGAAAGAAACTATTTCATCAAGATTTAACTATAAGATCAATATCTAAGATACGACATTTATGAATGAGTTAAGTTTTCATTTCTTTTTACGATTATATTCATATCGACGATTAATTTTCATACGAGTTCAGTCTTGATTTATTGATAAAAAAACAGTTCTACTTATATTCTCGCCCAATCTAGCCGTTGTATCAATGTGATTACTGCCCTCCTACCATTACATACTATAAAATTGCAATAGGTGGGGAAGTAATATTGTTTATTTTCCCGTTTCAACAAATTTCTTAATTTTACAAAGTCATTGATAACGTTATCGATAGAGCATTACGAAAGTTCGTTTACTTGTAGCCCTCAAAAGATACTTTATATTTTCTTCTAATGCTCCGTTAATGCTCATAATCGTCCTTCGTTTATTTAAAAATGTTTCGTAAACCATAGGTTTCAATATATTTTTTTCCGTTCAATTCTATTCATATTTCAATCAGTGCCAAAAGTATAACTTTTTGACAGTGATGTATGCAGTAGATATTTGAAATGACTTTAATTTGTCAATGAAACACTCAAAATTTTAAACCTTAAGAGTTATTAATACTTAAAAATACAATTTGTGTAATATTTTGTACTGTTTAAAAATTTCAGTGAGCATATCTTTCCTAGCCATTCACTACGCAACTCTGCTTACGAGCGACTGATTCCAATTCTGTATCAAAGTAATTAAATCTTTGAGGAATTTGTCTATAATATTCTCAAGAGAAGAGAATTGAAAACTCATAACACATTTGCAATGGTATTTTGTTCGTGAAATACTCCTCAGTGCGTATACATCATTTTAAGTCATGCACTGCGTAGCGGCGACTACGAGCGACGGATCACATTTCTGTATCAAAGTAATTAAATATTTGAGGAATTTGTCTAAAATATCCTCGAAATAAGAGAATTGAATACTCATAAAGAATTGAAAACTCATAACACATTTGCAATGGTATTTTGTTCGTGAAATACTCCTCAGTGCGTATACATCATTTTAAGTCATGCACTGCGTAGCGGCGACTACGAGCGACGGATCACATTTCTGTATCAAAGTAATTAAATATTTGAGGAATTTGTCTAAAATATCCTCGAAATAAGAAAATTGAATACTCATAACACATTTGGCATGTTATTTTTTTCTTGAAATACTCCTCAGTGCGTATATATCATTTTAAGTCATGCACTGCATAGCGGCGACTACGAGCGACGGATCCCATTTCAATGGGATCAGTCGCCGGTCGCCGGTGTACGCTCGAATCAAGTCGCCCATAGTCGCCTGCAGTGGACGACGCTCCGTTACTTTCTGTGTATTGGGATTAGTCGCCCGTATACGGCCGTATACGCGTCGCTCGTAGTCGCTTCCAAAGGAAGACCGGCCTAAGGGTTGTCGCAAAATTTGTTACTGCGTGGAAATAACGTTTTTGAATGATATCTAACATCCTTACGCTTTATATACATCATTCACAAAAAAACTCTAGGTGCGTCTTACAAGATTTACCTTTATGGAATCCGTGTTGGATCCGAATGATTCCTATCTTTACGGTAAGAAACTGAATTATAGAGCTTGCTATAGGGCCATTCCATGCCAAGTGGTCTAGTGGTCCCCGCTCGACCATCACGGATTTCGATGAAATTTTGTATGGACATTCACACATATCTCTTATGAACATTTGTAAAGTTTTACTTTCGCCGATGGTATACTTGCTGAGATATAGAAGATTGTTTGACCCCGTGTCGCTGCCTTCTTCAACATGACGATGAGTTTTCAGTAACTTTGAGGCGTTGTATCTCAGAGAATTGTTTTACGAAGTAAACACACTTTGGCTATCTTAAACAACTTTTTGCGCTCTATTAAACAAAGTAATAAAAATAACTGTAAGAGCGACCTCCTTACAGAAAATTCTGTGCAAAACTGGCCCAAAAAATTGCGGATCGAAAAAAAATTAAAACTTTGGCTTTTTATATTTCAAGAAGAAATGATATAATCAACGTGAAACTTATCGCATGATAACATATAAATACATAGTTTATAAATATAACATTTCATATTCCTAGTACTTTCCATTATTTGAAAAATTGAGTCAACATTTGACAATTTTTGTAAAAAAGTCAAAAATAGGCTATTTTTACCCCGCTTTTACAAAAAAAGACCCTCTGGAATTTCTTTTGAAAAATTTTTATTAAATAGAGAATGATTTCAACCCTCTAAAAAAGTATATCTAGTTTTTCATCTCGAGCATATAAGGCCCTAGAAATAGGGACAACTATGAGGATGACATTTGTAAAAACGGCAAAAATAGGTTATTTTCTGCCCGCTCTTAGAAAAGAAAGACCTTTTCGATACTCTTGTAAATTATTTTCATTTGAAAGAGCATGTTTCAAACCTCTTAAAAAAGTACACTTGGTTTTTCATCGCGAGCATGTGCAGCCCTAAAAAAATTAACAAAGCTGAGAACGTTGCTATGGTGGCGCCACATGTCTTCTGTTGTTTATCGTCCTGGTTATTTTATGTAGACATTTTTAGTATATTGCGTTGGTCCATGACTGGTACTGGTAGTGACATCGTCACTACCAGTTCAGGCATTTGAACCAGTAACCCCATCGCCGTAGGGGTCACGCCCGATAGCCATGCAATACCAGCCGTGCTGCTTTCACCGTACGTTCTGGTACCCCAAATGTTGTCGCTGTAAGTGCTATCGACCAACTCTTTGGGGCCAATGTCAATAGTTGAACTTCCATCGATCTATCGGATATTTTAATTTTTGTTTGAATTTCTTTTATTAGATCAACATGACGAGCATTCCTCAACATCACACTGACTAGTTTGTCCTATATCTTCAGCTGGTATTCCAGCGGCTAACGTTATTTTGTCTGTTACTACTTTCTGCATGCGTTCAATTTTTCGTTACACGTAGGTTCACTTTATCCCTACTACTCACTCTCCGAATTCTTAATGGAGTAGATCCCAAATCAGTAAAACTTCGATTTACCGTGTCCGAAATATCCATATCGTAATTTTCCGAAGACGAAGAGTCAGTAGTGTTTTGGACCATAGAAACATATTTGGCTGTATATCTTGGAACAAATTTTTTGACCAGGCTTCACATTTGTTTTTGCCCATTTTTGCAAATCATTAGACAAGGCTAGATTGACTTTCAGCAGCCCATGTTTAGCTGTAAGTTTTTTTGTTAAATCTGTTGCAGCATGACTTTTGCTAAATTTAATACTTTTCTAAATACATTGCTTTGTGATAGAAACAGATTTGATCGTACTCTGTGATCTCAACCTCCGATCGCAGAGAAATGAGCTCTTTTTCGTGCAACGATAAATTGTGCACATATTGCAGCCCAATTTTATTGGAATAAAATGAAGCATGATGGCAAATGGACGAAAGTTTTTCCCAAACAACACAGAAGGGCAAGGTGGGATTTTCATCTGACTCTTCGACATCCATTTAAAATTGGTGAAATCGCAATATTTAGTGCAATAATGAAAATTCTAGAAAAAGAAGTTATAAAAATATGATGGAATACGACAAATACAGCAGCTCAGTTCAAAACGTGGCCATGCGAGAGTGCTATGTCAATAAAATACTTACTGAATACTAAGCAGCTGACAATTTTCTAGAGGAACCTCAAGTGGAGTATGGATGACATTTGAAGGATCCAAGAAATGAAAATATGGCAAAACTCACTATTTAAAAAAAACTCGAAGTAACACACAACACAATGGCCACATAGCCACGACTTAACCGAAGTCTCTGCCAAAGATTCTTTACCCATGTTTCAACAGAAACTTTGTTATAATTTGTTACTTTAGTAAATTAACTAACTTAGAAGTGAATTTATTTTACTAATTATTCTCCCATTCTGTCCATTGTTAACCCTCTTCCTCCTCCCCCTAACACCTCTCCCACTATCAACAGTAGCTAATCTGATTGGTGCCTTGGTTTTTTATTCTTTGTGTATATATATATATATATATGCACTCCTGAATAACTCTTGTGCTTGATAATGGACTAAAGTCTGAAACCGGTCGCAGATATTAAAAACTTTAAAAATGGAATTTGTGTAAGTTATTCCCACCCATTTACTAGGAAGGAGTTCCACTAAGTTAAAGCATACCAGATTGATTTAATTTGTTACTTTGTTGTCCATGATGTCTCGCTGGCTCAATATTTTGCCTTAATACCACCAGATAAATAACACCACAAGGATTTACAACCTCATCGAAGAAAACAAATTGCTGGCTTAGGATCCTCAACCAAGAAACCCACCCGTGGCTGGTATTGCATGGCTATCGGGCGTGACCCCTACGGCGATGGGGTTTCTGGTTCAAATGCCTGAACTGGTAGTGACAATGTCACTACCAGTACCAGTCATGGACCAACGCAATATACTAAAAATGTCTACATAAAATAACCAGGACGATAAACAACAGAAGACATGTGGCGCCACCATAGCAACGTTCTCAGCTTTGTTAATTTTTTTAGGGCTGCACATGCTCGCGATGAAAAACCAAGTGTACTTTTTTAAGAGGTTTGAAACATGCTCTTTCAAATGAAAATAATTTACAAGAGTATCGAAAAGGTCTTTCTTTTCTAAGAGCGGGCAGAAAATAACCTATTTTTGCCGTTTTTACAAATGTCATCCTCATAGTTGTCCCTATTTCTAGGGCCTTATATGCTCGAGATGAAAAACTAGATATACTTTTTTAGAGGGTTGAAATCATTCTCTATTTAATAAAAATTTTTCAAAAGAAATTCCAGAGGGTCTTTTTTTGTAAAAGCGGGGTAAAAATAGCCTATTTTTGACTTTTTTACAAAAATTGTCAAATGTTGACTCAATTTTTCAAATAATGGAAATTACTAGGAATATGAAATGTTATATTTATAAACTATGTATTTATATGTTATCATGCGATAAGTTTCACGTTGATTATATCATTTCTTCTTGAAATATAAAAAGCCAAAGTTTTAATTTTTTTTCGATCCGCAATTTTTTGGGCCAGTTTTGCACAGAATTTTCTGTAAGGAGGTCGCTCTTACAGTTATTTTTATTACTTTGTTTAATAGAGCGCAAAAAGTTGTTTAAGATAGCCAAAGTGTGTTTACTTCGTAAAACAATTCTCTGAGATACAACGCCTCAAAGTTACTGAAAACTCATCGTCATGTTGAAGAAGGCAGCGACACGGGGTCAAACAATCTTCTATATCTCAGCAAGTATACCATCGGCGAAAGTAAAACTTTACAAATGTTCATAAGAGATATGTGTGAATGTCCATACAAAATTTCATCGAAATCCGTGATGGTCGAGCGGGGCACTTCTCTGAAATCAGACCACTTGGGATGGCCTATAATATGCTCCATTATTTTGCAGGAATTCGAAGTTAACGAAAATTACCCTTAATAATCTGATCATTCTTAGGCCCCGGAGTGGCGTTTAATTTTTTCCACGACATTGGGACAGTACCCTCATTAATTGATTTCTGATAGAATTTCCTATCAATCTGTTGCAGTGAATTTCCACTCGCATCAACTTATATCTTTATGGAAATCATCTCCGAATCAATGCGCAAGGTAAAATCGTCAACTCAGCCATCATCTAATGAGAAACATTTCTGGTAGTATGGGTTAAGTAAGTTAGCTATTTCTGCCGGTTTATTTAATGCAATTCCCTCTTCGCTTATAAGGCTAGGCATTGAAAACTGACCAGCACGAGTCACACGCACCTATGACCAAAATTCTTTCTAATCTCCAACTAGTGATTTTAACAGGGTTCGAGATTTATATTGCTGGTATTCTTTTCGTGATCCTTCCTCAAATAGCTTTTGCACTTCTCTATAGTTTTGATCACCAAGCTCATGGAACTCACCGCACGGTTTAAGTTATCTCAATCGCGAGTGAATGACTCCTATGCAACGATTCAAACTTCTTCCTTGTCTCACTTACTGTTTAGACGGAACATATTTAACTAAATCTACTTTGATTATCCTTATTAACTCTACCCAACTATCATTTACTGTATTTTCACCCGAAAAGCGCAAAAAATATCCAAGCCTTCGTTCAAATAAAACCTTAAACTCTTAAATAATTGCTTTGCGAATTACATATACTTGCCTCACCAGCTTAAGTTATCTAACCGCTACTAATTTGATGCCTGACATTATGACAGCGAGGCTAGTTATTATTTGTGGGTGGGAAGTGGCTAGTAAATATAAATTGATACCTTGCCTCGCACGATTCGTTCGAGTTTTAGTCATATTTACCTGATCTAAAGCATGCAACGAAAAAGTAAGATGTATTTCGTGAATTTTTTCTCCCGCTGCTAGTGCTGGAGAATTTTAGATTATCCCAATTAATATGCGGTAGGTAAAAATCTCTTCCTACGGCGATGATTGGATCTATTGTTTTCTCGCCATTTTTCTATAAGGCCTCGGATAAATCAACAAAACAATCCATTTTTTCATCGGGAGGACGACACAAAGAACAAACATTGTTCTTACTTCCGTTTTGTCTTTGAATCGAGCACCAAATGATTTCGCTCCTGCTATTTTCTACGAACTCATCGCGCTCACTAATTAAATGAACCTATACTGCTGTAAAAACTCTACCGCTAGATCTACAAAGTCATATTTTCGTTATATCATATAATCGGGAGAAAGATCTCGCTTTGAGTAATATCTTCGCTTAAGCAACTCTCTTCCTAGTATGATATCCGCGCAAGTTCTCATCGTAATCTTAAAGAATTCCGCCTGTCTATTACGTAAGCTCTTGCAATTTCCTATTATTATTTATAGATCTCTCAGTTCGCACATTAAAACATGGTTTCCTTTTCTAATAACCTTTATCTTTTTTTAAGTGAATTTTTCTTTTTCACCATCGCAATTTTTCTATTTTTTGAGCTAATCTCATGCATACCCTTTTGCCTATTTAAGTGGGTGTTAGTAACTATTTCTACTGCTGAATGAAAGAATAACTTTGTCTGCGTATATTCGCTCTATTCTCTAATCTATTCGCATCTAAACCGCAAAACAACGTAGTAAACGACATTTAAACTACGGTATTCATGGAGGGAGAGGGGGTCGGGAGTGTCCGGAAGAGTCCGTAAAGTGCACAGAAAGTTTAGTAAAATCAGCGAATAATAGCTGAGTATGGCGCCTAATATATGGATCTAAGTAGCCTTGGGAAGTATTTTTACATACGGAAATCAAGATGATCAAATTGGAAGCGGAAAATTTTATTCATCCCTACAGAGAAAGTAGAGAAGTGAATACCGGCCTCTTGGAAACTTTACGCAAGTTAAGTAAGTTAAGTTCTACACTGAATATTTTCTGAAGTATGGTTTGCTCTACAGCGTAAAATCTATGGTGCACATGAATTTCATTTAAGCTCTTGTAAAAGTTGAACTCCTTCAACACACGGAATAGATTGGATTTATCGAAAGGATATTTTTAATACCTTATGCAGTGGAAAACTACACTGATCGAGAGAAAATAGAAAGGTAAGAATAGGACACATCTTAGTGGTTTCTGAATTCGAATTTTTAAGTGCTGAATTCTCTTTGCAAGAATTCTATTCCATCACAATTCTAGTATCTAGACCTTTAATTCACGAGGTAATACCTCAAAATGTTCATTTTAACGTCTGATATTCCGCTATCAAACAATCTTGTTTGTAACTATCTCCCAGTGTATTATATTGGCATTCTACACAACTATTTTTATCACGACTAACTTTGAATAATAAATGGCAAAAAATGAAGAAAATGAGGCAAAGGCACTACTTGGAAATCTCGCGAAGGTGAGTCTTAAATATCTGCCTATATATACGATACTAAAAGGCTATTTTCCATTCGTAAGGACTTTGAATATTGCCGGTCTTACTGCCTCTATACAGAGTTGCCGAATTGTCGGAGTTAGAGTGATTTCAGTTAGTTTCCACGTAATCCGCGCTCTGACGCCAACTGGTGTTGCGTTAATTGTTTCCGCCACTGTACATGAAGTAAGGCGACTCGTTGGATTGACCAGTTTCTTTAGAAGATTTGTACCAGGATTTGCCAGAATAAGCAAACCATTGACTACATTAACAAAGAAGGATATTGAGTTCGAGTGAAAGTCAAGAAAAGGCATTACAGGACTTGAAGGAAAAGTTGATAGAACGCCCAGTGTTAGCGTTGTTCGACATCAATACTGAACATGAAGTTCATACCGATGCCAGTAGACAGGGATTGGCAGGAATCTTACTACAGCATCGTGAGGGAGAGGCATGGAGACCAGTTGTGTATTTTAGTCGACAGACGACTGAAACTGAGAATGCCTACCATAGCTATGAATTAGAAGCGTTAGCAGTCGTTGAGTCAATAGATAGATTCAAAATGTACCTTCTGAACCGGAAGTTCACAGTGGTAACCGATTGCAATGCATTGAGGACAGCAATGAGCAAGAAGGTGTTGTTGCCGCGAATTGCAAGATGGTGGCTAAGATTGCAAGAGTACGATTTTCAGGTGGACTATCGACCAGGGCAAAGGATGAAACATGTCGACGCCCTCAGCCGAAATCCAGTGGAAGAGCCCAGGGAACCGGAGACAGCTGATTTAAGAGTATTCTCACTGAGGATTAATGAGGAGGATTGGCTGCTTACCATGCAAATTCAAGACCCGGCTGGAGAATCTACGGAGGGGGCTGCAAGGGCCAGCGACGACGAACGAGGAACGTCAGATACACGTTGACTACACCATAAAGGACAACCGAATATGCCGAAGAGTGAATGGAGAAAGACGTTGGGTCGTTCCAAGAGATGTAATTTCCAGAATTATAAAGGGAAGTCACGACGACATAGGACATTTCGGTGAAGAGAAGACTCTGAAGCATCTGAAGAGATATTCTTTTGTTTCCGAGGATGAGGAAAGGGTCAGGAAGTACATAGCTGCCTGTATTGAGTGTACCTACCATAAAAGACCTGGAGGTAAAAGAGAAGGCGAATTGCATACGATGGAAAGGGTCTCCACTCCGTTTAATACCATTCACATCGATCACCTAGGCCCATTTCCTAAGAGTAAGAAGGGAAATGAGTATGTATTGGTACACCAAGACAATTTTACGAAATTTATTATGCTGAAGGCCGTGAAGAACACGAAGACCAAGCCGGTATGTGAGGCGTTTAGTGAGATATTGAGCATTTTCGGCAGTCCGCAACGTCTGATTTCGGATAGAGGTACGGCCTTCACTTCAAAAGAGTTCGAGGAACTTTGCATCATCAGATTAAGCATATCAAGATTGCTACCGCCACACCGAGAGCGAATGGGCAAGTAGAGAGGTCCAACGCCGTAATTGGAACTAAGATTTCGACAATGTACTCTCAAGAAGATGGGAATGATTGGGATGTATCGCTCAAAGATATTCAGTTCTCAATGAATTCGATGACGAACAAAACGACAGGGAAGAGTCCTCATGAACTCTTATTCGCGTTTAGGCTCAGGACTTCATTGAAAAACCGCGTTATTCTGATCTTAGAGGACAATTTAGAAGAAAAGGTCGCAGATACGCTTGAGGAAGATAGGGAAATAGCCCTATCCAGAATAGATAAGGCACAGAGGGAACAAAAAGAGAAATATGATGCTAGACATAAACCACCTAGACATTACCAGAGGGGAGATTTAATGTTAGTGGAAAGGGAAGCACAGGCTACTGGAGTGTCGCGTAAGTTAGCACCGAAATTTAAATAATGTAGTAGCTGAGATTTTGCCTGGAGACAGATACGTGCTGAAAGACCTTCCCGGAGGTAGACGAACTCAAAGATCATTCAATTCCGTGTTTAGTGCAGATCGAATGAAGCCATGGTGTAAGGCTCCAGAAGACGGGGAAGTGGAAGGGGCAGACCAAGAGGACAGTGAAGCTGAAGAAGTAGATGACTTCAAGAAAGCGGAGGCAGCGAGCCAGGAGGACATCGACCTGGCAGTGGACAAGGACAGAGTTGGCTAAGGTGTGACATCGAGGGAGGAACAGAGGGACAGTGGTGGACCATGCAGAGACCTGCCCAGGAGCCGAGGACGGCCCAGATGTCAGGAAAGGCCGACTGTGGGAAAGAAAAGTGTTGAAGGGGGCGGCGGACAGGTGCTGCCGCGAGACAAGAACTAAAGAAACAGTGGAACGTAGAGTGACTAGAGCAATGGCGGATCGATGGAGTGTTCGTGATGGGCATGTGTAAGCCTTGGGAGAATAAAGAGTGTGATTCGAGTAATATGGGTGTCTTCTTTGGTGTATCGAAGGAGGAGGTTTCCTAACACTAGAATTATAAAAAAACTGTAACACAGGTTACGCTTATCAATTTAATGTATAACTTAGCACGTTCTAGCACACCGATATTGCCAAATTTCAGTTGTTATAAATGTCCAAGGAACACAGTTGTCCGGGGCGCAAATGTTCCAAGAACGCAAATTTCCGGGACGTAAAAGTCCTAAGACCGCTAAGCAATAGGGTGCAGGTGTAGCAGAAGAGAGAGTCAGTTTTTAGCTGTTTCGTTAGTGTGGAACCTGTTTGGTACAAAGGCAATGGACAATAGAAATAGTGAAAACCGAGCCAAGAAAAATATAAGAGGGCCTTATAAAAATATATAACCTAGAATTCTAAGACTGTTAACCAGAGAATAGTATCTCCTGCAAGGAATCACAACGAGATCGGAATTGCGAAGATGCCAGGCTAATAAATTGATATTAATAGCTCAAATAAATTGCAATAAATTTCTTCTTCTCAAGAAAGGACTGACACCGAAAAAGGTTTCCCAGGACCAGGACTCAAACACTACTCTCCAAACGAATGGCGATCTATCCAATTGATTTTGTATGATTATCGATTAGGTGAGCTTCGAAACAAACAGAAATATCCTTAATAAAAAAGGTCCCTTTTTAAACCGGGTGTTGTTGATAGGCAGGTTTACCAATGGCTTTTGAACACAGATGTCCCGGGTTCGAGTTCCGGATTTTTCCAGCTGTTAGTATTAGTCGTCTGTATGAGTGTGTTCATAAGTAAAATATGTTGAAACTGATACGAATGGTGGCACCTGTTTCCGTTAGAGAACGAATTATTGCGGTTATGCCGCGGTATTTTTTTCCTGGAGTTTAATTTACTCCTCGCCCATTTGAGAGTCCTTATTTTTCAACATCTGCCTTACCGCTTATCCATTCATGGCGCGACTGATGATAAAAAAACAAGACATTTCAATATTTTTAGCATTTCGTATACCTTAATTTCTGCGAACGTCACCGGTTGCGTCCGATATCGTCCGCTGCCGACATTCCTGCGGACGTTCTTCCGAACAGCACGGCGGTATAGTTGCGGATGCAGCCGCGAGAGGGGCTCAGGGTAGACGGCGTCCATGTGGAATTCCTTGTGTGTCGCCATTGCCCCTTCACCCACACGAGGGAAAAGAGGAGCACCTGAAATGCAGTTTTAATTTATTACCAAAAGGATTCCAAGCGATTCACGAATTGGAACCAACTGATACACAATGATAAAGATAAATTTGAGTAAATAAACTATATATATATATATATATATACAGAGATGGGGAGTAACTGAGTAAAAGTAACTCAGTTACCGGTAACGATTACATTTCAGGTATTTTTTACTTGTAATCGTTACATTTGAAAAAATGTAACTATTACTTGTAATCTACTCATTGCTTTCTGAAAGTTATCGTTACTTTCCCACTACGACTACCAAAAACGTTGTGTGAACACGTATTTCTACGCGCATAACTCTGCCAAATTACGATAGAGAGCTTGATAGAAATTATAGTTACAGTCCACTACGGAAAAGCTAATGAGGATCTTAAAATACTCGAGATCTTAGCACATTTCGACGATTTCGTTCACTTCGACGAGGAGCTTTGTCCGGTGTTGATCGGTGCGTCCACATTTCGATACTCGCGTTGATCCATCCATCTCGCAGAATCCAACTGAATCTTTGTGTTTCTGAATCCGGTGTTGATCGGTGCGTCCAGATTTCGATACTAGATTTCGATTGTGATCCATCCATCTCGCAGAATCCAACTGAATCTTTGTCCATCGGTAACATGAAATGGCTGAGTCAGAAAAAAGTTTCCTTTCGGGTATTTAGAGCCATACTTTTATTTAACTGAAGGCTCGGGCACTGAGAATATGGCGGTAAGATGCAAACTTAGTCTAACCTGCCCCAGCTGTCGATGAGGTAGTGGCTTATTTTGGGAATGTGGGAACTGATCTGTCAATGTTATTGTCATATCCAATAATGAAAGATATGTTCGTAAAACTCAACTGTGGGATACCATCCAGTGCCCCACTTGAACGTTTGTTTTCCTTTAGCAAGGAGGTTCTTGTACCAAAGAGGGCTAATTTAGGATATGAGGTATTTGAAATGCAATTATTTTGTAAAGTAAATGAAAAACCAAATAAAATGTTAGTTACAAAACGGTTTCATGATAAAACTCTTTTACTACACCTGTGACCTGAAGATGTAGCTTGGCTACAAAACCTGGTCGTTTTTGTAACTGTATTTGTGGATTAGTAAAAGAATTTTATCGTGCAGCCGTTTTGTATTTATGAATACCACAAAGTGAAACCTGATTGTTCATATCGATTTTACTCATTGTTTCGTTTAAACTGTAAGTTACTAAGTTTTATATTATTATTTCTCCTTATTTTCTAAAGTAATTACCCCATGAAAACTAAGTGCTTAATTTCTGGTGTCCATCCTGTGACTTTAATCACAGTATGCAAACTTGTCATCTTTAGATGGTTATTTACTTTTTTGATACCACTTTGTCTTATTTTTTTTGGGTTTTATCCTGGTTGCATGGTGTCTTTGCCAGAGTTAATACCATTTGAAGGAGCGTATTATTGATTAATGGGTTGGAGGCTACTTTCTTTTGAATGTTTGCAGCATTTGAGCACTTAGCTTAATTTTGGTCACAATCTTGAATGTCTGTACTAGACAGGTTAATCGTAATTAATCTTAAAAGGCTAATTTAATCCAAATATATTACATCCCTACACATTATCGATTTGTATTCTTACTATGGTTAAAACTACAATCATAAAGTAACTTCTGTGAAAAATGTGGGCAATTACCTCCTAAGTTTTCATTGGGTTATCCACTGTAACTGTTCTACTGCCTCAGGAAATAATAGGTAAAATGCATTTTTTGTCATTATTAAATGATTTACGTTGAATTTGTATTTTGAGGAAACTCATCAATAGATCCACCTGCTTAAATCTCATTGGCGGTTTTCAGGTTTTACAAAAAGTAACTGTAACTATACTTGTAACTGTAACTAGTTACTTTTTAAAATTGTAACTTTTACTTGTAACTGATTACAAATTTTAAAAAGCAACTGTAACTGAGCCCAGTTACTTTTCTTCGGTACTCTACCCATCTCTGTATATATATATATATATATGTATATATGTGTGTGTGTGTGTGTCTGTGTGTGTGTACGTGAGAGTGTGTATGTATATCTATCTTAAAAGCGTTTTAAAAAAAAAAAAAATTTCTTGTTTTCTTTGTTCAATTTCATATAAACTATATGTTTTTGATCATTTTATTTATTCTCAACCTAATGTATTTAATCGTTTTATTATTCTTGAAATATTTTTATGTGTTTATCTTTTTTTTGCTACAATTCTTGCATTACTTTCTTCTTTTGTCTTTTAAGTGTAATTAAGTTTAACCTTTTAATCTTGCATTTGCATGTGTTTCAAATTTTAATCTTATTCTTAAAATATTTTTACGGGTTTTATCTATGTTAGACTATATTTCTTGCAACTTTTTCTTCTTTGTCATCTTAGTGTATTAGATCTTTTTATCTTGCATTTGAACGTGTTTCTGATTGTAATATTATTTCCTTGATTGAGTTATATATCTCCTATTGTTAATGTTTATTTTGAATTCATCTATAATTAGTTTAATTAGTGAAGGTGTTTTATTTGATTTGATTGCTTGAAGTGAATATGTATTTTCCCTTGTCTTTTTTGTATAATTTTTACCTATTCTCTGCTTGTCTTTCATAACTCTTTTTAATCTCCTTCACCACAAAATATAATTTTCTATCAGTATATTTTGCAGGTTATTCACACTCCCATTCCTTTGATTGTTTTCCTGCAGTGGAAATTTTTCCTAAGCCCTCAGCTTAGGATTTTTTTAAATCCACATACTAGTTTTATTTGTGTACTTTTGCAAACTATTTCTTTCTTTCTTTTTCTCATACAACGATGAGTTACATGTAAGAAAAGACTTCCTTGTCTCATAAAGACTTTGACACAGCTCACTGTAGACTAATAAGAGATTTTAATGCGTTCCTATGCTGGGCTCATTACAATAAATTAGTTATCAATGAAAATAAATCAAAAGTAATGCACATGACACCAATGATTTGTAATAGGAGACAAGTAACAATACCAATGCATTCTAACAAGTGCCTGCACAGAAGAAGGGTTAACTGTAAGTGTAAAGCTTTAGAGCAAGTTGGTATATATGAGCACTTAGGTCTAATTATAGATGAGGCATATAAATTTAGAAATAATTTAATTGCTTTAAATATTAGGTTAAGAAGGATTATCTAAAAAGTATAGCATGTAAACAATATGTTATCTTACAATGCCCTGAAGATAATTTATCATGGACTATTCAAAAACAGAGTAAGATATGGAATTACTGTTTGGAGTTACAACAATACTGTTTTTCATAGACTATTGATACACAAACAAAACAAATTCATTAAATTGCTATGCCACAAAAAGAGAAAATACAACTTAGATGTTGATGGAATATACAAATATGTTGAAGTCTACATCTAAAAGAAGTTGCATCTAAATTTTTACAATATAAAAGTATCTGGCAACCAGAAATTTGATACATCTAAAGATGAAATACAACAAAAATGTCTATTTATACCAGAAGCAACATTCTCTAACATTCAAGATAGAGTTGATAATATGGCTAATAAAGGCCCAGGTATGGATGGCATCAGAATCAAAGTTATCAAAAACCATGGTATACTATTAGAAATAACTAGAAACCTAATAAATAATACTTTAGTGAAAGGAATCATGCCTAATGAGTTTAAATGGGCAGTTGTGAAACCAATACCAAAAGGTAAACACACAAATGATTAAAATAACTTTAGGCCAATATCCATTCTGTCCTGCTTCGACAAAATTATGGAAAAATATGTGGTAAAATTTCTCATGGATTTTGCACAAAAATGCAATCTCATTTCAAACCATCAGTTTGGTTTCCAATATACACAAGGTACCAGAAACTTGCTGGAAGACTTCTCAAATCATATCAATAGAAATCTCAATTGTAACAATAACATAGTCACTGCCTTCATTGATTTAAAAAAGCTTTTGATATTGTAAACTATGAAATTTTACTAGATATATTATATAGAATTGGGGTTAGAGGACATCTTCATGACTGGTTTAGGAGTTACTTAAACTCCCAGAAGATTGTTGTCAAGATAAATAATCACACATCAGAGGAAAGGATAATTACTTCTGGTGTCCCACAAAGCTCTGTCATAGGTCCTTTGCTCTTCATATTATATGTAAAAAATATATTTTTTGTTGTTATATATAGCAAATTATACATGTATGCAGATAACGCAATCTTAATTGCTAGCCATAAAAACTTTGATTCTGTTATGACCTATGTTCAGATGAATTTAAATGCATTATCTAAGTGGCGTCGTGACAATGATCTTATCATTAATCAGATAAAAACCAAAGTTATGCACATAACAGATAAAGTTATCAATAGGCAAAATGTGGAATTTAAAACCCATAATCACCAATGTCTACACTTATGGAACAAAAATAAATCTGCAAGTAACAAATGTAGTTGCTTATTGCTAGAACAGGTGACTGTTCATTAATATCTGGGTACAATAGTAGCTGAGAATTTCAAGTTTGATTGGCATATTAATCATGTATGTAGTAAGCTAAAAAAGGTATCTTACCAAATGTACTTTGTAAAAATATACTACCAGTAAAATCTAAAAAGATTTTATATACCTTGCTGGCAGAATCAATAATTAGGTATGGGCTACCGGTTCGGGGGGGTGCTACATCAAGTAGATTAACAAACCTAGGAAAAATACAGGACAGGATTGTAAAATATATTTACTATGATGTTGAAGGCTCTAATACAAGTGTATCAACATATTATAAGGAATTACTTCCCCTGACCAACTTACATAAATATATACTGTTAATTACAAACTATTACTCTAACAGATACAAAACAAAACAAATTTCATGTCATAGTACGTGCAGAAGGCCAAAGATTAGGTATAATATTCCTAAATATTATAATAGTTATGATAAAAGGAACCTGGAAGTCACAGTACCAACCATTTTTAATGAACTTCTGTGCAATCTACACTCTTTAGATAAATTATGTACTGTCAAGAGGGAAATAAAGAGATATTGATGCAATTTTAATGATTTTATAAATAAATATTTTATATTATAAAGTTGATAATAAAGTAATTTTATTTATGTATGTACACTTCTGGCCAAAATTAACGCAGCACCTCCATAGCGATCCTTACGGCCGGTGGTGCGTTAATTTTGGCCAGGAGTGTACATACTATGTATGTACTGGCTCAGCAGGACCAATTGTGCATGAATAAAAAAAATTGTATTCTGTTTATTTTGCCAGAGATTGTTACTTGTATTGGAATTTTATAGGTCATATTGTACAATTGTGATTGGTAAATATAATTATAATGTCATGTATATCGTAATTTATTTTAAAACTTATTAAAATTTTTGTAAGCTGATCTCAGGCAGGTTTTTACTGATATTGTTGTATAACACTGTAATTTGCATTGTAAATAGAAAAAAAATGAAAAAATAATTAATGAAATACTTTTTAAAAATGTAAAATATATTATTATTATTATTGTTATTATTATTATAAATCTTTAAAAAAATTGATTCGATTGGTAAAGAGAGAAATAATAAGAACCGCGTCGTCAGTTGAATCCTGAGGATTGATTAGCATTGCTCTATTGATGCGTGTGATGTTATGATTTGAGCCGCATTTAGCAGATATAAGAGCATCGCCCCCCATAAACACTTAAAATGAACCATATGACATCCGTCGTTTTATCTGAAAGATATCTACTTGGATGTCTTTTGGATGCTGGGCATTGATGACACTTTGTGAGTAATCACCCCTCTGATGATCTAATTTCTAGATTCGAAAATCAGAGAAACATTATTGATGTCCGAGTAAGCCTTGATGTTTCCAGATAAGAATGCTTTCTTCCAACTTACATCAGATCCTGCAACCACCTGGATTAAAGAACCATATAATATTTACGTTAAATTATAATTATAAATAATAATAATTAATGTTTCATAAACTGATTGAACTGAAAGGATATCTTAAGTCGATACTATGACGCATTACATCTTCGAAAATCCATGAAAAAGTGGAAAAATCAGTTATTGGCCATTCTATTCTAATTGAACTATGAAAAGTCCGTTATTTCAAACTGTATTAATCATTATGGAATATAGGCATTTGTGCTGGTAAAATGTGCAGTAAAATTGATTTATTGAAATAAATTGTGTTAGATAACTGAAATTTTAAGCTTGATAATGCTTTCCAAAAATAACCAGATTTTGCTGGTAACCAACCACTGAAAGAAGATAAATATTTCTTGAAAGAGCGTCAGATATGATATTAAAAGGAAGCGTCGAGATTCCAAAGTAATTTCAGAAATCCCCAGCAAATCGGCGCGTGGCAGAGGGTGTAAACACAAATTGTCCGAACTTCCTTTTTACTCGATTATCACCGCGTTTCGTGCGCGGAATTAATGAATTCTTAAAACGACTTGTAATATATTAGAATACCTCAGAAATTACTGGGAGAAAAACAACTAGCTTTTGGGGACTGATTAAGAAAAGGCTACTCAAGCGAAACTCAATTATTGGGACTAAGTCAAGATATAGTAAAAGCGGTAGATTGCAAGGATTCTGTAGATGGCATTATCATAGGCATTTGATACGGTTCCGCATGAGATACTTTTATTCAAACTAAGAAAATTAAATATCGAGAAAAGAGTATTGAATTGGATAGAAAATTTCCTTACAAATTAATTTTCTTATTTTTGTAGATTTTTGATGTGTATGTTTTTTTTTCTGTTTTTGATTGACCACAAAATTGTATTTTCGTAATTTTATGATAATTTTATTATACATTTATTACAATGGATGTAACTGGGGAAACCTGTTTCCATTAAAGAACTAATAATAATAATAGAACTCAAAGGGTAAAGATGAATGGGAAATATGATGTGGATGTAATCTCGGGAGTAGCTCGAGGAAGTTTCATCGGACCTTTCTCATTTTATATTAATAACGTGTCCGATTGCAGTAAATTAAACGTCCGCTTATTCGCTGATAATTGAATCATTTATAGACGTATTGTAACGACGATAGGGATGTTTAGTTTTGGTAGAAGAGCGGATTAAAAAACATAAAATGGGTGTCAATGTAAGAGAAAGCGTCACATTTGCGCAACACGTCGAATAAGAAAATTATTTCAACACACAAATACTGCCTAACCGGTGCAATTTTGTGGAAATGTTCCTAATTTAAGCGGACCCAATATACGAAGCAATGTTAATAAACAAGCAAATACTGTAAAAATGACTATTTAAGATGAAGATGATCCGGAATGCGTTTTTCGGGCCTCTCCCAATGTAAATAAACTATGGATTGCCAAAATTAATTGAAGGAGTATTGAGAACGAAGAAGAGAGTATCTCATCCGAAGTAACAAACATAATTACAGGCACAGAAAGCCTGCTAACAGGTGATATTACTGACTACGAAGTATTACCTGAGGATTTAAGAGTTATCGGCTGGACCGTCAGGATAAAATGGGTGGAGTAATTATAATATAATTTTAATTTATATATAATTAAAAGTTCTCTACGGAGTAGTTCACATACGTATGATAACAGTTGCATCGAGAGCGTATGGTGCACTATTAGTCAGCCAAGTAATCCTAGTCTACATGTATGTGCTTTTTACCGGTCGCCCAACTCTTCGCGTAACCTAAACGATGAAATAAACTTTTACTCGCGTAAAAAACAACAATAGCGTAACATTAATTGACCGCGATTTTAATCATTAGAAGCACGTGGTCAAGAAAGGAGCTCGTAATAACCACTCTTGAAGGACTCTATTAAACTTAATGCAAAAAAGTTGGTTACGTCAGATAGTCAAAGAGCCTAAGATCGAAATAAGCATTATAGATCTTTTTCTTACGAATACTCCCGAGCGAATATCAAACACATCAGTTTGCGGCGGACTATCCGATCACAAAGCCATAATTATAGAAATAAATCAAAAGCGTATTTTCCACAAATTTATTTAGAAACGACCGGACCTTGACAGTCATCTCCATAATTATAGATTTCGACTTTAACTTGATAAAGCGCAGAAAAGCTATGCTCAAAATATATCTTCATCCGCGAGCCAATTTCGAGGGACATCGGAGTGAACTCATATCCGACTCATCTCCATCGTATGAAACGCGCGATAAGTTTATCACGGATAAACGCACCAGCCGATCAAAAAAGTGACAGGGGGTTAAAACCCCGTATGTAGAATCTGGATATTCGGCCCCGACTTTGCGGTAGTTCTTCATAGTAAAACTTGAAAAAAAAGAACACTTATGTCACAGTAATTTTATTAACTCACGACCAAGATCATCCACATAGATGATCTTATAGATCGGAGCCACGGTCGTGAGTTATCATAGTTCAACAGCTACTACAGTTAAAATATAATTTTTCTACAATAAAATTCATAGAAGATGAGACAGAGAAGGAAAGTTGCGAAGACACCGCACCAATGCACACAATGCACCAATGCACACTACTCAACAAATAATAAAGTTAGATAGAGAGCAGAAAGTGCATGTCTCCCATGTTCAAATACACTCTTCTTCTGCGAGTAAAAGCATAAATTACCGAAAGAGTTCTTTCAGAGAGCTGACATAATGTATGGGACAAAGAGAAATGTTAAAGAATGAATTTCACCAGGAGGTTGATGGTTTAAGGTGGAGTATTTGGAAATTTAACTCTAGATAAAAAACAGAGCAAGCTATAAATGGAACCTTTAAGAATGGATTTAGGAATGATAAAAAATCTCAATGGGAATAAAAGGAATATTGGAAAAATTATTTTTATTAAATATAATAATAATTATGGAAGGCCGCTGATGGTTAAATATAGAATAAACGAAGCACCAAAAACCATTAAAGAACAAGTTTTAATTTCATTTTCCATTCCTCTTAAATATCTATTGATGCCTCTTGTTCTTCCAACAACGGGAAGATCCGGCTTAGCCCTGCAATGATATCAGTCACTTTCTTCATAATCAAACAAACCATTGTATTTTGTACTCGCGTATCATCTGCTATTAGACTGATAAAATACTTGTATATTAAACAGAAAGGCAGAGTAAGAATAAGCGGTCAATGGACAGAGGAGATTGGGATAGGAAGAGGCGTTAGGCAAGCACCAACCCTTTTCGATTTATATTTGGAGGAGATTGTGGCGGAGTGCTTTGACGGAAGTAGGGGGGTTAGTGTGTCAGGTCTGCGGATGATATAGCATTGGTAGCAGAAAGTGGACAGGAAGCCATGGAAAGGTTTAATGACCTTTACGATGAGTGCCAGGGATATGGAATGCTAATAAACAAGACTAAGAGTATGATAATGGGAGGTAAATGATCAATCCCACATTAGAAGGTGAAAAAATTGAAAAAGTGGAGGGTTTTAGATATCTGGGTATTATCATAACTGAAAACTTGTACTGTGACAAATAAATCAAAGCAAGGATGGCAAATGAGGTGTTTAATAAATAGAGGAGACTTTTGAGTGGACTCATGGCAAAGGAATTAAGAAAGAGAATGGCAAAGTGTTACATCCGGTGCGTAATGCTACACAGAGCAGAGACCCTACGGAAAAGTGAAATAAAAAGAATAGAGGCAATTGAAATGTGGAGGAGAATGGAGGGAATAAGTTGGAAAGATAGAGTGAAGAATGAAGTTACGAAGAATTGAGAAACAACTAGCAGAGAAAATTAGGTCAAGAAAGATGAACTGGCAATTTTTAAGGAGAGAGTGTTTGCTGAAGACTGTATTAGACTTGTATTTTATTTATATGCTATTAGAGGGAATGATAGAAGGAGGACGAAAAAGAAATATGATGCTGGACACGGTGGGGAGTAAATACAATGAATTGAAGAGAATGGCCCAAGAAAGATACACATGGAAAATGTCAGCCATGAGTTGAGCTGCCAGGAGGCAGAAAAACCTATGATGAGGTATCATCTCCTATAACAATCTCAAATCTAACGTTTGCAGAAATCTCAAATTCGTCATAAACATGTTTATCCGGAGATGCAATGACCCATGTGCAATCGGTGGACGTAACTTCTCTTCAATTTGTTTTAGAAGGGCCGAGAATGTCTTTCGGGGTACGTCGTTCAAAAATTGCTCCTCCGAGTCCATTTCTAATGGATATCGTCCAACGAAATAAATGTAACACTCGCAGCCTAATTTATCACAGAAATGTAAGTAAATGCTAATATAAAGCTGTAGAGAAAAAAGTAACATCATCTTTCTCTCAGTCGTTCTACTTTTCGGTGATGCAGATCCGCAAGAGATTTCTTTGAAGAACATAGCAGCTCAAACCGATAGTCTCTCGAAGGTATTCACAACAGAAAAGTTGATAACTCATGTCTGGACCTACTAGAATGAAGCGATAGTAGCGCATTTTGAAGACAAATCACTCCAAAGTAATGACTTAAAACAATGAGTTGTCAATCGTTACGTAGGAAGCCATCTTTGCATTCTAACCTCTGGGTAACGATTGATCTGAGCCAAGGGGGGCCCTCTTGAAATTGTTAGGCGGATTTCGATAGCCTCCTTCGTAACCCTACACAAGCATCCGGCGAAGGCTTTTGGTGCCTTAAAAGTTGGTCTTGTGATTTCGTTATATTTATTGTGATTTATCTGGCTGGCCTAAACGGGCGTATCTGGAGTGTTATTTGATTCTGACGGCAATTGAGGATTGAGAGCCACACAAGGAATTTACGGAATCCTTAGGTCGTCTTTGGCGTGCCTTAGGCATTCCTTTAGTTTCATTCATGCACAGTTCGAACGTTGTGCTTCCTTCGAGATATCTTTCCGGAAACAGTGCCATCATAAGCAATGACGGCCGTAGCAATTGGTTCCTTCTCCTCGCTATCATCGTCGTTTGTCAAACGGCTTTCTCCAAAAGGTAAAAAAAGAAAAACATTCAAGGAATTGAGATATCATGGCAGAAATCCGCAACAAGTCACAAATGCGTGACAAGGGAACATTATTTTGAGCCAAAATTACGAGCGCTACACAATGTTAAGAAAAGTGGATAATTGATTTATTACATTAAGGAGAACATAATCGATCGTTAAGATCAAAGGACTGAATCAGTGGCGACGGGGTTTTAGGGGTTCAATCTCCCCCAAGAGTCAAGTCCTATGACTAGCTCTGTCTTTTTTTCTGCTGAAGAGTACAAAACCCCAATCATCAAGTAAGTCTTAGAAAAAAACACTGCTAGGCATGTGTTTACTTGATACATTCAGCGAAAGCTTCGCATACCCGTAAATATGGCTCCGATTTCAGCTAATGTGATGTTTTTTTGTGGCAGAACAAGCCTAGGGCCCTATCGAGCCGACATCGATATCAATGGGGCGCTACGATACGAGTATTTTGCAGACAATGTTCAACGCGTGCACTTCTTAAGCCTATCCTTTAGTTAGATGACTCACACCATAAGATAAGATTCCTATGAGAAAAATTCGAAAGTGCTTATTTCTTTTATTCCTCGCTAAAATAAAAAGAAACATTCAAACCTTACACCCTTAAAACAGAGATTAAAATTACGTATTGAAAAATTATTGGAGCAATACAAGATATCAGTAAAAATTTTCGACGATATTATTTATAATATACCATTTTGGAAGCAAACCAGTCAGCTGAAAGGTATTGTGCGAGTAGGGTAAGGAAAGATCGGAACTGTGACTTGATGACTTGAAATAAATTTGATAAACGATTAAACAATGACTTTAATTCTTTAGCTTCCTTTTCAATGCAGCCATTTTTTTCTCGGGTGATGGAATCCAACGAATCTCGTGACTTATCCTGTCAACCATGTAGTCATGCAATGCCCCTTCAAAATTTCAACTCATGGAAACATTTTGTTTTCTTTGAACACTCAGTGCGTAAGACTGGGTTTGCGTCAGATGTCTGCTGGTTAAACCACCTAACTATTACTTAGTCTAAATAATTCTAAGTTGACGTTTTCATTTTTTCACCTTGGTATGTAACTTTAATTCTGCAAATTCATTCATAATGTCAACTATAATCAAGAGTCTACTGTATATTTTAATATTTCGGATTGTGACGCATTCAATTGAATACTTAGCTAATACATAGATAACGAAATCAGGCTTAAATTTAAGCCTACCGGAAAATTTAATCTGATATAAATATTTTCTGTTTCTTAGAAGAGGAGGAAATTAAAAAAAAAAGGATGAAGTTACTCGTAAGAAAGTTCGAGTGTATGATTCGTACAATGCAGCTAATAAGTCCCACTCGAGTCAGTCGGATATTGGATTATTCATTTGATAATAGATAAAAATCCGAATTCTCAAACTATTCTCACAAGTATATTGAAGGATACAAGCACATTCTATTATTCCTGCAATAATGGAAAAAGGACGAAGGCAGTGATGTTTTTACATATTAGGTTTGATTCTTCGTTTTAATGTCCTATATTGATTACACAACTAAAATGGAGATTCTGAGCTATACATGGAAACTTTTTCTGTGATTTTCTTATTTAATTTTTTTCATTCTTGGTTTTGAAATAAAAATCATAGTTTTTGAGAACTCTTTAACATTATTTTTGAGTTTAGGTATTTACAGAATGGAAAGATTCTCTTTTTGATAAAATATCTTAGTTATCAAATCTAATTAACTTCAAATTCCTGTATCGAAATTCTGGCACGGCGCATATAAACCTTGTGAAATAAGCTGTATATATACTTCATATCATTATTTTTGTACATTGATGGTATTTTCTGTGCATACGACATTTCAATTAAATTCCAAAATCTGCTGCTGATATAGTCTAATAACGTAATATATTCAAATTAGTATAAGCGCGCCAATGTGAGGATCTAATGAGTGGATGTTACGTTTAAATCGCTTGCGAAATAACCGTAAATTATATTTTCCTCCTCACGCTTGGCAACCTCTTGGAAGAAACAAGTCTCATAGACTCGGGAAGTTTATATCTACAACACTAAAAAACTTCAGCATAGAAAATAATGACTTTTTAATAGATATTGGATGTATCCAAACTAGAAATCCAAACAACACTCATGATAAGTTTCCAATAGTTAGCAAATGTAAACTTTATCTTGGAAAGTTTAATAAGTTGGCCATATAAACGTTAAACTCCTCTAAGTTTAATGCATTTTAGTTTTGAAAGAATTGGAATATATTGTAGTAAGTAGCGGGCATGCGAGCCCCTGTAAGGTAGGCTTGTTTCGTTTTATCTGCTGCTTTGGATCCCCCCATTGGCCAATCCCGGCAGCGCCACTGGACTGAATTATATCTAAATCATTTCTCTGACTGTCTTACCAATTCCTCAAATTCCCTCCCTGATATCACCTCCCAGAATCAAATCTTTGCTATATGCAGTCATTCGCTATCTCAACTTCAAACCTCTCCTCACGAAGTGTCTCCATTCATTTCCAAGATCTCTCCTCACCGTTCTCCTACTTCTGATGGCATTCCCTCCATTCTTGATGTCATATTACGTATTACAGAATAATATTTTCGACTTTATACTGCATGTATGCATTGAACATGTTCATATTATATATAAAACTTGTGTATCATTGAGCTGTACAATCGTGATATTTCGTCTTCAATTTTTATATACTTATTGCTGCTGTTAATAAAATTCTCTCTTCTTTATTATAGTAATGAAAATGTTTTCTCACCTGTTTCTTATCCCTATTTTGTGATAATGTCTACGTTTTATGTAATATTGACTGTGTATGGTATTTATGCTTTAAAATATGTATACCCTCATTATTTTATGTTCTTATGTTAATGGTTAAAATTTATTTAAATGTCAACGTGACTATACTTATTGATGTATCCCATATATATGTGCCTATTGATAGTGTATTTATAAGAACGAATCATGTTTCTTACCATCTTTTTAGTTATGACTATCGGAAGGTTTGCGCAGGTTTTTTACATCCACATTTCTTCTCATATCTTTTTCATACTATCTCTTTAAATTAATTATTTATTTATTGTATGACGATGGGTTAGATGGAAGAGGAGACTTTAAGTCTCAATCTCGCCCGAATAAAGCCGTTTTATTATTATTAAGAGATTGATTTTCCCATTCCTTATGATAATCGGATTCTGAAAATGTGAGAAACATACGAAGAAACCACATTTGAGATAAGTCCTTCCTTTTTGAAGACAAGACTTTTCAAAGTGAACTTGAGGAAAGTACCAATTTGCGGTAATAAGTTGAATCCTGAACAACGTTCGTGCTATCTCAGTGCTAATTAAGAAAAATATTCATTCGAAGTTAGAAGTATGCACAACACTCTCCGGAAATTTGATAACACTCCAATAAAATCATCCCCGATATACGTTTGAGAATACATACTTTGAAACTATACGTTCCGAAAAAAATGATGTCTAGGTTAATGGGATGAGATATGCTGGTATGTCTCATAGTTTTTATAGATTCTCAGAAACAGCCACTATTATTAAACGTATTTAAACAGTCTGAAACCCTAAATTGATTAAAATATGATCAAGTAAAAATGTAATAATACTATTAGACAGAATTAAGCTATCAAAAGAATAGTAACGCCCGTTGAATACTCGGTTGTTATGTCAGATGCATATTGGGATCATAGAGTAAGGATGGGGTAGAGTGCTGGACAGGCTGCGCAGTAGCCGAGCCGATGTTACAGCATTAAACCACGTGACTTTTCCGTTTTCTAGCGGCAATTCAAATACGCTGTGGATTTTCATCTTGAAAAATCGAGTTTTTAAGTAACTCTGAACTACGTAGTTAATGCGTATATTATTTTAATAGATAGTAGAGTTTCCGCTTAAAGTTTTCTTAGTATAATAATCAACGTCGGGTATATATTTATCATTGTTTAAGAATATTTAGATACCTCTCGTCGAGTTCTTCGGAACGAGTATCAACTCATCAAGGTTTACTCGAGTAACAAGCAAGATAAATACAAAATAACAAAATTTCAAATAAATTCCCAGTTATCGTTGAGTTTTTCGAACATATCCGGAGAAAATTACGTTTAAGTGGAATATTAAGATACTTCTCGTCGAGCTCTTAAAAAAGAGAATCATTTCGACTAGGTTTACTCGGATGAAAAGCAAGATCAAGCAAGAAAAGGAAGAGAGCAAAAAAACTGAAAGTTTCGAATAAATTCCCAGTTTTCGTTGATTTTTTCGAACATTTCTGGAAAAAATGAAGTTTAAGTGTTGTTAAGTTTAAATTACACATATAGCTAGAGTAACGTTTAAAACTAAGGCAAACTTGGGTTTAAGTGGTCGAATATCACAGTTAACATTTTCTTTCATATTTAAACAATGTGGAACTTTCATGAATAATTTAATAGAAACGCACTCAATTTATTTCAACGAATGAAAGAACAAGATACTTAACTTCCTCCATTCAAAAGTTACGAGTCTTCAAAACGAGACAGGTTCGTCGATTTTTGCGAATATTTGTAAATTGAATAAATTGGAAACTGTACCTTGATATGCCTCCGGTTGAATCAACTACTGGTATAGGTATAGCTCCAAATAAAGAAAACGATTTAGAATGGAATGAAATTACAGTGGGATTTTTCTGATAATATTTAATAATCACTTCTTTAACAAAGTTTTAGGAAACATCCTCCTGCCACATCACTGACAACTTCTCACATTTAGAATTCATTCATATTTAAGTATCATTATTTAGATATAAATTATAAATTAATACATATTAAATTCTATGGTATTAGGCCGGACTTCGTGGAAAGCCATAATAAGAAATAAATAAGGCACTTCGTAATTTTCACACTGTGTTATTTATTTAAAAACGACCGGTTTCGGCTAACGCCACCCTCAGGTTTCATTTCTTAGTAATACATATTTTTAAAACAATACAGCTATGTTTACAGAAGGTAAGTGTAAGACAAAGATTCAGAAAGTTTAATTTTACGCAACAGGCCATCTCTCCATCCGAGATCTTTTTCACAGATGCTTCTAAAACAAGACCCTTCACATGTAAAGGAGTCCATTTCTCTGCTACGTGATACTTCACATTACTACATGTTGTAATTGAATTTAAATTTATTTCAGTTGAAGTTCATTAGTTTATATTTCCTAGCATTGCATTGTAATTTACTTTTAAGAAGCCATACGTGCAATTTTGTAAGGTTAACTTGTAAGGTTAATGCGGTGTAATCTCCAAGGTTTCTAATTGCTTGACAAATATTACAATTGGCAGCAAATAAAGGGATGTTTGATATAAGAATTTTTGGCAAGTTATTTATGTAAATTAAAATAATTATATGCAAAATAACGTTATGTAGGGTTCCAGGAAAGTTTTCCATTTTCCAGATTTTAGAGTGTTTAGAGGGCACAAAATCCTTTCTCCTCAAGCTGAGAATCCATAGTTTTCTCCTTTCATGATCTACTGGGAAGCTATAAAGTCAATATTAATAATTATAAATAACGAGAAAAGCCTGCGACACTTTAATATACTCGAGCGCTCCAATGAACTCGATTCAAGCAATAATATTGAATATGCACCGAAGGGATTAATATTCCTAAACGGAAAAACAAAGTTTATCTTGTTATAATCATCGAAAAACAAGAATAAACCGTAAAAACTGCTATATTCCATTTTTGTCACATGGAATACTCGTTAGTAATAGCCGCAATCGCCTATTTGCAAGCTACTTCATTACCTTATTACATAATCTGTAAATGGCAAATGAAAGTTAAATGATAAGAAAACAATTCTAAATAAGTATTAAAATCACCATAAACACAAAACTTACGAGTTAAAAGTGATTTCTTTAACGTACTTTTCCTTGCAGTTCCATGCGCAGCATTTCAAAACCATGATTCCCAAGTCCTTTAATCTTTTACGGTTAATTTTCATCCAGATACCGAAAATAAATATTGAGTTACATTAGCCAGACTATAGAGCATCTAAATAAACTCGAATTCAGAGCATCAGCTGTCCGTAAAGGACATAAATACTTAAAAAACCAACTTGAGTACACGAATTTCTCACTTAACTTACCGGCGAGATTTCCGAAAGCGGACCAAAGTCACGTGGTCTCCTACGTTCAATCCTGTAACATGCGCAGAACGCAACACGCGCTCTACCCCATCCTTACTCTATGATTGGGATACGCGTGGAATTCCAAAGATGGATGGAGCGAATTTCGAGGGAGGTTCCATTCTACGAACTATAGATGGCGCGGCAATCACAGATCAAAAATAAAGGAGCGTGAACAGAAAACCGATGTGGTGAAATATTCTTTTATCAATTATTAATTGAATGGAATTGAATGCATTACCCGGAGAACTTCTCAATCCAATGACGGTGAATGTTAAAAATTTTAAAAATAAGCTTAGAAGATTATGAAATTTAAATTGTTAAATGCGGGTCATTCGACGCCAATTCAACAAGAAAATCGGCAAAATTGACCCTTGAGGTGACCGATTTTTACCAAATTTGACAAATCGCTTTGATTTGATAGAAAAATTAAAACGCCCGAACTGTTTCTTAATTTATCCAATTGTTTACGAAATAATGCAATGTTTAAAAATTAAAATTTTAAGAAAGTGCCTTCGCATTTGTGGCCATATCTCCGGTAACATAGAAGCTAAAAATATACAATATTGCTCAATTTAAAGGTCTAGTGTTAGAAAAGATAAATATAAAAAATGTTTATAAAATTTAAAAAATTTAATAAAGTTTATAACAATTTTCAAATCGATTTTTGACGATGCATTCGATTTTCACAATCCAAATTACTATCATGCACACTGCCGAGATGTCTGTACCCTCTCTAACCAGCGTTAATTTTATCTTTATTTTTCTCCTTCTATCTTCTTCGTCTTCGTTTTGCCTTTGCTTATATTCAATCCAATTTTAGCTATATTTATTAATGTTATCCAATAACCATTTTTATGTTTCAGAATCTTCGGTAAACAGAAGAAAACCACCTACAAGCTTTTCACACTTTATGAGTTAATCAGTAATTTTTTCTCTATCCTTCCCGTCAAGAAAATGAAAAATAAATCATTAGTGAAGGAACCTTGGCCTCACTTATTTTATGACTACATCATTCGCTATAAAGCATCCAATATCGCTTAATTAATCGGTCTCTCGGTTAATGTAGTTTTCTTAAATCTATCTTTCTCCTCATTTCTCTCTCCTGCGCACAGGATTCTTGATAAAGACCTTCATTGTCTATCATACGTAAATTGGCGTCATATACCACTCAGGCAAGGCATTGCAACTGAAGGCAATGCAGACCATTGTCGCTTAAGATGCTTTTCAGGAGACTCAATGATAACCACTATATAAGCGGGATATGACAACCTCAATCTTTCAACGTTGGAAAATGAAAAGGAAAGGTTTATTTGGCTAATATTTTTAAATAAGTACTCTAAACCTAAAACCGAAAGGAGCCATTCTTTATTTTGCTTCATTTTGCACAGATTATTGGTTGTCTTCTTGTCATATTATTAACATTGGTCTTCTTTTTGAACGAAGAGTGTGCCTTCGGTTGTTACTTCAATCTGGCCTTTTCACTCTACAATGAACAAATGTTTATTTGATATAAAATTATGGAATGGGAACGAATGTTTTAGCTGCAGTGCTAAGGCAACTCTCGTGAGAGGCCGTCACAAAGCAAGATTTCTCCGAGACTATGCTTAACTGCACACAAAACAACGCAATGCAGTGCCACTCCGATTTATTTGATTTGTTCAAAACAGGGGATTGGAACGAAAGGAAACACCGCAAAGCAACTGTTCTTTCTTGAGACGAGAATGATGGAGAATATCTCACGGTGCTTCAAGAATTAGATGAAAATCGCTCTGTTTTTCACATTTTAATTTTCTTTTCGCAAAATTAGTAATCGCAAACAAGAGCAAAGATAAGTAACATAGAACAGAATTTCTATTAATATAGGTAAGAGGCACTAGAGGATTGCGGTGGGTGGCGATACAGATAAATTAAACAATATTCTATTAAATGCGATGGAAGATGGGCTTAGAGGGGTGCGGTGCATTTGGAGATTTCTCCCAAATGCGATGTATTTGGGAGAAATCCGTCTTATAAGTGGTTAGCATCTTACGTAATTTTTTAGCATATGATTCGTATGATAGAGACCGGAATATAAAGAGAGATAGATCTTAAGCTTGGGTGTTTCAAACTGATTTGACTGTAAAATCATATATGGACACATTCATACATATATCTCTGAGCCTAAACCAAAAGCGACATTGACCCACCGTTTTTCTTTTCAAATAAATCACTACCATAAGACCCCTCGAAAAAGGGGATATGGATCCTACCTATATTGGATCGATCACAAACCCCAAAATCCCAGTTTTCCAAATAACAGTATATTCTTATAATAATAATAGTAATAATAGGTCTTTATTCGGGCGATATTGAGACTAAGAAGTCTCTTCTTACACCTAACCCATTATCAAATGAGAAACAGAAAGAAAGAGATAGTTTGTAAAAGAAGAATACTAATATGTGGATTGAAAAAAAACCTAAGCTGAGGGCTCAGGAAAAAATTTCCACTGCAGGAAAACACTCACAAGAAGTTGAGTGTGAAGAACTTGCGAAACCTACAGATAGAAAATTATATGTTGTGAAGAAGGAGAATAAAAAGAATCATGAAAGACAAGCAGAGAATAGATAAAAATTATGCAATCAAGAATAATAAAACGATTACATACATTTGTATTGAGAATGAATAAAATAATAAAAAGCATACAGTTTATATGACATTGGACAGACATTAAGAAAAAATTTTAAAAATCAAAAATATTCTTGGGAGTTTCAGAAACTTCTGACCGTTTCAGATAGAAAATTGAAAACCAATATTTCGTTAGTAGAGTTGGTTCTTTATTGTATACTGCAGAAACTTCTTCTAAAATTATACTGGGTTCGAAGCTAACTTCGAGGAAAATTCTTCCGTAATAAATGCATTGTAGCGAATTTCAAGATTTTTTAGCAATTCCCGAAAAAACAAGTTGCTAGAACCAGGCTTTTTAATAGGATTCGTGCCTAATTATCCGTCCGAAATGGAACAAGTTCATCTAGGGTTCGATGTCTGTGCGCATTAAATATTCTTCCATAAAAAATCTACTGTGAGCTCGGGACCTTTTTTGAGGAATTTACCAATATAATGACGATCAATGGGGAGATGGGAATTTGCGAAGTGGAGTGGAGTTTCGCTAGCTATTTTGAATGTTTAATTGGACATGTGAGGGACTGGATAACCTCTTTACTCTTTAATTGGTTTTAAGAGGGTCTCTGGGTGGATATTGCAAGGACTTCCTTAAGTTACTCAACGACGGATAGATTTCCAGTTTGTGGTGATCTTCGTTACTGAACAATTTTGAATGCTTTCTTAGGTACTCAATACTCTCTTCGGATATTATCAAGGGTCCACTGCTAAGGCCCCCAAAGAAGGCGCCTTGAAGATTCGGAATGATATCTGAGGTAAGGTAATAAACGTTCCTTTGTTCCTTTGTGGTGCGACGGATATAATGCTCTAACTACGAAAGGGGAAACATTTTGGGGAATGAGAGGAAATTTAATCAGCTCACAGTATGCAAGTAACTTTTACTCGTATTCTCAAAAGATTTATCTAGCACTGAGTGGGCAACAGATGTTGGTTGATTCTTCCTTAATATCCTCATTTCTATGACAGAGCAATTTCTTATTGCAGCTGTGGAATCTCAAAATCGGTCCTCAATTACACACCTATTTTTCACCGTATTCTCCGATTGAGAACTCTAGCGCGTCTTTTACGCAGGGCATGAGAAGTTGATTTTCCAAAACTGTTCTTCACTGTCTACCTTCATCCTTTCGGGTATTGAGATAATCACAGTCTCATGTTGATCCACTACCATCGCTCATGACACGTAATTACCACAGAATAGATTGTACTATTCATTTATTGCTTTATTTCGTGACGTTTTTATTAGTTTCTATGTTATATCCTCGATCAAAAGGGACGTCCTTGTCCTGAGGCGGACTTATGCCACGCGTGACCTAAGTGGCAAGAGAGAGAAATTTTTGGCACCCGGAAATCTGAGTGCAAATTCCTTTTTTATCCTTCCCCCTAAAGATTTAGCCCCAGAGTAAATAATCGTGGATTTTATTAATGAGTAAGGATAATTAATGATTATTTACGTCATCTACAACATCTTAATGCCATCGTTGATATAATAAATAAAAAATATTAACGTCTCTCTATATAGTTTGACATCAAATTAGCACGAAAAAGGTTTTTATTCTTCAAGTTCGGCATTATTACCATGAAAGGTTCGTCATCCCTGTCCAAGGACTTCTGAGCAACTCCAAATTTGGCTTAAAGAATACGATTGCATTTTTATACTTCATCTTCGTCATCTCGCTTTTTATGGGACTAGACAGAAAATCGTATGTTAAGATGAGGAATGAAAAAAGATGTCGAATAACTAAAAATCTTTATCAAGCATTGTCATTCTTCAAAATTAAATCAGATGAAGGAGAATCCAAAACAAAATCTAATAATATCAGCGAATGTGGTTTTTCAGTCAGAATTTGATTAATTAAGAAAAGCTGAATGAGTTAATTCCATATTCTAAAACCTTTTTAAAAAATAAGGAAATTTTGCCGTTTATATCTTCATATCCTCTGTATATCGTGATGAAATATTAGCATTTTGCGAAAGGAAATTGCATCTCAAGTTTTGAGAACGTGTGATAGAAAGTCATCATTTCTTGCCATACTCTACCGCTTTCCGAACCAAAAAACTCTCAAAAACCAGAGTACTGAGGAGTGCTTTTTCGGCAAACTACATGCGGTGAGTGGTATATTTCCAAGAATTTGAGTTTGCGCGTAATAATGCTCTACTATAATCTCAGTAAAGGAAATTTGGTCTCTCGGACCAGTCCTTTCCAATGGTGCAAGGCGAATTCGAATCCGGTTCCCAGAAATTCCACAGTGGCTCCCTTCACCCGCCGTAAGTTCCAAAACATTTACCCCCACCTCTGTTTTCCCTCTTTCCTGCAAATCACGTAGTACGTAATTTTAAGTGGACTCTTAGTCTGTTAGAGCAGCGATAGAACATGCACACAATCTTTTGTAAATGACTGCACTTATAAATACAGAGGAAATGGTGAAAGAAGCTTTAATGAAAAGTGATTTAAGGTTGGTGTGGAAGTAGTGAACTCAGAAAGGTATGCAAACGATTCAGCAATTGTGTGATACTCCGAAAACAATTTCTGATAATTCTATTAGGTCACTTAGCGATAATGCGAGAGTAAAATGATGATAAACGTCAGTAAAACTAAAATAATGAGGAAAGAAGTTAGCGATTATAAGAGGAAAAACTACAGCAATTGCATAAACTCTCTTACTTGGGAAGTACTTTCCCTTGGGATGGAAGATGAATAACCTTGGCAAAGGAAGACTTCCTGAAGCGAATGGAATTGATGACTAGTAAAGTAATCGGGAAAAGATTGGTGAATCCTTGGTGTTTAGCTGTACAGGTGTAAAACTTGGACAAAAAGGAAATTAAGAGATTGGAGATGTGGATGGGTGAAAATAGGAAAAGTAAGATAAATTGTTAACCAACAGGGAGGTGATGGAGATGGTTGGGAGGATTCGGAAGAAGGAATGAGTGAGTCAAATGGGACTACTAAAGAATGCAATTGAAAAGAAGGCAGAAGATGGCAGATATCGTAAATGGTGGGGTTAATAAACGAAAGACATGATATTTAATAGGAAATATTAAGGCACCGAAACCCACCAAAAGATAGAAAGCATTATCTATTTGTGCATAAATTTAAAGATAATTCTTAGAGAAAAATTAGTTGTTCGTTAGTAGAAAATTTTTCCAGACGTCATCCTTTATTCCAATAACAGGTGGAATGAGGAGTCTGTTTTATTCCTTTGGCTTCGGTGGTCAATTACTAATTTTGTCGGAATAACTAATGAAGTCTTGATGTAACGAATACGAGAATATAAGCAAATGAGTACTTTAACAGTATCGAGTTTACCAAATCGATCGTACGGTCAATAAAAGGCAGCACCAAAATAGATACGATCGGTTACGGGAGTAAAATTATCTGGTCTCAATAAAGCTTAGGTGTGACGCTTTTATAGTCTCTGCGACTATTCCAACTGAAATCGGGCCAAATAGATCCAGGACGACTCTCCACCTTTTGATGGATTCCGAAGATTACACACTCATTCCCACCATTTAACACCCCTGGGGTGAAGTTTCTTATAACGGCAGGAAACAGCAGCTACAAGAAGATCAAAATTGGTTCTCTTCGTACATACGATTGTTACGAGAATTCACACGAAAAGATCGTTTCGTTCAATGATAAAAGAATCGATGACTGGAAGGAAAAAAATTTCTGGAGGAAAAATCGTAGGCCACAAATTTACGAATAAAAATGGAAGGTATTTGATAAATATACCGCATCTCCAATTGAAATTAGATGAATAATAATCATATTCTATTAATCATAATTAATTAATTTTATGAAGTATTAGCCGAAGCGTGTAAACGCAAGAATATTACAGACTTTGATCCTATTCATCGTGGGTTCGATGACAGACGGCCCAAAAATCATGATTTTTCAAATAAGAGTCCATTTCGGGATTTTCGGAAATTTTTTGAGGCACTTCCCGGTAGAATTAATGGTTTCAGGCGTTGTCTGGTGGAAGCTCTTCATTTTAGCAGAGATATAAAGGTCATTTTTAACTTCCACATATATACTCTTCAATGACCACGGGTCTTGGTCATTAAAATGTGGAAGTTGCAAAGTGACTTCCACCTGATAACGCCTGAAGCCATTAATTTTTATTTTTATATATTAATAATATCATAGAAATGTCACCAAATGAGCGTAAGTTCGACGCTAAATGGGTGCAAAATTCTCTCATTTAATATACATTGCGGCGAAGTTTTAGGAATATTTTTAATCCGTACCCGATAACATGGAAACCCAGCGCATGGACATAAATGCATTTCACATACACAGTTTCCCTAATGGTCCTTGGTTCGATGCAAGAGCGGCATTTATATTCCTCAATACATTCCAACTCGGGATAACAGAATCTTATTTTAGGACCTTCCTGATATGATTTAGACTTCAAACTTCGAATTAAATTAGTATTTTCCGTTCCATGTATTCAAATCTTGCAGAAAGGATTCGACACCAGAAGTTCTCACGAAATGCGGAGATTTCAAATAAATCTTTGAAGCACTTCCCAAGAAGATGGAAATCAATGTAAACAGCATTCATAAACATGTTTACAAACTCATAATACCGTTTTCTTGGTTTTGGTAGGTCCAATGCTAGGGAACCATTCAATTTAAGGAAAGCGGAATTTCGTTTGAAGATCATAACGATTTATCGACTTGAAATTTTAGAAACGGTCAGAGTTGTCCCTACCAAATAGTTATATTAAATCTAATCTTAGTCCTTGGTTCGACACCAGGAGGCTCTACCATTCAAAATGTGAGGTGGGAATTTTGAATTTTTTATGATACATTTACCGAAAAGATAGAAATCTGTTACGTTAATTCTGTTACTGTTTGTAGGGCAGATATATCGTCATTATGTTTAGAATGTAAGCAACCTTTCTTCGAATCTAGATATTTCCGGTGAGTTGGCTAACACCCATAATCGAGCAAGTTTGACAAAGCGCTGAGTGAAAATGAACTACGATTGTACACTCATGATGACGGCTTCCTTGGAATCATATTTAATGCATAAAAACCATCAAAAGTGATGCACTCTCCAAGAGGACATCATCAGGGGCTGCGGTAGACTCATTCCTCTCAGTATTGTGGATACCAAAGGTATTCAGCAATGGTAACTCACTCTTGGAAAATTCGTAATGGGTTCTCTTACGATTTTGATGACCCGTTGTTTATTTCTATACATTACACTTTGCAAACAGCGATCAACTATATTCTAACTTAAGATCTTCGAATATTTTTATGAAAATCACTGACACGAGCGAAACTGATAGATTGCGCCCATTTCTCTCTAGCTGGCAGCACAATGGATTTTTTTCTGAGATTATCTTGTCGTACAGTGTAGAATCTAATATAAATAAATTAAGTATTTATTTCGGCATGATTTAGATTTAAAGATTCCCCTTCCATCTTAAGTTCAATCTCAGCCCCTCTCTGTAACAAAGCCAAGTCGGGAATATATTCATTTTTTTCTAAATGCAATGAAAAAACTTCGGTGTATCAGACAAAAATCTAATTTTGACCCAAACAGAGTCGAAACAAAAGGGATTCAAAACCAGTCAATTGTTTCAAAGAGACACGCGCGAGATCAAGCCGTCGCCGTTTTCTCAAATTATTAAACTTTCTTCACAATATGAGATTCCCTATGTTCAAGAAAATCTATAATCTTTGTAAGGAGAGATAACGTTTGGAAATGATACTTAAATAATCAATTACGTTAATAGAATGAATATGGATGTCACAGCATCTACTAATGCACATATTCTTCACAAATAAAAATATGAATACTTTTCTGCGAGAATTTAATAAAAATGGACAACCGCTTGATTTTTACAATATATCCATTAACTTTCAAGTACTATGTTTAACCTGATTTTGACACATAAAATATGCAATCAAATACCCTCATAACCATTTGGAGTCATACAAACAAATATATTCAAACAAGTATGAACTCTATTCCTTGATGCGAACCAATGAACGACCTTTTTCGTAAACGAAAGATCCTCGACTTTCTTGAAGCACTCAATCCGTGAAATTGGAGGTGCAAACTTGGAAGGATTGCCTGAGTAGGGGGACATCGGGTCGCTGAACTTCCAATTACGCATGTTCGAAAGGAAAAAAGGCTCAATCCGAAGGAAAAATCTATATATTAATACGCAAAGAGGAAACTTTTTACGGTCATTTTGGAGTTTCTCGAATTTTAAGGATCTTCTCGGTAGAATAAATAATTCAAAATCATGACTTTTCTATATTGATAATCATACAAATGTCCGTGAGTTCGAACCCAGGTTGGTGAAAAACTCCCGTTTGAAATACATTGTGGTGATTTTTAAGAATGTTTCTCTAACGACAAAGGTTGTTGATGAACTCAACTCGCATATGGGAAAGATTGGCTAGTAAAAATGTATAAGGAAGCAAATAAAACATTTTTAAACATTGGAAATGGAAATCTAACTATATATTTTAAGAAATAATTCTAAAGTGTTGGTTTAAAATTTGGCATCGGGAATAAACTTAAATATTAAATGTTTTCGTAGAAACATAGAAAATGTTGCCATTAATATCAATCGAAAGGTAGCAAACGCGATATTGTTCTAGAAATAAATAGATACTCTATAACAGTTAACCAGCACCAATTGTGTCAACGAAAAATACGCTTTAATGTTAGAAAAGATAAATAGATAGCTACAACATATTTTTAGTTTTAATTCCATTATTTTCGACGGAGGAATCTACTAGTTTATATATAATGTGTTACAAATATATTAAATGAAATGTTTCACATCTAACCATTGATTAGAATTTTATTGAGGCAGCCAGTTTTTACGCGTGGTAAATTGTACATCGCATTAGTAGACTTCGATCATTCGATGGTTACAAATTTGTGAATTTAATATTATATATTCGATAATCACCGATAAATACCGATAATAAATACCGATATAATAATTACCGATAAAAAACAACTTCCGGTTAGTTCATTTGTTTAGGAGTTATTCAAGAATAACTCCTAAACAATCTGTGTTACGAAAAAATGTTTCATACAAAAGTTGTAGTAAAGTACATTATCTATAAATTTTGTACACAATTGTATATACGTACATTGCATTCTGACAGAGATATGTATGAAAAACTTCCATTTCTGGATAAACAACAACTTCCGGTTAACCATTATTCAAGAATAACTCCTAAACAATCAGTGTTACGAAAAAATTTTTTGTAGAAAAGTTGTATTTAAGTACATTATCAATATTTTTAGTATGTAATTGTATATACCTACATTGCATTCTGACAGAGGTATGTATGAAAAACTTCCATCTCTGGATAAACAATAACTTCCGGTTAACCATTATTCAAGAATAACTCCTAAAAAATCAGTGCTACGAAAAAATGTTTCATACATACATATATTATCTATAACTTTCTTATATATACCTACATTGCATTCTGACAGAGATATTTGAGAAACAAAATTTTGTTCCGGATTAACCGCAACTTCCGGTTAAGCGATATTCATCAAAAACTATTCAACTCTTGGCATTGTTAAGAAAATACTAAATATGAATTTTGAAAATGATCGGATGATTACTTTTTAAGATAGAGCGCCCACAAACTTTTTTACCACAGACACACACACACAGACAGACATGTTCGGAAAAATAGCTAAAACATGCTCTATGGGCCCCAAAACATTTATTCCCGTCGAAATCTGGAGGTCGATTTTTTTTGCGAATACATTACTTTCTCTATACTACGTATATGGAGAAAGTAAAAAACTGATGCTGTGACATCGTCAGCAAGTAATTGTTTCGGAGAGAAACGTAAATTTCGAAAACCATTGCTTTGCAACCAATAACACAAGGATTTTCATTTATGCATCATTAAGAAGAATAAAAATATGACGATTTCAAGTGGATTTAAAAAACATCATTGGTATCCCGATAATCCGCCAAAGTTAGAAGTTGGATGAGGTTTGAAGAAATATTGAATAGCCATGCTTACGTGAATATCATCTTTGTAAAGCATTTTACAGAAAAATTAACATTCTATGTATTATACTAAAATGAGACTTACTGATATGATCAACTCCGTAATTATAAAATGGAAAGCGTGCTCGAGCGTTGTACTTACCGTGGGGGATGATAGAGATGCCCCACCTAAGGAAAATACTTCATAACAACGACTTACTCACACTTATATTTAAGTGATAACAAGAATTTGAAACTACGTGATAGAACATTAATTGATTATTATCAGTATACAAACGAATTTTGTTTAAAAACATTTTCACCCAAAATGTCAATCCATACCTTTGGCCATCTCTCCAAAGTGTCTGGGTGAGACCCACCTCTGTGGGAGAGATGTCCCATTAGCTTAAACTGAATTTAATATGGAAAACGCTATATTATACGTTATATAACGTATATATAACGTTATATAAATGTTATATAACAAAATTGTTCAATTTCACTCGAAATTAGAATATTACTAAATATTTAAGTTAAATTCAAAACCTATTTGGAATTTTCATTAGCAAAAATTTAGCCCAAAATTGTAGTAGATTTAGATAACGATATCCATTTAAAATTATAATGAAAAATGTCAATTGGTATGCATGGGGGCTAGATTATACACAATATATTGTCGTTTCAACCGAAAAATATTTATGACGATTTTGATGTTTTTCGAAATTTCGAAACTTCGAGGAAAAAATTCTCACAGAACAAATTTTTTGATATCGAAAAGAATTTTATACATGTAATGTCCATGTGGGTGAGCCCATTTTTGCCGCATATCTTTCGATCAGAAAAAAGGGAAAACGCTCCACCCTAGTGCTTACTAAACAATACCACATTTTGATATCGTGCATGAAATGCATTCGACCGTGGATTTAAATTTGAATTGAAATTAAAATGTAGATTACAAACGTTTCCTTGAAAAAAGCCATAATCAGTATCACCTTAAAGTTAAATTGATACTAATAGGGCACATATACCACATATACCAAGATAGCTCTGGGGCATCTGTCCAAAGAAGAGGTCTATCCTTTCAGTACGGGAGATATGCCCTTACAGCCAGTGGGGCTACACTTAGCTTAAGATGGCCAGTCACTGCACGTGGATAATAGATGAACCTATATCTACAAGTTTACGCCCTTTAATTCGAAATATTCAAACATTTAAACTGATGCCAACCAGAAACATTATACTCTAACTTATAACAGGGCGGACAAAAACAGTACCTACTTGAATTGATGCTATAAAATTGCGAAAAAAGAATTAATCGCCGTGAAACTCTTGCAGATAGAGAAGGTGCATTCCAACTAACTGACGAATACCGTCAGTAGAGCAATCTTGTGGTTTTCCTTAAAAATACTACAACTGGGGCATCTCTCCCGGTGCGGAATCTCACCCGGAATTACCTTATATGCTAATAGTGAAATAGATTAAATTTTGTCCAAAGGCTGTAAATTATATTTTAATCAAGGTAAGCCGGCTTAGTTACAATTAGTCTATGGTTCATACAATCTAACGGTTGCATCGAGATTGTATGGTGCACAATTAGTCAGCCAAATAAAGTTAATCTACATGTTTGTGCCTTCTACCGGCCGCCCATATCTTCGCGTCAGGTTTTGCGTAACACAAACGACGAAATAAACTTTTACTCGCGTAAAAACATTCGATTCGAACCCACGGTACTATAGACGTAATCGAACCCACGGTACTATAGATGTAATCGAACCCACAGTACTATAGACGTAATCGAACACACGGTACTATAGACGTGTAAGGACTGATAACGTGAGGGGACTTCCGTTCAATCTCGTTGTATCATTCCCTCCGTGACTGCAAAATCTGGATGGGAACACCTGATTTTGCAGATGCAGAGATTGTGGAGAAGCGGGTGTGGGGGAAGGGGCGCCGCTTCTCTGCACCCTGGCCGCGCGTGTGCCTTATAAGAGGCCTAACCGCCCGCCACACCACCCCTCGTCGAACAATAACTACAGGAACAACTGGATGCGGGAATCATCCTACCAAATGAGAGTCCATTAGAGCATCACCTGTTGTGTCCTGAAGAAAACGACGGACGGGAAGCCAAAATACCGATTTTGTATTGATTTCCGAGCTCTCAATGCGGTTACTAAGCCTGACTTTTATCCCATTCCGAATATAGTGGAGACTCTCGACTATTTGGGAGGCTGTAAGTACATTAGACTAGTGGGTACCATCAGAATGAGTTGCAAGTCGCTGGAGAAGACGGAGTTTAAGGTGGACAGTGGCCATTATGAGTATGTTAGGATGCCATTTGGTCTAAGAAACGCGCCAGCAACATAACGAGTGAAATAAGTTCTTGGACGCAAAACACGATGGCAGAGGGCAACCTTCATATCATCACGAGGATTTATGTGTCAATTTAAATAGATTCATAAAATCATTTAGTATATACCTTATAAACTGAAAGTGGAGTCTGTGGTAAACTGGGCGGCTACTTCACAATAATTTTCGGTGAACTAGAGGTTGATTTAGTTCGGAGCGATTCACTGACTAAAGCATGAGCTTGTTCACTAAAGGAAATCGCTCAATTTGAGCGATTCACCGATGAACTGTGGGTGCAGTTTTATCGCAGGTGATAGACGAAGAGGAACGTCATACGGCTTGCTCTCCAAGGCAGCTGACGACAGCTGAAACGACAACCGAAAAGGAATTGCTCGCTGCAGTTTTTGGAATTACCGTTGTTATTTGACAAGGCGTAAAATTAAGATTTTGCAGACCATTCGGCTATCAAGTGGTTATTAGGCCTCAAAGATCCGGGTAGTCGTTCAATGAGGTGGACTTGGAAATTAGCTAAATACGACTTTGATGTAGTGCATTAATCGGGAAGAAGTCACGCGAATGCTTTGATCAGGAAGGTTAGAGGCGTAACCGCAGGAATCGACTTTACCAGTGCACAATGTCGCGATCGCGTCGCTTGGGAGAGAGACAGAAATTTCAAGAAAAGTGTCCTTCATCGCAAAACGAAAGATGGAAAAAGGTGCCAGCAGATTGTCGGGAGGAGGTGCAGCGGCAATGCCATGATCGGGGCATTTAGGAGTTAAGGAAACGAGAAAGAGACTAACATCGCACTATTGGGGCCTAACTTGGGGAGAGATTGCGAAAATTACATCAAACATTGCGTTTCGTGTAACCTTAGGAGCCCATATGGACGGAGAAACTCTACAGACACTTCCTGCAACCGATCGACCATTTTACTTTATTGCTCTAGATATTGTAGGCCCTCTCCCGCGGACACAGAGTGGGGACAAATATACGGGACTATTCTGGACCATTTTTTGCGCTATATCGTGATGGAGCCCGTATCCGACCAAGCAGCCGAAAAAGTGTCATCGGTATTGGTGAGGGATTGGATACTAAGGTTTGGGGTTCTTCGGATGGTCCTGACGGGCCAAGGGAGGAATTTTATGTCGGACCTTCTCAGAAGCATTCGCAAGCTTCCACACATAAAGCAATTAAGAACATCTTCGTATCATACCGAGACCAATGGACGAGTTGAGAGGGTCCATAGGACAATATCCCAAATCACTACGTAAACTGTAAGAACGATTGGGACGAATGGCTAGCATACGGCTTAGATTGGGCATCGGGGCACGCTGCAGGAGTTGTTATTTGGTTTTTCGATGACAACGGCATTGGAAAGTGTTTCAAGCAGGACTGAAGACGTCGATAACGCAGCTGTGGCGAAATTATGTTTTCGATTGAAGAAGATGAGGGAAAAGTGAAAAAAATGCGAGGGTCCAAGAACAGCAGGCGAAAGGATCAAAAGTAAACGCAAGGAACAGGCAAGAAGTACCAGGTAGGAGATACGAAGTGACCCTTGCTTGAAGTTGGAGCAGGTAAAGAAAACATGGAAACGTCCTTACCGTGTGAAATCCGTCCTCCTAATTTTATAGATGCCTCTTGTCGAACCCAGCACCTATTGGCAAATGTGAAAACAAATGATTATTTACTAGGACTTGATTTCATTTAATGGAAAATTTGAAGTCGCTATCATACCGGGAAGGACTTAAAATAGGATTCTGTTTTCCCCATAAGAAATGCATTGAGGAATGAAAATGACTCTCCGGGATCGAACCAAGGACCATCCACGAAACGTTAAAAAGCGTTTATAAAATAGATTCATTATCTCTATTCACATTCCGAGATTAAACTTTCTCTTCTATCAAGAAAGTATTTTTTCATCTTAAAAATGGTCGCATTGAATTGTAAATGAGAGAATATTTGTCCTGGCCTAGCGTTGAACCAAGGATAATCTTCGAATATGTCTTGTATATGTATGTTTTCGTTGGATATGAACGGCTTCTAGCGCTATTTCGAATTTCAACTCTCTGTTTTGCCGAGAAGTGCATCAAAATATTTTCCGAAAATCCCCGCCACGTATGTTTATGGGAAAAATCGGGACCATGGAACCATCTGGCATCTAACCAATGACACTGAGGTTAAAAATCGCCTTTTTCTGGAAGATACACGCTATGGCGATTATGTCGTAAAAATTTCAAGTCAATGGCACATGTGGAACATGGTTAGAATATTGATCGCTTATCTATTATATATAGACGTTTCTCCGGATATCTATTAATCTATTACGAGTAAAAGTTGCTTGCTTTCTGCCAGCATAATGATAATACAAATTTCAAGTTGACAGAGAGAGGAGACTTGGGCATGGGTGTACCGAGGGGGGGGCAGCTGCCCCCCCTAGACAGCCACCACTGGACCCTTCGATCTAGCTCCCATACATTTAGCTGACTAATTATGTGCATATGCAGAAGTACTGTTGAATTTATGAAATTGTAGATAAAGTAAAATGTATAGGCAAGTATGTTTCGATTCACATGCAGACGTCATATCCGTTTGACCTACATTGAGTGCGTAAACAAACGCATTACATGGAAGGAATCGAACTTTCCATGGGCGTTTAGAAGTTGCACCTGCAAATAATTTCCGAGAAATAAGTCTATTTTTAGACGCCACAAAAAGAATGGAACATGTAAATGTTTTTATTTGCATTTCTGATTTGCCCCCCCTAAGCCCTTCTGCATTTCTGATTCGCCCTCCTTAGGCCCTTCTGCATTTCTGATCCCCCCCCCCCCCCAGGCAAAAGCTAGGTACGCCCATGGACTTGGGCTATATTATGTCTAAAAATCAAAGTTTTCTTTTATTACGATTGATTTCAAAATACCGGCACGAAATTCGCAAAATTTTATATTTAACGCCAATTTATTACGTTTTCTTCTCCTCCTTTCGAAGATAAAAGCTGTGACTATCTATCATTACCAGAGGTAAAGAAAGTTGGAGAATCCCACCATAGCGAATAGGTCTTAATGGAAGAAGTTTTATAGAGATGGCCTTAAAAGTGTATAACAATCTACCTAGCTATATCAAAAACCATAAAATGGTACCTTTCTATAAAAAAATAAAGAAATATCTTCTAACAAAGTCATATTATAGTGTTAATGAATATTTAAAAGAGGGGAACCAGAATATGTTGTAGAGAACACTTAACCCAATGCATTTATCATATACTGAACTCAGACTAAAAAGTTCCATGTCACTTTCATTTTCTTCCTTTGGATGACCCTGGTTCTTAGTGGTCCTATTTACTGTCGATTAAGTGGCAGTGTATAGGACTGGTGAACATTACTAGTACATACATTGTGATATATTGTCACCGAAAAGCTCGTACCGGCAACCAAACCAATTGCTGCCCGCCTTTCTTGAAGGACCATGTTATCATTGAATATCAAGAAAGAGTAATTTTCATCTAAATAAACGACAAATATCTACAAACGAAATACAATGATATCCTTGAACGATGTTAGTATATCGTTGTTCTATGTATATGGTGGATTGCTTTTCGTGTGTGAGTTTCTGTGCTTCTTATTACATGCCTATTATGTTTCTTCTTTTCTATTTAAATTACATATAATTATCCTCTCCAAACAGAATTTAAAATTAATCTTACGTAATTCAACTTTCATCAAAATGAAAAACAATTATCTAACCATAAAATACACTGATTTCCTTGAATGACCTTCGGATTACGTTGTTCTACGTGTTCGCTGGATAATTCTTCGTAAGTAAAAACAATTTTTGCATGTATCATTGTATGCTAATTATTTTCCCATCTTCTTCAAACGGGCTTTAGAATTAAGTTTTTTTCTACTTTCTTAAAAATTATTTACATAGTTACGTTACCTATTGTATATTTGTTTATTTAATTAAAAACGGAGCTCATTGTCGCGGTGGACGCCATTTAATGAATACAGGATTATTTTGCAGTATGTCTTGTACTGAACCGAGTACTACAGGTAACGAATCGTCTATCGATTTTTCGTATTTTTATCTTATGCAGATTTTTATTCTAACTTTACTTTGTTTGGCGTATTTCCTTAATTTAATGTTTCGAATTCTTATTTATTGAGGACTCAAGTCCAAAACTCCCGTATCAAATAAGCGTGAAAGGCTTTCGAAATTATAATTACATTATTTGATAAGTCTCGATTTCACATTTAAAATTATGTACATGAAAGACAGTGGCATAATTAAAAAGAAACATTTATAAAACATATAGACCCATAACTCAGGGTAGTATCCTTTGATAATTTCTTTGCTTGCATTATGCAAGCATCCATTAACTAGTCTATTATATATGTATAATGTCTTCTCCAATTCTCTTCCTTCTCTAAATAGATAGATAGGATACAAATTCACAGGCTAAACCACAAGCGTCATTGACTTGAAACTTTTACAGCGTATAGGCCGTAACAGGAAACCCCCAGCAAAACTGACTTTGATCCTCAGCATCATGGGTTCGATGCCAAAAGGCCCCAAAATCCCAATTTCTCCCATTTAAATGTATTGCTTTGATTTTCGGGAATTTCTAAATAATAATTTCCGGATAGGTAGAGAATCAAAACTCAAGGAGCCTACAGATATGATCATGATCTATTGAAAACATTTATGACTTTTACAGAAAATTTCCTGGGTTCGATGCTAGGACGATGCAAAAATCTCTTATTTAAAATACATTGGGGTAGTTTTTCATTTTTTATGCACTTATCGAAATTATAGGAAGTTCTTTCTTTGCTAGAAGATGTATATTAAAACTCGGTCTAAGAAAAATATTTAGATAAGACCAAAATGTTCCTGGGTTCGATGCCAGAGCACACTAATATTTCTCACATAAAGAATATAAGGGAAAAGTAGGATGTCCTTTGCAGCAGTTGCAGCCAATATTTCTGCTTGAATTTTCAGACATAGTTAGAGATGGTGATCTTCTATTGTGATGCATAGGAAGTATCACCAGGAAGACCTGGGTTCGATGCCGGGCGGTAAATATATATCTTGAACGTGAACCCCCCAGGAAAAAGGCGATTTTGAACCTCAGTGTCATGGGTTCGATTCCAGAGGGCCCCAAAATCACGATTTTCTCCATAAATATACATTTCGGGGATTTTCAAAAATTATTTTGAAGCACTTCCCGGCAAATTAGAGAGTTGAAATTTTAGATATCGCTAGAATCCGTAAGTATTCGTCGAAAACTATTACTTCTTCGAAGATTATCCTTGGTTCGACGCTAGGTCAGGGCAAATATCTCCCATTTAAAACGCATTGCGGCGATTTTGAAGATTATTTTTAATCCCTTCCCGATAACATAGGAATTTTTAACTCGGCTTTTGGATAGAGATTATGAATATATTTTATAAACACTCTATATCGCTTTGCTGACCGTCCTTGGTTCGATCCCAGAGAGTTATTTATAATCCTCAATGCATTTCTAAGGGGATAACGGAATCCGATTTTAGGTCCTTCCTGGTATGATAACGACTTCAAACTTTGCATTAAGTAAGATCAGGTCCTTCCAAGTTATATTTGTGTTTTCAAATTTGCCTATAGGTCCTAGGTTCGACACCAGACGTCTCTATAATTAGATAATGCTACGATTTATATGATTTTTGGGTTTCCCTAATGGTCCTTGGCTTGATCCCAGGGAGCCATTTACATTACTGCATGCATTTCATACGGGGATAACGGAGTCTAATTTCAGGATCTTCCCGGTATGATATCGACTTCAAAATATGAATTAAATAAATTTATTTCTATCAGTGTGTTATATGTATTCACATCATCCAAAAGATCAAAAGATCCCAGGGAAAATTAGGAAACACCCAAAAGGAATAGCCGAAAAATCGAAAAAGCATTTCCATAAGACATGCACGTAAAGTTCATTTTTCTCGCTGCAGGCTTCAATTCATTTGAAAATTTAAATTAGAAATAATAGTCGTACAAAGTCGAATCAAGCACCAAAAGAAGGAGAATAAACTAAAGATTCTTATTTTGGTCGTGAAATATCGTCTACGAATCGAAATTTTGAGAATTTTGATCAAATGCGTGAATATTTTACCAAAATTTCGAGGTTGTAAACAACCCATCCCCCTTGACAATGAAGGCGATTGTTGATTCCAAGTTCATGTATTTATCCATCAAAATGCATTAAGAATATAAAGCAAGTTAAAATTAATCCTAATATAAGCGATACACTTTATGAAGAAGAAAAAATTGCATGAGATTTTATCATTTGCTGTTACGAACAATATCCTGTGAAGAATCACACGGAAAAAAGTACGAACATTTAAATTTTAATTTTTTTACAATTTTGTTTAAACGTCAGTAGCAACCATGTTTTATTTACTGCAACGTAATTGTTTACTGAATTTTTAGTTAAGAGTTTTAAAACGGTTTTACTCTCTCTCTACTCGGGGACTTAGTGTGAGAATTTCAATATTGTAAACTTCTGAAGGTAAGTTCGACATATTTGAGTGACTGTGAAAACAATTCCGTGTCGTTGTACAGTGTTCATTACAATGCCAAGGAGAGGACGAGCTGACATAGGTCGTCGTAGTCAGTCATATGCGTGGTGAGGTACTACAGGAGCAAACCTAACTGATGAACAGCGAGAGACGGATAAAAATAATAGACGTATTCGCATGTCTGAATTACGTTCGAGAGCGACTGAAAATGAAAGACAAGTGAATAGATTCAGAGTGCAACGAGTTCGTGCACTCCAAACACAACGCCAGCGAGCACGACACAATGAACATCAGTGATTTCGCCGACGCAGTGCTCCTGTGAACCCTGAACGAATTAAAATTAAAGACATTGAATTCATTTGAACTACAAACGAGTTTAATTTAATAACGAAACGAAACTCAAACAGTTCACGATGCGACCAATATTATCGATCTCAATGAATTGGAGTTGGAAAGTTGATTAGGATTGATAATCGCTTATGAAGTGTTACAATCAAATCAATTTTAGGTGGTACGAAGTTCACCGGGTCATCTAGTTATTTTATAAATGAAATTTAAATAGATAGCAACATTACTTCCACAATAATCATTACCGAGTTTCGAATTTAGGCTGTCAATTCTTGATGTGTGGACGCAATCTTCGGCCCATTATTTGTGTTGATTTAGAAGGAAAACGGCTATCGAATGAAAGGGAAAATATTTTGAAGGAAATATCTGGGAGGGAACTTAGTTCTGATAGCAACCGGCAGGTGGCTAAGCCGCCGCTGACGCAATAATCATCAAGTTCAGAACCGTCTTGCGAAGGCCGATGATTTCTATTCTTAGGACAAGGAGAAGAAAAAGAGAGGAAGCTCCGAACAAACCGTAAGGTCCATCGATGGGCCATCGAGAGGCGAGGGATTCCATTCATCTACCCTTGGACGATATTCATTGCAATTCCTCTTCAATGGCGGGGTTCTATCTAAACATCCGCGAGAGGTTTCTTTTTTTTCCTCTGCAAGCTTCCGGAGGCAATCAATCAATCGGGACCTGCCACCACCCTTCCCAAAAACTCGACCCCTTCCACTCCCTTATCCACAGGCTCTTTTAAAACCATCCTTTAAATTCAGACTTTCATAAAGAAGTCTCCTCCATCCTACAGATAGCGGAGACTAATGGGTTTTCCCCATGAAATGATATATAGATTTATTAGAAGTCGGAGCCGTAAGAATTCGTGCCGAAAAATCTACAAGACCCGAATCAGTGACGAACACCTGAGGTGTATTCGCTAAGTTTCCTGGGCTAGGTCAGTAGCTGCGATCCACATACCAAAAGACCACCTCCGAGCAGCCTTTAGGTCCGCCCCAAACTCCGAGACTTACTACACAATGGGAAGGACGAGTTAGATTCCGCAGCTAGGAGCGGAGTTTACCGGCTAATCTGAGTGCGAGGCCGTCTACTGTAACAGGGAGATCGTTTGATGTTCGGAGGAAGGAGCGCGGCCGTACGACGAAACAACCCCGCAGCGCTCAGCGGGCTTGAATCGAAAAAAGCTGGCCAAAAATAAGAAAGTGGTTTTTTTGAGTGCGGACTTTGAAATTCTTGAATCAATTCTGCACATAACTATGAAATCATTTGCGATGATTTCCCCGCATTGCAATTCTACAGGGAGTCAAAGTTGACAGAATTTCACGAAAAATGCCGGTCTTCGATTTTTCGCAAACTTCTTCAACTTCAAGCCAATCCTGAACCAAAATGAACAAATTCATCGGGTAAAAAACAGTGCAGTATTATAAACCTAATCTTTATGCTTCATAATACTGGGTTTGAATGATCACAGTCGAATATTTGCAATATTTATACAACAAAATGGTGAACCCTTATTTTACGGCAAATTTTCACCTAAAGCAAGGAAAATAGTAGTGATGTACCACGATGTACACGGACTTACTTATACCACAATGTTCTTTGAAGCTTTCTTAAGAGGAGCCTGAAATAAAATCCTGCGAAAAAATGCGACGCCGATAAATAAAGCGACTTTTTGATGGCGATGCAAGAGCAATATCTGCGCGGCGCGGATTTTGGGATTAGGGATTAATTGGGTAAAGAAGGACCTTTTCGAAAATTTTTGAAAGTTAAGAGAGTAATGTGATGGGACGATGATTTGTGACAATTGTAGGGCCCTTAGCTGGTGTAGGAATGAGGATAACTATCCCTGGTTTCCAGCAGGGGGGAAAGTACTAGTTATTATGGCAGGCATTCAAGAGATTTACTAGGTGTACAAAGGGTTTACGGGGCATCCATTAATTACGTGAGGTGATTTTTGCGATTTTTTGACCCCCACTAGTGAGATATCGTGAGATTTGGCTCGACCCCCTCCTCTAATCTCACGTGAGATTGTTCAAAATGAGTTTTTTTCAGTGTAAATATGTCAATTTATGTGTCATTGTATTGGATTTATCCAAAAAAAACTCGTACGTCGCAGCGCTCGTCGAATCGCGTGTTCGGCTAGCCGGTGGTTAAACAATCGACTATGCTACTTTGTGGCGCTCGCATAACCATGATAAATATTATTGTGTAAAATTTAGTCATATGAGAAACACGTTTTACTCAATTTAACCCAGTTATCTCATAATTCTACACTGTTTTTGAGGATAAAAAATTACGTAGTATTTGTGAGAACCCCACCTCTCCCCCGCGTGAGAGTGAGTGAGATTCGGCTTAACCCCCCTAAACGCCTCACGTAATTAATGGAAGCCCCCTTACATTCGGAAAGGAGTTTTAGAATTTTGTTTGAAAAAGGATCAGGACCAGGGGCTTTATGAATGTTAAGATTTTGCAAAATTTCTAGAAGTTCCAAGTGGGAGGTGAATGTGATTTGGTTCTGAGCAATATTGTACAATAATTGGTAGTTTGATTCAATGACGAAGAGATCAAAGGGTATTGAAGGTTGTTTTGCGTTGAAGAAGCAATTTCCTTAGCTGCGAACTCAGCTTCAGTGATAGGGTCAAAATTGAGTTGATCGTTGATCAAAAAAGGTTGTTGCATAGAGCACTTGGAAGTAAGTGACTTGGCAGTTCGCCATCGTCTTCGAAGGAAAGTGTCGATTCCAGCGCTTCTTATTAAGAGAAGATATTTCGGATTGGATCAACTTTTTTAAACGTAAACAATTTGCTTTGGCGTCTCGATCTGGGAATGAGCGAAGAAATCTCCGAAGTCTGTTTTGATGTCTAATATACTGTTAAATTTCAGGGGGAAGACAAAAGAGGGGGGACAAATGGGGGGAGTCTTAAATGTTGCCTTTTATTTGGCGGTTGTGATTAAGTCGTTAATTGGTTGTCAATATAAGAGTTAGAAGCAAGGGGAGGATAAAAGAGAATCTTGTTTGCAATGAAGTTACTGAATTTCCGCCAATTGATGTGGTCTTTTGTACTCGGAGATGGAGTAGAAGATTGAACAGAGTATGGGGAAGTGATCGGAGGAGAGTTCGTGGAAGACACAACAAAATCTAGAAGATCAGAAATTCTGGAATTAGAAAAAGTTGGAGAAAAGGGGGAATGGATGGACACGTCTGACAGTTGAAAAAATTGGAAAAGAGTTTTGCCATTTTGATTGGGAGTGCGGGAGCCCCAAAGATGGCGTTTGCTTTCACCGATGAAAATTGATGAAAAATCTGATTAAACTAAAAATTCAAGATCCTTTTTCTGCAGGCGGTTAGCCTTCGCATAGATAGAATATATGCGTACTGGTTTGTTGTCAATGGAAATTTCAACACCAAGGATGGCGTAAGGGCGCAACTTGGGTATGGGGAGAAAAGAAATACCGCTACGAATAAAAATTGCTAGGCCATTGAAGAAGACGCCCTTGTCAAGACGAAGAATTTTGTAGAGGGGTGTTTTTGAGATGGAGAGAGTCTCCTGTAAACAAGCAATATGAATATCTGAGTCGTGAAGAAAGTCCCGAAATTCTGCGATTTTCGGTTTAATACTGTTGCAATTCCATGAGCATAAATTAAGGGAAGTAGCCATTGATGAAAGAAATAGCTTCTGACATAAATGTTAGGATTTTCTCTTTAAGGGTAGGTGCAGCCATAACCTTTCTAAAGGCAACTAAATGTTTTTGAATGAAATCACCAGAATCGAAAGAAGAATTTGAAGATGAAGTGGAAGTATTAGGTGGCGGAACTGAAAAGGTTGGCCGATTGGAATTCCTGTTTGAGTTGGAGTTAGATAAAGTTGAGGCATAAGTTGTTGGAGTTGGGAGGTTAGGAAATGAGTCGAGTTTACATTAATATTATGTTCTGGGACAGGAGGATTACGAATGGTGTTTGAACGCTCTACAATTTTTCGATGGAGTTCCTTGTATTTTGGGCAGCCTCTGAAGGTGGCTGCATGCGGGTCATTCATTTTCGAAAACATTTTAAGCTACATAAAGGATATCCTAGCTATTTATAAAACATTATCCTATAGGATAGGGAATTCAAAATCTTAGAGTTCCCAGATAATTCTACTATAGTAATATCTACAAAACTGTAACCAAACGTGCGTGAGATCGATGCCAGGAGGGGGCATAATTCTCCTATTTAAATACATTGCGGCAATTTATTAGAATCTTTTTAGATTCCTTTCCGGATAATATGCAAACTTACAATCCGGAATGTGAATAGAGATCATAAATACATTTCATATAAGAAATTTACGGTTTTCGGTCTGGTAGTCTTCTGGGAGGACCAGAAAACGCGCTTTTCTACATTAATAATCAGTGAAATGTCAGCAAATGTTCGTGTGGATGACGCCAGATGGCTGCTAAACTTTTCCTTTGAATAACGTTGCGGCGAATTTTAAGATTTTTTAAAATTTCATTCTTGATGGATTGACGTGGAAACATAAAACCAGGCAAGTGAACAAAAGTCATAAATACATTTCACTTATGCAGTTTACAGTTTTCCTAATGATCCTTGGCTCGATACTAGAGCGCTATTTGCATTCCTACGCAAATTACATCTCTTAACTTTTAATTTCGGTCCACTTGAAATAATAGAATTAAATTCAAAAAAATCAGAAACACTATGTACTTCCACACAATGTGAGTAGGAAGATCTGGTCGGGTAAGACGACGAATTCGCTCTTTCCTCCACCTCGCCATAGAAGAAATCGCCCCAGCCCTGAAGGTACCCCTGGGGTCGAGCAACATGCTTATGTTGATAAATTGCAAATCAGGTTTCCCTGTGAGAAGTAGTCGACCAATATTTGATTAGTGAACTTGTTTAATTCTTTGACCAGACAACGAAAGGAATTACAATTGTATGGTAAGTAATTTTAACTCTTGCTTAAAATATTCTAAAAGTGCAATTTAAAACCTAAAAAATCATCGCAAATGTGCGTTGTTTACTATGATGTAGGCACTGGTAGACAATTTTTAAACAATAATGGCAAGGTGGGGTAAGATGACGAGGATTTCACAACTCCGTCAAAAGCTTGCCTGACTAGCTTTTCGACTAACTACGAACCATAATAACTTTAAATGCATATTTAATAACGGTAATACTTTCACATTCACGGTACTCCTATAATAGAAGCCACCGAAAAGAAGAAGCAAGAAATAGAATTGATAGAACGAAAAACGACAGGAAACATTAAGAAGGAAAGCTGTAGCTGCGGCAAAAGAGCCATCTCCTCTAAAGTAGCAAGTAGACCTAAAAAAGGGAAAAACTACGAAAAAAGCAAGGAAAACTACAACGCGTCGACTGAAATTATTGTACTCTGACGATTCGTCACTGGGAGAGGTCCTTTGTGTTCACGACATCGACAGGAATAGTTTATTGGAAGATGACAGCAGGGACTGCATTATATTTGGGGAGCAGGGAAAAGACGAACTGTGGTATCAGTGCTTTAAGTGCCAATCTTGGGCACACTCTGAATGCACCGGCTGGGATGATTATCAAACCAAACGCAGACCCTGGAAGTGCGATTATCGTTCATGAATTTTCATAAAAATTTTGTTGAATTTTATGCCCAACATTTAAATTCCGGCGCATTAAATCCAGTGTTTTTGCTTAACCTTTTCATACTTTACTTTATTTTTGATAAGTGAAATTCTTTCTCTGGCTTATTTTAATAAAATTGTACCCATTTAGTAAAAATGTTATCGCTTCGTCATCTTACCCACCCCCCATTCGTCATCTTAAGGTCGGGTAAGATGATGAAAATGACATTTTCAAAACGATCATTAATATTTCATCCTTCAACAGCGGATGGCCGCACTTCATAAATTTATTAATAGAGATAAAGATTGAAAGAAGCATACTACAGTTTTTTTTAAACATTTACTTAGTCCAGGAAAAATCTTTGATGCTTAAGTTCGTCATCTTACCCTCCTTTCCCCTATTTCTCTATCTTCAATATATTGTATATTATTCATAAATTAACAGTAAATATAATTAAACGTGGCTAAACGCCCCTTGACTATGTCATCGAAAATAATGAGCCACTTTCACTCGAGGTTCACCTTGTTCTAAGAGTAAAATAATTTGAATGAATATATAAGAAAACATAACTTCAGCGTAACTTCTGCTGAGTTCACGACGATACACGTTAAATTATTACCACCATATATTGAAAATACGATGATCACATTCAAGTGCATACCCTCAAATCATATTCAAACAGTACTCTTCGGGTAAATTCATGAAAAAACATAATGAAGCAAAAAATAAAAGAACTGAATAAAGAAGTAAACAATGTAACCAATTCGTCGGGTAAAAGAATTTTTTAAGATTATAAATATACGAGTAAAAGTTGCTTGCATTCTGCGAGAATATTAATTCTACAAATTTCGATATCATATCGAGGAGGTACTCAAATGGTAAAAGAAGGCATTGAAAATATTCTTAAAAACAGCCATAATTAATTTCAAATAGGAGAGATTAGCACCCACCTAACACACGCACATTTGGTAATAGTTTCATAGATATAAAGAAAGAAGATCGCGTTTCCTTGGACCTCTATGATTTGAATATCCTAACAGGATGTAGCTTCAAATATTTTCGAAAGTGTAACAGAAATGATTGAAAATTCCCGTCAAACGTTCCAAAAATTAGAGACGCTTGCTGTCGAACCTATTGGAAGTTAAGAATACGTATAACACCCTGGTATACATAAAGCTCATTTAATGCAAATTTTGAGGACGATATCATACTGGGAAGGTCCTAAAATAAGACTCCGTTATCCCCATTTGATATGCATAGAGTAATGTAATAGATCAGGGAAATGTAAAATAAGGTATATTAACTGTATTTGTGATCTCTATAACATAGCGAGTTTCAATTTTACATGTTATCGAGAAAGGGTTAAAAAATCTCCAAAATCACCGCAATGCATTTAAATTGGAAAAAATATTTGCCATGACCTACCGTCGAACCAAGCCTTCGAAGATATCTTTCTAGTTTTCGTCGGGCTTCCAGCGATCCCTTAAATTTCAACTCTCTGCTTTCCCGGAAAGTGCCTCAAAACATGTTTCCGTAAATCCCCGCAATGCATCTTAATGGAGAAAATCGTGACTTTGGGGCCTTCTGGCATCGAACCCATGCCACTGAGGTTCAAAATCGCTTTTTTTCTGGTGGTTACACATTATGGCCACTACGTCGTATAAGTTTCAAGTCAGTGACACTAGTGGAACATGATTAGAAGTTTAATCGCTTATATCAATTATATATATAGACGTTTCTCCGTTTTAGGTTTCACTGATAGTCCTTGGTTCGATCCCGGAGAGCCATTATCATTCCTCAATGCAATTCTTATGGGGAAAACAGAATCCTATTTTAAGTCCTTTCCGGTATGATAGCGACTTCAAACTTTGCATTAAATAAGATGAAGTCCTATCAAGTTATAACAGTGTTTTCACATCTGCCAATAGGTCCTGGGTTCGACACCAGGCGTCTCTATTATTAAAAATTGCTACGATATTTAAGATTTTTTAGAACCCCTTCCCAATAACATAGAAATGAAAAGCCCCGTGGTTGCAAATTACTCCTATTTAAAATAAATAGCGGCGATTTTTAAGAATATTTTCAATCCCTTTATTTTTCTTTACTCGATATGATATCGGCTTGAAATTTGTATTATCAATATGCTTGCAGAACGCAAGCAAATTTTACTCGTATGTACGAGTAAAAGTTCCTTGTGCTCTTCCCAAACACACGAACATATATGTGTATGAGTGCCTTTACTTCTCGGCAGACAGGATTGAAAGAACTGTCTTCACCGAAGGAAATTTCATTGCTCTGTTCCTGACACGTGCTCCGATAGCTATAATCTGTGATAATACTGGAATTTATAACTTCAAAATTTGAGAATAATTTACTACCAGTTTTCCTCAATTTTTACTAACGATGAAGTAAATTAAATTGCATGAAATATTACAAACTTTTCTTAAATATTTATTTTTCATAACTATTTGGATGATATTTAAAACAATATTCCGACACCATGTACAATACAAAAAACTCGCTTTACAGTGACATTTTTTGTGTAGAACATCTTTGGAAAAACGCACTTGATTAACTTTAAAAATCTCTTTCCTCTTTATTAGCCAGTTCTATGTCCCCTCCAGCTAACTGTCAGAACGTCAATTGGAAAGCAGTTTTGGACGTTTAATTTGATTATTTTCGCCCTCTATTGAAAAATATACCCCTTTGTAACTAATTTATTCCACTGACAACTTCAATCCCTCAGTATAATTTGAATATGCAGGAATCAAAGTAATTTACACAGCAGTAATAGCAATGGCTGTATACGGAATTTATTCAGCAGTAACTGTGCGAAGTGTCTAAGTTTGCACAAATAAAATCCACTTTTATATTTGTGGCGAGCTTTTTTTATTCCAGCCCACTCTACGGAGTAATATACATTAGAATAAATGTTAAATAAGATTAAAGATTACTTGGAAGATAACAAGATGAAATTTAATCGCAAAATATAAGTTTATCAGTAAAAGAAATGGAGGAAAATAATTTCCTATTAACTCGAGATCTATATAGGAATGCAAGTGCACGGTGTGGTTACCTAACTCCGATATTCAGTTGCTATTTTTTTATAAACAAAAGCCCATTGAGTTAAACGGTCGGACACGTGCCCACTATTCTTAAGCAAAGAACGTGCCCTGAAAGATTCGTGCGAATCCGTTGGATAATTTCCCACTTACCTGGTGTTCCCCTTGTCGGTTCAGATTTTCACTTTTCGAACTTGCTTGGCATCAAGTCGGCACGGTTTACCATAATCTTATCGCAATAATATTAAATAGGTAAGTTAATAAGGCCAAATAGAAAAAAAGAGGGCATGCGTATTTGATTTTGCGAAAAAAAATTTTCCCTTATACCTTGGGACACCCTGATGTATGTACAGTGGGGGAAACAATTATCGCAACACCAGTTGGCGTGAGAGCGCGGATTACGTGGAAACTAACTGAAATCACTCTAACTCCGACAATTCGGCAACTCTGTATAGAGGCAGTAAAACCGGCAATATTCAAAATCCTTACGAATGGGAAATAGACTTTTAGTATCGTATATATATGCAGACATTTAAGACTCACCTTCGCGAGATTTCCAAGTAGTGCCTTAGCCTCAATGTCTTCATTTTTTGCCATTTATTATTTAAAGTTAGCCGTGATAAAAACGTTGTGTGGAATGTTAATATAATACACTGGGAGATAGTTACAAACAAGATTGTTTGATAGCGGAATATCAGACGTTAAAATGAACATTTTGAGGTATTATTTCGCTAATTAAAGGTCTAAATGGTAGAATTGTGATGGAATAGAATTCTTGCAAAGAGAATTCAACACTTAAAAATTCGAATTCAGAAACCACTAAGATGTGTCCTATTCTTAACTTTCTATTTTCACTCGAGCAGTGTAGTTTTCCACTGCATAAGGTATTAAAAATATCCTTTCGATAAATCCAATCTTATCCGTGAGTTAAAGGAGTTAATTTTTCCAAGAGCTTTTTAGCAATTAACGTTTAGACAGGAATTGTCATCACTATTATTAGCTTTTAAATAGTGGAATCAGTAATCAACAATTTTCAGCTCTATCAGGCTATATGTAATAGGGAGTAATATTTGTGTAATAACAAATGGTGTTTCTCATGAGACATCAATGCACTTTAACTATACTGACTGAAAAATATATTATAAATTGCAACGGTATCACATATATATAGATGTTTCATTCATTCATCGCACAACTCATACGAATCTCATCTACAGTGAGTGTATTACTCTACAACAGATAATTTCAATCTAATATGTCCAGAGCTGTAATGTAATTGATTAATGAGCTTGAATGCAATCGCAAACAGGATCCATAATATTCTAGCAGTTGGAATCTGAATTGCAAATTAAAACCGATAATTCGATTGTCCTTTAACAAGCATTAGATATACCGTTCTCGCCTCATGGAGTAAGCTTATCAACGCCCTTAATCTGAATTACATGCGAGCTACGGGTTTAACGCTGTGAAACGGAGTGACCTTCCGAAAATATTTTCTGAAGTATGATTTTACTTCGGTAAAGTTTCCAAGAGGCCGGTATTCACTTCTCTACTTTCTCCGTAGCGATGAATAAAATTTTCCACTTCCAATTTGATCATCTTGATTTCTGTATGTAAAAATACTTCCCAAGGCTACTTAGATCCATATATTAGGCGCCATACTCAGCTATCATTCGCTGATTTTACTAAACTTTCTGTGCGCTTTACGGACTCTTCCAAAACATTCCCGCCCCCCTCTCCCCCCATGAATACCGTAGTTTTAATGTTGTTTACTACGTAGTTTTGCGGTTTAGATGCGAATATATTAGAGAATAGAGCGAATATATGCAGACAAAGTTATTCTTTTATTCAGCAGTAGAAATAGTTATTAACGCCCACTTAAATAGGCAAAAGGGTATGCATGAGCTTAGCCCAAAAAAATAGAAAAATTGCAATGGTGGAAAAGAAAAATTCACTTAAAAAAGATAAAGGTTATTCGAAAAAGGAAACCATGTTTTAATGTGCGAACTGAGAGATCTAAAAATAATAATAGTAAATTGCAAGAGCTTACGTAATAAACAGGCGGAATTCTTTAACGTTACGATGAGAATTTGCGCGGATATCATACTAGGAAGATAGTTGCTTAAGCGAAGATATTACTCTAAGCGAGATATTTCCCCCGATTATATGATATACCGAAAATATAACTATGTAGATCTAGTGGTAGACTTTTTATAGCAGTATGGACTCATTTAATTAGTTAGCGCGATGAGTTCGTAGAAAATAGCAGGAGCGAAATCATTTGGTGCTCGATTCAAAGACAAAACGGAAGTAAAATTAATGTTTGTTCTTTGTGTCGTCCTCCCGATGAAAAAATAGGATGTATTGTTGTATTATCCGATGCCCTACAGAAAAATGGTGAGAAAATAAAAGATCCAATTATCGCCGTAGGAAGAGATTTTTACCTAACCAATATTCATTGGGATAATCTAAAATTCTCCAGCACTAGCAGTGGGAAAACAATTCACGAAATACATCTTACTTTTTCGTTGCATGGTTTAGATCAGGTAAATATGACGAAAACTCGAACGAATCGTGCGAAGCAAGGTATCAATTTATATTTACTAGCCACTTCCCACCCACAAATAATAACTAGCTTCTCTGTAGTTGACGGTACAGTCAGACCATGATGTCATAATGGTAGGGATGAATGTAGTAGTAGCGCTTAGATCTCTTAAGCCTGTGAGGCAAGTGTGTGTAATTCGCAAAGCAATTATTTCTGAGTTTAAGGTTTTATTTGAACGAAGGCTTGGATAATTTTTTTTACGCTTTTCGAGAGAAAATACAGTAAAAGATAGTTGGGTAGAGTTTCGACGAATAATCAAAGTAGATTTAGTTAAATATGTTCCTTCTAAACAGTAGGTGAGACGAGGAAGAAGTTTGAAGCATTGCATAGGAGTCATTCACTCGCGATTGAGAAAACTTAAACCGTACGATGAGATCCATGAGCTTAGTGATCAAAACTATAGAGAAGTGCAAAAGATATTTGAGGAAGGATCACGAAAAGAATACCAGGAATATAGATCTCGAACCCTGTTAATATCACTAGTTGGCGATTAGAAAGAATTTTGGTCATAAGTGCGTGACACTCGTGGTGGTCAGTTTTCTATTCCTAGCATTATAAGCGAAGAGGGAATTGCCTTAAATAAATCGGCAGAAATAGCTAACTTACTTAACCCGTACTTCCAGAAATGTTTCTCATTAAATGATGGTCGAGTTAACGGTTTTACCTCTCGCATTGATTCGGAGATGATTTCCATAGAGATATAAGTTGATGCGAGTGGAAATTCACTGCAACAGATTGATAGGAAATTCTATCAGAAATCAATTAATGAGGGTACTGTCCCAATATCGTGTAAAAAATTAAACGTCACTCCGGGGCCTAAGAATGATCAGATTATTATGGGTAATTTTCGTTAACTTCGAATTTATGCAAAATAATGGAGCATATTATAGCAAGCTCCATTATTCAGTCTCTTACCATAAAGATAGGAATCATTCTGATCCAACACGGATTCCATAAAGGCAAATCTTGTAAGACGCACCTAGAGTTTTTTGTGAATGATGTATATAAAGCGTAAGGATGTTAGATATCTTTCAAAAACGTTATTTCCACGCAGCAACAAATTTCGCGACAACCCTTAGTGTTAGTGCGCCACACAAAATACCGAAGAGTCACGTTTAGCTATTGTTTATCTTTGAAAGAACATATTGGAGATGCGATAGGAAATTGAATAGAATGCAAAGATTAACTAGCAGATCGTTGAGGGGATGCTAATCGTGTTTCAAAGAAAAAAGTCATATAACCTCTTATTCAACCTAGCCAAACGAGAAAATACTGTTTCGCGATTATACTGATTATTAATTTTATATTACAGTTCGTGTACGGTATTTGTTTGATTGGTTGTATACGATACTATTTGTACAGAATTGCCATGATAAAACGGTGAGTGTTACTCAGATGAATCAGTACGCGTAATCATAGTAAGAGATAGAAGACTAATTCTAAGGATAAATTTACTATGTAAGTTAAGAAAAATTAGGTTCTCAAATGATGCAATCGATATAATGCGACCTCCCTGTTGATGTGGGCCGCTCTGATACTGCGAGGAAGATTAGAGAAATAAATGCTAGAAGGAATCGCATCAAGAATTCATTTTTTCCGCGGATGATAGGCGAAAGAAATCGATTAGGAAAATAGGGTTAAGCTGTATGCACCCCCTGCCACACGCCGAAAGGCGGATTGGATGGTTCTTACATAGACATGGACATATTTTTATGGTGTTTTTGTGCTGTCGACATTTAAACTCAATAATCAGAATATGTCGTATTTATAAAACAACATAATTTAAGAGGAAAAATTCATCCGTCACCGCTACGATTGGTCTTCGGTTTCCTTCAAAGTAACTGGGTTGTCCAAATTGTAGTGCTACCTCCAAAATACTAACGTTTCAATATCATCTCCTAAATCACTACTACTAATTTATTTCTTCTTACATTCACTAACAGTTGAAGGAAAGTTTAATAAACCTTCTTTTGATTTCAAAAAACTCTCAAAGGCACTCGAAATCAATATTTACAATGATAAAAACCTTACACCTAGAGAAATAATGACAATGTAAGAGAAATTGGCCCTATCAAAACAGGAAATCCAAATATCACTGAGGATTATTATTCATCATTATTATTCAATTTATTCATTTTACAAACTAAAATCTCAAAAAAGTTTTAATTTTGTCACATAACCGTGAACATATCCTAGTTTTCTATGCATTTCAGTTTTTTCTAAGAATTTAACATATCTTCTATCATATAGCGATACCGGCACCTGAAATGTAGAAATTTTTTCGCTCTTTCTACTGCCTATGACCCTCTCCCCCATAGACAAATCCTGGCTGCGCCCCTGCGACAAAGCAATCATTAATTATCATCTGTATATTCATGTCCACATCCGATAGAATCCGTAGATTCTTACACATGGATGATTATGAAAAAAAATCAGCTCCGACATAGACCTCCATCCCCGTAATGTTACTCAATTTTCATGTTTTTACGAGAAGGAGACTATTTAACATAATTTAAAGCATGTGGAATATATTTATATGTAATCGTTTTTCTCTCAGACTCGGTAACAGTGTGCACATATGCATTATGATTAATCTACGAGAATTACTTTGGAATCAAGAAAAATATAGGATGATTAATAATATATCCATTCTCCTCCATATGATTCAGCCTCCGAGACATAGAGTTAACCACTTCTTTATTGGAATTCGCTCCAGGTGAGAAGATCTAATAACTGACGGAAGCTCTTCGAAAGCTTTATCGGTTCAGAACCTAAAGACGAAGTAAATGAAATTTAAGTGCAAGTAAAGACCTAACGCGATCTCCGAGAAGCATCGGCAAAACGTTATAGGGAGGTAATCACAAAACATTATTACTTTTGGTCGTTTATTTCCCCGGGCAATTAGAGAGGTTGATGGAGTAGATTACGTGATGATGGTGTTATTACAACCCCTGCCATACCCATTTGGCGGCTCGCGGGGTATATATCTAAATCTAAATCTATATAATTGGTTTGGAACTACCGCCGAGAAAATTGGAAAGTGTGAACCCGCGAATTGTCCTGGTTGTAGACGAACAATGAATAATAATATGCATAAGAATGTCAATAGTTCTCAAGGCTTTTGTTTACAGACTAAAAATGAAAAAGATTCGCTTGCGCGGTCCGCTAGTTGTCCGTCTATAGAAGTAGAAGACCTCAATGAAGAAATAGTCACCAATAAGCCTGAGTAAGTAAGCCTGAGCTCCTTGCCTTACGACCGGTTTGTTGTTGCGAGTGACGCATAGGCTTTCGAAAATCGGCTGCACTGAAAGCGAAAGGTTCATCGTGCTTCGAGAAATCAGGAGGCCCTGTCAAATACCTCTAATAAGTGTGGAAAATGAGTCAAAGGACATTGTCTTTCAGTGAACGACCTCGAATCCTTGGTAGAAGAGGAATGTCCACTGACACACGAAACATGTTCTTGACCGACAATTGGTGATGAATCTGTTCCGAATCCTTCATATCCAATGGTTATTTTTCCATAATGAATTGTATCTCTCAGGTAAATATATATATTAATCACAGGGGCGTATAAATATATGTGGAAACCATATCTTACATTCGTTCATTTCCCGAACAAGAGAAGTTTAAGATTGATGAGATTAAGATGAGAAAACTCATTTAACTTAAGCGGAATTCGAGCTCATGCCCTTCCTATGCCAATAACATGTGTCAGACAGCTGCAAAATCACCTCTTAATTAGCAACTAGTTATAGTTATGACACTTCCCAACAAACTGAGAAGTCCATTTTAGCAGCTTATTAATAATATTATTATGGCAGCATAATCCTGGTTAATTAATTAACTTTATAAAGTCAGACGTTCATAAAATACGTATCAGTACTAAAAACTTGGGTTGTTTATTAGGAAGTCTTTGTTTACTAAAATACGCTAGTACAATAATATTATTTGGGAATATTTTTACGATTGCAATAACATCTAATTTCCTTAGCACCATGGTGAGGAAGGAGCTTTGATTTAGCCAGAGGATAGTTTCTACTGGGCGACTGTAAAATGAGGGTCCTGAGTCTAGCTGATATAGGCACGAAAAGGAAAAATATACCTGGCATCTGCAATACTTACTTTGAAGGGATCAACTTTTGGTTAAAGACTTTCCTCGCGAATTATCAAAGCCTTAATGCATTTCTACGTGAATTTCTCCGCGCGAAGGCAACACAATTAACTAATGACCAAGGTCACCGAGCTCCCTGTTACAAAATTTAAGACAAGTCCGATATATGCGCAGAAATTGTTCGGTTTTTATGAAATCATGTTTTTTTTAACTTTGGAATTGGTATTTTTCCTTTTAACTCCGGACGGACAATGATTTCATGTATTCTAGTTGACAAATGGTGTATATAAATTTATATTACGAATTTCCTTCGTCTGCATGATTGAGTTGGTGAAAAATTATATTCCGTAGACAAAATACAAATTTTACGATGTGTCATAGTAACTCAGTAATCGCTCTAACGACTTCTCGAATTCTAATTGCTGAATGGAAAACATAAGACTTGTAATCAAAAATCCTCCTCGGAATGTTTATCACAAATAATGAATATCCTATGCTTGAACTGGACGTTTGAAGAATTACATTTACATCAATATCCAGCAGGCAGCCGTAAGACGTATGTTCGAGTGAGAAACCAAACTACCAAAATAACGCCTTATTAGCGCACAAATTATCCAGAAAAAGAGACCATTATAGGCCATCTGTTCTCGCTATAATCTCGCAAAACATCATTTTCCTCTAGACTCCAAAATTCTCGTTTTCTAAAGGTGAGAATCGCCACATCGCGTATTTCTACTCCAATCCCACTTATTCCTTATTGCTACGCATTATTAAAACCGAATAGCATTCTTCAAATTATTAAGAATTAAATTTCAATTATTTTCCATGTATTTTATTGCATTTAAGATTGAAATTAGAATAAATATATATTTAACCTATCGTTCTATAAATACGATAACTATATGTGAAAGAGAAACGCCGAAATAAACATGACGAACTCGGAGAGAGATCGCGCGAAGGCTCTAAGAAGAGTTCGAAAGAGAGGAATTTTGTTTAAGTTCTAGGCTCCGACTCAAATATTACCGCTTTTCGAGGCTTTCCTCGGTGTTGCCAGTCAGTCACAGAAAGCAGAATTCCAAATAGTTTCTGTGAAAGCCACTGGTGCGCGCGCAAAGTGTTGCGATAATTTTTTCCGCCACTGTACATACGTGGCGAAAATATTATTATTTATGTACTTTAAGATGTACTAACATTGGAGATAATTTGCTTTTTTCAATTGAAAGTAACGCTTACGTTAATACAGAATAATCCTAACATCCAGAAGAATATTGCTGTGACAAATAGACAAAAGAGTACACCGAAAGAAAGAACGGTCGAAACAAACAATTAGGTTTTCAACTTCTGGCGTCGACATGGGTGAATGCGTCAAAAATTGTCTGTTTCAATTACAATCTACAATTCGCCTTGATTCCTTCGATTCGTCGATTCATAGTCTAAATCGTCCGGCTGAGTTGCACTACAAGTTCCGATTAACAGATAACTACAATGAGTAACTTTGAATACGGCGAACTAAGCGCAAAACTAAAAAACAAAAACTAAAAATTCCTTATGCGATTTCCCACAGCAAATATGCATCTCGCAGCGAAGGATGAAACCTGAGACAAACGAAAGAGGGTCCCCCTCAAGTCCTTCACTCACCTCCTAAGATTCCTCTTCCAAGAATCAAAGCACTTCCAAGAATCAAATAGTGCACTTCCAAGAATCAAATAGCGCACTTCCAAGTGGAGATGCCACAGCTACGGATCGAAGCACAGTATACACGGAGGTTCAAAACTCTTCGGATCGCCGCAAGTACGTCCTCTGCATTAGTGGACTCTCGACTGCACGTCTCTCCTCTTTCCCCTCCGGATGTGACTCCACCGTCCTCCACAACCGCGGCTATATTTAAACGGCGCTGCGTAGATACGAGCCCCCTTTAAGAGCCCCACCTAATATGAAAGGGTCCCAAAATGGGACGAAAAAGCTTAATGGTAACGGGAACCCTTTCGATCCGTTGTTTTCATTTCACAAAATTCGTAGGAACTCCAATTCCAGTCGGTTTCGGAGTAAAAACTTTGAATAATTTTAAGTTTGCGGAAAACTTTACACAATGTCTTGGTAATAATAATAACTTCTCTATTAGAAACAGGAAGATCCCATTACATCAATTACTACTATTTCCAAGCACATACAACCGTTCCCTTTGCCTGGATTCGAACCCGGAACCGGTTAGATCGCTAGCACGCTAACCACTCCGCCACCAATTTGGGTTCTACTATCCTGTCAAAAATATTGTTTTTCTTCTTTCGGTAACAATCCTCATACTGAACAGAAGTGTAATCAGAGAATTACTGCTGTTTGAACGATAAAGAATTCAGGAAAACGTAATATCACGTATAAACTTCCTCTCGACTAACATCAACGTTGCGGTCAACTCAGTCCCATGGAATTCACATTAGAACTTCACTATCTCGTAAACACTTTCGTAGAACAAGGTCCATTAGGTGCAAGATGCTCTATTCATCAACCATTAAATTGACCCAAATAGGCGGAGTCGGACAATTGCGCTTACAAACGTGCACATAATATCCGAAGTTCTATTAATACGTTACATTTTCTTTTAGCCGAATACCGTTGGACATTTTGAATAATGAAGAATATGATCACAGGGTCTCCCAAAGCTAGTCATTTTTTCGTTATTAGAGCTGATGATTCCGTTCTTTCGACGAAACATTTAGCCTATAAATAAGGATATTGTGGAAATCGAAATACTCTGGTCATTTCTGTGAACGATGACCAATATATATCTAGGAATTGAGTGACGAGATAGTCTGAAATATAAACATAGTTTAAAAAGATAACAATGTTTTAGTTTAATTACCCTATACATTAATATTTCATTCCTAGAATTCACATTACATTATTTTTATTAGATGATTAATAAGAATTTTTCACGCAAGAAAAAGTTAAATATATTCTAATTAAATATATATTTAGCCCCTATGAAGATCTATAGATTTTAGTAATGCTGATAGTTAAAATCAGTAAGTTAACTTATCACTGCTATCATGAACGGAATACTAACTAAGTTTTAAACAAAAAATTCTTAGTTTTTGGAATTGGGTATTCAGTTTTTAGAATATGATAAATTCTTGTTACCCTCCAGCGCAGTCTTTACTATTGCACAATGTGCATTGTGCGGTACACATGGTTTATTGCTGTTGTATGATTACTAATTTACAGTTTATTCAAAACTTTCAATTCATCAATACTTATTCAGCCTTGTGGATCCTAAGGCTGACAAGATCATTTTAATAGTAAATAATTTTAGGATGATTGAAGAATGTTAATCAAAAGTGGATTGAAAAGTGGACACTTGATTTAAATCAAATTCAGACACTTTATATGAGCTGCATCAACATCTATGATCACATCAAATATAAAACTTAAAGTTAAACTTTATAAACAAACTTTACTGTCAAAGTCAAAAGACATTTCCACAAACTTAACTTATTATTTAATTCCACAAACAGAACTCCAAGAAGAGGTTTGCCGGTTTTGGCGACCGAGCACCATTGTCAGAACCTTAAGAAATCAGTTTACTCGTGTATACCCTTATATTGATGATTTATGTTTTTATTCAAATGATCTAGAATTCCATGTCTGGCATCTCATTGCTGGTCAAGCTGGATTGACCATTGATCATGATAAAATTAAACTGAGTTAATCATCCATTGCATCCCTTGGCCACATTATCCAGAAGAGAACCTTGCCTGTTGATCCAGAGAGGATACAAGCAGCTGTTACCTTCCCTGTGCCTTCAAACTTGAAGTAAGTTACAAGGTTTCTGGGAATGGCAGCTTTTTATTCCTGATTTTGCAGAAATTGCCTATCCTCTTAATCAATTAAATAGAAAAATGCAAGGTTTACTTGGCCCATTACTCATCCTTCTTCTTTTGAAAAGCTGAACTGCCCAGTCATCCCCTGCTGTTCCATTTGTTGATGCAAGTCAGTTGGCCCTTGGTGCAGTCCCCAATCATAAGATTGATGGGTAGTTTGCCCCTGGTGCTTATGCCAGCAAAACTCTGAATCCTTCATAGCAAAAACTTAGTACTTACGAATGTATGACCCAGACAGTAGAAAAATTCAAGGATTACTTACAAAATAATGCTTTTCCATTTGTACTCTGGCTTGGCTTTTCTCCTACCCAAAGCAGTTACAGAAGATCAGACGAATGGTGATTAAACTCACTAGTTCACTATTCACCATGTTAAAGGGAATATTAATAAACCCGCTGATTGTTTGTCGAGGATGTCTTGGATCCAGCACCACGTATCTTAGGCACCTCTTGCTTTTTGCATAATCCACCAAAGGAAGGATCCCTTTCGTAAGGATTTGATTTGGCAGTTGATAAATTCAAGGCAGGTTGTCTTAAAACAAAATAGAATCTGTTACATTCTTAAGAAGATGTCCTTTGCTGTCTCAAAGAAATACGGAGTGGTTGCTTCTGCAGTTATTCGTCCCACGTTTGCTTTCATCTGGGTTCCATTGTCACAAATATCTCCATTGGAGGCCAAATTATAAGACTGAAATTTCTGAGATGGTGAAGAGATGTAATTCCTGCCACAGAACCAAACTTTCTTTTTCTTTCTCTGCATCTACCACCTAGCTTTAAAAGACTTAGAAATTTAGCTTTAAAATTCAGCTAGTATGATACTGGTCACCTAACAATAACTGAATTACTTGTGTTTTTCTTTCCTATGGCTATGTGGACTACCCCACATCATGTCCTTAGGGTTCTTAATACAGACTTGTTGATTATTCTGCAGCAATTTTTTTGGAACCTTTTGTAAATGTATTCTGGTTAAGTCAGTATCAACTCCTTTTCTCCTGGAAATCATCCTAGTTTCCAGCTTAATATGGCTCATGCCCTTACGGAATCTGTTTGTCGTCATTTGCTGGATCTTAATATATTTATTTATAATGTCTCTTTTGTATAATTTTTATCTATTCTCTACTTGTCTTTCATAACTCTTTTTATTCTCCTTCATCACAAAATATAGTTTTCTATCTGCTGTTTTCGCAGGTTTTTCACACTCAACTTCTTGTGTTTTCCTGCAGTGGAAATTTTTTCCTGAGTCCTCAGCTTAGGTTTTTTTAAATCCACATATTAGTATTCTTCTTTTGCAAACTATCTCTTTCTTTCTGTTTCTCATTTGGTGATGGGTTAGGTGTAAGAAGAGACTTTCTAGTCTCAATCTCTTCTGAATAAAGGCCATTTGTTATTATCATTTTGCTTACTTCCAGATAATGGCTCTTTACGAAATCTTAAGTTCATAATTGGGATTTAGAGTGCCGTCTACTCCCAAGCTCACTTAATAATTACTGAGGAATAATAGTGCTACGGTCAAAGGTATCTATATTTATCCATTTCTTGGTAGCTATCTACACTACTATTTGTAATTATTGTAATATATTACTAGTATTACAATTTATTTGTAATTCTGTTGAGGCAATACTTCCAATTTGAAAATTTAATTATATTGATGTATGTTTATATGTTGCATTTATTTTGAAATGTAAAAATATCAGTCATTTTTATTGAATGCATACCCTCCAATTTTTTTCTGTTTGTCCTTATTAACTTACCTAATAAAAATTATTAGAAAGCAGTTTTGGAATTTAATTACTTAATTTGATGTTGGACACATGTCCACTATTTTTAATCAAAGAACATGCCCTGAAAGATTTGTTAGTTAATTTCCCACTTACCTGGTGTTTCCCTTGTTGGTACAAATTTTTAATTTTCAAAATATTTTGGCATCGAATCGGCACGGGTTTCCTCCGAGCAATACAATCGCAACAATATTTATTAAGTAAGTAAATATGACCAAATAGAAAAAAAATTAGATGGTATGCGTATTTGATTTTCCAAAAAAATGTTTCCCCTAATATCTTGGGACACACTAATATAATGCTACTCTTAGCTACAGCTACTACTGTTCTTACATAGACAATGCTAAAAAGGCTTCAACAATATCTATGGCAAAATAATGAAAGTGGTATTCACCAACCGGCAGTAGGACAGCCTGGTGAATTATTGTCCCCCAAATACAAGTACAATTTTAATGATGTGCTTCTTTAATGGAAATTTATCCGGATGTAAAAGCACCACCCATTCGGATGTCCGGGAGGTGGTGGCATTAAAGAGATCCATCATTGAGAAAAGAATTACTACCCTGCAATTCACAACCTACAACTGCCGCAGCTTGAAGAGTGAAGAACGATTGCTGGAACTACTCAATGAAGCAGAGAAGATAAAATGGGGTGTCATCGGTCTCAGCAAAGTCAGAAGAAAATCAGAAGAGCTACTTACCCTGAAGAAAGACATTTATTCTTTTACAGGGGTACCAAGGATGGAAGGAATGGAGGCGTTGGATTCTTGATCAACAAGAGATGGAAGGATAATGTGGTAAAAATCGAAGATATATCAGATAGAATTTGTTAACTCACACTACAGATCAATGAGCGTTACTCAGAACAGGTCATTCAAGTCTATGCACCAACAGCGGCAAGCAGCGAAGAGGAAATTGAAAACTTCTACCAAACTCGTGGTACTGAACAAGCAAAGGAGGCCCACTACTATTAAGTCATTATGGAAGATTTTAATGCTCGTGTAGGTCAGCGGGAAGCTGATGACACTGCTGCAGGACAATACGGACTGGGCCAGAGAAATAAGCAAGGTCACCACTTAGTAGAGTTTGCAGAATGCACCAATAGATATGTATATAAAAAATACCTACTCTAAGAAAAATCCTACAAGGAAATGGACAAAGAGAGGTCTCAATGGGACAAAACATGAAATAGACTACATATTGGTAAACAGACTCTACACTGTAACTGTGAAGTTTTAAATAACTTCAACACTGGAAGTGACCACAGAATTGTTAGATGCAAAATTAATATTAACCCCTGAATGGAATGAAAGAAGTTGGTTTCTAGCAAGAAGGAGGAGATAAATATTGGTAAATATCAAGGAAGACGAGAGGAATTTTAATGAAAAGGTTGTGCAAGAGGCCATGGAAAATAACAAGAGCATAAAGAGGGCCAGAGGATGCCTAGCAATTGCTAAGAAACAGATTTTAGCCTTAGAGAAGGGAATTGGCACAATATATAACAGACCAGCAATATTGAGAACTGTAGCAGAATACTTTGGCAACCTACAAAAGAAGATGCGAAATGCCGAAGAGGAAAACCAAAGCTCACAAAATATCCTCTCAATTCCCCCAGAAGAGGTCATGGCGGCGATTAATCAAATGAAGAATGGGAAAGCAGGAGGAGCAGATGGGGTGTTGGCGGAGTATCTGAAAGCTTGCGGAACAGAGATTGCTAATGTTTTAGCACAATCACACAGTAATTGTCTAAAACAAGGAATGATTACCAAGGAATGGAACCGAACAAAGATTGTCCTTCTGCACAAGAAAGGAAGCAAAAAAGATTTGAAGAACTATCGCCCCATTAGCCTCCTTCCAGTTGCCTATAAGACATTCATGAGGATAATAGCTGAACGTCTTAAGAATGACCCTGTCTTCAGCCCAGCCTAGAGAACAAGCAGGATTCCGGAAAGGCTTCAGCACTTTGGACCATATTCACACAGAACAATAAATTATTTACAGAACAAACGAGTACAAGATGCCACTCGTCCTTTGGTTTGTGGATTACGAACAGGCCTTCGACTCAGTAAGTACCTCCTCCACTCTGAAGAATCTAGGGATAGATTCTGAGTACATCTGTCTCTTTCGCAGTGTATATGAGAATGCCAAAGCTTCTGTAATGCTTCATGAAGAGACCAATGAATTCAAGATTGAGAAGGGAGTTCGACAAGGTGACAGTCTATCTCCCATCTTGTTTCCAGCCATTTTAGAAGAAGTTTTTAAATCCCTTGATTGGGAAGAGAAGGGCTTAAGAGTAAATGGGGAGTACATCAGTCACCTCCGTTTTGCAGTTGATATAGTTCTCTTTGCAGCTAACACAGAAGATCTAACTTCAAGATTGAAGAGCTAAACACAGCAGGACAGAAGATAGAACTCAAGATAAACCTAACAAAAACAAAGGTAATGTATAATTCTTTTGCAGTGCAAGAACCAGTCAAACTTCAAGAAAAACCTATGGATGTTTTCTTGGAATGCACGTACCTGGGACAACTTGTAACAACAGGAAAGAAAAACAGGATTGAGTATACAGAAGAATGAAACTTGGCTGGAGCCAGCGTTGCCAATCTGGCTTTATTCTCGCAAGATCTGGCGGAATTTGTTGTCACTTAGCGGTAGAAAATATCATTCAGCGGATAGCGGTAAATTGGGAGGGAAAGTTGCATTTTTTTTACTTTTTCTGGTGGAATTTGAGTTTTTAAGTGGCATCAGTGGCATAGTGCACTTCGACAACTGTGTGTGGGGAATACCACAACTGGTGAAGGGACGGGAGTGAACTTCTCTCCCGTCCCTTGGGGTTTGGTTGGGGTAACCCTCTTCTAAATGAATGAGGGTTCACTGAGTGAACCCTCATTCATTTAGAAGAGGATTACGTCAGAAATTTTCTTTCCTTTAAAAGGGTGAAGAGGACCGAAAGAGAACACACCGGCCGACACAAATTTTCAGCAATGTGTAAAATAACTTCCAGATGGAGGATTATCTTCCAACTAGACAAATATTGGGGAATTTCTATGAATTACCGTATATTCTCATATACCACGCGCCCCCATGTAAGATGTGCACATCGTTTTCGGGCAATAATTTTTATTTAAAACAATTTTGACAAATGTGTATGATTAAATGTAAAAATAACAGCATTTACTTATTAAAATGGAGCAAAATGTTAATATTCAGTTTTTCGCAAACACCAAATGAACGTAGTCTTTTGCCACCGTTTATTTTGATGATTTCCACAACCAAGTTTCCCAAGAAATAACGAACTTGCTGTTTAAATCGAGGGTCACCAGCCTCAGCTGAAGGAAAATACGTCACCTCTCGACTTTCATTACGGCGCCTCTCAATGAGCCCAGCAAATGCAACTAAGTAATCGCTGGGCCGGAGCTTTCTGATACCAAATTTCTTATTTATATTCAATGAACTTTTGATTTTTTTGTGCAATTATTTATTATTGCAATGAACATTCGAACAGTAATGAAGGAAAATGAGAAATTCAATGAAAACAAAAATGTTAAATTCCATATTGACAGATCTGTTCTGAAGCGCTGAGGGAGTAATTGTTACAATTAAGAAATTTCAGAGGATGCTCTATCCAAAGTGGGTAGCATACAGTTATGAGGGAGAGGAGGAAGATTTGGATGAGCTCATAAATATATAACGATTTTGCAATATTTAGTTTTTAGTTAGTTTTATAATACCTTTAAATATTTGCACACTATAAAAGTTATTTATTTTTTGTTGAGAACATTGTCAAATAATGTTTTTTCGATATTGTACTATTTTCAGTGTATTATTTTGATAGGAAATTGATTTAAAAACAGATAAAAATGCAAAAATTAATTTTTGTTGATATTTGTACCCTTGTTTTCCTTCAGCAGAATTTTTGACTTTTCTTAAGATCATTTCATCAGCAGTAATTTGGCAGCACTGGCTGGAGCGCATTTGGTAGGAACTCTCACATTCTGAAGTCAAGAAGGCTTTGAAGGTCTTCAACCAATGCATTTTACCTGTCCTGACCTATGACTTGGGTGTTAAATGCTTCAAATACCCCTATTTTCTCACAAAGAAAACACTAGAAATAATACTATGAAAATATTTTTTCTCCCTTTCTATAGTCTCCTGACAAAATCTCTCATTAAACTTTGTGGTGTCCTTGGGAGTGATTCTCTTTCAAACTCTGGTGGTAGAGTGATGTAGGACATGAAGTGATGTGACATGCTAAGAGGACACTCAATACTTGTACACACTTAACACTCACTGTACTTAACACACACAGTACTCAACCAGTCTTTATTATTCCCATAAGTGATATATCCGTCCTTTCTGAGACTTATGAAACATATTTGGTAAGTTGTGTCTTTAGTCTCAGGTCAAATGCAAACGTGTCAGTCTAAATTAACATGTTTCAATCGCTTGTGTGTTCTTAAGTCCATTCTTGAGCAATCTATTGTGTTTAAGCTTGGGAAAGAAAGAAATTAAAGACTACAACACCCCAATGCGAGTACAGAATGTACCTAGGAAGGCAGTGAGTTCAGTACAGAAAATTTGTGATGAGTCCTGTGATAATTTTATATCTGATCAAGGGTCAGTTTCAAAGCAACATTCATATTCATTCTATTGATTTGTAATCTACAGGAAAAACATTCACGGCATTAAAACAATCAAGAGCAATACATTTTTTTAACTCACCTCTTCCTCATCATTGTTCTTAGTACTTTGACTCCTTCTTGGCTTACTCCCTTGCATAAGAAAAAAAACAGTTCGTATGCAAACCAATTGCACATCTTCGGTGACTCTTCTTAGAGTCGGTTAGTTTTTATTCACCCGTTGAAACTGGGACTTGAGAATGTGGATCTTCTTTTTTATATCTGCGACTGTCACACCAAATGATTTTGCTATCTCCTCCAAAGCATCCCTCTACTTATTTCTATTTTTATAATCGGAGTTTGTGACATCCCGCAAACAACTTGCAGAATGTAAATTTTCAATCAATTTCAATATATTCTCTTGTGTCCACATTTTTAAGTAAGAACAGATATTGAGAGTCTTGATTGGAGGTGGGGCTGGAAAGGAATGGGGGCCCATTCTTACTTCTGTCGGTAGCACCACTGAAGTATATTCTTCTGCCTTCATAAAGCTATGGACGCACTCAGCTTCTGCCAGGATTTCTCATAATTTATGAATATTGCATATCTGAATGCAAAGATAAAGAATGCAGCTATAACTTATTTGAAAGTTGATTCCGTCATCGCATCCATGTGGGGGACCACTTTTGCCTGGTATTACATTTTGATCAGAAAAAAAGGTGGCAAAACCCACTCAAGTGCATACTTCCTTATGCTGAGCTAAATTTCAATATAAAACTTGATAATATTTCAACATTTGAGTGGTATTTATCAATGTTTGTATTTTAGTATTTGAATATCACTAGCAGGTAGATTTCACACACACAGACTTTTCAAAACCTTTCGATAAGATCAACCTCTTGCTTAAGGTTTTTGGAAGTTGAGCTGGCTCACAAAAAGATATTTGCCAAAGAGATAAGGAGGGACAATAAATAGACAACCACAAAAAATTTTTAATGCTGAAAAACTTTAATTTTTTCACGAGTTTCACTCCTCAATCGCAGGAGCAAGAATTTTTTTTCTTTTTTCATGTTTTAAATCATGTTAACCCATCAAGTGAGGGGAAGGGGGAGGCCATCCATTGGCCTATTTTCAGGCAAGACTTGGAAGACAAGCAACCTGAACCACCTTCTTGACTCTGAATAACATAACAAACGTTGTTTTCCTAAGTGAAGTCCTAACATCAGTGAAGAAGAGTTATCTTTGGTGGCACTGAAATGCATTCTTTCTTTTACATTTATCTTCCTTAATGTGATACACATAACCAAAAAGAAACACATCGACTCAACCAAAATAATTTCATTTCCTTCGTTGGGCATATGATAAAATAATTAGGGAGACAAAAGAGGGAAAAAATAAATTAATATTCAGAAAAGAAATATGGTAAATGTAAAAAACATACTAGAGTCTGGAAAATAATAATTAAGAGCAATGGCACGACAAATTGCAAGCCCGGTCCAACTTGTTATCTCACAACCGAGCACTTTCAATATTCAGGGATTTCGTAATTGCAGGAAGACTCTCCTACTTACAAAAATTAAAATACAATTTCAGAAAATAAGCACTTGACTATTTTTCAAAGGCGCCTCAATGGCTGAGCAACAGAAATCACTAAAAAACGTAGTAAAACAAAATATATTGCTTACCAATTAGTCCAAAAGGACAAGGAAAATTAATCTTTGTCCAGAAATGAAAAGGATCAGAAACAGAACAGCTATCAACTGATTAAATAAATCTTTTCCTTGCAGGAAGAAGCCCTGAACTGATTATAAGCCCTATAATTTGGAATTCATCAAAAATAAATTATAAACCTTTTTCTAGAATTCTTTATCCTATGCTGGCACTGCAAATTTACCTCAGACTCAAAACTTATCACCAGCCAGAGAAAATGGAAAATATAGTTGTCTTTCTATTAACCTGCAGCAATAATAACACCAACAGCCAATTCAATTACACATCCTATTTTTCTTCTGATATCTAATGACAGACAATTGCAGACATAAAAGTAGGAGTTTTCCAGTAAAAATAAAAGTTATTCCTTAAAATCTTCCATACTACCTCCTCACAGCAATCTGAAAAAAATTACAATTGTCCTCATCAAAGTTAAAACTAAAAATGTGAGCTCTTTTTGTATTAAAAAAATACACTTGTAAAAAGTTTAAAAAAATTGATCTTTGCAGACTGGACGCACTTGATTGTACTATACGTGAGTCAGAGGTTTAAGAATGTTATAGATAACATAAGCTGGGCAGGACAAGTCGTAAAAGTTACAAAATAAAAGAATTATGCTGTTTCCAATTTGAGAGGAGTTCATTCTTGAGAGGTGCCATTGTTGTTGTGAGACCATGAGTCTGCAGTCCTTGGAGACCAAATATCACCCAAGGAACGAAATGGGTCGTAGTCCAAGGCTCTCTGGAATTCAAGGAAAACAGATGTATAACTAAACTTCATCTTAAATTCAGTGCTAAATCAAGAAAAAAATATAAATGAACCATGTTCAAAAGATTTTGTTCGTCATAAGGCTATCTATGAGGAAATATAACGGAAAACGAGGCTTTTTATCCAGTTTGTACGGCATTTAAAAATTCAAACACTCTTTCTTTGCCTAGAACTACATTTTGCAGTAGTTTATATTGAATTTTCATTTTCATTGCTTGAGAGAAATATCAACAAGTTTATTTTAGTTTGAGTTTATAACACAAATTATAGAACTTTATTGCACAAACTTCTTGAGTGCTTCACAGACATCAAACACAAAAGAGTGAGCAAATTCATTCTAAGATCATTCAAATGATAATACCATACACGTAATTAACTAATAAACTCTAGTGACTAATAAATTGATAAAAATAGAATTTTATAACTAAAAGGAACATTGCGAGATTTTCAATAACATTCATGGCCGTTAAAGTATCTTAACCAAAGAGTTGCCAGCGTGTAAGTAGTCAGAGCAGATTGTTTACTATCCGAAAAACAACTATAAAGCACCTTAGTGATTGGTATGATTATCAAATTCCAGAAGTAATCCGTTACTTTTAGTTATGAAATTCTGAATCAGTCAACACAAGTTCCTTTTACATTCTTAGGATAGTCGTTAAATGAAAAATAGCGCTTGCAAATGCTATTGTATCAAGCACAAGAAGACTGCTAATGTAATTAGTACCAACAAACATCGAATGATTCGATAAAGCATTTTTATGAACCATCATCATACTTATAGCGAGGCTCTGCGTCAGCGAAGTTCATTTTGTTAAAATAAGGTTATTCTATCGGAATTCGGGTAAAATAATGGAAATATCGCCCTTATGCCTATCAGTGAGTAACAACAAAAATATATATCAATAGAAATAAAAATAAGATTTGAGAATTACTCGAAAACAGCCGGTTGGTTATTCCTTACAGATTTGGTCTAAGGCGGGTGTGTGATGCGGGGTTGCCTATACTCAGATTGTCAATTTTCAATTAACCCGCTGTTACTCGCACAGGGTGTTTCAACACCCCAGCCATTTTCAATCAGCATCTATGTTTTAGTGCTTAGGTTTATTGACCTCTTTTTCTCAGTAGCTTCATTTTTTTATGTTCCGGACCTTTTCTGCAAAAATTGTGATTTTCTTGCCATTTCTTGCAGAAATATGACGCTTTTCATTTGATAATACTCCTGTTTTTGGTTAATTTTCCGAAGTTCATGTTTTATTGATTATTTTATGGGTTATTATTAAAAGTTTTATGTTTTTATTTGTGTGTCCCATGATCAATGATCACTAAGTAAATGTTATAATTCACGAATGTTATTGGTAAGTACGTTGACGTAATTTTATCTTACTCGGCACCTCTAATAACCCCTCTCACTATTTAGCTCTGCGAAACTTTCCAAGGCGAGGTTTCAGTTCTCAGGCCAGTTACAGATTTTGAGATAAGATTAATTATAAATTAAAACATTAGGAATTTATTTATTGTATTTGTTATAATGAATAAGTGAAATATTACGGGGCGGACACCGTTGTCCTTGTGGCAATGGAGCATCGCCCTCAGCACAAAAGAAGACCTAGCCCCTTTTTTCTGAGGGAGCGCGGCCTTGTTTATTGCCCCCTACTGTTTATTCTGAGGGCATGTACAGTCTTACATTTCCGAGACATAACAATAAGGATTTGTTTCTTCAGTCACATGGCTAAAATATTTGCCGATTGACCGCGTCAAAAAAGAAACAGGGACAGTCCTTCTTGGGGTACCAAAACTCCAATGGAGAGATTTCGTCTCTCATGCTATTTTGTGGTGCCTCATAGATTCCACATTAGCGAGTTAGTGTTCGAGTTTGTGCGATAGCTTTACTCAGTGAAGAAAAGCAATGTAAAGGATGGAATGCCTTTACTATTCTCCTGCGCTCTTCTATACCACTGGGAAAGTGTTTCTTCGTAAGTTTATCCATTTCCTCCTCCAAGCTCCCGGTAACTAATGAGTAAGTGAGAATTTCTTATACCTCAATAATAACATTTTTTCGTCACTGTAGATGAACAATTGATTCCTTTTCGAGGCAGATGATCTTTCCGTCAATATCTACCCAACAAATCAGCCAAGTTTGGGATAAAGATTTTCGCTCTTGTGGATGCTGGAGGATATTATACCAAAAACTTAGAAGTTTATGTTGGGGTTCAACCAGATGGTCCTTATAAACACAGCAATAGTCCCAAGGGCGTTGTAAAACGGATTGTCGGTCCGATTATGGGGGCAGGAAAGAACGTGACTGCCGACAATTGGTTTCTAAGCGTGCCACTTTTAGAGGATTTACTCCAGGAAAAGTTCACACTAGTCGGGAAAATCCGTAATATCCGTAAATCATGTGTAATCCATACATATTCTTAATGTAATAAATGTATTTGCAATCATTTACTTTGATCTGCTACTCTATTTACCTATATCGACTTTGTAGGTTTAGACATAAGTACAAATTTTAGCATGACTCGAGGACTTAGTTTGAGGTTTGTTTTAAAATTCTCGAGGTAAAATGAACAGATTTGAGCAATGTGAAAAAAATTACATGCCATTTTATAGTGTTTATTTCAATGCCAAGGGGAAGACAAGCTGACGTAAGTTATTGAAGTCAGTCAAATGTTCGACAAGCTACATCAGATACAAACCGCACTGATGACCAGCGAGCAATAGATAAGAGCCTTATTGGTATGTCCGAATGGAGTTAACTTGGATTTTATTTATCTTGCGGGAGATGAAGCCAAACTGCTCCCTCTTCCCTTCCCCCAAGGCTCTCAAACAAAAACAACAAATAAATACAGTGAGTTCGAGAGTGACTGGAAACAAATGATAAGCGGATAGATTTTGAATGCAACGAGTTCGTACACATCAAACACAACAACAGCGAGCACTACACAATGAACATGAACGATTGCACCGACGCAGTACTCATGTGAACCCAGAGGTGAATGTTCCTGGTCCGACGTCGTTTCAACAACTGAGAACCGTTAATGGACATCTGTTTGCAACTTACCGTGAGGCATGTCAACTCTTACAGTTGTTCAAGAACGACTCGCATGGGGATAAAACACTCAAGGATTCCGTCATATCTTCATCACTGCATCAAATTCGCATTCTTAGCGATTATCATATCCACATATTTATCCTCAAATCGGAACGATTTGTGGGTCAAATATAAGGATGACATGTCTGAGGATGTTTTTTTTTTCATCCAAACTTTAGATCCCACCCTACAAATGACTGCAGAAATTTACAATGAGACATTTGTCATAACAGAAGACATGTGTTTATTGATGGCGAATAAACTGTTGTTGTGTTTGGGGATTATATCATCCAATCCACAATGCATTTAACCAAGAGTTACAAAGAGAGTAACAGTATGACACCGAAGCATTCGCCGAAGCAGTTTGTACAAATATTCCACAATATAAAAGATAGCGTACGACTATTTGATAGAAGCTATGAACAATGGAACTGGTGGAATTTGCTTCCTGGATGCTCCCAGAGGGACTGGGAAAACATTCTTAATTGCAGTGTTTTTGGCGAGGATCCATTCGCAGAATGAGGTAGCCCTAGCATTGGCTTCATCTGGAATAGCAGCGACTTTGTTAGAAGGCGGACGAACTGCACATTCTGCATTAAATTTTTCCCACTGAACATGTAAATCAACGAGACACCAGTTTGCAACATCGCCAGAAACAGCACAACGGTGAAGATTCTCCAGGTATGCAAATAGATCGGGAGAAATGGTCCACAAGAGGTGACTAGAGACGCTGGACAGAACTTTAAAAGATCTTCGTGAAATCCAAAACATTTTTGACAGAGCCATAATTCTGCTGTCCGGTGATTTTTGTCAGACTCTTTCAGTTATTACCCGATCAACTGTAGCTAACGAACTAAATACTTGCATAAAATCATCAAATTTGTGGGGGCATGTGAAGACACTCTGATTGAGGACTAAAATGCGAATGTTTTTGCAGAAAGATCAAAGTGCAGAACTGTTTCCGAAGCAATTGTTGGACATCGGTAATAGAAGAGTCGCAGTTGACACTTCGACCGCATTCATCACGTTACCCACAGATTTCTGTCAGTTGACAGAATCAAAAGAGGAGCTCATTCAGCGTGTTTTTCCAGACAAAGAGCAACAATTCAAAAACCATAATTGGCTGAGCGAACTAGCAATACTGCTCGAAATAAAAGATATCGATGATCTCGACGCGACCATTCAAAATTTCATTTCCAGACAGTGGTGTGTGTAGTGGTGGATTCTAAGTGGCTGCAATTCCCAAGTTTGCTAGATCAACTTGGAGTTTCCGTGTTTTGCGCATGGAAGCCATCATCTTTGTATATTTACCCACCACAAAACAAAAAAAAATGTAGTTTATCAAAAAGCTTTACAATGAATAAATGTCATGTAAATAAAAGAAGTAGAATTCATTTGAATTACTAGCAAGTTTCTTAAATGACCTTACAAAATTCAACCATATACGATGCAGCGAGTATTATTGATCTCAATGAATTGGAGTTGGAAGGTTGATTAGGATTGATAATCGCTGATCAAAAGTTATAATCAAATAAATTATACATGATACGAAGTTCACCAGGTCATCTAGTAGAATATATAAACAATGAAAAGGTATAAACCAACTACATTCAACAAAACACTATCAAATGATATCAACACCGTATTAAATGAAATCAACACTATATTAAGTTAAAACTGTCTCAGACGGAGGCAAAAACACTATTTTTCCAATTCAGTAGGAGCATTTTTTCATTAGTTGAACTGATGAAAATTTAAGACAACTTTCCACAAAATCAAAATAAAATAGCGAGTATTTTTGACAATTTATGGTAATTGTAAGCAAGTTCATACTCATTTCAAGAGACATTTGAATGTTTTAAGGATTTGATCGAAAACAATGAAAAGTGGAAAGGTAAGTGATAGGTTTTAACTATAAGGAATACGTACAAACAATGAAGCAAATAATGATAACATTTAGGATCAAAGTATTGCAAAGTAAATTGAGGACACTGTGAAGTATCACAGAGCAATAAATTACAAGGAGTAAAACATAGTTTTAGAAAAATATAGTACCCTTAAAGTTCCTAACATTTGCCTCACTTCTGAAAAAGCTTCCTCTCATGATTTAATACTTCCATAACGTTATATTCACTTCAGTGGATTTTTTTGCAGGCAAAAAAAATTTCAAAGGATTAGAGCATACCTCCAATGTTGACTCTATAGATGGAGAGGGATTCCTTCCAGCAATCAAACGGGTGAGTGATTCGAATCCAGTCGACGGACTCAATGGAGTAACTGGAGGAAGCTGGATTCCCGGTGGACTTGTTCTTGATGAGAGGGGCTCTTGTCTTGGAGGATGATGGCCCAGAGGGGCTTCCACAGTTTCTGTCCAGACGCTGGATGACCAAACACCACGATTCCCAAAACCAGACCAAGGGCTGTCAGGGCCGTCACTGGATGATGGTTCCTTCTGAATGTGCTGGTCTTTATCCAGTCCACTTGAGCCAGAGGAAGGATATATGGGATCCCATAAGGACTCAGCTGTTGCAGACACAGAATTCACAGGTGACTGAGAGTCAAATCCAGGCCAGTTATCTAAAAAATAATATTGTATTGTGATTATCATGCGAGATACCATATTTGCATTAGATTTTTTGTTCCCTTCCAGCAGGAAAGCGAAGTCTTACAATCAGAAGCAGAATTCTCAACTTCAATTGTATTGCATAATCTGGATTTTTACTAGTGTACATACACGTTAGCTTCATCAACATTAGCTCAGCTCACAAAATGTATGCATTACTGGTTTGTGAAAGCATCAATGCCATCACAGTATAAAGTGTCAGGACATCGGACTCAGAAGGCATTTTTCCACCAATTAGAAAGATCAATTGCGATCATACCCTTCAGAGTATTGGATAGAATTCATTACACAGCTTTCAATAGAAAAGTTACATTATTTACAAGAAAAATTCTGATTCTATTGCTGGAAAAGTTTTTCTGGTTTCTGAATGTAATTTTAGATGCTAGAAACAAGATACAAATAAGATATTTTCATGTGCAACAACAAGAAGAACATTTTCAGGACCTCAAAAACGAATGCAGGATGAATTAGAAAAAAATCTTTGCATATTGTTACATCCCAGCGGGTCAAAGGCCAACCAGACACCAGTTTACTTTGATATTCCCTGTACATACACAGCGACAAAGAAAAAGGAAGTGAAGATACTTTAGGCTGGAGCTGAAAAACAAAGAGTAACAGTGATGCTGTTCTGCTTCACTGATGGCTTTAACAGCCATCATATATAGCGCTAAAACGTAAAAATGTGCCCAAAGATGAGAATTTTCCTTCAGGAGTAAGAGCAAATGAGAAAAGGTGGAGTGGAATGGGTTGAGACGGCCTGGACACCACCTCAAACGGCAGTCTCACTTATTCTGGATTCCAATAGATCAGCTGTGAAAGATGCAATGAAAGAAGCAGACTGTCATAAATAGGTGTGATATAGGTGTAGTGAAAAGTCTGATTCCAAGAGGTATGACATTCCCACTGCTACATTTGGATTTATAAGCCTTTCAAATAGTGTTTGAAAAGGTTTAATTGGGTGGAGTCTGAAGAATGGGAGCTGATCCAGATGCATGAAGATTATTCAGGTGAGATATTTCAGATGAGAATGGAAGTGAGGACGATAAACCTTAGCAGAGCAGCGATTCAAGTGAAAATGATGAAAGATATGGTGAATATAACTAAAATAATTCGAATGCAAATTACTGTGAGCATGTAAATTCAGTTACTTTGTGAAAGCATATTTGTAGTCTTATTTTAAATTTTGTTTTTAAATTTGATTTTTCTATAGTTTCACATTAAGGACTAATGAATACAAATCTCTGCATTTACTTTATTCCATTTTTCTACATAAAAGCACAAATTTTTCAGTTCATCTTCACTTCAGAATAAAACAAAGAGAACTCTTGCACAAATTTCATTCATCACAAGATAGTTTTTATTCCAGGGATCCATTAATTGGTCTCACTCTTCATACAAAATCTTATTTGGTTCGACATGATCACTTATTTCTCTGCTACAGATGCTTCTCTCCTCTCTTTGGACGTAAAATTTCGGATGTTGGATGTGTCTTATTTTTTCACATAATTTCCTATTGTATAATATTTTGATAAAAAGTATTCATAAAGTTAAAGTAAACTATAAGTTCATCTGAGATAAAAAGGAGTTGTAAAGAACTGATTTTCTGGTCTGTTCCATGCCTTAGATATACAGTTTAATAGAGATAATAATAATAAAATATAATATTGAAATATAATGATAATATTGAAAAAAAATAATTTATGTATTTGAATTCAACAATCGCATGACTATTATAGGTAGCGATTCTTAAACTAATGCGTTGTTTATTAACATCTCCCTTTGTGTAGAGGTGGTTATTTTAGCACATACCAAGTAATACCTATATTTGTTAAGTCATAAACCTAATATTATCTATGTAAGTGATTTAATTCTATTTTTATTTTTCTGAATTTGATCAATTTTGAGGCAGTTCTCTTCTAATAACAAAGGCCTGCGATGAAAAAAAACAAGCAAAGTAAAAACTGATTCTTATGTATTTTGATGTGCTGATTTCAGAAAAAATAGTGAAACAATTCCATCACATCACGTTTTCTTGTAATCATTCTGATTAGTGTTTGTTTTTTCTAGGTACTTTTTTTCTGTTCTGTTCCAAGAACTTTTCAAACCACCATTGTAATACTGTTTTGTTTCAAGTCCCAAATGAAATCCTTTTTATTCTTACATAATTTATCCTGTTCCTTTTTCCCAAAAATTAGCACCATTACAAGAAAAACTTGGTTTCCCTCGATTGGCATATCGGTAGGGAGGGGTGACTTGGTTTTGAAGGGTGAACAGGCAGGTTTCTGTTTGTGCTTAAACGGCAACAGAGAAAAGATACAAACTCCAGTGGGGGAAGATAAAATAGAAGCCTCACCAGCAAAATTGAGGAATTGCCAGTACCAAAGAACACATCATGCCTAACAAGCATGACACTTGTAACTACTTATCCTACCAGGAAACCATGTTTAATTACGAAAATACATCACCAAATCCTAACTAATACGATTATCTAATGATATACCTTCCTCGGATTTGTACAATCTCCTTAACTTCACATCAAATACCCCATCCTCTCCCACCACATTCAATTCTCTACATAATAGAAAAAAGAAGAAGCCATGAACAGTGACGGCTGCTTAAACTGCCATTATAGATATGAGCAGTGAATATGATGCCTAACATCTACTGAAACAGTACAGCTTCAATTTGAGACATACTTTTATGACTGAAATCCTTTCTATTGAAAAACACATTATTCATAACAGAAATTAGATACTCTTAATGTTGTCAGTGTGAAGAAAGAAAGAACACAGCTAGATTTAAATTTATTGCAAAAGCACTTTCATTGAAACATTTTTTCCACTTAGAATACTTTCACATGACTAAAATGCAGCTTAAATTAAGAGCCATGGAAAGATATTTTAATACATTTTCAGTTGAACTTTGCGTGTGTTTTTATTTGTTTAGCTGTTTTTTTTAATCCAAATTATTTTTTTCGAGGTTACCCACCAAATTCCCTGATTTTTCCAGAAGAACTATATTCCGTGAGTATTCCTGGTTGGCACAGACCCAGTAGTCATCAAAATACTTATTATGAAAACCAACCCAGCAAGCATGCAGACATGGAGATACCTGGAATTGCCATTGGTTGCCAGGAATCAGCTGAGGTATTTTCATCCAATTTGCTTGCAACTTGGGAGGTTATAAACTCCAACATATCATCAAATCAAATCTTTTTTCCCAATATAGAAAATTCCAACAACATTTAGAAATTTAGAAATGACAATGATGCAAACCTTTCAGGATATTGATTCTTTGATGTTCCTCAACTCTCTTCCGACGCTCTTCCTGAAGAACTTTCATGATGCTCTGCTGCTCCCAAACATTCCTGCCAGAAGAGAGAACATTGCTTCCACCAGCTGAACCAAATTGCGCCTTGCTTGAAACACTGGCGGTCAAGTTATCACCAACATACCCAACATTATTCACCTGAAAGAGAAAATTATGTTAGAAAAATAAATTAGATCAGGATGTAACAGAAGTAAGAAACACACTTCAGCAAAATAATACTGCCATTTTATAATTATATTATCCTAATGGTGACTCAATTTTCTACTCAACCATTACCAGTTAAATATAAACAAGTTTGAAAAAATAGTTCCTAAGATTGAGTTTTCAGGTTAACATAGTGAGTGCAGTCATGTTATTTGAAAACCTTTCACAGTGATGGCCTATAAAGTAGTCAATGTCCCATGCACTTGAAACAATCTCATACAGAAGATAGATGTAGCAGGTAAGTACAAGATCCAGTTATTGAAGTAAGAAACCAATTCAAAACAACAGTTACATTCTGAAAAATAAATTAAGCAATAAATGGAAATAATCCCCTAATTAATATATTGGGGTCAATTGAAAATACCATATTTCCTTGAATCTAATTGTAAGACTCACCCAATTCTTAAGGCACTAACACCAAAAAAACCTAACAGATTCTAAGAGGATATTTTGGGCTGCAACAGGCATTGCCTCTAAGGGATCCCTTGATTAGCATTAAGAGGTGACCCATGTTTCAAGGGATTTGCACGAATTTAGCGGGTGGTAGTTTCTCAAAATTGGGGTAAGGCATTTGAACACGTTTGCAAACATGTACAGTGGCAGAAGAAATTAATGCAAAGGATTTCGTTGACTGAATGACCACGTCTGCCAGAACTAACTGAAATCCCTATGACGAAAGCACCGAGAGATCCGTCTAAAACCGGGAATATTCAAATTCCATAGGAATGGCAGTAGTTTCTTTGAACAACAAAAATATACATGTACATTTACACCCTAGTTTAAATGTAAATGTAGAGGTTAAATAAGATATAAATAAGATATAAGAAAATATTAGAGAAAAGGATCATAAATATTAAGTTTCATCAGTTAAACATGGGACAATAATTTATAAATATTTATTTATGAAGTGGATAACATTTACATTTAAACCCTGTAATCCGCCAGTGGCAGGTGGCAGGGGGTGTAAAACACCAACATCCCTACCTAACCGGGAGAGCTCTTAGCTTCTCTAATACTTTGCGGGAAAAATGACCAAAATGAGCCTATCTGTTCTGGCAACTACTTCCCTGTATCGCTCTTTTGTTTTCTCTCAAAGGTCGCGTAAGTATATAACTGGGATAACAATATCAGTTATCTCCTCCCCGAAATCAGTAGTGACAAATTTATCAAAGAGGTTCTGTCTGTATTCACGTCTCCTATCACTAAGAGAGTTCCATCTGAGGGATTCTATCATTTCAGATACACTGCTGTCGAATCTGAAATCTCTCTTGACGAACCTCAGCTGCTCTACGTTGAACCATCTTGAGATCGGAAATCAATCCTACTTTGTGAGGATCCCAAATTGCACAGCAATACTCAAGATACTAAATACATACATCTAAGGCCCTCATCGCTGAGATTTTCTTGGAGTTGATTCCCTTGTTCCAAAGACAGCAAAAGATCTGAAATCGGTATTAGTTATGCAATGATATTTACCATGATTTTTAGGAATGACCCCTTCAAAAATTGTCTCGATAGAAATTGGACAAATGAATATTACTCTGGAGCATATGTTGTTAAATTGCAAAATGCAAAATTGTCGTCTACTATTGGATTTTAATTATGAATGCCATATTAGAAGTTTTATAGAAATTAAATTCAGGATCCCAATGAAATACAATTTATTAATTAAGTTATTATTAAGTTAAATATCAAATGTTATGCTTCATCTTGCGTTAAACCATTTAATCCAAAAATTTTTGTATCCATCACTCATGGTAATTATCACAGGTAAAATGAAAAAAAGTGCCTATTTATGATATATTTGCGGTTTTACGGAGTACTTACTTTTAATCAGTCAGGCCTTACGTGGGGGGTCGAAAATTGGAGCATTTTGCATTGCATAATTTGTGTACAACCCCAAAATGATTTTTATATAAATAACGAAAACGTCTCTATCCAAATGCAAAAGCCGAGCTAGCGTAAAAGACCATGTCTTCTCGAGAGAAAGGCCCGCTCGAAACTTGGACTTAGTTTTTCGAGTTGGATTAGGGGTGGTAACTTTTTTTGCCCCTTGGTGTACACCCATTGCTCATCTATAAAAATGTCACAACCTCTGTACTGCTGCATGAAGAGACAAATTGTGAAGGGAGCTCAACAAGTTGACGACTGTCCATTTGACTCACAGCAGTTCAGCAAGAAGTTTAAAATGCATACGGAGGGAGAGGGGTATACAGATTAATGGGGAACAGTAATCTCCATTTGGCAGATGATATAGTTCTCTTTATAGCACAGAAGATCTAACTTCAAGAACTAAACATAGTAGGATAGAAAATATGACTCAGAATAAACATAACAATGCAATAAGTTAAATCTATTGATGAGTGTGTCATTGTGCAAATTTAGAGTCAGAAGCTCATGATGGACTAGACTCAATGTTTCAATACAAGAAGTTGGACATGCAATGGTTGATGTAATTTTGAGAGGCAGAGATCTGCATAACTATCATCTCATCACGATATTATAATTAGATGTCTGTACCTGTGATGTAAATGGCTCGTGCTGTAGAGAGCTTTTGGTGAAGCTATCTCCAAACAGATGACTATCACTGGGAGAAGACTGCAAGGATTGCATAGACGTCCCCTGAGAATTAAGTGGTCTGTGCTGCAAAGACGTGGCCCACGCTGGTGGAAGTCGAGGAGATGGTGCAACTTGAGGCGAAGAAGCTGTTGGTCGAGGCCTGGTGGGACCCCTTCCAATTGGCCCGAGCATTCCTCTTGGCATACTCCCAGGTGCCATTGGAATGGTTGGAAGTGATGCGCTGCTGGTGATGCCTTCTTCTGTCCTTCCCCTTGACTGGCTCTTCTTTCTTGTAACAGTTTCTTCCTGCCTCTCCAATTGGGGCCTCGTTGCTGGAATTGCACTTGGACGTGAAACTGCAGGACCTAACGTAGGATACTGACGTTCTCCACTGGAGGAAACCACATTGGAATAAAGAATTGGTGGAGATGGAGAATCATTAGGATGGTTACCACTTCTGTGAGGATCCCAAGAAGGATTCTGCAGAGGACTAGAAGTTGGGGGAGGAGGAGGTGTTACCTGTCGTGGAGGTGGTGGAGGGACAGGTCTGGAGATATTGTGGTCTAGGTCACTGAGGCCTGTTTGAAAATAACAAAGACAAAATATTAATAATGATTAACAGCAAACATGAACAAAGGCAAGAAACAGACAAATTTATTGTACAAAGAATACATTACGATAGCAAAATATCTAACTTTTCAATTTAAAAAACAAGAAGTCAAAATATAAATGTATTAAACAATAGCTTTCTAATAATTAGATGAAGCCTAGAAGAATTGAATTGGTAGAAGATTAATTGAAGAATCTCATACGTTGAATCAAAACTAAACAATCTAAGGAAATAATCACAAGTAGAAATGAAGAAATTATTATTCTTACTTTTTTCAACTCCTGTATAATAACATAACCAAAGTAAGTTAATACAACAACAACGCCATCATAAGTACTTCTATGTTCAATGTCATTCTTCATTTCTTCTCCAACTAGATGTTTGCTACTTGTCTGACATACTTTGATACAAATTTTCTCACAGAGAATGAGCTTTTCTTTGTACATATGCTTATTTTGTATTTTCTGTTATAGATATTATATAATAAATCAAAATAAAATTTGACAATATTTATTCAATATAATCTCCCTAATATGATGAAATCTTGCAATAAATATATTTTAATGCAATTAACTGGCTAATGTATATTTTTATAAACCAGAGGAGCAAAAGTTTTCCAAAAGCAGAAAATATATCTTACAAGATATTTATTCTGAGTGAAGACACAAATAAGATATAAGATAATATTAGAGGAAAGGAAAATAAACATTAAGTTTCATCTCTTAAACATGGGACAGTTATTTATAAATATTTATTTTTTAAGTAGATAACATTAACATTTAAACCCTGCAATCCACCAGTGGCACTTGGCAGGGGGTGTAAAACACAAACGTCCTTATGTAACCTGGAGAGCTATTAGTTTCTCTAATACAACCAAAAGTAACTATCTGTCCAGGCAACTACTTCCCTGTATCACTTTTTTGTTTCCTCCCGAAGATTGCGTAAGTTTATAACTGGGATTACAATATCAGTTATCTCCTCTCCGAAATTGGTAGTTATAAATTTATCAAAAAGCTTCCGTCGATATTCACGTCTCCTATCACTAAGAGAGTTCCATCCGAGGGATTCTATCATTTCAGATACACTGCTGTCAAATCTGAAATCTCCCTTGACGAACCCTACTGCTCTGTGTTGAACCATCTCAAGATCGGAAATTAATCCTACTTTTTGTAGATCCCAAATCGCAAAGGAAAACTCCATTTCTTTTACTCTCGATGACATCCCCTCAAAATTCTACTGGCTAACCTTTGCATCCCATTCGCCTTTCCCATTACGCTTCGAATATGATTGTTGAAGGAAAAATTACTACTGAGCGTAATTCCTAGGTATTTATGATGCCTCACAAGCTCCAAGAGATTTCCTGAAATTCTATAAGGTACACAGGTAAAGTTAGTGGACCGCATGAAAGTCATGGCAACACATTTCTTTACATTCAGCTTGAGCTGCCAATCACTACACCAACCCGAAATAATATTCAGATTGTTCTGCAAACAAACAGTGTCATCTTGAGTTACGATCTCTCTATACTCAACAGTATCACCAGTGAATAACCTAACCTTGCATTTAAAATTATCCACATCATCATTAACATAAATCAGGAACAAAATTGGTCCTAATACACTTCCCTGTGGAACACCGGATGTGATGCAAACCTCATCCAAATAAATAAAATTCCATCCAATTCAACTCGTTGCAATCTGTTTCCAAGAAATTACTTTATCCATTCAACAACTATTTTGTTAATCCCGTAAGCTATCAACTTAAGAATTAATATTACATGCAAAACTCAATCTTCTGCTTTATATATGTATATACAAGTCATCTAACTTCCTTCATCAGTGAGCTGGTAACCTACCTTTCCTGACTGTAATTACGTACCTGCGATTGCTTGTTACCTTCTAACAGAAAATTTATCGTTATCCATGTAATATATCATCCTCTTTAATTTTCAGATTTGTGGGCCTTGAGTATGTTTATGGGATAACACATGAACTCGGATTCAACAATGGGATTCATCATCAGGAAGATGAGTTGTTTAAAACCTCGAATTTTCACAAAATTTTCGTATATTTTACCAATATTCTTCCAAATTCTAATAGAAAATAAGATTCCACAAGCAAAATAAGAATATTCATTTGATTTTCTTTCTTTCGGTGTTTTTCTTTGTTCGGTAATGTCAGACTAATCCTTCTAATTTAATTTTGCAAAAGAAATAAACCCTGCATGTGATAAAAATGAGTTTTACGTGTATTCTTTATGGAAATCTATCTGAGCGATCTTTGTTCAAACCCTGTAAATTGTTGAATAAAAAGGTGACAGTGAGTCCTTTCAGGTCGCAGAGGACACGTATATAAAGTTTGAAGCAAATTGGGCGAACGGTGAGGCCTCCAATCTAAGACAAACACACCCACAGCATTTCGATCGAGTGGCAAGCTAAGCAGACGCCACAAGCGTTTGCAGCATTCCCATATTCTTTAACTAGCGGAGTGCCCGTTGATTCTCAACGGAAAATGAATGTAAATCGAAAGTAATGAAATTTTGATTTGAAAAAAGTTGGATATGAAAAGTCTTAAATTTATGAAAAGAACAATACTTCTCTTCATCCTATGTGACTTACGAAATCACAAAAACAGCAACACAAATTTAAATCACAGACTAAACTAATGCACCAGTCGTTACAACAAATAGAGGAAACAACTGAGTACCAAATGAATGGAGACGAAATCACAAAAATAGCCACACAAATCTTGTAAACCACAAACGAAAACGAATGAACCAGTCGCTCAGCACATCCAAGATTTCCGTTTGATAGCGAGTCAGTGAAATCATCGCAACTATCAAATAAACGAATTAACACATAAACGCCGCAAACGAATTACGATGTATAGTAGTTAATCTAATTAGAAATCGCCCTTTCATGAATAAACACCTAATTTATCCTTAAGATGGCGTCGGCTGTTGCATAATTTATCTCTTTCGACACTTGTCTGGAGTCCGTAAATTGAATACTACATTGACTTTTTTGGAATAATCAAACCATGCAAAATAAAACATTCATATTGAAACATATTCGTTCTGATAATACTTGAGCAAGCAGCATAGAACCAAAGCATATAAATAAAGGACAATCGCCCATAATCTGATAGAGTTGTTCCATATTTCATAGTATAACAAACTTAATAGCGTATCGGCAATCGTATAACACGAACATTTAAATATAATATTTAAGATATAACAAAATACCAATGAGTATGACTATCACCGTCAAGAAAAGATATAGGTGGATAGTACCTATACTTAAACACACCAATAGATGATCCACTAAAACATTTCTTGGTTTAATTTCCAATTCTATATCTAAAAACACAAAATCCATTTACCTTTCCAGTCCGGCTTAAAAGGATTGAGATTCCTTGCTGCTTAAATTCCAATTCTTTACACTTCAAAGAAATCAATCACTGAATTCAGTGGTATTTCAACGATCTTGATTGATTCATTAAATGCACGGCGGGACGCTATATGAAACAATTAGTATTTAGATCGGAAATTAAGAATGAGAAAGTTATCAACTTACCAAGCTAAGAAGATATAATCACTTTATATGAGAAAAGAAGATTCATTTAACACGACGATAAACATTAATTTCACGTAAAGAATCAATACATATTGGCGTTGCTATAAACAAAGCTTAATTGTTGCAGTCGCGCGTATGCTAACAAATTTGAATTCAAATTTAAAGATATCGAGTAGGTGGATGTAGGTGGACAGTAACTATACTTAAACACACCAATAGATGATTCAATAAAACATTCCTTGGTTTAATTTCCCATTCTATATCTAAAAGTACAAAATTCGTTTACCTTTCAAGTCAGCTATAAAAGGCTTGTCATTCCTTGCTGCTTATTAAGCCCAATTATTGACACTTCAATGGAAGCAATCACTGAATTCAGGAATATTTCAAATATCTTGATTGATTTATTCTTCAGCGTTATAGATTAAATTCACAGCGGGACGCTAAATAAAACGATTATTATTTAGAGCGGAAATAAGAATGAGAAAGTTATCAACTTACCAAGCTAAGAAGAGATAATTACTTTATATGAGGGAAGAAGATTAATTTATGCAGTAGTAGTAATTATGAAGGTGCCTCGACAGCTGAGGTCATTTCGCACCTTTTCCTTTTGATTCATTTAATACGACGATAAACATCAATTTCACGTAAAGAATCAACAAACACTGGTGTTGCTATAAACAAGCTTGGTTGTTGATGATGCGCTAATGCTAACGAATTTGAATTTAAAGATATCAAGATTGGCCTTGACGACGGGTTGTTTAGAATATCAGATTCTCATAAAATTTTCGTATTTAACTTACTAATTCTCACAACTTCGAAATGAAAGCAATATTCTACAACCAAAATAAAAAACTTTATTCTATTTCCTTTGTTTTGGTGTTAGTTTTAGTTTCAAAGGACCTTTATTTCTAATTTAATTTTGTTAAAGAAAAGTTTCGTGCAAATGATAAAAATGTCTTCACATGTATTTCTTATGGAAACTATTCGACCCTCTGGAGTCAAACCGAGTACAGTTGGGTCAAAAAAAATTAGCCTATCATTTGCGCAGGGGAGACTTTTAATATTGTACGAATTTTGAAATTATATAAATAATTAACTTTAGAGTTATAGCGTGAAATAGATTTTTGACCCCAACTGGGGACGAACTGGGGACAGCTAGGTGGATAAAAGGTAGCCTATGTCACTCCCCGGATGACAAATGACCATCATACCAAATTTCATCAAAATCGGTTGGATAGTTTTGGAGTGATGCTGTAACAGACAGACATCCAGACAGACAGACAGACAGACAGACAGACAGACAGACAGACAGACATGAAAATTTCTAAAACGTGTTTCGGACTCGGGAACAACCCTAGTATCCAGCAATACAACTTTTTTTGAAATCGGATCAATGTACAGACACGACCCCCTCTACAGATTTATTATATATATAGATTATAAATGACCATAATGGCCTGTCAGTAAGCCACATCATTCTCCCAGAATAGGTGGTGAAGATGTTATTGGCAAATTCTACTGAAGCAAATTTGTCCAGCAAATGGGTGGCTTGGACTGGCTGGAGGGTATAAGGAAATACAACAGCAAAATAAATATCCAAACATTGGACATTTCATACTGCCTTCTGTTTCATCAATATATGGGGTAAATTTCATCTTCGTACATGTTAGAGAACTTTAATTTACTGTTTATAAGGTGTGAAAAACGTGGATTCTCACTTCCATGAAATGAAATTCATACGTAGTCTTGAGAACAAGTGGTACGCTTATTGATATTAATTTTCTATTTACAAAAGGGACAATTCACTAATAGAAATTCACTAGCAGAATTCATTTCCACCAAGTTTCTAGTACTAATACTTCAAATTTGCAAGACAATACCTAGGAATATAAATGTTTGATATTTCATTATCAAATAAATTTGTTTGATACAGTCTCTCTCAGGCAGAGTGTACTAAAATTGCATTCATCTACAGCTTTCTGGGTCATAAAAAAAATCTTTATCTTTAGATAAAATTCCAAGTAGACTATTATCTGCTCAGACATTTGTTTGTGGTGCTATTTATTAGGTCTAAATGAAGAGAGATATTTTCAAAGTTGTCACTGCAAATATCGAAAATATCACAGTATAATTGACTATGACTTTAGGTCTTCGACAGGCAGTGAATCACATTAACTCAGAGAAAATCTCACAAATGTAGACCTGCGATGTTTTTTTAATAATTTTTGCTATGAGTGAATTCTATTGCAATTCTTATTAAGTTTGAATATTGCCAGTTTCATGCGATCTTTTTCATTTCTAGTTCCCCCATTTGCTGCATCCAAATGCCAAAATGCTTTGGGTTAATTTTTCCCATACATATTAAGTTAAGTATGTAAATAATCATATAGTTAAAGTAACTGCATCATGTAAATTATTTCAAATTGTAAACCACAATAGTAAAATTGGTGAAGTAAAATTAATTGAAAAAATAATAAATATATAAGGGTCAGTTCCACTTGCTGATGGTTACTGTAGGGCATAAAAGACAATGACACAATAAATCTCAGGTCAAGAAGATGAATTGTCACTTAATATGAGACGTTTGCAAGGAGAAACAAAATGCCAATTTCTATAATAAGCACATAAATAATGCATTCATTTGAATTGAAATGAGAAGATCCATCGAGCTTTTTGCTGTCCCCAAATTTCATATGCTCATATATGTTTGTGAGCATCCACCAAAAAATGTTAGCCAAGTCCCAAAAAACAGCAAAAAATGAACTGAAAATTCATTAGATTGGTCATGTGTAAACTGAGATATGACTACATTTATATTATTCAATATATGAAAAAGATAGTAATATAATTCAAAGAAAGAAAATTGTCCAGACAAATAGTCCATTCTGTCTAGACATGATAAAGAATCAGAAACACTATAATTTGATAAATCGCTTACCTCTCAGTAACGTCCCACTCTTTTCAGGGGCTCGCCTCTTAGCAGTGACCACCATGGACAACCCTTTACTCTCCTTTCGTCCAATGCTTTTCAATGGTTTTGGTTTGTACGGTAGTTCCAGACTAGGAGGAGCCCTCTCTCGTGACTTGCTTCCCTCATTCAATTCCAAACAGGTTTTACTGGAAGCCTTAGGACCACTTGCCCCTTTCGACTTGGGTAAACTTCCGATATTGCTCTGGGATGGGACTGAGAGCTCGCAAGACCTTTCTGCAGCCCTCAGTGCTGCTCCTAAAGTTTTGTCATCCCTTAAAGCATAATCATCTTCGTCGTCACAGTCACCCTCGTAATTGTCACGGAAATCAGCAGGCGGTGATGAGGATGAAGAAGAGGATGCTGAGGATGAAAGTAATATTGGTGATGGTGCAGAGCTTTCATTGGACGAGTTTCTTGAATTTGGTAATACAGGTGATTTGCTATGTTTTGAGCTTGCAATGGCAGATGGAATTGGAGATGATGAAATCCTGTTGGTATCACCTTTACACCTATCCTTACTCTGTCTTGTAGACGAATCGTTTTCTGGAAATGTTGTCTGAAATAATTTTTGGATTAAATATTAATATCTGCCTCTGCTTTAAGAAAAACATGACCAACAATATCATATACAAATTGAATAACTTAAAGACTGATCAACAGGTATTTAGGGAATTCAAAATTAAAAATATATTTCCTTAATAAATAAGAAATAGATAACTAATGAGATCTCGGGAAAAAATAAATAGAAAAATGCTAAGCATACCTACTTATAGTTCATTCTCATTTTGATCACCTGGTATTTCACTTTTTCAAATTTAAAATTCAAAATTTAATTTCTCACACATCCTACTTAAAAGCTTCCCATAGATTTTTGAGTAATTATTAATTATTATTGCAATAATTATAATTACCTTTGAGGCAGTTGTAGTGGCTTGACAAAGTATTATTACTTTACCTTTTTAAGAATATTCATAAGTAATAAGAGCTAATGGTTATATAATTTAACATTGTAAATAAACACCTTTCAATATAGTTTCCAATAGTATGGGGATGTATCTGAAAATTTGACAATATATTTGCAATTTCAAATACTAGAAAACAGACGTTGTAAGAATACTAGATAAACCAATCAAGAAGTTGTTCTAGTATGCTAAATTCTATCCACAAGTTAAACAAGGTAGTCAATTAGCAATAAGATATGGTGAAATTAATATCAAAAACACTTAGGAATTAACTATTTAAATCGAGATATAGGGCAATAACTATGCCATAACATAGAATATGACAATTATTTAACAGAAGCACATGTTCAATTGGAATGAAATATTACAGCGAATCACTTAGAAGTTCAAAATGCTAGATTGATATTTCTGAAAGAATCTGATCAAATAGCTAAGTCTTAAAGTTCCCTTTTCAGGTATATCGGCCCACAAAATACTTTCACAGGTTAAACTAGCGGAGGTCTAGTCTTCTCAATCAGAGCATAGTCAGTAGTGTCATCAGCTGATCGTGGACTCGGCGAGAAAGAGCCATCTAACGACTTGGAGGGCAACACAGTTTTTCATTGCTCTACTACTTGCACACCACAAAAGTGAGAGTCTCCCCTTGTTAGAGACGCCTTGTGTCGAACCCAGGAACTATTTAGACTGCCATTAGAGGTAGTCTACCCTAGCAGAGGAAATTGAAATTTTCTAGCAAAAACCCTCAGCATTGAACATGAAAAGGAGTCCCTCAAGCATAAACTTATAATTGGTGATTTTATTGCTTGTACAGGTCAGACAATGACACAGTCACAGAGACAGCACAGACTGGGCTAGAGAAATGAACAAGGCCAACGCTTGGTAGAGTTGGCAGAATGCACAAATATGTAAATAACAAATACGCATGTACGTGTGTAGAGAATTATAGAAGGGTAGAATAATTCAACGATAAATTATTCTTATATTTGAAAGCAGATATTTGTTCAGAGGTAATAGTTATTAAAAATCCTCCGATTGGGGATCATACGCACAGGGAATCGAACGCAGGACTGTATTGATCAAAGTCAAGCGGACATTTTTGGGAATCTCCACACAATTCGTAAACCTAAGTGAGACAGTGTTCTGATCTACTATCTTTGGTCTTTGAGAGCAGTGACAGTGATTCCTATCATTGTATCAATTTCAGTCTTTCCTGGGGACTGCCGTAAGTGAAGAAGCGAAACCAAAACGAACTGCCCCACCTAAAGAGAGGTTCGACTCAGTGGCCAGTGAGCGCCAACAGCTCCAACGAAATATGCGAATGTTCTTCCCCACCTCTTCGTTAGTTCTGCAAGTTACCACTTCGTTTGCTCTACGGTGCGACCGTTAAAATCTGAAATCCCTGCAGCAGCATTTAAAGTTGTCGCACTCCAATTTAGTAGCCAAGACATGAGCCCAAAAATCCCCAAGCCAAAAACAAATTCTTATCATGCTCTATTCACTCTCTCTCTCTCTTGTCCAAACAGAAACCAGATACTCCTGGAAACTGGTGATCTATACGATCCCACATTACGGATTCGCGATATTACCAGAAAGCTTGATGAAGAAAGAAAGAGCACGACTACGTCTTATAAGCTTTCATTTTTTGTGAAAACTGTAATCAAAATGTTTATATCCTAGGAAATTTTTAGCAAAGTAATACACAGCTGAAAACCAGAGCCGTAGAACAATGCCTCGAAAGGAGCAAAAAACAGATTTTTCAGGTTCTCTCCAAGTTCCCTGAGTTTTCCAGGATGAATGAAATTTCCTATGCATTCCAAATTTTTCAGGTTAGCAAACACCCTTTTCTCACCCCCTCACAGCTTACAATTGTTGCTTCGAAGGATTGTAGTAACAAAATAATAGGTGTGAGGCATTCCACATATGAAGAGGAAACTAAATAATTTCTATATTCCTTTTATTTGAAGTGAAACTTGATTTAGAAAGAAGCCTTTATATCCAGGATCATATGTTATTCAAGTTGGCAACAAGCATTAACAAATAAATACCTACCTTAAAAGCGGGCTTAGTTTTGTTTACTTGAGATTGCTTTCCCGATTTATCACCCTTTAGATGCAATCCATTGTTTCTATAGTTTGCTATGGGGAAAACATTGCTTGAGGAGACCCAAATATGTGCAGAGGCAGCATGCATTAAATTTTAAAGTGTTGTTAAGGTGTTTTGATACCTTTTACAAAATTTGTTGAGTTTTAAATGCTCGCTCTTACATTTGCATAATGCCAAATGTTTACACATCGAATGAGGCATCGACGACAAAACACGGAAGTAAATATAATAGAATGACAATACCAGCGATAGCATTGCGATCCGTAAGAATGCATGGGAAATTCATGCATGTTTGAACATATTTTCCTTAGATTATATAAATCTGTTTTAAGTGCGACTTGGATGATCATCCACAGGGATTTAACAGAGCAAGCACCTCAAAAAGCACTACACTCATATTTGATTTTTCTACATTTTCCCATCTAATCTAATACATAGGCTGAGGGCCCTCCCAACATAGACGATCTGGATTCAGCTGCTCCTGTTTACGGCAATTGTCATCTCATTGTATAGAGCTCACAAAACCATTTCAAATACTTCGTAAACCCAGGATTCAGTCACTCCTAGAGACCGCAAAACATGAAATCGAGGTTTTACTTAAAACTGAGGACATTTTACATGCACAAATATGATGAATTGAACCTCTCCCTTCTCAATTGTGTCTTAATTTTTTTTTAATAGTTTGTTATTGAGGGCCATCTAATAGGCATATGTAAAAACACTAATCTTCTAAATCACTTTAATCCATGTTCCATTTAAAACTTCGAAAACTTACTCTGACATTGCCTTCCTATAAAATGTTATCAACAATAAGGTTGACTCCCCATTCTTACTCTCTCTTTCCAGGCTGTATCATGAACAATCTTCTCCTTGGACATACTAGGTCTATCTATGATAAGACGGTTCTTTCTTCTTCCAAATACTCTCAATTTTGAACTCTTTTTCTTCTTTTTAAATTAATTTATTTTTGTGGCTGATTGTTAAATGTAATTGGCCTTGTGCGGCTTGTTGATGTATTATAATAAATAAATAATACATAAGCTAAAACTGAGCAAGATGTAAACACTAGATTTTCTTCGGATTTACTTAATACTTCTTTCAAATTTTGAGCAATATAAACAGTAATAAAAGGTAAATTATCTCCTTTTTTGCAATGAATATACATGATATAAATCTAAAATTAATTATTTTCTGACAAGAGTAATGGAGATACATAACCTTGCACACCTCTTCAAATAAAATGCAATATATTAGACTATCAATCAATGCAACATAAACGACACAGAAACAGGCATAACTTAGCATGGCTGCATCATCATGACCTGATGATGCTGCGAAACCATGGTTATTTCTGTAACTTTCTGTGGTTTAGTAAAAGTTTCCTCAATATGGATTTTCAATGCAACATAATTAATTAAGCCCATAAAATTTAATTACTGTACATGCCAATGTATAAGTCGATCTTTGAAGCCTAGAAAAATCTCTCAAACACCATGGGTCGACTTATATGCCGAGCATAAAATTTTACCTTTACCACAGAGGGGTAAATAAGTGAAATTGCCTGCTTAACACCTGTGGTACACTAACTCACGCAACTCACCACAATTATTTCTTACTGAAACTTATTTTTGGCAGGTCTAATTAATGTAAGTAACGTATTAACTAAAACAAATTTTATAACGAAATACAATTGTGGCTGAAAGTAAAAATGTAAAGCCCGGCATACTAATTATCGGCCAGTCAAATATAGTAGAAGTCCGTTATAGCAAGTATAGCATATAACAAGAGTTGCGTTATAGCGAGTGATTTTTTGGCCGTTGTCCGTCTCACTGCAAAAAGCATAGGGAGTTACATCCATTACAACAAGTGGTCATTTCTGAAGTATCTTTATAACGCTTGTCTTGCAGGAGGCATATCACAGAATCGTCAATTGACGTGAGGGACGAAATACAACAAGCCAAAGGTAATCTGAGGTGGGTTATCACTTCAAACGGCAGAAGAATATTAAATGCAAAAATGATCGTCACCTAATTCATGCATTTGTTTCTCACAAATCGCCTCACCCTGAAGGGTTTGAATGAAAAATATCTCGAGAAAGCAATTCGATATGAATTAAGATTATCTAATGACACGCCATTATGTTTCGATGATTGTTCAGCAAAAATTTTCCACATTTTATAATAGAGGACGCAGTTTCGTTATGATCCATGAATCATTAAAACAATCCCATGTTTACTCAAATATAACGCGGCATCAAAAGTAATGGGCACCCATAAATTCAAGCATTGGACATTGAAATATCATTTGCCCGCAAATGTAATGTGCGCCTTAAGATATGCAGTCACACCATTCGCTGTACCTTATACGTCTTATACCATACAGGCACTCACTAATGCATGTGTATATCTATATGTGTATACAGTGTATGCAAAATGCAGGTAGTCGTCTATGCCGTAGGTCCTAAGTAAACGTACGTAAGAGCCAATTCAAAATCATTCATTTGAAAATTTTTAGGGTTAGCCAATTGAAAATTATCGGCTACAGCTTCGTTTATAGTGCAAACATCGATACAGTAAAATGCATGTATACAGTCCACACATCGGTAGCGGATTGATGGAACGTTTCTTGAGTTATATGGAACCAGGGTGAATCAAGGATGGCCTCGCGCTACGGTACATGCCAACGTGTAGTATTGTACCTGATTCTAGTTTGCCATTATTTCGTGCACCCCAACTTTTGAGGCAAAAAAAAGACTTCAAAGGTTGCATTTGTTTTCGAGTAAATACGGTATTTTTGATGCAAATGTCTTTTTTATGCATTATGAAGCGAAAGGGTTAAAAATTGTACAGTTCCCTTCTGCCACACTCACTGCTCTTGGATTCAAGAGGACAGACTTAGCATTAGAAATCGGCTATAACGAGTACTTCACTGATTTTTATCAGCTCTCGTTATAGCGGACATCTACTGTATATTTCGAAAACAAGTTTGACGCATATTTATTCTTGAAAGCAGAAAAATTAAGCCTACCTTCTCTATTTCTTCATTATTGGAACTCTCTGTTGTTGTGGAACAGGTTTCTTCCTCAGAGCAAGCTCCTTCTGACTTTTTCCCACTCTTCCCACACTCCTTGGGCACATCTAAGAGACCTTCTATGGACCTACTTGGGGATATTTCAATCCTATCTACTCTAAGGGCTGAAGCAACAGCATGCTGCATTGCTTTAAATCCTCCATTCCTTCTGCCTAATTTTTTCTTCCCTTTGGAGAATGAGCCTGATTCAGAGGCTTCTGATCCTCTCAAACCCACATCCTCTTCATTTGCATGGCGGTTTGTAACCCCAACCCACGCAGTACTGTAAGGAGTAGAGCCACGCCCATCTCTTTTTCTTCCTTCTTGGGGGTGTGTCCAGGCCTGGTGACTACTGCAGGCCACACTCACAGGTGGTACAGGGGGGGGGCAAGATGCAGAGGAAGAGACGGCAGCAGCTGCCGCAGCCGATGATGCCATAGCAACTAGTGTGCACTTCAAGATACGATCTGACTCGAAGAATGCAGCTGCTACAACAATGAGCAATAATATCAGGGAGAAGAGTATTACAGCCAAGTAAAGCTTAGATTCCCAACTAGGACGAGGTAGCACAGAAGAACAGGGCGCCAACATATATGTGGGGAGAGACGCCAGCATCGTGTAGTTGCTGATGGTGCTCCCAGCAGCTCCTCCACCAGAATGTATTCGTAAGACTCGCTGGACCTTGGAAAGGGTGAAATCCGGAGTGAACGCTATCTCTACTTTGTGAGTGCCATTGGCAGGCATCTCAAATGGACCACAGCTCAGGATTCTGAACCCATAGCCTTCACATGGTAACCCATCTATATCGAGTCCTGTGACAAATACTGGAAGGTCTCCAGTGTTTCTCGCAGTGAAAGACCTCTTAACTGTTAAGTTTGGCATAGAATATTTCCAAGGTGTTTCCCCTATAAAATGTAAAGAAAAAGAATTATAATCCTATATATCTAATCCTAACTGTATTTAGCATATGACATGAAAACTCAAGAATGTTATAAGATGCATCTACTGAAATTGATAAAGGTACTCCAAAAAATGTGATTGGATGAAAATGTATGATTTTATGCTATTATTCTGACAGACAATTTACAATAAAATAGTAAATAAATTAACAACTGTTGATGGGTTGAACAGATAACTCCAATAATAATAAGGTAAAATAGACAATAAGTTTATCATAACAGAAAAGATTCATCATAAAATTATGAAAGCAGCTACAAAAAATTCTAACAGAAGCTCTCAAGTATTTATTTCCAGTGGGCTCTAATTAGATCGAAAAAAATAGTTGCTATAGCATACATTCTACAAATGACCTGCTTTAAAAACCATTACAATTGATTTACCTTTATTTTAGAGCAACAACTTTTTCAGTATGTTTGAACTGTCTCTGAAGATATAAGGTAAACATACCACTAGAAATTGCAGAGAAATATTTACAAGTATATCAAATTACTCTCCATCTCTCAAGAATTCTAAATACTTTCTTTTAGAGACTAAAGAGAAAAATATCTTTAACAATATCAATGCTAGTACACTTCATTTTAAATTCTCATTAAAGTAAATAATAATAGCATTGAAGTAGAGAGTTATAAAAAACCTGAAATTATGAACTGTCTCTTGGAATTCCTCATAATCATTTATTCAAAATTTATACTCACTTTCGCAGTCTTTTAAATGTTTTTCAGTCAACTCAAACAACAAAGGTGATGTATTCCCAGGCTTCCGATTCCCAAAGCGAAACTGCGCATATCCTCCTTGTCCTGACACTCTAACAACTTCCAGAGCTGTGAGATTATTTCTGTAATGTACGTACAAATTTTTAATAGAATAATTATTAACACAAACTGAAATTTCTGTACTACTAAAAAGCCTGGACTATTTTTACTTTCTCCATATACGAAGTATAGAGAAAGTATTGTTTTCATGAAAAAATTCGACTTCGAGATTTCAACGGAAATACATGTTTTGGGGTCCCTAGAACACGTTTTGACTATTTTCGGAATGATGTCTGTGTGTATGTGTGTGTGTGTGTGTGTGTGTGTGTGTGTGTGTGTCTGTATGTGTGTGTGTGTTTGTGGGCGCTCTAACGTAAAAACTATTGGTGGTATCAATACCAAACTTCATATATAGTACTGTGGTGTGTGCTGTCACAGTTGATTAGTTTTTTGAGTAAATCGGTTGACCGGAAGTCGAGCTTCATTCAACAAAGCTCATTTCCGGTTTTCAAAATATCTCCCTAAATATGATATTTACGTGTATTGTATTACTTATAAAAGTTATAGATAATGTAATTTACTATAACTTTTCCATTTAACATATTTTTTTATCACCGGTTGATTAGGAGTTATTCGTGAAATACCGATAAACCGGAAGTAGCTGTTATGTACTTTGTGGGCGCTCTAACATGAAAACCATTCATTGTATCAACACCAAATTTCATATATAGTACTTTAGTTAGTTTATTTAGAGTTGATTAGTTTTTGGAGTAAATCGGTATACCGGAAGTTGAGCTTCATTCTTCAAAGCTCATTTCCGGTTTTCAAAATATCTCCATAAATATGATATTTAGGTATATACTATTAATTACAAAAGTTTTAGAAAATGTGATTTACTATAATTTTTGTATGAAACATATTTTTGTATCACTGATTGTTTAGGAGGTATTCATGAAATACTGATAAACCGGAAGTTGCTGATTATGTACTTAGTGGGTGCTCTGGGCTCTATGGGCGAAAGGCCAATTTCATCGTTATTCATCGATCATGTCCCGTAAAACTATTTATAATGTTTTTGGCGTCAAAGATAATAATATATATATATAAATCATTCATCTTCCAAGTTTAGATGGAATATAGAGTTCGAAATTATTACGGTAGATAAATATCTGCATCTTATATATATGGAGAAAGTCATGTGCTGGCCACATCAGATTTTTTTCATACAATTTTAGGGATAAACTACATTTTATAATAAACAATTCAGTTTTAATGAGTCAAACAATAGATAAAATTCCACAACAGTTCAACCATATAATGACACTCCCCGACTTAGGAACACGTTAAGGTCGGCTCTTCCAGTTGTAAGTTAAATTGGTCATAAGTCAGGTTTATGATATGAGGTATAGCATAACTCACCCACGAAGGAGGTAGATTTCCGGTGTTGCACAAAAAAGAACTGACCTTTGTTGTTATTATATTTTATGTTTTTTATTGTAACACCTCATATCTGTATTTTTTCATGATTTTATCTGTATACTAGCAGAAATGCCCGTTGATTCTCAACGTGAAAATCCAAATTGATAATTACTCTTGGTACAGTCTTGATCGTAACACTTGCCTCATAATTTTTGGTAGATGGCTGATTCCAGGCTATAATTCTTTCCAAACCAATGAACAAAGTAAATAAATATTATATTTATGTCTACAGAGTCACCTAAAGATTCAATCCCATATCCTTTGAATGAACACTTTCTTCGACGAAGACAAAAATTATTTCAAGATTACAAAAAATATATTCGATGATCACATTAGGATAAGCAGCACCACCTTTTAGGAGACATTTTCTGAAAGGGAAAAATAGTTCTCGGAAACGATGATTAAACACAAATAACAGCAATAAATTCTATATTATATCACTCAAAACCAACGAAAAACCTTCTTTGCAGAAAGTAAGTGTATTATGGAGCTGACTTGTACACCAATACTAAACAACAGAAGATCACCATCTCTAACTATGTATGAAAACTTAAGCAAAAATATTTGGTGCAACTGCCTCAAACGACAACTTACTTTTCCCTTATATTCTTTATGTGAGAAATATTAATGTGCTCTGGCATCGAACCCAGGCACAACATGGTCTTATCTAATTCTTTCTAAAACCGAGTCTTAATATACAAATTCTATCTAAGAAACTTAATCTAAGAACTTCCTATCATTTTGATAAGTGCATGAAAAAATAATGAAAAACTACCCCAATGTGTTTTATATGGGAAATATATTTACCGCCCGGCATCGAACCCGGGTCTTCTTGGTCATACTTACTATGCAGCAAAATAGGAGATCACCATCTCTAAGTGTGAAAATTCAAGCAGAATTATTGGCTGCAACTGCCTCAAACGACGTCCTACTTTTCCCATATATTCCTTATGTGAGAAATTTTAATGTGCTCTGGCATCAAACCCAGATAGAATATGGTCTTATTACAATTTATTTCTTAAACCAAGTTTTAATATACATCTTCTAGCTAAGGGAGAACTACCTATCGTTTCGATAAATGGATCAAAAAAAATAATGTAAAACTACCCCCATGTATATTAAATGGGACATTTTCATGATCGAGCTAGCGCTGACTTAAAACCAACTAGTGAAACAACGACCAAGTGGAAACTGAGTGAAATAGCTCAGACTCGAGGATAAGAAACGAAACATGAGACATACACACATAAAATTACCATGTCCTGTCATGAAGTATTACATAGTTGCTGAATAAGGGTCACTCCAAATGAAAATTGTTTCATTTTTATTGTAGTATGAAATTACAAAAAATTCAATTTCCAAAAACATTTTTTTCGTAACTTTGGACGGTCATAAGTCGGGAATACTTCTCATTGACTATCAAATGGACATGAGTTGTCAGCATCTTTATATGTACATCATAAAGATTATTCCATTACTTGAATGACAGTTCTACACAATAGCCTCCAAAACTTTCACATTAATTGAAAAGTAGGAAATGATTCAAGCAAATTATTTTGAGTACTTTCATTCATTATGACAATAGAAATGAAAAATAAATATCTACATGATTATCATTAAAGATGAAAATTATTTACAAACCTGATAAATATGAGGGTGGAAGAAAGACTTGGTTTGTGAGGTTTGAAGGCCAATTGGACAGTCAAAGACTTCTTGGGCTGCAGAAGAAACAGCGGCAGCAAGCCTCCTGATACTTGGCTGGAAGATTGTCCATTTGCCCCACCTGTTGGTAGCCCAACTCCCAAACCAGGACCACCCCACTGCCAGTGAGGATTAGGGATTATTCCCACGAATCTGAACTCCTCCGATGAGGTGGCCTCTTCTCCTTCGTTTGGAGGGGGCTGAAGACTACAGCAAGAGAATACCACAGATAAGCACCAAATACTCTTAGGACTACTAATACAATTATTATTAGATTACCTCAGCAGTATTGTTTAAGCATTTTCACACATATGGGCCCACAGAATGCAGTTTGGAATCCACCAGCCTCTTAGGACTAATTAAGTGATTGATTTATTTATAACTATTGATTGAGACCATTAACACAAATTCATAAAATCTTCAAAATACACTAGGAATAATGTCCTGAATAATAAGAAACAAAGAATAGTAGCAGAGAATGCAAATAATAATAAATATAATGGGAAAATTGTCTATGAAGCGGGATGTGGCAAGGAGGTATGGCAGTAATAGGATGAAAAAGATGTGAGAGGTCAAAAAAAACTGATACAATCAACGCACAAAAATAAAGGAAAAGGAGTAGAAATTCTATTTAAGGTATGATGTTATAAGAAACTAAAATATAAACTATTAAGAGAAAAGAAAATGAAATTATATGAATAAAGATAAGTTCTATCCTTGAGATAAAATAATGTTTAACTAAAACATTTCAAAGTTTGTACATATAACTTGGGTTAAAGTAATAAACAGTTTTTGTGAACCTTGTATACATTAGAAAATTTCCAGGAACAAATATTTGGTAAACCAATCAAAATTTTAGTAGCATATAATACATAAGGTATATTAGCATTGATTCAAATACATGAACTGATAGCAGATACAACTGTAATCTATAAGTAAAATTACTTCTACTTTGCAGCAAAGATATTTCATGAGTAAAGCGTGGAAAAAGTACTCAATTTTACAAAAAAAAGTCGCCTAAAAAGTAGCAAACATTTTTGAAAGAAGTCTCTCAAAAGTCTGAGGTATTTTTGTAAGAAAGTTGCTAAATTTAAATTAATAGATAGAAAAAAGAACCCAGAGATGCAGGATCATGGGTTTTTGAGTTGTTATATGGACTTTAAGAAAGTAAAAACCACAATTCACAAAATATATAAAAATTGTGAATAACACTCGTTTGATGACCAGAAATTGAGGATGAAAAACGTTAATCCCTATTATTTTTATAGCTGATAAATATCTATCTTTATTTTGGGAAGGTGAAAATTAAAGTTAAAAAGTAAGTTTTAGATAAGAGATTTTATTTTTTGATTGAATCATATAAAGTATAAGAAAAATATTGACCTATTTTCATTCATTTTAAGTTTAAATGCCTCGACAACCCGTCATAAAATGGCGACAGGCAAGATATTTATCCATGTTTTCCATAGAGAACGTTGTTCAACCGTCGCTCAAAATAAGTTTGTACTGGAAAATGATCGCTCAACTTCACAGGTTGTCATAGAGGCATACCTCAGCGTAGCCACTTCACTCACAGAGAGTTTTTGGAAAATGTTAGGTGTTTGGCATTTGAATTCTTCATTGAGAATCACTTAGAAAAGAAGTAAAACATGGGAAAATAATTACTTTCTTCATGTGAATGAATACATTTTCATTGTTTATCTTATTCTAATCGGCTTACCACCAGGAAACAGTGAATATATTTCAATAGATAATATTACTTCCGACGCAAACTATGCATGTTGAATTGCATGGATTCAAGGTATAGTAAGTTACATTTTAAATGACAACTACTTCTTTTGATGTAAACCTCAATATACATTTTCAAAAATATATAAGAAGTAGTTAAGGCGTAGATATGAAGGCCGTCCTATAGATCCAGTATTAATTCCCTTTAAATACGTAAATTCCTGCTACCATACTCCGATGAATGGAATATTTTAATTTGTCATTTGGTAGAGGAGAGAGAAAAATGTATTTTTCATTTACTTTTGTAACTCTCTTGATCGTATGAAATGAAAGCAAGAGATATATGTGTGAATAATTGCACTGATCTCTCCTTACTGAATGCCAAGAAAAGTGTTACTCATTCAGCCATTATGCTTTACTTGCGTGGACATATTCCGCTTATAGCATTCTGGCTCAGTGAGGAATGCAATGGCAATCTACCTCACTCATCATCCTGCCAATCATCATCATTGGTCATTCAATCCATAGATTGGTCAACTGCAGCCCTCCATTCCTCTCTATCTAGCGCTAACTCTACTACATCTTGATACAACTCCTTTTCTACATTCCTCTTTATTTGATCTTCCCGTTCCATCTTCCACTAGTGAACCTCATTTCTCTCTGCTCTTCGTAGCTTATGCAGGAAAGGGTGACGTACCAACCGGCCTTTGGGCTGAATAACTTACAGACAAATATTTAAATCAACTTATCGGAAGTTTGCGCTAGGTAAAATACTGGACTGATGAAGTAGTTGAAATTTATTTGCCTACAATTTTAAAATCAAAGATATCAAGAATTTGAGGCTCTGTCCAAGAAAATATACATTATGGATCCTTTTCGAAGTGTTGATACATCCAATCTGTTACTTTGTTCATTAGAAAATATAAAACACGATATCTCATGTTGAAAATTGTTAAAACACACTCCCTGGACATACTAACGTATTTCTCTCGTGAATTTAAGAATATTATTCAGCTAAGAAAAGATTACTTTCCTGTCAACTCTCTATCATAGAAATTTATTTTCTGAGGGCTAAAATAAGCAATGCCGAGAAAAAATACTTCTTCTGGATTGGTATTAACCCTTAATTAGTTGTGTCAAAAAATTACGTAATTGTTCATGCGGAGTCAATATGAATGTATGATCACTTTCCATTAATTATTAATTAGATTTATCGTTTAAATATGTACCAAAATGCAGGTACTTATATAACAGATATTTCTTCCTATTAAAAATTGAGGTAGGAGTTTCATACTTCCGGAACATGTAGAAGATGGTTAAATATTTTGATTTCTTTCAGAAAAATTATACTATGTTTAAAATGTGATCCGTAAGAAAATAATAAAAATCGATTTATCTCCCTTCAAGGAAATGTAAAAAAATAATTCCAAAATAAATTTTTGAATATTTTTATGAAATTTTCAGTTTAGGGGTTTTTGACCATGTCAGATAGTTACATTTTCAAAATCATAAAATTAATTCTCATCAGTGTTACCAACTTATGAAAGTATCAGTCTAAATTTAGGGCGTATAAATCATATCTAAAACTATTTGATATTAATAAACATTTCTAAAGCTATTACCAGTTTACCAACTTCATGATGCAGGGGTACCAATTGTTAAAAACAAATAAATGAAAAGTTTTTTTGCTTGCCTCTTTGTTACTTTATAGGAATTTTATGAATAAGGATTCCCTCCGTAAGAATTGATGAAGTATCTTGTCATTCCTAAGAGCATTTTAAACATTATAGATGCAAGGTAGCCAACATCACAGATGTTAAACCCAAGGATGAAGTATATTTTGAGGCAAAATAGGATAACTTAACTTGAATATCTTAGGGAAAGGAGTTTAATTTCCATTCTTTATAATGAATAATGGCTACAAAATCCAAAAAAAAAGGTGCTACCAAATTTTCCCATGATTTCATATAATTATTACATAAAATATTTCCAAGTCGGATCTAATTCAGCTCCTTTATAAATACAGAAGAACCCCGTAATTATGAACCTCAATTTTACGAAATGACACAGTTTTACGAAACATTCTGCCGGTCCCGATCTTTGTACATATAAAATGACCTGTTTTACGTAAAACCTAGATTTCATGTTTTACGAAGTGAGAAGCCGTCCCTTGGAGTGATGGAACCCTGGTTCTACAAAGTATTTGAAATGGTTTTGTGGCAGTGAGCTCAACACAGTGGGATGACGATCACCATAAACTGATTCCAGATCGTCTATGTTGGGAGGGCCCTCATGTATTTGAGATGGGGAAATGTGGAAAAATTGGAATATGAATGTAGTGCTTTTCGACCTGCTTACACTGTGGTAAAATCCCTGTCAATGATCATCCAAGTCGCACTTAAATCCCATTCATATAAAATAAGGAAAATATGTTCAAACATGCATGAATTTCCCATGCATTCTTACCGATCACAATGCTATCACTGGTATCGTCATTCTATTATATTTACTTCCGTGTTTAGTCGTTGATGCCTTATTTGATGTGTAAACATATGGCATTATGCAAATGTAAGAGCGAGCATTTAAAACTCAACAAATTTTGTAAAAGGTATCAAAACACCTTCACAACATTTTAAAATTTGGATAAAGTTCTCTGGGGTTGCAAGCCGGGTGGTTTCTTTGATGTCTCTCGACGTTTCGGTCCCTGTAGATGGACCGAAATGTCGAGAGACTTTGAATAAACCACCCGGCTTGCAACCCGAGAGAACTTTATCCACAATATTCGCCGGGAAAGCACCAGATCCATTTTAAAATTTAATGCACGACGCCTCTGCACATATTTGGGTCACCTCCAGCGATTTTTTCCCCCTAGCAAACTATAGAAACAATGGGTTGGGTCTAAGGGTTGATGAATCAGGAAAGCAATCTCAAGTAAACAAAACTAAGCCCAGTTTTAGGGTAGGTATTTCTAAAAACATTGAAAAATAATGGTTGGATGGTAGAGACCCTGAAAAATGTTGGTCTCCAAGAGAGGAAATGTTGTGCACATTCAGTCAGAATCGCTCTCTGTGCGAGGTGGCCTGTGTTGTGATATCCCGTGGGCCTATCAGTAAAATAATGGATAAAACATTGCTGACCAAGAAAAAGAGGAAGTCCCTGAGTTTGGTCACCAAAAGGTCAATTATCAAGAAAGTATGTGATCGCTGGCATACAAAAACAGATATTGCTCGGAGGTATCTATTATTTCTTTATCTACATTAGCAACAACCATAAATGCAAGTGAAAAAATTTGGAGTCACACAACAGCATCGTTAAAAACAAAGTATGTCTCATCGCACAGTGGGCTAGAATCAAAAAAAGCTGGCCAAAAATAAGAAAGTGGTTATTTTGAGTGTGGATTTTGAAACTTCGCATAGTCATACTTGAATAAATTCTGCACATAACTGCAAAATCATTTTCTTCTTTTCAGTCTTTGATTTTTCGCAAAATTCTTCAACTTCAAGCCAATCCTGAACCAAAATGAACAAACTCATCGGGTAAAAAACGATGCAGTATAAACCTAATCCTTCTGCCTCATAATACTGGGTTTGAATGGTCACAGTTCAATACATGCAATATTTATACAACAAAATGGCAAACCATTATTTAACCACAAACTTTCACCTAATGTACACAGGTTAACTTATACCACAATGTTCTTAGAAGCTTTCTTAAGAGGAACCCGAAATAAAATCCTGCGACAATTTGCAACGCCGACATATTAAGCGACTTTTCGATGGCTATGCAAGAACAATATCCCCGTGGCAGAGCGCCACTTCTGAGATGATCTCGGTTTTGAGAGGATATGTGGAGAAAAACGCTTCTGAATGGTTGTGTTTTGGAGATATACTGAAGCAAGGTTACATTCTAACTTGAGATAAAGAAATAACAAGATTTAAAAGTATTCTCATTTAATCCTTAAAGAAAAAGTGAATTTAGGAGTGAGATACCTTTTCCCTCAAATCTCTTGATAGAGTACTAATTTCTGAAATTTTAATTTTTTTAAATAAATCCTTGATGCTATAGATTCTCACTCTTTTCTCCTCTTTTGACCTTCAATTACAAGATGATTAACCTCAAATCTACCATTGTCCACACGACCTTCTCGTGGGAGGGAGAGCGCACGCCAGAGAGTGCCCTAAAACCTAAGTAAAACATTTTGAAGGGGCTTACTTTATAATGCGTACGTTTTGGGAAAACGGTCACCCTTTGTATTGTATTTCTATCAGTTTCAGCTCAAAATATTCTTGCAGAGTCTGTAATTTTCTGACTGAGCTGAAGTTTCATCCTTCATAGAAACTTCAAAAAACAAACAAAATTGATGATTACTTTAAAATTTAAAAAGTTAATTTTTTTTTTTCTATTGCATTATACATTGAACTGGATGTATAATCTATTTTGATGAAACATTAGCTTCCTTTCAACCCCATTTAACTTTATGCATATGCTACTGAACCTGGGTTAGTATTGTAGAGGTTTCGATTGCTTGAAAGATACCCTCAAATTTATAAAACACAAACTTTACTAAGCACAAAGTTTTGGGTCCCTTCAAAATCGTAAAATTGAGGTTCTACTGTAATTTGATGACAAAATATACATATGAAGATAAAATTATACAATTCCTGCATTAGAGTTTGTTTAAATTTTTTGATAATATTTTAAGTTTTTTAATTCTAAATGTTAAAAATATATCAAACGGTGTATTCATTAACTACATTAAAATTTAACATTAAATTATAATTTGCTCTTTGCGAGCAAACTCTCAACAAGTTGCCACATTGTAGCGACCTTTCCAAGAAGAACAAAAGAACACGTTACGCCACCAGAAGAAGGTATTTTGGCCTCACCTCGTCTTCATAACACTGTTATCGATACACTATTTTGAAATTAAATTAAAATCGACAATAATTGTTGACTATTACTCCAAGTTAATATATTACTATTATTATTTTTAACTGTTTTCAACATTGTATCCAGTTTATTCCACTTTTAGTTGGTGAGAGGAGATAAGAAAACATTTATACCACTTTTAAACGGAAAATATTTTAATGCTGAATATGATAATGCAATGGCTTTGCCAAGGTTTTACTCTTACATAGTGATAAATAACTATTTATTCAAAATATGTAATCAATCAATACGAGAACAATATTTTTCATTTACAAAAAAATGTTTTCTCTTGTAATTGTGGTAGCCCTGCAAGGAATATTGGTAAACTATTTAAGTTAGTTTTTACTAATTTGAGAATTGAGATTATAGAAAGAGCAAGCAGAACAGTTATATGTCGAAAAATATACGGTAAAATTTTAAAATATCCAGAATTTTTTTTTTAGTTGGTATGCATGATATGGTGTTTATTATTTTTTCTGGTACTTAAAATGAATGACTTTTTGCATAGGCACTTAAAAATTATTAAAATATTGTTAAGATAATGATTACAATTTATTGGTGTAAATTTGGTAACACTGCCAAAATTGCCTGCTTTTTATTGCTTTAAATTAACTAAATTCTCAGATAATCAAAAGAAGATAAATCGTTTACAAAACAAAAATTTGGTTTAAACATCTTGATTAGTTTTTGTTTTAGGTCATGTTGACCCCACACAACTAATTATGGGTTAAAGCTGTTCTTATTGCGTACAAAGAATTGCCATTTACCACTTAGCAGAGGATAAAGTTTATTCCAAATGAAAAGCTATTTTCTATCATGTATTAAACGACCTTTTTTGAGGCAGCATGCAAAATATTCGAGGGAACCATTTTTATAACATAATGATTGATACTGCTAAAATTTACTTTGAAATTGTATTATACCAAAGTTTGTAACGCTTCTCTCCTGCGAGCAGCTATTTAAAAGATTTTTATAGCATTTACTAAACAAAAATATAAAAATTTCATACCTTTTCCAAGAGTATCGGTAATTAAGTTTTCCAAAGAGAACTCTCAGATGAACTGTCCTCCTTACATATTTTTCCACAAATGATGTGAATAAAGGGGGTTCTGATTTGTGAATGCCACAAATAGTTTGCGCAAATCCAAAGCAAACTCATTGCTGGTGGATGTAAATGATAGCTGTTGTAAACACTCCCTATCCCTATCCAACATTCGGGTTGAAGCACAGAGTGAATGTGATTCTTTCATGGACGGTGGAACAAAAGAAAGAATTCATGGCACTTTCAGGAACTCCTAATGAAATTTAACAATTGTCTGGAGCTTAGCTTTATGCAGTACATCTCTGCTCCGTGGAGTAGCGCATGAAAAACACAAATGCGTCCAATAACCAGTTGAACAAAAGTTATCACAACAGCCAAATATTAAGTTGTGGTTAGAAGGAAAAGGCCCAAAAAGAACAAGTCATTAAAAAATGTTTTATTTAATGAGATTAGTGAAGATTTGTATTTAAAACCACTCAAATCCTACTTTTACAAAAAGTCAAAAGACAATTTTTTTGCAATCTATTCATGAGCCTTGCAGGAAAGAAAAATGCCATAAATTAAAAATATTCAAAATTATGAATAATGTTTCAGAAATCAAACAAATAGAAAATTGAGATAGATGAAGATTAGAAAGAAAAATAACAGAAAATATATTTGAGATATATAATACCTCATAATATCTATATGAGATATATAATACCTCGAAATACCTCATAAGCGTGATTGAACCATGAATAAACATTTTTGTAGATGAAATGCAAAGCACTGCACAAACTTCAACTCAAATGCTGGAGGCTATCTTTAGTATTAAAATGAGTACAAGAAATTAGCTTAACTTTGAAGTCCACTTTCTGGGAAAACTTTTCCAAGTAAACCCAATTTGAGAGATAATTTTTCATTCATAACTGAAAATTCATCCAGCTGCCTTGATTCACTGACCTATTTTCAATTGGAATTCGATATTCTTCTTGTAAATAAACATAACATGACAATTGACAACACGTGACATCTACTTCTCTTATAGGCCTTAACACTTGCATAATTTGCTACAAATTGTACCATAATTAAGGTATATAAGCATACATAAATTATACACACTTACAGCATACATATTAAAGGTAGAGATTTACAAAATAATTAATTTATGATTGAAGAAATTTTAGATGACTTCCAAAAAATCATTTTTTACTTACCTACGAGGTAAGAGATCCAACACACGTCTTGCTTGAGGATAGGCATACTGAAGAGCTAACTGCATTAGAAGTGGGGAATCCGATGGGTTCTCAAGAGATACTTCAAGGATGGAAGTGTTGGCAACATGAGTCAAAGGAAACCTAATATCTTGTTGTGAAGAGCAGGTTTTCCTGTTTCCAGAGCATTTTGATTCCTTCCACCAAAGGAGACGGGGCCAAACAAGTCTTGCTGCAGCCTTGAAGGCAACCCTGCGCGCCTCACTTGTGTCGAGTCTAAGAGATACGTTCTGCCAGCCAGAAAGGGCAGCGAAACGAGAGTGGAGAAGATCAACTAAAGCTGAATCAGATTCAGCAATGTGGGAGGGCAAGGAGGCTGGAGGGGTTACATTAGGGGTATGAACTGGAATAGATTGGGCCCACTGACCACCTGAAAAAGGATGTCATTTACATTAATTAATCAAATTTCTTGATGACGTTCATTCGTACATACATGGCAGATAGGCCTTGGCATTTTTTCCAGAGACTATGCTAAAAAGTGCAATGGAATTCATTGATTTTGTAGAGGTTTAGAAAGAAATTACTATAGAATATACAGAATATATGAAAACAATTATAAATAAATGTAAATGCAAACATTTGAAAATATAAATATATAGAAAATCCCCGACTTACATGGTTAATTGGTTCGGAAAATTTCCCTGTAAGTGGAAAACCATGTAAGTGGAAAATTCCTCAAGCATTATTCACACCACGTTCTCGAAGCTTAACAACAAGAAAAAATGAATAAAACAGACATATAATGTTAAGAAGATGCAAATCTTTTAATATCAGGACATGATACACTGAAAAAAGTAGGAACAAATTGCTCAAGACGCAAACTAATTTGCATACAAAAGGCGGGCAGCAGCACATGAATGGAAAAATGACAAGAAGTACAAGTGATAGTCTGCCTCTTTATAGTAATACTAATAATACACGTTTCTCAGACATATCAAGAGTTTAAACATATTTTTACACTTAAATACTAAATGGTTTTCATGTTATTTTAAGCACCTCACAAAAACAAAGAACAACAAAAACAAAAGTACTTCTGTTTTCTACATCTACTATACCCTTTTTCCGAACTGAAGGCGGCTGAGCCAAGATTCCCTTGCGAGCCTTTCCCTTTTCTAGCCAATCACAGAAGAGGGGAACGTGAGGGTGTCGGGGAGGTCACAGTATCTCTCAGACCTCCGAACAGTGCACGTCGCTCTTCAGCAGTCAGCGTTGCCAAATTTCCTAACTTAGTAGTAGCGGAAAGTCGTCGTCTCGCACCAAACGTGCTTCTATTTCCAAGTTCTGGCAACACTTCGCATGGGGGGAAGGAGTGAGTAGGATTAAGCCGAAAGTCGAGGTGGTAGGGGAAATGCCTCTCATTGGCTACTCGCTCTCTCATGCCCAGCCGCCTTCAGTTCGGAAAAAGGGTATAATAGAGCCCTATCATTAATTCTGTCAGCTATTACGATATTTTGAGATTATCTGTGTAATTCAAGGTATTTGCGTGAGAGCTTATGAAAATAGCACATTAAAAGGTCTGTAACAATTGTCACTGTCCAAGTAAAAATTTGAGTTATAAAATCATCAGAAAACATTTTCAGCATATGCTCAGGCTCTGATTCAAAAATATTTTTGTCTTAAATTCTGTGTGCCACTGCTCTCAATCTAGGCTGTTTCATTCCGTGCGGGAGATCAGCGGGGATTCATTTGAGGATTCTTAAGGCTTAGCGATTCTTGTAGGTCTAAATAAATGTTCTTTTTTCTTCCAATGATTAATATTCAAGCAATTGTCATTTAATTACATTGAAATGTATAATTTATACTTTAGTTTCTAATTTTATTGCATTCCTTTTATTATCAATTCAAATAATAGTCACCACTCATACATTTTGCAGCTGTAATGCGGGCTTAAAGATATAGATTTACTACATTAGTTTTAATGAAATTACTATGTACAATAATATGCAAAAGTATCTTAAATTTTATGTTTTGTGTGAAGAATAAGATTAGGGATACATAATTCAAGCAAAGGGTTCTGCCGCATATCTTGCAACACTGCCTTAAATAGTGTCAGGGCTAGTTAGCACGCTGCCCTTGCTCCTTGCGAGGTCCCAACAACCTACAGTTTAGAACTATCGCAGCCCAAGGATACTCCTTTCTGCGTAGAAAAAAAGGATAGATAGAAGGGTGGTCCGAAAAAAACGATTCTTTGAGAATAGATTTCTAATAGCTCTCATTATCCAGTACTGATTAGTGCGTTTTAAGTAATAGTAGGTATCAGGATGATTTTCATGATTTTATCTAGGACTAGTTCTCGGAGGGCACATCTCAAGATGAGTTTAGCGACAATTCCAAAGGTACTGGTTCCTTTATTAAGCATTCTGGATGATAAAGAGTCTGCACAGTAGACTTTTCATTACTCGGGATGATAGAAAATATACTGATCCTTATTTTATGGTTACCTGTTGATTTGATGTATATTTACAAAAATAATTCCATAGCCGAATTTCAGTAGATATTTGAATAAGTTTTGGAGGAATACAAGATATTAGAAAAACTAATTTTCGATGATATTATTAATAATATACCATTTTGGAAGAATATCAATCAGCTGAAAGGTATTGTGCGCATAAGGTACCCACAGATTTATCGGAGCTATGACTTGATTACTTAAAATAAATTTTATTTGAACACTCAATGCCTAAGACAGGGTTTGAATCAGCTCTCTGCTGCTTAAACCATTCCTTAATCATAGAGTAAGGATAAGATTCCTTACTCTATGCTATTACCTAGTCTAAATAATGGTAAGTTGTTGTCTTCATTTTTTCCACCTTGGTGTGCAACTTTAATTCTGCAAATTCAATTATAATATCAAATATAATCACGAGTCCACTGTAGTTTTATTGCAACCATATTTTTAATTTTCAATATGTGACGCATTCACATGAATACTTAGCTAATACAAAAATAACAGGCTCAATTGTAAGCCTGCTAGAAAATTTCATCTGATATAAATTATTATTTTTGGTTCTTATTACTAGAAATATTATTAGAATATTATTATTAGAAGAGGAGGTAATTTAAAAAACAACGGATAAAGTCACTCGTAAGAAAGTTTGAGTGTATGATTCGTGCAATGAAGCTAACCAGTCTCACTCGAGTCAGTCATCCGGGCTTGGATATTAGATTATTCATTGGAAAAAAGGTAAAAATCCGAATTCTCAAACTATATTATAGAAGTGTAATGAAGGACACGAGCATATTCTATTATTCCTTCAATAAACGAAAAAGGACGAAGAAAATGATTTTTTACGTATTAGATTTGATTCTTCATTTTAATGTTCTACATTGATGACATTACTAAAATAGTGATTCTAAACAAACCATAAAAACCTTTTCTAAGATTTTGAGATTTGTAATTTCCTTATTTAAAATTTTTCATTCGTGGATTTGAAATAAACATTGTTTCTGAGAACTATTTTTCATTATTTTTGAATTTAGGTATTCACTGAATTGAAAGATTCTCTTTTTGATAAAATATCTTAGTTATCAAATCTAATTAAGTTTGGATCCCTGTTGCGAAATTCTGGCTCGGCGCATATTAACCTTGTGCAATAAGCTGTATATATACTTCATATCATTATTTTTAAACATTGATGTTGTTTTATGGGCAGGCGACATTTCAATTAAATTCCAATATCTGATAATATAGTCTAATAACGAAAGACATTCAAATAGGCATGGGCGGGCCAATTTGGAGGATCCATTGAGTGGACGTTACATTTTATATCGCTTGCCAAATAACCGTAACTAATTTTTTCCTTCCCACGTTTTGCAACCTCTCGGAAGAAGTTTATATCTACAACAGTTAAAACTTCAGCATAGAAAAAAATGACTTTATAATAGATATTGGACAAATCCAAACCAGAAATCCAAACAACACTCATGATAAGTTTCTAATTGTTTGCTTATGTAAACAATTATCTTGGAAAGTGTAATCAGTTGGGTACATAAGCGTTAAACTTCTCTAGTTTTCAATTCATTTAGTTTTTGAAAGAATGATATATATTGTAGTAAGTAGAGGGCATAAATATACTAACCCCTGAAATGTAGGCATTTTTCTAGACAGCCTTGGACATTGACAAATCCTGGCTGCGCCATTGATGCCTAAATATATAGAGATTGAGTCTCCTAATGATCTCTAAGCACCTTGAAGGATATATTTGAACCAGTCTAAATTGGAAATCAGGGTCATTTTTGAAAAACTCTCTAAAAGATTCAATAGATGTTTTCATCTGTAAGATTCTCTGTCATTCCGGGAAGTTTTTTTCAATATCGAAATTCGGTGCAATGTGTGAAAGATAAGAATGCACTGTGCCAATTTTTGGGATAAAAAGAAATATCTTTTGGTAAGAAAGAGAACTCAAATTAAAGGAGCTAAGAGACATTTTCCAAATCTTACAGAAACAGTAGAAACTATTGCATTAAGTATTTATGGTTCGATTCCAGGCCGGTGCAAAAATCTCCCATTAAAAATATAGATATAGAGGTGCCACTTTGCACGTGGATGAATTTTTATGCGATGTTATAGAAAAAAAATTAGTTTGTAACCATAGTAATCTTGGGTTCAATGCCAGGCCACGCCAAATAATCTCCTATACCGAATAAATGGGTAATTAATAACGTATTAAATGGCAGTTAAGGATGTGATTCATATTTCAAATTTTACACTTAGCTGAAAATTCATCTTCTGCAACGTTATTTAGAAGGATATACCTCAATAGGTCCTGGATTGGGGAATTCGGAAAGAATTTTTTTATTTATTACAGGAAGTAATATTTTAATAAATATATATTATAATAAAGGAATAGTAATATATATAATAATAATAAAGGAATTTTTCAGCGGGAAGGATTGTGTTCTTCTTGTTGCATTGAGGGTTAAGAGGCTCAGGCCTAGGTAACAGTACTAGGCTACGACGCTGTTGCAAGATTTGGGCACCAACCCTTTTCTTAAATTATGTATCCCTAATCTTATTCTTCACACAAAACATAAAATTTAAGATACTTTAGTGGAGGATTGTACATAATGTTCATGTAATTTTAAGTATCGTCACACTAAAAAGAAATACATCTTACAAACTACATTTGCAATGTCTGTCTGCTACATATTCTGCAAACATTGTTCCATCTATTGGACAGATATATAACTAACTGTATATGCAAGAGCTGCACAGTGTTTCAGTTTTTCCAAGTATTTATGCCACGTGTCTGAGGAACCGTGTATCTACCGAATCATGTAACTCGAATCTGTGTAACTTGGGGACTCACTGTACTTGAATTAAATAAAATCTACATTTTAGTGAAAATCAGCAAACATCTGGACACTGCAGAGAATCATTCCTGGCATTTTCCATTTGTGGAGGCACTCTAAGGTTGCCCTATTCCTATGAGAGTTCATCCATTGTATCAGTTGTTAGGGGAACTGCCTATTTATAACTGCAAAAACCATATCAATTTTTCATGTTATTTCTCCAAATAGCCATAATTTAGAATCCAAAATTATATAACATGTCCAAAATAAGAATTTCCAATTCATTTTGTCTTTTGATGCCTCTATTTATTTTGAAGAGGAAATTATTCCTATTTTAATTCTTTAAATGAAATTAAGTCTGCAAACTGTAAAAAAGGACTACCAAAAAAGAATAATGCTCCTATGAAAATGGGAATGTATTTCATGATGGATGCATATTTAAAGAAAAGTAGGACTAAGAGGAGATGTACGGAAAAGATCATACACTAGGTGGAAACGAGGGAGGTGGAATCTTTCTATTTCAATGATAAAAGGGATTTAAAACAATCAATAAGGGTAATGATGGCCATTGGGGATAAATTACAATTTAATATTCAATTGGAAAGAGTTTATTGTTCAAGCACTCACCTTGTGAGCAAAGTTAGATCATTTCGCTCACCTTTATTAGCAGCTGACACACCAAGGTAGCACTGATCACCACAGGCAGCCTTCGGGTTGAAAGTGAGATGGCCCAGCAGACTGGTGCCATGAGGACAAATAGATGGAAGGGATGATGGCTTTGAATCAATTGCTCCGCACTTGCGACCTTCATCCACACTAGCAGGAAAGAAGGCCACTCTTGAATCAGGCGGGTGAGTTATAACACTTCTGGCAACCATTGGCACTTCGAAAGATGAAATTACCTCAAGGGGCTGCTCGCACAGCTTCCCCTGGAAATAGAAATTACAACTTAGGAAAGAATCACATAGTTATCATCTTTTTGTTACCACAGAGACAGAAAATTTAGTGAATATTACAAATACACAAGTCGATTCCCTAATAAAAAATAACGTAACTAAATTTAACTTATAAAAAAGTGCTGCAACTACTGCATGAATAATCTGATTCTCCTGAATAGTAAAATATATTATACATAAATATAACAGGAATGACTAATAAATAACTTGATATAGTTTTATAGGACCTAATGTAATAATGATATATAATACATGAAAATTATTAGAATTCACAACATAGAAATGTCTTTGTACATCTACAATGGCCATCTTTACTTAAAACAATTCCAGAAGTTTTCTATATTCTATCCCTACCCAGATATATATCTTATTGACATATGTCTGTGAGATATCCATTACTCTTAACTCTTAGATGCTCAAGGTGTCAATATATTGGCTTTCGCTTATTTATTTTTTATTTCACCTTATACCGGCTCCAGCTTTACTGCCATAAAAAAGGAAGTTTATCTTATTTTAGATAATTTTGACTTCCATACAGGAGATTATATAAAAGTTTATCACTCCTGTCAAAATGTCCTTGCTTTACCAAGTTAAGTATTTTATACAAACAAAATGAAACGTAATTTCCTGCACACATCACTGGTATGAGGCAACTCGTCATAAAGTAACACATTTTCTGTTCCACCATCTTTTGGATACAACATCTTTTTCATCAACCCATCATCCAATTGATATTTTTACAGCCGTAGAACACAAGAACTTGCTTCCACCGCAATCATCTAAAGGCTCATCAGTTCATTATCCAGTTTATGTTTTTGCATAGCTGTGTACTCATTCTACTATTGCTAAGGTTTGTTTAACATGCTTCATTTTTTTATATATAATGCTTTTCGTGTGTCTGCCAGTAGTAAAAAAAGGGTTACGAGTGTTTAAAGAATTTATTAGATGGCCATAAAGACGTTGAAGATGGTGAACACCCCAGAATATAAAAAATCGATGGAAAAAATAAGATAAATTATTATGAGTGATCGCAGAATCAACCAAAAGGTCAATAAGGAAGGTCATTTTCTTACAAGTTCATCGCTGTATACAAGAGGAAATCTGAAGAAAATGCTGGGATTTGAGCCAAATCAATTCATGGCTTTGCACCATGATAATGCACCTGCTTGCACTTCATTGCTTGTTTGTGATTTTTACTTATCTAACCATTTATCCTTTCTCATCTGTTCTCTTTTTAGCTTGCCTTCTCTCTTCCATTTTGTTTATCATTGCATCCGTCACCCATGGTCTCTTTTTCCTCACTCCTTTATCCATGAATAAATTGATAATTAAAAGCCAATAAATGGTGCAACAAACTATTATTAAAGTTGACTTTAATTTAATTTAAACCAATCAGAATTAGGAGCTGACTATGTACTAAATAACTTATGATATAAATAATTTTGGTGACTTCCTGAGCTATCATGGATAATTGCACAGTTCATTCATTCAGTCCCAAAGTTAACAACAAACTAAAAACAAAATATGAAAGTAGATTGTTTCTTCCACCTTCCTGTGTATGAATTCAATATTATTTTTAATGTGCGAGCTCATATTAATTTTGCTGGACAGCCTTGAACTTCTTTTTGAAAATTCTTGGGCCTATCCTGTTCCTAATCTTCATTAATGACTTAGCTAACCTATTTAATATCAATGAGAAATTATACGAATATGGGCCTATCCTGTTCCTAATCTTCATTAATGACTTAGCTAACCTATTTAATATCAATGAGAAATTATACGAATATGGGCCTATCCTGTTCCTAATCTTCATTAATGACTTAGCTAACCTATTTAATATCAATGAGGATGGATTATCCTCTTTAGGTTTAAACAGATCAAGGCTAGAAAGAGAAACCAAGTTTTAAATAGGGTATGGCACATGGAAAGATAGAAAAAACTGACTGCATCGTCATTCGGACGCATTTGCAATCTGCGCCAGAGAACAAAAGAAAGTGGTGGAATCCATCTTATTCCCATCCCTTAAGTGAAACAAAGCCACCGAATGGGGAAGAGCTAAACAACAGATTAGCAGGGACCGGTGGAAATAAATATGAATTTCGATTAAATGACTCCTTTCCTCAGAAGAAAGAGAGTAATATTATCTACAACTTGAGAGATCTCTCATCAAATCCATGCCAAGGTTCTAAAAATACTGCCGATAAACATAATAAATTACCACAAAGGATCAAATAAGTTACCAATTAAATAAAATTAAAAAAGCTATGTATGATTTCCTTCTGGATAAATGCTTTAATTCTGTATTGGATTATTTAAAACAACGATGTACGAATTTTCATTGTATACTTAAATTTTTTTATATTAAACAAGTCCTATACATATATTTTATGACTTTGGATAAATAAATATTGTATTGTATCACTAAAAAAGGTAAGTATAATTTAGTATTTGTCTGCACTTAAAACATAAAATTATGTGCCCCTTAAAAATCTTAAATGAGGATTTGATTGTATATACCAAGCACTTCACTTTCCTATAAAGAGCTCTCTGTTTTCAAAGAGCCTCTCTAACCTCTTCACTATCTCCTAATCACACCATTTTGGTAAGAAATAGTGTTTAAGAGTCGATAGTCGAAGAAAGTCAAAGACAATTCATGACAGTCTCAGGTAAAACAAAATGAATGTTTAGTAGTTTATTCAAGACAAAAGGACAAAAACCTAAGCTGATTGACTGTTTCAGTACAGGGTTACTTTAGTTTAAAAATTCAAGAACTTCAAAGTTATACTGTAACAGGTAAATTCTAATATACATAATATTAAATTATTAAACCTAAAATCAAACTCAGAATGGATTCTATAATAACATGATTAAAAAATAAAATTACATAAGCTTAGAGATATAAAAAATCAATGATCAACGTCAAACTTATTAGAATACAATAACTAGGCCTTGTAGTCTTCCGACATGAAGATAAACAGAAAACACACTTTTACGCTATTCCTCACCTTTGCATGGTATTGCGTAATTATGTTAATGTGAAAGTTATGTAAATCAACTCACCGGAAAACATTCATCAAAGACTAGAGTTTCTCGCAGAACGTCCAAGCTCCCTTTTGCAGAGCGCATCTTGACTGTGAGGGAAAGTCGTTCAAACTGAGTTTCCACAAACGCAACTCCCTCAAGCCATCCTTCTTGAGAGGAAGCTGTCGCAGCTATTTTGAACACAGCATACTGGTGTGGCTTTAAAACCAACTATAAAGAAAGATTAAGTTTTCCATACAGTTCTGTAAAAATTAATAGGTAAGTGTTCATTAGAGCATTGGTTAGAACAATATGGTAGTTATTTTTTTATTCCTAAATCTAATGAATATATAATCTTTAAGTTACAATAAAAGTAATAACAAAAAATTAATAATTAAATGCATGAAAATACAGCACATTCTAAAAACTACTACTAAGCCTGGCTTAATCATCAACGATTCTAGTGAAAGTACTAAGAATAATAACTGAGTTGAAAAAGAGTGAGCAAATTCAGTGTGCATAAGGAAAATATAAATAATAACAAACATATCCCTAGAATGTTGCTACTGAACCTCTTCATTTTCATTTACAATTACTCAGAATAGAGGAAATGTAAAGATAGAAATGAAGAGGTTCAACATTAATAAAATAATAATAAATCATCTTTATTTGGGCAAGATTGAGATTACACACGTAATGCTAAGCAACAAAATTGAACCTGCTTGTTCACTAGCGGTTACAATAAGGAAGATATAGATTTAAGGTAAGAACAAATTGAAGAGGTTATGGTTAAGGTCAATATGAACCGTGTAGTTCTGAAAGACTGAGATTCAATAGTCAGCAAACCAGCCACAGAGGCAGAGAACTTTATCACGGCCATGGTTTTTCACACCTATTTATTGAACCTAAAAGGGAACTTTTACAACCTACTGTTTTTCCATTACTAGATATTTTTGTTTTTCAATACTTCCTATGGGCAGTACACAAATTACGTAATGTAATTTGGGGAGAGGGGGGGGGTCTGGCCAGGCGTTATGTCCTGGTACATGGGGGAATGGCGGGTCTAGGTTTGCGTTTTGTCATGGTTTAAGAACTGCAAAAAATAGCAAAATTTCTGCATGTTTAAGGTTTGAATCTAAAACTTGCGCGCAATTTACTGGGGAAAGTTGTAAGCTCAGATACGAGCAAACACGAGTGTCGAACGGAAGTAGTCAGAGGGGAGTGTGGTAGGCTGCAGAGGCATCACTAAAGGCAGGGGGCCCGATCTGGGTGTCACCATCATAGTGGTGACACCCGATGCCTTTAAAAGTGTATCAGACTGTTATTTTTCACCAACATCATAAATGAAATGAGTATTAATAACTTTACTTTTAAAATATAATTTGTTCATAGAAAAAGTTTTCATAAGTACAGTGTACTTATAACATATTGTAGCAGTTTTTTCCCCCGCGTTGCTACATCTTTTTTTTAAATTGCCAATGACATCTCTTTTTTGGTTCTTGTATGTTTTTTTTTTGTGTGTTGAATTTTGTTAATTGATGTAATGAAAGTGTGTTTATATTTGTGGATCGAGTGTGAATGCCACAAGTGCTGGTGAGTGTGCATATATCACGTGTTTTTTGTTCTATGGCAAGCAGAAAGCTCGTGAGGGCAAAACCGGGCGTGGAGGGGAGGATTGTCGTGTGATCGGTGTTTCCTAAGGGCAGACAGTCTCTCTCGCGAGCTCTTGGTCTGTCAATGCATACCCCTACGGGTCTTGCGCCGTGATACATTGAATACCGAGGAGTACTCCTCGACACTGCTTTGTTTCTCCCAATCAGTGGTTTTTCATGCTTGGAAGGAGCTTTCCCAAGTGTGAAATGTACCCGGCCGCATTCGAGCCGCAGCAGTCTACTGAGGAGAAGATTTTGGGTGATAGTGGACTCCATTCTCCAAATCCCGACGTGGGCAATATTCTAATGTCCTTGTTCTGAGCCCGAGGTCTTGAAGTAAGCCTCATCTTGCGTGACTGACTTAATTCTTTTTTTTACGAAGTGACTGATATTTTGACACCGCTCATATTTGAGCTTACAGTTTCATTTACAGTATTATAGTGTAAATGTTATTTTGGAGGGATTTTGTCAAGATAGTTTTCGTGATAGCTATTTTGAAGCTATCTCTTATATTTTGACTTCGCTTGTGTTCGAGCATACAGTTTCACTTACAGTATCTTTGTGTATATGTCATTTTGGGAGGATTTTGTTAAAATATTTTTTGTGATAACTGTTTTGAGGCTGTCATTTTTGACATCGCTTGTGATTGAGCCGGGGGTTTCGTGTGTAGCGTAGTGTGTGCGTGTCATTTACGTTTTTTCGTCATACTACTACACATAAAAGCAAGAAATACTGAACATTGAGTTATCTATATGCTTTGCGTAATATTCTTCAGATAGGAAAAACAGACTTGAAAAACGTCTGACAGGGCCGGGAAATCGGGTTAATCCTTGGGAATTTTCCTGGGTGCACTCCCTCATGTGCAAAGTCACCTCAACCCTTTCCTTATTCTTCAGATAATTGTAGCATAAATATTTTACTCATCATCATCATTGTACTTCTGTCCGCAGACAAGTTGCTCCTCCAGGCATCTCTTTCCTGTGCCTCCCTTTTTAGAGCTTGATATTCTTTTCCTTTTTTAAATCGGTTAGCATTCCGAATTTTCTTCTTCCTCTTCCTCGTTTCCCATTGATCTTTCCTTCAAAAATCTTCTTCTGTAAGCATTCCGCTCTTATTATATGGCCTTTCCATCTTGCTTTCCTTTTCCTTATGTTTCCCAAAATTACTCGTTCTTCTCCAACCCTCCTCAGTACCTCTTCATTTTTTATCTTGTCTTTCCAACTTATTTTCTCCATTCTTCGCCACATTTCAAAGCTCTCCAGGTATTTTTCTTCTCTCCTTCTCAACGTCCATGTTTCGGATCCATATAACACAATACTCCAGATAAAGCACTTAGCAAATCTTTTCCTTAGCTCCATCTTGATGTTCTTTGCTGTCACAAGTTCTTTTATCTTTTAACGTTGCCTTTCCCTGAGCTATTCTACTTCTTATTTCCTCTATACAACTGCCATTAGATGTGATGGTGCTTCCCAAATATTCAAATGTATCAACCTGCTCCAATTCCTTCCCATTCAACTTAATTTGTACTGGGCCAGCTTTCTTTGATACCTTCATCAACTTCGACTTTTCAATGTTAACTTTCATTCCATATTCCTCTCCTTTTTTACTGATTTTCTCTACTATTTCTTGCAGCATTTCTTCACTCTCTGCTATCACAGCCTGATCGTCTGCATATTGAATGGTTTTCACACTTTCTCCTCCTACCACTATCCCTCCAATCCCCTCCTAGGATTCCTCTACCAGTTTGTCACCATATATATTGTATGAAATTGGTGACAAGCAACACCCTTGTCTCACACCTCTGCCTATCGATGTCTGCTTCGTCTCATCTCCCCCTATCCTCACCACTACTCTTTGTCCTATATACCGTTGTTTTATTGCCCTTCTATTTTTCCAATCCACTCCAATTTCCTTTAGAATCTCCAGCAGTTTATCCCATTTCACCCTATCAAATGCCTTCTCACAATCAATAGAGCAGATGAACATCTCCCTGTTTACCTCCAGCACCCTTTCACTCAGCATTCTCATGCACCCTATTGCATCCCTTGTTTCCTTTCCTCTTCGAAATCCAAACTGGTCTTCCCTCAAGTTTTCTTATATCCTAGTCTCAATCCTCTTCATTATTATTCTGGTCATCATCTTTGTCACATGCGCTATAAAACTGATTGTACGGAAATCTTTGCAATCTTGAGCGTTATTTTTCTTAGGCAATGGCATCATTATTGTTTTCAGAAAATCCTCAGGCCATTCCCCTGTGTCATATATCTTGTTAGCAAGATTAGTGATTCTGCTAATTGCACCTTCCCCTAAGGCCTTCAACACCTCTGCTGGGATTCCGTCAGAGCCCACTGTCTTATGGTCCCTCAGGTCTCTTATTGCTCTCTCAACTTCATCTTTCAAAATCCTTTGACCCTTCAAATCCTCCTCGCATGTCCTCTAGATCTACTCTTCCATTGCATTCATGTGTACAGTACAGTTCTTCTATGTACTCCATCCACAGAATCTTAATCTCTTCTTCATCTGTAGTTATTTTCCCATTTTTGTCTATCATTCCTTTCTTACTTATCCTTCTATGGTCTTCCTTAGTTAGACATCTTGCAGTTTTATACATTTCCTCCATTTTCCCAGTCCTCTCCAATTCATCTATCATGTGGCACTGTCTTTCCATCCAATCCTCTCTAGCTTCCAATATTTTACTACATTATTTTATTTATGTAAATATGGTTTGAGCAAATTCGCAATCCTCATGCATTTTAAAATATGACAGTCTTTTAACTGCAATGAACAACATTTTAAAAATGATTGTTTCCTAGTAAATGAAAATTTATAACTTGTTTATATTCTGACTAATTTAACGTAATATAAACTTCAATTTAACAATAAATGTTATTATATAAATGTATTGTAGTCATCAATACTCAAGGGAGCCAGAAATGATATGAAGGTGGAAAACTCGTAAGTAGTTCCCCTTGTCACGAATAAAGAGGAATCTGTTTGTAACTTACAGCCACTGCCCTTTTCAAAATATAATACCATACTATATACATACTATATACTATATAGGAGTAGCATTCCCTGGGACCCTTTGATAAGTGCCAAACTTATCTCTCGGCCATCCGGTGTTACCAAGCACCCTATTTCAAGGCCCCTCAATCTTGTGAAGCTACAATTACGCAATTCGATTTTTTTCTGTGGAGCTGTACCTATGGCGATAACATACAATGCATCATTCTAAGCCCCTGCCCCTGGTGCCCTGGCCTTGCACAGAGCCAAGCTTCAGTAAAGAGAATTTTTTTATTTGTTACAACAGTATTTCTTGGAATTTCACTAGCGGGGATAGAATGAAGGTTCGACAGGGAAGGGGTCAGAAACTTGGTTGGTCTGGCCTTGCATTTGTAAACATCAAGGGTGATGGCTTAACAAGACACACAACTGTGCTCAGTGGAAAGCTCAATGATTAACTGATAATGGAAAAAGTATCTGGAAAAACAAAAGGGTGCCAATGGCTCTCCAGGAGCAAAGGATTTCCTAGAAACGGCAATGAAGTACATACAGAAAAACCATTAGGAAGTGAATGATCAAGAAATATTTTATTCATTTTCAGGTTAAAGGAAATTTGTTTGCAAGTAAATTCGAACTATTTGAGTTACAAAGAGAAAATATGCTTCAAAAATGACCGTACAGATTCCCCATCATAAAATTTCTAAAACTCTCGCTAGGTAATCCAAATCTTCTGTACTTTTGTCCTCTTATGGCAGAAACACGAACTACTAAGGGAAAATGCAATTGGAAAAACCAGGATACATAGGAGCGGGTCAGAATTGAACCTTCTGGCGTCTCCAGATATATATAGGTGAGTCAGGGAAGCAGTTAAGTGCCACACCAAATTAATGGTAGAATTAAATTTACAGTGATGGCAAAATTTTTGAACAATGATGCAGAAATAGCAAGGACAAAATTACGGCCATTTTGCATTTTTTTTCAAATACATTTTTTCAAGAACATTCTGGTAGGATAGAGTATTCAAAATCACCTCAGGCCACAGAAAACGCACTCTTTTTTATTAATAATCATAGAAATATCACCGAGTGTGGGTGAGTTCAAAATTCTCCTATTTAAAATACATTGTAGCAATTTTTAAGATTTTTTTAAAATCCCTTCCCGATGATATGGAAACCCTGCAAGTGATAAGAAGTCATAAATGCATTTCATAGTTTTCCTAACGAGCCTTGGTTCGCTTCTAGAGCGCCATTTACATTCCTCTATGCATTGCAAATGGGGATAATGGAATCTTATTTTAGGTCATTCCCGGTATAATATCGACTTAATACTTTGGATTAAATAAGTTTTATTCCTACCAAATTACAAAAAGATCTTGAGTTTATCACCAGGCCACTTGGATACAGAATCAATTTTTACATAGAGAAATTTGTTAAGCCAAGCCTTCTAGATAAAACCAGGATGTCACCAGGTTCAACTTGTTAATGGAAACATTGTCCCCACTATTAGGATATAGAATTAAAGTGAATAGAAGATAAACAGTTTCTTAGGTTTGTTGAGAATGCAAGGAAGTTACAAGTCATTACGAAATAAGGCACTAAGCGCATACACCTTATTTTGTAAGAATTCATAAGTATTTGGAGTCGTCAATTTGCTCTAATTATTCTTGATATAAAATGAATACATAACAAAAATGGTAACTTATTTAAATGATAAACTATTGAAGAAAGGTAATGTTAAATATTCTAACTAACTTTCTGAACATTATATTTCTATGGATTTATAAAAACAAGAGCACCATGTACCGTGAAAGAAAACCCATTTCCAGTGCACTAGAAACATCCAATCATTCTTAATAATTTACCATCAGTTCGAGAACGAACTTTCTGTTCGAGAAGGAACTTCCCTTTAAGTTAGGTAATTCAGGCAACGATTATACAGTAGACTTATGAAGTAATTAACATATTAACTATATATCACCTATTAGCTATAAATTAAAGGAGAACTTACGCTTTTGGTCATGTTAAGAAATGAATGTCTTGCTAGGAGAGATGAGATGTTGCCAGAGTCGACTCCAGCAAGTTCAACGCTCGCCATCACAGCCTCTCCATTCTCAGTGAGAGAGAGATTGGTCCCCCAACTTTTAAGTCTAATTTCCACTGGATTTTCATTCACTACAGCAAAGTACGAGTCCTTCTTTCTACCACTTCCAACCAAACCAAAATTTATTTCATCCACCATCTCCTCTATGCTACTGCCAATTTCGTATGGCAGAATAACCTTTATGAGAGACAAAGAAAACATTTCTTAAATAATGAAATTTTTCCAAAAAAGGGTTAAAGTTAAAAGTATAGTATATTTTATCTGAGAAAAGGTTCAGAGGTAATTTTAAGTATCATACTAGATGAAACTTTCACAGACTAGTAAATAAATCTAGGCTAAAGGTTTATTTAGGTAAAAGGTAAATTTCCTCGAGTTAAATACGAATTATTATTAATAGCAGTTTCATATCTTTTACAATAACTTCAGTGGAAACTGAATTTGCTTTTATGGCATACATTCCTCTAATAAGAGATTATAAAGACTCATCAATCAAAAGAAAGTATTAAAAGCCAATAAAAGTAAGAGATAATAGGACTAACCTTTTTTAAGCGCCCATTATAACACAGCAATGGAATGCTCAGTTTCGAAATGTTTGTAAGCAAATAAAGAGATGATTCAAGGGTAAAATTTGCAGTCACCAGTTTCTCATTTATACCCAACTGAAATAAGACTGAGCTTTCTCCAGGATCCAAAATAACAGGCATAAAATTTTTGATCTGCAAAAAAATCAAAATATAAATCAGGGAGGCTCGGATATGGCACTCAAGAGCCATGCTTGCACCAACTCATAGGATTATTTGACACTTTTCAGCACCAGAACCCAAGGGTTAAGGACTTCATGGGATGAAAAATGATCTGTAATCATCATTAAGAATACGATTTTATGAAATCCAGGATGATTCTACTTTAGCCATAGCTACATTCTTAGATCCCAAGTTCAAGCAAATCCTGTTTACAGATGGACAAAGTTTGCAGAATATCTTATTTTTAGTGTTATCAGAGAAGATTCAAATGTAGGACTTGACACAGTGACTCCACCAGTTCAGGAATTTGGTCACAATATAGAAAACTCGCCACCAGTGCAATCAAAAACCACCCAAGAACATAAAGTGAAGATGAACTGAAGAAGTACACTGACGAGAGTACATTCAATACATAAGTGGGCAAAGATGAAATTGTAAAACTGGCTCAACAGCCAGCTAAGATCGTAACATTGTTCTTCTAAATTATCTTTGTAAGATAAGTCACAAACTCCAAACACCACCAGAATTTCGAGTCCGATGTACATTTTGCAGCCTACAAGCAGCATCCTCAGGAGTACACAAGTGTTCAGCACTGAGAAGCGAAAAACAGTGAAAAAAAAGGAAGGAAAAAGCATTAAGTGTTGTCAATTAATGAATATAGTTTTGGAGTGAAAATGAAACCAACTTTTACTAGACCGCAGAATATTTTATTTGGATACCACCACGGTTTCGCCTCCTCGAGTCATCCTCGACTCCGTGAGTCAAAACCATGGTCGTATCCAAATAAAATATTCTGTGGTCTAGTAAAAGTTGGTTTCACTTTCGCTCCTGATGGATCCATACCACCAAGTCACGGCCTAAGCAGTTGATTTGAATATAGTTTTATCAAATCTAAATCATTATTCATAATATTATCTTTATTTTTACAAATATATGAATTCTCCCACAGATCTAAACCAAAATTAGCGTTGTGATGAAGAGTTAAATTATCTGTGGTAATATTGTGTGTATAATCTGCCCTATGTTTTGCAACTGCTGAATTTTCAAATATGCCAGATTTAAAATAAGCTGTGTGTTCCTTAAATCTGGTGATTAACTTCCTTGTAGTCTGTCCCACATTTAATATTGCAGTGAGGGCAGGAGATCAAGTAAATGCCTGATTTATTTAAAGTGTCTATCTTGTCTTATCTTACAAAAATTAGATTCTGAACTACTTTTGTCTTTTGATGTTCGTAGTTTGTTTCCAAGTGTGCCACTGTCGATACAACACTCGAGGTTCTAAAATTCCAAGAATTTGGTTTTTCTGATGCAGTAGTGGATGAATATATTAAGTTAACTGCATTATGCATGACACAGAAGCAGTTGCAAAACATATGGCAGATTATACACACAATATTACCACATATAATTTAACTCTTCTTCACAACGCTAATTTTGGTTTATATCAGAGGGAGAACTTATTTATTTATAAAAACAAAGAAAATATTATGAATAATGATTTAGATTTTGATAAAACTTTATATTCCTTAATCGACAACACTTTCCCCTTCCTTTGTTTTTTCACTGTTTTCTGCTTCTCAGTCCTGAACTATACATAGAACAAGGGTCTCCTACTCTGTCACTGCATGGAATTCAGTTTTCTGTACAAAAGAGATAGGAGGAGAACATGAAAACTTGGAATACCGTAAGAGACTGATTGAAAATAATTATATAAGCCACATTCCCCAGAGTAGGAGACCCATCTTCTGGTATACCCCTCGCTTCTCAGCAAACCACTTTCCTTTTGCCACTCACATAGAAGAAGAAAGCAAATAGTGTGAATTGTGAAAGCGAGACGCTAGAGAGAAGTACGGAGGTAAGATACTTCTGCAGAACGCATCGCTCTATGTTTTCAACATACCGCACCAGTGGAAATATTTAAATAAATGTTTATTTTGTGAATAGATATAAAAGGTTAAAATATGTCCTTTCTTTGTCTTAATCAGTATTAATTTACAAGGTTGATCAAGGAGTGAAAAATTGTGACATGACTGGGACTCGAACCCAGGTCTCCCACTTTCCGGGCAATTGTTCTAACCACTAAACTACCATGCCACCACAATTCCACTCCTGTTAAAGGGATGCTTTATGAGCAGATAGTGGCGCTCCACATAGTGGCACCGACCACCACCAGGGGTAATCACTGAGGCAACCGATCCACAAAGCGATATTTAGAGGAATCCCCTCAAAGGAAACAAGATAGAAAGTGGGAGACCTGGGTTCGAGTCCCAGTCATGTTACAATTTTTCACTCCTTGTTCAACCTTGGGTTTCAGGCGCACGCTTCCTCGTGCTAAGTAAAATTTCATCATGAAATGCAGTATTAATTTACAGTTTATTTTGCAATTAAAATAATAAAAATCTAAACAAGAGTTTCTTGTATTTTACAATCACTTTAATTAATTTTCTTAGTGCAATAACATGAAATATATCTGTCGAAATAAATAATTAATGGCATTGATCTATTTTTATTTTAATGATATTTCAAAATTGCAATAAAAAATATGACTTTTTTGGTCATAAATATGAAAAAAAACTCGTCAGGTGAGGGGTTAAAGTTGGGAAGATTACAGCAAAAGATGAATGAGAGCATCAAATAGAGATTAATATGCCTTATTACTGAGATTCAGGAACATATGATACTCATAAATCAATTTCTTTCACCAATTATACATGGGAAAAGAGCAATACAAATGGATAAAATAGGCATGTAATTACTTTTGAACAAGAGACAGAACTTACCAGAAAATATTTTTTATGGTCTTCAATTAGACTGACATTGTGAACTGCCACAGGAATGGCAAAATTATTTTTCAAGGAGAAGTTTCTTGGTTGCGGAGCTTTGGAGCTTCCTGGAGGTTGGTCGGTACAGAAATGTGCTGCAGAAGCGTTAAGTGAAAGGCCTCCAGGAAGAACTCGTGCTCTGTATGGAATCACCACTTTCTGGGCAACCCCTCCAACCTGCTTCCCCTTTGCCACAATCTTGCCTGAGAAATGTTTTGTTTCGAAAGCCGCACGAGCTACAAGTGAAAAATTTCAATTTATTAAACAACTGCAGTAAATCAAAACAAAAGTTTATAAAATAAGACAAAATTCAGAATAAATAAGCTAATACTTGTTATAACTTTCTATCGGCGTATAACACACTTTTTTCCAAAAATGTTAGCTGAAAATTCACTATGCGTGTTATACTTGTATATTAGAATACATATTATTATTTTATACTCATTAGAATTTGCTTACAAAGAAAAAGTCATCGTCATTTTTGTTACTGTTTCAAACCTTTTTTTTAAGAAGCATGGTATTTTAGTTGGAAAATGCCTTATCTCCTATAAAGAACATTTAACGATACTTTTGAACATGAGCGGATCAGAACTCAAATATGTGCCAATCTTCACTAGTAAAACATTGTAAATTTCTCCGCCACTATGTTAATTTGATAATTTTAAGACAAGCAGCGGAGATTGGGTTTGAGCCGGTTTTGACTCTTTTTACATATTTTCAAAGTTATGAACAATATTTTATTCCTTACTTCTAGGTATTCCTCCGTTAGGCTGTTTTATGGCAAAGTTGTCATTTTCTTCATGATTTGATGGGAAGTTTAAAATTAATTTGTGATGTTTTAGCTTAGAGTTGATAAACGCAGACTTGATAAAGGGTGTAAGATGTGGAATTTCTCTGTAAATGAAGTTCCAAACTCGTAAACGCATTTGTAGAGCCCATAGATAAACAACACCTGCCCAGACTTAATACAGGGTGTCCGAGTTATACACATAGTATTACAAAAAGAAGTAATGGAGATATTTATTAGCAGTTCTCTTCTACAAGTGTAGTAACTCAATCTTGATTTGCATAGGCGTATTGCCTTTCATAAATAATACTTAATGACAGCTCTATACTCGATTTTTTCCATTTCCACATAAACACTCGCATTAACTCATTCAAACGAATGTCAAACAACAAATGAATGTCCAAGATGGCTGAAATTTTGGTGAGTACCTTTCAAAATATATAGAAACTCATTCCCTAGAAGAGTTGACAAGTGCTGCCATCTTCATGGGATCTTGTATTAGAGATATTAGCTAATAATTCAATAATTTTTGTAAATACATTTCAAGATTCTAGCGGTAGGGTACAAATGTGTAAAACGTTTTGCTAAGAGGGATAAGGATATCTAATTCAGGTGAAAACTCGGATGTGATCCATTTAATATGGATAAATTACTGAGTACTGTGTGTTCTTAACTCTAAGGCAAATATAAATCTGAAGGAATGGAAGGATTTTCAATATTATAAACGTTTCTAGCAAACACTTCCATCCATACTTCCACATGAAATATATAAGCTCAAAAAATTACAATTTTTCGATCTAAGTTGGAGAAAATATTCGTAAAGAGCAAAACCGGTTGAACTTATAAGTAAATACATATATAATGAAGGTAAACTATGATGAAATTTTAATTTTGCATAAGAATTCATTTTGAAAAACCTAAAGAAACATTCAGGAATATTTTGACGAGGGATGGTGGGAGGTTATGCAACCATGCATGACAACAACTGCAGATGCAGATGACGATCATCCTAAATATTTTTTAAAATTTCTTCTTTGTCAATGCATGGTTCTGCATATAAATACAAACTATAACTAGCAAAAAAATATATATAGTCACAGGCAAGAATTAAAATTTTTTGAGAATAGTTCAAAATGTTAAAAGCAAGAATGTGATGGTTCATTTATATTTTGATAACTTTGGATTTTTCATGCTCCTAAAAATACGCAATCCAAATTAAATGAATTTAAATTTGTTAGCTGTATCAATAAAAAAGAGCAAAGATGATCTTAATTAGCTGAAAATTTGTCATCACGATCACTCAATAACAAAACATCAATGAATTTATAGCTATTTGAACTATTATTTAAAAAATTCATACTTGAGTAGTAACCACTACATTAATAGTTTTATTCAAAAAATTCTCTCTATAAATAGGTGAGCAATGCATCCAACATTGCCAAAACACTAAAAGAAGAACATAAAAATATTCAGAGAGAGATGAAGACATAACAACAAGCAGATATATAATTTGACAAACAATTATGTTACCTTACTTTAAAATAAATACCATAAATTATATATTAGAAGAGAAATTTGCTATAACATCCGCAAACAGATATTAATAATCCATATAAAATCAGTAAAAATTATGTTTTGAATATGTATTTTGAAATTAACAAAAGAGATTTGCTTACTAATACGCTAATGGCTGTACTAAATATGATATCACAATAACATATTTCCCCTCTTCAGTGCAAAACAATAAACCAGTCACAATTAAAATTGCTTAATTTAAGTTTTAAAATAACTAAGGTAAACTAGTTCTTTTAATTACTAAACATCCGTCCTCTTGAATCCAAGGGCAGCGAGTGGGTTAGAATGGAACTGTAGGGTTTTTAATTCTTAATGCTTCAGAATGCGTAAAAGAGTATGTCCGTGTCAAAAATATTATTTCATTGACACATAAACCATAACCTAAGTGCGTCCTCTAACATAAAAAGTAGATCATTGTTCCTCAATAATCATCGAAAGTAATACTATATCATTAGATAATCGTATTTGTTAGGATTTGGTGATGTAGCTTAATAATTAAACATGGCTTTCCAGTAGGATAAGTAGTTACGAGAGTCATGCTTGTTTGGCACAAGTTTTTCTTTGGTGCTGGCAATTCTTCAACGCAGCTGCTGAGAGCAAAATTCCTTCTCCTCTACTCTCATTCATCGTATGCATATCGTCTTCCTCCACGGCAGCTCTCATCTTTCCTCTCTTGTCCTCCAGGTACAAACAGAAACCTCCCCGTTCAACTCCCACCCTTCAAAGCCATGCCACCTATTACTTCTGATATCTTAATCGAGGGAACCAAGAAAAAATGTTTTCCTTGTAATGGTGCTAATTTTTAGAAACAAAATAATCGGATAAACTATGTAAGAACAGAAAGGAATTTTATTTGAAGCATTGTAACAAAGCAATATTACAATTGATGGCCACTTGTAGGTACGTACGTGCATCCTTCAGTTAAGTTTTAGCTCAAAAATATTGTTTATTCCAGTCAATTCGTATCAATTGTTTCCCGAAATGTGCCCCTTAGTTAGTAAGTGCCATCTGCCAATTTCGGATTTACTCGCGGTTTCTCTTTTGCACAACTGCACAATTTCAAATTTCTTAACTAAATCTATAGCCTTTCTTTTACTCTCCATCACAGAACTGCCGCGCTAGAAACTCAGCTATTAAAAAGCTCTCACGAATGGACTCATGTCTAATGATCGAGCAATGACCATCATGTGAAAAGGCACCCCTAATTCATATCAAATTTCTTTCTCAAGATATTTCTCATTCACACGCTTCACAACTAATGACTGTGGCGCGAGGGAGAAGTTACCCTGGAAATCCGAAACAGCTCTGCTTTTATCACTTATATCTCCTACTATGAGACGATTTGATGCCAAGTTTCAAATGAAAACAAATCCCACAGGTGGCTGCCGATAAAATGGAAACTCAATTCAAACTGCTGACTAGAGGGATCATCGCCGAAAAGAAACAAGATATAAGATGATAAGATATAGGAGACGTGAGGGACAAAGGGGATAGTGAAACTCGTGAGATGTCTTCGATTACAAGATACCTGCAAGACGAATATAGAACCGTGACACTCGTTATTATGATACCTCAGATTTTGATCACTCATTATAATGAAAGTAACTCCCTATCCTTTTTGCTGTGAGACAGACAACGTCCAATGAATCACTCGCTATAGCGCAACTCTCGTTATATGCCGTACTCGTTATAATGGACTTCTACTGCACTCACCACTAATATACAAAAAATTCTGTTCAAATTTTGTTTGAGCTGATAAATATTGGTAAGATTCCCCATTTTGGTTAATTGTATTATCAAAAAGCAATATTATAAAAGTTCCTTTTCCATCTATTTCGTTCATATAGCACAATTTTAACTATTTCTAAGCAACAAAAAGAGAACAGAAGAAGAGGGTACTGCTAATTCTTAAATTTTCTGAGACATTGAAAGATTTATTTTTAAGATCTTAGCCAGATTCATTTTCAACACAAACAATGTGTGACGAGGACATCAATGAAGGATTCAAATGCAGCATAATATTGCAAACTTCATTATAATAATAATAAATTTTTATTCCAACCTTTTACAAATATGATACATCATACATATACAATGCCATATAGAGACCAAATGAAAACCAAAGAAGAGGGAATATAGGTACCCCAGAGGAAAAAGAACCTGCGTCGGGGTTACCTCAAATTAAATTTGCATGCAGCCAAACAAAAGAAGATATACGATTACACAGAAACCGGAAGGAAAAACAAGAAAGAATGTATTTAAAAAATATTTTCTAAGTGTTCACTTATAAAGAGCCATTTCCTTAAATTTCTTAAAAATACCAAAACCGAAATAGAATAAACCAGATTACCTGAGAGGAGAGAGAATAGTTTAGGTCCTAGATGCAAATAAGTATGTTTGAAGAATTTATACTTAGGTCTAGGTATGAATATAGACGTACCAGTTCTTAAATTTTTTTTGTAAATCTTTGTACTTAATTTTGTGTCCTCCCCTATTATAAAACATTTTTAATACCTTATAGACAAATAAATTTCTTAAGGGTAAAATACCTAGGATTATAAACATGGGAAAGAGTGCTCTGTACTTTTTTTCAAAGAATGACTAGCATACACTTTTTTGGACAATTTGTAGAGGTTTAATATTGGAAACATAATTACCTCCCCAGCAAGTTAGGCCATATTGAAGTCTGGAGCCAACAAGAGAACAATACGCATAACATAGAACAGGTACACACAGATATCTCAGAAAGTTAAGTTTCCTTAAATTTACAGTTATTTCCCCTTTCAATTTGTTTATGTGTAACTTCCAATTAATATTATTATCGATCACAAGCCCTAAATATTTAATACTTTCCACTCTTTCATTTTTTATACATTGTGAACACAAAACACCGTTACAAGAAATACATCTATAAAAAATATCACTTGGGATCTCGGATTTTCCCTTTAGAGTAAATACAATAAATTTTGTTTCATTACTAAGTACTAATTTATGCTGAACCAATATCTTATTCAATCTAGATCGCTCTGTTATAATGACTGAATGTCTTTTAAATCATTCGAGGCATAACTTAGTGCCGTGTCATTGGCAAAAGAAGTTAATTTCCCATTAAAAATGCCAGTACATAAGTTGTTAACATAAATTAAGAACAATATTGGTCCTAGTGCTGAGCCTTGAGGATCTCCAGAGTTTATTGGATCATAGTGACTATAATAACTATCGATTTTCACACATTTGAGTTCTCCCAGAAATATAGCTGCTGAACCATTGAACCATGAACCAACACCTCTGATACCAGTGTGCATTAACCCACTTAATATATCATGATTCACTCAGTCAAAGGTTTTAATTATATTGATGAGCAAGCCAGCTGCTTTTTTGTCTACTAACTAATACTGAAGCTGTCTAATAATTTAAACAAAGTCTCCAATAATTCTTAATTTACTCGCTTTCTTGTAGATATTTTCACTCGTTACCAGGAAACCTTGATTAATACTAAATAACTTTATGATAGGAAAACAGAAATCAAACTTTCACCTCTTACAATTAGATTGATGGGTGGAAAAAAATTCCACGTATAACTTCTTGCAAGTTATATCCACTTTAAGTCATTTAGAAACTAATATTTTCATCAACCCCTCTTTCTTTTCACTTTATATATACAATTGCTTTCTTTAGCTTTAGAATAAGTGTAATAACAAAAAAAAATTTACATCAGTCACATAAATCACTGTGTGTGATGAATCAATGAATGGTAAACAGTCAGTCTTAAATCTCACCTGATACATTTGAGTGGGGTAATCACGGACACTAAGATATCAAGTATCTAAAATCTATAAACTATATCAATGAAATTTATACAAAGGAAAGAAAAATTAACATGAATTTAAATTTTAAAATTATAATAATATATATCATAGATTTTGAAACACAGATATAGCAAGAAATCTTAAAATTAAGTAAAACAAATATCTTTATTTCTGTCCTAAGATTGGCAAAACAAACACTAAAATTAGCACAGCTCTAACAGCAGAAAATGCTTCAGAAAGTAAAATATTTAGCTACTCTGAATTGCTTTCACAAAAAATAAAAAGCTGCATCTTGTTTACAAAGGTGGATGACCCATTCACTTATTAAGACAGACATGCAATGATAATAATCCTTATGTCTTGCTATGCAAGTAAAAGAACAATTTCAGCCAATTTAGAAAGCATTTGAAGCAGAATTCATTCCAAAAAGTTGAAACTAATACTTACAATCAAATGTTATCGTAGCCACTTCAGTAGGACTTAATGAATCAGGAGGTACTTTAATGGGCTTAAAATCTATTTTTACCGCTTTTGAGACTGGAGTGCTAATGACATTCTGCAAAAAGAAGTCACAAAAATTCCTTATTACAAAAATATTCAGTTTTCATATAATATTTCGAATTTTTGGTTTTTAAAAGAAAAATTTAAAAATAAGCTTAAAAAAATTACCAAGATTAAATACACAAAATATAAACATTTCTCAGGCAAAAAATTCCAATTAAAGGCAGACATGGAAGAAAACACAAACATTTCCTAGGTACCAATTGCCTTCAAATTTAAATTTATCGCGAATAAAAGAGTTTTATTTTCAGAAGAGCAATTGAATTCAAATCAGGTCTCAGATTTGTAATAATTTAAAGGCTCATCATATATTTCTACCTTCGAATGGATTTGTCATGATGGGTATGCACTAGAAGAATCACAGAGAGAGAGTGTGTTTACTCTGCCCCCAATCCACAGAACAGTCACATCAGTGTAAATGATGGACTGAAAGGGAAATGTATGATTTTGAACTATGCTAAGGATTTCTTTTCATGCCTAGCTACTGTTTCCCTTCACCAGTCCTCCTACACTCTGATGAATTTGTCAGGAAGTGCTTCACCAAGGAAACAGTAACAACGAAGACACGCAACCTTCGGAAAAATCCAATCAGCCAGATTGGGACCAGAATAGCTATCCACTCGGCCACCAAGGCCAGTATGATGAAACCTCAGGCATATTAAGGTTCCATTTTAAATATATTTAAAAAAAACCCATTGAGATGATGAAGTAAAATTTTACCCTTCTCAATTAAATGTTGAAACAATGAAACTAATAAAAATGTAATTAAGGGCAATTTTTACAAACAATATATAGTGAAATACGGAATTCCTGCAATTCTAGGACCTGATGTATGCTTGGTTTGTGAAAATTACAAGTAACAAATAATCATAGATTCAAATAAAGATAAATACAAACAATGACGCACAATTGGCTAGAATGGAAAAAAGCTGTACTAAAATAGATAAGTGGTTTTTTTGAGTGTGTACTTTGCTTTAATTCGAGCAAATGCTATTTTATAGATCTACTATCAAGTTTAAGACGTATACATCAGCTAATGAAATTAGTACCAACGAGTACCAGAGGATTGCAGAAAGCTATGCTACGAATCATCATTCATCATCCTTTTCGTGAGGCTCTCTGTCATCGAAGTTCATTTGGTTGAAAATAAGGTTATTCGATTGGATATCGAGTGCAAGAAAGGAAGGATTTACCGTTAAGCCTACTAGAGAGTAACAAGGAAAAACAAAAGAAAATGAAAATAAGATTTCAGAATAACTTGCAAACAGAGAGAGAATTTCCAACAGATTTGGTATAGCAGGGGTGTGTAATTCTGGGTTGCATACAATCCAATAACAATATTAAATTAATTATTGTAACGAAAGTAAGGCCCATTTACACAAACACCATTACACTTTTTCATTACTCCACTTTCTGCATCACCAAGCTATCAGCAAAAAAATGGAAGAACATAATTTCCTAAGAGGAAAATCTCGAGATTGCATGTGTATGGCGTAACTCTGCTTTTCCATAGCTAATTTTTCATAACAACCTTTTGAGTTGAACAGTCGGAAATTGGTCCACTATTTTTAAGCAGAGAATGTGCCCTGAAAGTTTGCTTTTAATCCGTTTCCCTCGTAAGCATTTCCATGGAATTTTAGAATTGTTAACATGATTAAAAAAAGTTAAAATATATGCTTCGACATTTTTATAAGCAACAAGCTTTTTCTGCAGAAAAATTTATCAGTGATGACGTTTTGGTGTTCTTATAATACCCATGTTTATTGGTTAAATAAGCAAGTAAAATTCTTTCGTAAATAAATAGAATTATATTATCTAAACCTGGAGTACTCAACCTTTTTTGGCCCCCGAACACTGCATAACATTTCCATCCAGGGTGGTATTGAGGCCATCTCTTGGCAATATTATCACTTTACTATTTACCCGTTGGTCATTTGAAGAAACGCTCGAAAATATTTCAACGCATATAATTACATTACAATCTCACAACGTGAGAAAGTCTTAATCTCCAAAGAAGATTTGATTACGGGGAATACATCGAACAATGAACAAAATGAGACATAGATACGTCTTATTACTCTGGACATAGGCGATATGAGGGATAAAGTTAAGACACGCCATCATCGTGGATGTTTATGAAACCCAAGACGAGGTCATCCAAGTTTGTGACCCTTCTGAACCTCCACTCTCACGGCTCAATCACAAGCAGCACTGTTTTAGGAAATATGAAGAATTTTTTGTATCGAAGCTTGGCGGGCACTGTGCTAGGTCGCTTCAGGCACCAGGTTGAGTATTCCGGATCTAAACAACCAAGATTCATCAGGGTGAGTGGGACAATTATTTCATATTAAAGGTTTTTTACTGTCATCCTTCAGACCTGCTAAGTGCACGAGTTTCAGTGATCCTTAAATTAGTAAGAAATTATTTAAGATGTTACCCTAGTATTTTTGCTTAGATAGTAATTACATATGCTTTACTCACGCTTTATGTATTCATATGGGTAATAATTGCTTTGTGTTCAAATTTGCAAGAAAATTCAATTTTTCAATTATATTTATTTTCTTTCTAGAATTATAAATTATCATCTATGTTCCCAGGATGAGGCAAATTGCCTGCTCCACCATCTTAATCTCGGTCTACCCAGACTTCTTCTCCTCATAGGTTTATATTCCAACACCTTTTTGGTAATCCTCTCTGGTATCATGCGGCTGACATGTTCCCTCAATCTTCTTTTGTAGTCTATTGATATATCTCCCATTGATTGTACTTTACATATCTGATGAGTAATTTCATTTTAGACAATTTGATTTAAGATCTTCTTTTTTAGGGTTTCTGAACAATAAAGTGGTTCGGGGACAGCCATAGTTTTATAAAATGTTATTGCTTTTAGGTTCCTTCTTCTGGTCCCGCATGTTCTTTGATAATTTGTCATTTTATGTGATATTTTTTTCCTCTTCATAGATGATGTCACATCCTAGGTATTTAGAGTGTGATACTTATTTTGAACTGTTATTTTCAATCATTATCTTGGTTCGAATTGGGTGCTTTCCTAAAAATGCCATTGTTTTTTTTTTATTTTCTGTATAGATATTTTCAAGTTGTATTCTTTAGCTATCATGTTTAATCTATGGAGGGCCAGTTGCAAATGATCTTCTTTCTCTAGGATTATTATTTGATCATTGGCAAACAGCATAGAGTTTAAAAATGTATTATCTTTTAATTGTATGCAGGTGGTGCAACTTCCAATCTTGTAAGCAGTCATCTACGTTATATATTAAATAGTGTGGGTGATGAAGAACGGCCTTGTCATGCCCCTCGGCTTATTATAATTTCTTTTGAGAGGCTCTTTCCAATGTCCAAATCGATTATAATTTTTGTAGAGAGACAGCGCAGTTTTAATTAGACGATTTAGGTATTCTCGTTTTTCCATAATGGGCTGAAGTTTCTCTCTATGGATACCGTTGAATGCTATTTGGAAGTCTATGAAAGCTGTATGTGCCTCCAAATTGAATTCTATATGTTTTTGTATTATCAGTTGTAAACTAAAAACATCGTCAATGTACGATCGTCATTTTCGAAATCCTGTCTATTCTTTGAGGAACAGAACTTCAAAAATTGATTGGAGTCATTTATTGATAATTTTTCTACATATAAATATCTATTTAAAGCTTTTCCAACACATATTATAGAGATTAAGCAATATAAGGTGCAAGAGGGGGGAATGATATTTTATCAATTCAGAGTTGATACCATCTAGTCCAGATGCTTTTCAGTTTGTTTTATTTTCTTTAGAACATTTTCCATTTTTGTCTTGTCAATGACATCTAAACTAGTAGAGTCTGTTTTTTCAAATAAAGCTTCTTTGAATGGTCAGCACCAGAGCTGCTGCTAATGCTTGACCCAATCATCTTTTGATATCATATTTATTTGTACTACATCCCTTTCTATTTTTCTCAGGTGCTTTAGCATCTTATAAACAAATTCTTGTCAAATTCAAATTTTCTATAATATTTATAATTATATCCCTTGCTGTCATGTCTGCTTTCCTTACAATCAATTTCGTTCTCTTTCTAATAGTATGATAATTTTTTTGATTAATTATAAGTTATAAAAGCACTAATTTCTTATTCTAGGCAAATTAGCTTCAATTTAAAAACATTTTAAAATTCTTTAACATTTACAGGGATGCAATTTTTGACTAAGTTATTTCAATAAAGCTTAATAAAAACAACCCTTCTCTGGACTATAGCAGTGAAAGGGTTCACCCAGTCAATATATTCAAATGATGGGAATGAATATAGATTAGCTCAATAGCCAGGAAATAAGAGGAGAAAGAGCACAAGACATCAGGCAAAACCCTGGAGGAGGATTAATGTTAAAGTTTGGAGGTCTGCATTTTTACCAAGGACTCCATAACCACAAATAAAACCAAAGAAGTGTTTCTCAACCACTTTGAACTAACAAACACTTCTCTGTATTCTCATTTAGCTTTGGAACCAAATGTATCAGAAATAGAAAGAATATGGTGCTTTCCCAGCAAATATCGAGGATGAAGTTCTCTCAGGTTGACAGCCAGGTCATTTCTTCCATGTCTCTCAATATTTCGTTCATGAATTTCGATAACCTAACCCTGAGACAGGAACCAAAATGTCAAGAGAAATCGAAGAAATGATCCGCCTGGAAACCCAAGAAAGCTTCATCCGTATCAGAAATGTTGTCACTTCTTTATGTTAGCAAATTTTTACATAAAATACTTCATTGCAAAATAAATGAAAACATCATAGTAAATCATAAAAACTTCGCAAGAGAGTTCAGAAACACCAAAGGACTCACAAACAACAAGTAGGGAATCACTGGCCCATGAAATGTTCCAGTGATACATCAGGAATAGTGCGACAGTTAGTTGTTTTAGAAGAATGACAAATAAAATTTCCATGCAAATTATTTTATCAATATTACAAATATTATATAAGGAGATTCTCACCTGAATCTGTACACTTTTTCGACCGGAATTTAGAAGATAGAGCTTGGCAACTTTGGGGGCATCAGTGCTTCCACTGAGGCCCAAGTCTATGAGATCATCAGGAGAGTAGAGGCCGGCTTGAGGACCAACTTCCACCTCCAAAGGTACCACAAGGTAATCCATGCTACTATTTACTATTATCCTGTTTAAATAAACTCAATTCATTAATAATCAATGCATCAAAAGGGTAAAAAAATTAAAAACATCAATAATTGTCAAAATATACAATATTGATTGTTGCATAAAAAATAACGTATTTAATCAAAAATAATGCTCACCCTTATGGGTCTTTTTTTAGGGAGTCCGTTAGAATTAACGGTGCACTAGATTCGGGCATAATACTATCCGTTCACATGTTCTGCAGCACAGGGCCGGCCGCATCCTAGGCTCACTCTGGTTCCATATAACTTGTCAAATGTTCCACCAATGAGCAATCAATGTTTTGACTGTGAGAGCCACTACAGACTAAACTGTACGCTGACAGTTTTTAATTGAAAGAGAATCAGCTAGCCCATAACATTTTTTCAAAGACCAATTTTTAATTGGTGAATGTGCACATTTGACTTTTGGCATAGACGATGTATTTCCTATACAGAGCATAGGCGTATACATATTTAGAATTGCGTATGTGCATAGTAAACATGTATACAGTGCCGCGAATGGCGTGACCACGTGTCTTACGGTGCGCATTTCATTTGTGGGCAAATGATTTTTCAATATCCAACGCTCGAATTGCATTACATTCGATTGCACTTTATTTTTGAGTAAATACGGTATTTAGTCACTTAAACCAGTAATACAGGGTGTATCTCAGATATTCTCAATATTCAAAATGAAATTTTTGAATAAAAATATAACCATAATGTTATGATCACAATCAGAATATGAATTCTTGGAAAACATTTTAATCTGTTTAACACAGGTTGATTTAAGAATATCTACAAACAAAACGAACTACGAATCTTTTCCTCTGAATAGAAATGGATAGAAATGTAACCAATTCAAATCAAATAGAAAGAAATACTCTCATAGGTACTTATATGAAATAAGACTATACTTACTACTACTACTATTATAAGAAATGTAAATAGAGTTTTCCATGAGTAGGGCTAAGAGGTTCAATAAAAATGAAGAGATGCTCAAGGGCCACAATTATCTATTGGCATCAGATTACTCATATTGATGGAAAAAGAGTAGATTACATAGTGTTCAACCAAATGAAAGATCATCTATGAAGAAGATTCGATAGTTTATTATGGTTGACGAATACTGGTGTGAAGTTAAATTTGGAGAATAGGAGTTTATTGCTGATCCCTGGTGCGTAAGGAATTTGTGTTGTTCTCTGTTTGGTGAATTTAGTGTGGTGCAACCACAATAAACTATCAAATCATTTCTATCATGTCAGGCAATACTTCATGGAAGGACATTATTATGGAATAAATAACACTTCCACACTGTTGAATTTATTTTCGATCAGTTTCGGTGCAGGAAGGCCTTTGCTAAAAAACCGGTTGAAAAAAAAATCAACAATGTGGAAGTGTTATCTATTCCATAACCTATCGAATCTTCTTCACAACCCGAAAGACCCAATTTCAACATCCAAAAAATCTGGCATATACGAAATATCATGTTAAGATTGCAACAAAATATACATTGGACAAACGAGAAGAAAAATATAAACTAGATTCAAAGAGTACTTGGCCTATTTCAAATATAATTGCATAAAAAAGTCCAGCGCAACATAACACATGAACACAAAATTAGCAAAGAAAACTTAAAACTATAAAATCAGAACAGAATTCATCCAAACTTGATGCTTACAAAAGCCTTTTCGTACACAGAAACAAGCGACACATAATGAATAACAAATTCAGAGCAATCCCTTCCTCTGAGTTGTTTTCTCTTACTGATGTCACACAACAATATGTATAAATACCCTCCCCTACCCTCCTCGGTTCTCTTCTCCCGAAGATGGAAGTATAGATGGATGGAAATACATATCGAGAATAATAATGCTTAGAATATCTCAGTCTCCGTTAACCGTAACCCCCATGGTTAGAGTACTTCCAAACGACGCGTTGTTCGCAAACAACGACTATTTGTATCTTTTTAACTTTTAATGTTAATAACACAGCAGTTTTACTTTTTTTTCTTTTTGTTATCTATGAAATTGTTTCGGAAAATTTCAATTGACACAAAAGATAAGATCACATAAGAAAAATCTCCTTCACAAAGAACCAAATTACAGGATTTCAAACCATACTCTCAACAGCTGACAAAAGATAAGGAAAAGAATTCAAAATGCAAAATTTGTAAAATTAGGAGTCTTTTAGGATTGTCACTGTTATTGAGCTGAGTTATTAACATTGATTGATAACTTTATATCGTTTTCATGATTTGCACAGGAAAACACAACCTAATGCTACCCATGAGAATACAAAAATATATATCCTTATTTTCATTGGCTGATACAAAAATGCAAGCTTGGGTTTAAAGAGGCAATGTAAATCTACCATGAGAAGGCAGTGAAAAGGGCACACTTGAGGCTTGAAAGTTTATCAAATTCAGAATTGGAAGGAAAAGGAAAGAAATTTTAGAGAAAGCATCAGGTTAATTACAAATACTCCTCCACTCACCTGATATAAACTGTATGGTTCTTTTCTGATAAACCAACAAATTTGGCCCTTATCACTGGTTTAGTTTCAAATGGAAGTATTTCCCATAAATTCTTAGGCCCTTCCATTTCCCCCGATGGAAGTTCTAGGCAGAGCTCGCCACCACTGCTATACACTTCCACAATCTGAAAAAGTTTTTTTCTTTGAAACAAGAGATGTGCTAAAATGTTTTGCACGCCTTAGAAATTAATTAATACTTTTAAAATTATTTTTTTACTGCAATCGCTGCAATTCCGCAAGTTATGCTGAGAAGAGTGTATGAAAAGTGCTTTGAACGACTTAACATGTGTATTGCTCACCAAGGCACTTAGATGATATTATTTTCAAAACTTGATTTAAAAAATGGCATTGTATGCTCTTTTCAGAAATTAAATTTTTTTACTGTTTAAAAAAGTTAAGTAAAATAATGGTTTACAAAAGAAAAATATTTAAATTATGGTTATTTTACTGACTGTGAAGTAGTGTTCCCCCTTAAAAAGGCTTGGCTTTGTAAAGTGTTAAATGCGATGAAAAGGTGAGAGAGCGATGTTATTTTACCTTGGTCAGACCGTTCATTATCATCCGATAATGAACGAAAGTTAAGAGAAATAGATGCTAGGCAAAATCGTTTAAAAAAATCCATTCTTTCCGCAAACGATACGTGACATTAACCGAGTGAAGAAGAAGTTTAGATTCAACTGGTAATTACACTCACTGCCATACGCCAATAGGCGGCTAGCAGGGTATTAATGTAGATGTAAATCTTTAGTCCCTTCCTTTCACTTTTCCCAACTATTGCTTGCACTCTGCTCCCCCACCACCTTTCCTTATTGAATTCTTTTGTTTATTCCAGAAACTTTCACTTTTTCCTTGTTATTTGTTCTGTATATATTGTGTTTTTTTTTGCTATTATTTCACCTGATGATGTAGCTTTGCTTCGAAACCTTGGTCGTATCTGTAATTATCTTGCGGTGTAGTAAAAGTTTTTATTGTGAATCTGTTTAACAAAGAAAGTCATCACTGGAAACATCACTTTGAAACAGAGCCTTGAAATGAGCTCGCAACCTGAACAAAGTCTCTTTTTTTGCTAGTCTTATTTATCGATTTCATCAGTATTAAGCATACTTCACTGGCCAGTGGCCCCTGTTGAACCAATAGGAACTGAATAGAAGTAATTTTTAAGTCAGTCCTTTCCACAAAACACTACTAAGCTCATAATGTTGAGTGTATTAACACTACTTGCTCTCCTTGCTTGCCTGTTGACAACTGAACTATGAATTCATGTGTACCCTTTTATTTGGCCAAAAACAAATAATCTTGGTTCCAGATTGTTTGAGAAGATTCTCTTACCACATTGAAACTATCTGGATGGTTACATATTGTTCTAAAAGTTCTGTTACACACTGTTACTTTACATTGTTTCTACAACAACAGTGTAGAAGTGAATGTACTACTCAATGATGCTGATAAATGGCAAAATAATTGGGATTGGCATGTACAAAATATTTATGTTTTCAAAAATAAAATCGTACAGCTGCAGCAAGAAAACTTGAACACACAACTAGAAGATTGCAAGGGCAAAATGGAGCCTGTGAAGCCATCTTTGGCAGCCTGTATCCCTAGCCAGGAATTTTTGGGGCAAAATAAAAAATATGGGCATCTTACTATTTCCTGAATTTTCACATATGTCAAATGAAAAAAAACATTTGTGACAATGAAGGTCAGATTATTATTTCTTTGCCTGCCTGAATTGAAATGGATTCTACACTGTGTAAAAATCAATTCTGTATCCAAGTGGCCTGGTGTCAAACCGAGGACCTTTTTGTTAGTGAGATTGCATATAACTATTTCATTTGAGTTGAGACTGTTTCTAAAATGCCTGCTTGATAATAGGCAATATCTTCTAACAAAATTCCAAATCCGCTTTTAATTGAATGGTAGAATGCAAGTGGTGTTGAGCCAATGATCATACGGTAAATGTTAAAATGTATTTTTGAAACATTCATTACTCTTATGCATGGTCGTAGAATTTCCACCTTCTTGATAAATGAATCATAAATAATTTGAAATTCCTGTCATACATTTCTAATAGTAGAGCTGCCTGGTGTGGAACCCAGGACGTTTTGGAAGATGTGAATATATGTAACAACCTGGTAAAAAGAAAGTCAACTCAAATTTTTGAAGTTGATATCATAACGGGAAGGTCCTAAAATAAGAATGTCCTCATTTGAAAGGCATTGAGGAATGTAAATGCCTCTCTGGATTTGACCATCAGGGAAATATTAAACAGCATATGTAAAATGTAGTTATGATCTCTATTCACATGCCGGCTTTCAAGTTTCTATTATATCAGGAAGGGATTAAAAAAAAACCTTTAAAATTGTCACAATGTATTTTAAATAGGAGAATATTTGCCGTGACCTGGCATTGCACCCAAGAAGCCATTAAAGGCAATAATAAGTAAATAGAGGGTTGGAATAAATTACGATTCTCTTTATGGTTACGTTTTTCTGGGCTATGAGGATTTATAACTCTCATCGCTTGGCTAGGCAATTTTTACGTTGCGATATTTTTACAAGATGATGTAAAAAGCACATGATGTGGTCACATGAATCCCCAAACCAATACTTTAGGAGATAAAGGAGTTCTTACCACATGTACAATTCATCCTGATATAAAACAAATGATAGTTATATGTTCTACTAAACACAAAAATGACGATTAGGAGACGGATAGGAAGCACCATCCTCGCACACAGTGGCAGAGTGCAGGATAAGTAATGCGAATTAAATAAATTACTCGGCAAATTTGCAATTACTCAGAAAAAATTGAAAAGTAAGAATTTAGTAAACTAAAAAAAGTGTATTTTTGCTTGAAATGGCATTTTAGGGTGCACCATTCATCCCACGCGAGCACCAAAGGGTTCAGAAAATGTTTTTTCATGCCTAGCTGCTGCTTCCCTTCATCTCTGATGAAGGAGGTGCTTCACCGAGGCAACAACGAACACACACAACTATTGTCTCATCGGAAAAATCCAATCAGCCAGGATTTGAACCTGGGACCTTAGGATAAGAGCTTAGATGGCATGCATGCACTTGGACACCAAGACCAGCAAGAAATTTCAGCAAACAACAAGAAATTTGAGCATCTGGTGCTATGTTGGTAGGTAGCACAAGACACTTCATTATGTATGCAAAGTCTTAATGAGTGAGGCTGAAACAGAAAAATCATTAAGTACCAATAGAAATTAATGAAATAATAGGATAAGAGAATGTTGTAGGTATGAGCTGTCTTTTCCTCTAAAGCTTCCACTCCACACCAAGGATTTGGTGCGGAGTATTTTATATGTATGTGTAATGCCAGGTGAGGGTAGTAGTCCACTAGCAGTGCCAGGTGGGTAGTGCATTGGTGGAAGCGGTCCCGGGTTCGATTCCCAGTGAGCGTGTGAAATGACATGAGCATTTTTCACAATACTACTACTATTCTACTAGAGTATCTCGTATGATGCTTAGACAAGTTCTTTGAAAAATTTGCTATTTCCGCAAACCATAGATGGAAAAAAAATAAGTTTGGACAACAGGAGTTTACACTCCCTGTTACGCACCAAAAGTCAGTTTGCAGGGGATTTACATATAGGTATCTTAAAAATCATTAAATAGAAATGGTAAGGTAGATTTTATAAAGTAAAATATTCAGTAGAAATAAAATTGAGACATTTAGAATTTCATTAGTGAGCTTAGAGCATCCTTAGAGATGAAATATGGAAATGGTATGAAGTACCAAATGAATTATAATTTCTCAAAAATTTCAACAACAGTTTCAGACTTTTAAAACAGAAGCACAAGCGTATAATGAAATAGCATGATATAGCAAGAATACATTTTGACATAATATTATTATCTCAAAATAAGAATAACCGCCAGAATGAACTGAACAAAACTTAGTCAAAGCACTCACTTGGAGAGGAAATGTGTGAGGATTATGCATGTGGATGAGAGGAGCAAAACTAGAGTTCAAAGGCATCCTCACACCAACGAGAGGCCTCAGGCGATATGGACTCATCACTCCTGTACCCGTTACCTGAAATATAAAAAACAATGGCTTAGAATAATTATTACAGTTTTTGTAGTTAATCTATATTCAGGTATTACATATGTATGTACAGATTATTAGTACATATCTAACATATACCGTCAGATCTAGAATCAACGTCAAAACAGTTAACATGTTATCTTAGTTTCTGATTTTTTACATATTAAAATAATTGTAAAATTATCCTCTTTTAACATTCCTGTACTCAGCGGTTCTCCACATTCTACACTGGTTTGGCTCAAACCTTTGGTCTGCATTTTTGTCTCGTTTAAAATTTTCATAAGCATGCACGTAAAAGATAACTCTAAAAACAGTAAATCAGTAAAAGTAAGTAAAAGGTCTCCTGTACTAACACAGTTTAACCCTCATCATTATAACTGCTACTTAGAGGTGGGAACAATCGATTGAAAACAATTGAATACTTCAGTTGTTTGCTTCAATCAAATTATTCGAATAAAGTGTTTTGATTTTTCATTCAATCCTAACCAAGTAAATTTATCCGATTGTTTTGAGTGAGTGGAAAAAATCAAATAAATCTATTCGATTGTTTTTATTGAGTGGAAAAAAATTGAATAAATCTATTCGATTGTTTTTAGTGAGTGGAAAAAATCAAATAAATCTATTCGATTGTTTTTATTGAGTGGAAAAAAATTGAATAAATCTATTCGATTGTTTTTATTGATTGGAAAAAAATTGAATAAATCTATTCGATTGTTTTTAGTGAGTGGAAAAAAATTGAATAAATCTATTTGATTGTTTTTATGGAGTGGAAAAAAATTGAATAAATCTATTCGATTGTTTTTATTGAGTGGAAAAAAATTGAATAAATCTATTCGATTGTTTTTAGTGATTGAAAAGAAATTGAATAAATCTATTCGATTGTTTTTAGTAAGGGGAAAAATCGAATAAATCTATTCGATTGTTTTTAGTGATTGAAAAGAAATTGAATAAATCTATTCGATTGTTCCAAGTGAGTGATTCACTCGTTCAGAGGAAGTGAGTGAAAAATTGAATAGATTTATTCGATTTTTCACTTGTTTAATTGATACACGTTGAAGAGGAGAGGATGGAAGTGGTGTGTAACGTGATCCCATTTAGGGGAAGTCTAGTAGGGATGGGTGATGCTGATGAAATATGAATAACTCTCAGAGAGTACGAAATTGGAACGTATGAAAAAGTTGCAGTAATAATCAAGTATTATACTAACACAGTAATAATGCAAATCAAATTTATAAATATAAATAATATATTTTTGATTATGGTTTTGAAAAATAGTTCGTATGAAGATTGGGAAAGAATCATTGGCTTGATAAATCTTATTTTTTCAATTTTATAATGTTTCACAATAATATCTATATTTTAAAAATAAAAATAGACTAGATATTAAGCAATAATTGAAATTCCGTCATTTTCTGAGCATGCATTTTTACTAATTGGATATTACTAGGGTATTAATTATATTTCCTTTTTAGCCATAACTATAACATTTTAAAAGGTAAAAATTAAGTGACAAATCACTTTTTTCAGAAACAACTACTACAAACTAATTCAATTAGATATATTAGTATAGAATACTTTCTTTAAAGTGTTTAGATTTTTCACCCTATCCTAACAGATTGAATTTATTCGATTGTTTTTAGCGAATGAAAAAAATCTAATAAATCTATTCGATTGTTCCAAGCGTGTGATTCACTCATTCAGAGGAAGTGAGTGAAAAATCAAAGAGATTTATTCGATTTTTCACTTGTTAACTTGATATGCATTGAAGAGGAGAGGATAGGAGTTGGTTCGTAATGTGCTCCCATTTAGTAGAAGTAAGGTAGAGATATGTGATACTGATGAAATATGAATATAGATATCATATATACGTGTGTGTATGTATATCTGATCCGATATCCCTGCAGCCAGGTGTTACTGCCCCTGACCAGGTATTGCGTCCTGTCCAACCTACGAAAACGAGTGAATTCATTCAATTGAAAACAATCGAATAAATGCCAAAACAATCTAATAACTATTCCATTGTCCCATCTCTACTGCTACTATTTCCCCACTTGCAATTTCACTGGGTTGATGGGATTCAAGTTTTTGTGTTAAGATATACATATAAGTATTTTAATACTACTGCTTGTCACAAGTGGGAAATTTCCTATAATTCAAGGACTAGCAGTTGCCTACTGCCTGCTCCGCAGGCAGGTTAGTTCCATTACGTTTGATGGGGCAGCATCGAAAGGTATTCGGGGCCTTCGTCAAAGATTCCGAAAAAGTAGATGTCAGAGACCGCAAAGTCGGGACTTCACCCTCAGCAGTGAGATCAACTGATAAAGACTTAACTATGTTAAATGATGCGCAAGCGATAGGTAAGCGGCGTTCGTCATCCCAAAAGAAAACATCTCCCACTGCCCTCATTTTCCCGATTTTTTTCAATTTTTCGCCCGTTTTGCACCTCTAAACTCAACCAAAAAATTTAAATTTTTGCACGCCTGTGCGTGCAGGCCGCCTCCAGCGCACTAAAAATCGTTGCGGGAGATTGAATGTAGACTCAGATTTTGCTAAAAGTGTTACATCCCTTTTTTGAGGACAGACAGACAGACATGATTCTGTCTTAATATATATAGGATGGTACTGTGACAGAATACCAATAAAACTTAAATCTATACTATCACATCTCAAATAGAGATCATAGTCTTTTATAAATCATACTGCACTATGATTAAAAATGCCAATCTCTTTACCCAAAACATGGAAATTTCTATGCAACCAAAGGAAAATGATGGGTAGCAAATTATGAAAGTTAAGATAAAACTGCATTTGATCTGAAAACATTGGTTAACAGCTGACCCAATTCAATGGTGTTGAGTAATTCCATTGGTGCCACGTATATGCCATCCTAAATGTCGACTGCCCTTCCTTCTCTGCGCACCATCCTCTCTTTCATTATGACTTTTTGTTTAAGTGGGGATATAGTATTGGATCTGTGCTACATGTTGGTGTTAAGTAATGACATATCCCTAAATGTGGTGATGTTCCTACACTATATTATCAGACATAGATGTTTAAAATGTAAATTGGATATGTGCAACTGCTTTTCCAATGAATTGTCAGCCTTTGATATTATTGCATTGACAGAGACATGGATTAAGGTATATGATAGATCCTTTGTGAGGACGTGCAATGACTTGCATTGATGCGCTCTATATGTAATCAAATCATCACTCTAATGTAGATTAGATCATGAGCTCAATTCTGAATTATCATGATATGAAGTGTCTAGGAAGTTCAATTAAAAGAAACTCTGTCTTTATAGGGTATTTTTATCGTCCCTCATCATCGGACATGTCGGTTCTGGAAGAATATTTAATCTATTCTCAGGGTTTTGTATACAGTAGAACCTCGGTAATCCGGACGAGTTCAGGCACATAGGCGTCCGGATTAGCGGGGTTTCCGGATTAGCGAGGTTTTTAAAAAATAACCTTTTTTCTCAAAACTTATAATGTATAGATAATGCATGTATATATTACATAAGGTATTACAACATATAAAGTGAATGAATATTATCAGCGAGCAGAAAGTCAGTTTTTTCTTCTGCGCGACCGTTCTTATTTTCAAATCAAGTGCACGGTCTCTAAAACGTCTAAAGAGCATGATTTCATGTGCTTCAAAATTTTGTAGATGTATCGAGTGCCGCCAAAGCCTCATGATGAGAAATTTTGACGGAGTCTACAGGGTGGTGGTGGTCGTCGTCGTCATCATCATCATCTTCTGCCGTTACTGTTCTGATAATTTCGTCATCTGTTAAAGCTTCGTTTCGAGCCAAACTGTCGCCAGCCTCAGCATTCCACCGGAGAGCTTCAGGGTTAGATATTGGGTTCGAATTTTGTAACTGATTAATGAGTAGCGCACGCTGAATTTCTTCAGTTTGCACATTTTCTAAAACTTCCGAACCAATAAAATTTGGGAGTAAATTTTTCCACGATTTGCTGATCAATAATTTAGTCATAGATGACCAACAGTTAGCTAGATTGAACATGACATCTTTTAAATTTACCTTTTTCAGTGCATTTTCCAAATTTTCATTGTTCACAGGATCATTAAGGATATTTGTAAAAAGCAACTAAAGATATCCTAACTTAATGCTTTGAATAACATTCTGATTCATGGGTTGGATCAGTGCAGTCGTGTTAGGGGGTAAAAACATTGCGGAAATTTCACCGTCATCAGTGTACAATTCTTCTGCAGAAGGATGGCCAGAACAATTATCAAGCAACAATAAAGCACGTTGTGGTAAACTGACGGATTTCATAAGTTGTCGAACTGCTGGAACGAATTCTGTTTTAAACCAATCCAAAAATAATTCTCGTGTGACCCAAGCGTTTTTTTGCCCTCGATAGCACACAGGTAGCGTGACTGACTTGAATGCTCGGGGTTTTTGGCTGTTCCAACAACAAGCAGAGGAAGCTTATGTTTGCCAGTCACATTTGCACACGGCATAAATTTAATCCTCGATTAAAATTGTTTAGCTTTTCTCGCTGGGTCAATCCATACCAAGTGGTCCAACACTGGTTGCTTGACCATCTCAGAAAAAATTGATACTTGGTGAGTAGATACCTTTATATTTAGAGAGCTCAAAAGTAAATTTTAAATATTTTTAATGTTTAATGTTTGGAAATGGCGGCCACTTTAATACTTGGCCGCACGCGGTTTTTCGCGTTTGCAGGTATCTACGATTTCTTTAATTATTCAGCAATGGGCTGCCCTAAGACTTTCAAATAAAATGCATTAAGTTCAGTACACTCTGTCCTATGAAATTAAACCATAATTACATTGCAAGATGCATTTCTTAAACATTTTTTAACAGCTTAAAATTATTGGTCAAAAATGAACAAAATTCAACTTTTGACAGGAGATTTTTCAAAGAAGGAACAATATGTCAACTATAATATTTTTTGGACTGTTACACTATATAGTGTAGTTAATTTTCATAAAGTATCAATGTTGGTAAGATTACCATTAAAAAAATATTCTCTTTAAAAAAATGCATTTTTGAATTTTTTTCAAAGTTTCACTTGCAATATCTTGGTTTGGGGGACCAGATAAAAATATGAAAGTTGTACACAATAAAGGTCTTAATTATATAAAACTTCAGTATTAATTTCAACTTTGAGATTCAATTGCAACATAGTTTAAAAAAATTGTCAATTTGTGTGTAAAATGCGATATTTTTGCCTTTGCGACTACTGGCTTTTAAATGTAGGCATGGTAATTTAATGATTTAAATACATCTAATCAAATATAAACCCTATGGTAACACAGGAGTTCAAATAAACTAAAGGTTGCATTGTTGAAATTGAATTGAATTGAATTTGCCTTTTGTCTTTCATGAACTGTCCTTGCGATTTTGCAAAAAAATGATGCATTTTCAGATTTTCAAGTTTTGTAACTAATATTTCAAAAACTCTTTTCGTGGTTTAATGATGGTTACCATTTCAGTTCTATCTTGTGTTACCCTGTGTTTGTATTGTATATTGTCTGGCATCAAATCGCCTTCTTCTGATTCCTCAAAATATATCAAGTTAGTCTGGTTTGCCTGGACAATCTTGACATTTTCCCATCATACTATTGTAATTGTCAATTTTGCATATCATAATATCCAAAAGGTCTTTGTAATTGACTCTAAGATTGGCCCCATCTAGGAAAAACAAGGAAAAGACCAAGTTTGGTTGCCAATTAAAAATATCTTTTAGAAGCTGACTCCACCACCACTGTGATTGGTCAAACTTTTAACATAACGCCTAAACTTTGTGAAGAAATTTCACAACTTTTGAATGAACATTTAAGTAAAAACTAGGCTGATTGAAGATGGGAAGGAACTGTTGCCAGTTTATTTATTTTTGTTTTTTTATTCAGTGATAAGTAGTCTTAGAATTCAATGAGATATTCCAAAACATTTTAAATCCTTTTGATTTGGTAATTTGAAATGTTGAATTTTATAATCATTATATATACTATTTCAACAATGCAACCTTTAGTTTATTTGAACTCCTGTGTTACCATAGGGTTTATATTTGATTAGATGTATTTAAATCATTAAATTACCATGCCTACATTTAAAAGCCAGTAGTCGCAAAAGCAAAAATATCGCATTTTATGCACAAATTGACAATTTTTTTAAACTATGTTGCAATTGAATCTCAAAGTTGAAATTAATACTGAAGTTTTATATGATTAAGACCTTTAATGTGTACAACTTTCATATTTTTATCTGGTCCCCCTACCAAGATATTGCAAGTGAAACTTTGAAAAAAATTCAAAAATGCATTTTTTTAATGGTAATCTTGCCAACATTGATACTTTATGAAAATTAACTACACTATATAGTGTAACAGTCCAAAAAATATTATAGTTGACATATTGTTCCTTCTTTGAAAAATCTCCTGTCAAAAGTTGAATTTTGTTCATTTTTGACCAATAATTTTAAGCTGTTAAAAAATGTTTAAGAAATGGATCTTGCAATGTAATTATGGTTTTATTTCATAGGCCAGAGTGTACTGAACTTAATGCATTTTATTTGAAAGTCTTAGGGCAACCCATTGCTGAATAATTTAAGAAATCGTAGATTCCTGCAAACGCGAAAAACCGCGTGCGGCCAAGTACTAAAGTGGCCGCCATTTCCAAACATTAAACATTAAAAATATTTAAAAATTGCTTTTGAGCTCCCTAAATATAAAGGTATCTACTCACCAAGTATCAATTTTTTCTGAGATGTTCAAGCAACCAATTATTTTTTTTCTGGACCACTTGGTTTGGATTGACCCCGCTTATAAACACCAACTCTATAGCCCATGCATGCTCATTCTCATTGGACGTCTATCAAAGGGAAGGATTGTTTCTTACGCCTCTTCTCTCGTAGCTTTTTAATGAACGTAATGTTTTGAGAAGTTATACCCTGCTACAACTGAAAATTTACTGTCTTTCGAAATTGTTTAGTCTCGCACATATTAAGCATTCCTGTAATGGAAAAATGCTGTCTCAGAAAAGTATCACAACTTAGATGTGCTATCACAATAAACGAAATACTTTGCTCTCCATCACATCATTGAAGCCAATGGAGACATTTTTCAAATAGTCTGTCCACCTCTCGTTTCTTGTTACTAATATGCGTGTTTATATGTTTACAAGAAGAAGTTGCGGGTTTGCATAACTCCCAATGGACCGTCCGGATTACCGAGGGTTCCGGATTAGCGAGTGTCCGGATGACCGGGGTTCTACTGTATTGGCCCCATAATTCTGATTGGCCATTTCAATTTAACAATATCCTGGAATTCCCCCACAGCCAGTGTAACAAAGAATCCATAGGACAGTTTCTTCCTTGATCATTTCATCTTACACACAGTTTAACCCTTATCCCACACGGAATTTGGCAACTCTGAACTATCACTTTCACCTCAAAATGATCATGCCTTCAAGGAATATCTTCAACTCAGGCCTTACTTACTTTGTAACTCTAACTCTTGCAATTCTTCGAATTGTGATTGAGAACCTTTGCTGTGTAACCTCCCTCATCCCGTAGCTCCCCCTCCCACATTCCACCTTCCTCCCCCTATGTCCCATTGTTCCTCCTTCCGTTACTTGCTACCTTCTCTCCCCTCCTCCTTTCCTATTTGCTGATTTCTTGACGTTCATGAGTATATATATTTGGAAGTGTTCTTATTTTGCCACCTGAAGATGTAGCGACGCTACGAAACCTGGGTCATGTTTTTCTGAAATAAATAGTAGTCTAGTAAAAGTTTCTTACCATGGATTTTTAATAGTTAATAACTACCACAAAATTAACCCTGAATCTGTATTGTTCCTTTGTTAAATGTTGTGAAAAGAGGAAATTCTTCTTTATCTTTTGCCTTTTCTGCCTGATTATGTAAAGGTAGGGTTTTTGGGGAGTGCCATCTTGCTCTGTCCTCCTACCACCTCTCATACCACACTTTTTCTGCTTCTTCCACTCTTTCACTTATGTCTTTCTTAACCATGTCATTCCACCTAGTTTCTTATCCTCCTCTTCAAGCACTTTTCTTGGGAATTGCCCATCTTCCATTCACACCACATGGCCAAACCACAGACTGCTCCATAGAATCTTAGTCTTCGTCACTTGAATTCTGCTCACTTCTTGTTCTGCTATTGTCCACATACTAGAAGCATACCTCAGGATGGGCACCAGATATGTATTGAGCAAAAGCAACTGGCATTTGATTGGTATTCTTTTTTCCAAAGCATTTCTCGAACAATTTGATAGAATGCATTGGCTTCCCTCACTCTGTGTCCACTCTCTGCATTTATTTTTTCCAATCTTCTGCAAAATCACTTCCCAATGTCTAAAACTCCATACTACCTCAAGTTTTTGGCAAAATTAATTCATTACTATTTTTATCCATATATATATATATTTCCTCATTTCAAATTTTTAAATTGATTCATTCCAGATGTTGAATTTTGTCTGTAGCTCCCCATCATCCCCATCCCAAACCACCAGATCCTATGCAAACACGGCAGAAATCAAATCATCTATGTCTCTAATAACCTAATCCATTGCTAATCTAAATAAAAATGGGGAGAGAACATTACCCACCCTTACTCTGATTCAATGGGAAACAAGTTAGATATTCCCAGACAGCTTTTGCAATTTTTGTACATACTTTTAATCACACAAACTATTTTCTTCCCAATCTTTTTGTTATATAAAACATCCCTAACTATTTTTCTCGGAATGCTATTGTATGCCTTCTCTAAGTCTACAGGTTTTGTTTAAAATATATTGGGGAAAGTTTTGGAAAAATATGTTTATTTCAGATACTACTACAAAACCTTAAAATTCTTCAAAGTAGGGGAGACCGGGGCTGGTTGGCCGAATGGGCAGGTTGGCCGAGTGTCTTTTTTAAAACGACTTTTGGGCACAGTTGCGACATCTATAGTGATTTTGGTGGGGTATTAGTTTGTCCATGTACTGACGTAATTTCAGGTGTTTCGTGTTGCCGTTTTTACAGGAGCAGGTTTTTTCTTTTTTCAACACTGGTGAGTAAATTTCTCTTCTTGTAAAGTAATCTTCGTAACACGAGTCAATTTCCATCCGATTTCAGAAAACGTGGTACCGCTGGAAAGGGTATTCAAAACCCTACAAAATGGTGTATCGGTTTCCAGGGTAACCTCAATTTTGTTTTTGTAAACCGTGATTGTTCTCGAAAACATTCATTGGGGTAGGTTGGCAGAGTTTTGTGTGGGGCTGGTTGGCCGAGTTGTAAATTTAAAAAATCTAGGTCCATTTAGAAAATTGGTAAATGCTACTCTGATGCGTGGATGACGAACAACCCTGGCAAAACAATGACCATATACGACATTCCGGGAATCGTAGCCAGTGCATTTCCACTCGCCTGCACACCGAACAATATTCGAACTGGTTTCAGAGACTCTGGCGTGTGCCCTTTCAATTCTGAAATTTTTCCTCCTGAGGAATTCCTGGCAGGATTTGTCACAGATCGACCCAACCCTGAACAAAATCTGTCCATCAGCATAGAATCTGCTGCAGATGTAAGCCTCCCTGAAGACATCAGACCTCTCCCCAAGGCAAGTGCATGAACTGATTCGAAGAAGCGTCAAGATCTCAAACGCCGATCGACCGAAATTTTGACCGATTCCCCAATTAAAGCAGCATTGGAGAAGGAGAAAAATGAAAGCAAACGTAAGCGTACGCTGGCAGAGGAAAAGAAAGCCGCGAGAGCTATGAAAAAGTTCACTAAAGCTGCCGAAACTAACAATAAGTCAAAAAATGTTAAAAAGACTTAAAAGTAAAGAGCTGAGTTTTTTTGCATACCTACATATTAATAAACTATGTACACTATCTTTTTTACACTAATAAATATTTTCCATTGATGCATTTGATATCATTCACTTATTTTACAAAACTCGGCCAACCTACCCCGGCCCTGGGGTTGGTTGGCCAAATTTGATTGTTTATAACTATTTCCCTGATTTTTTGTCAAAGATGAAAAAATTCACATATATGCTCAAGGGTTGTATCTTAATGACAGAGAAAACCGTTTTTCAAAAAGTCAAACCAAAATGAGTACAGAAATTCTGAAAACAAAACTCGGCCAACCAGCCCTGGTCTCCCCTACATCCCTTTAGCATTGATACACTTTTACCAGCGACTTCTCTACAACTCAAAGGCTCCCTGGTAGGCAGATTCTGGAAGGTCCTTTAGAGAATGTGTGTTTCTTTGACAGCACTTAGGGTCCCATGACAATGTCCTTTGAGGAACGATTTCACTTTTGGGAACAGAAGAAAGTCTGCTGCAGCCAAGTCGGAACTGCAAGAGGGTCTTCTTCAAAGCATTGCAGAAGGTCTTCGCAAGCAGACACCTCTGCTTTTGATCATCCCCCAAGACCTTCGGGACGAGTTTGGCACAGATCTTCCAGGCCACCAAGTTTTCAGTGATGATGGCGTGCACTGTCATCTTATCAATGCCAATTTAACCAACTTAACTTCACTTAACAGACAGTATGAATTCAGCACTTTACGCACATGTTTTCGATGGTTCTTGATGTCAGCGGCTGCCCAGTTGAGGGCTCATCCTCCATACTCTCTCGACCATCTTCGAGAGCCTGTACCACTTAAAAACAGCAGTTTGTGACATTTATTTCATTCTTGAACACTAAGCAAATCATGCTCAATATCAATGAACCCCATTTCTCCAGGCCAACACAAAATTTGATGGCATACCGCTGTTCAGTGGTTCGCTGCATTTTGAGCTTTCACTAAGTCACTCGTCAAGGGTCCACTAAAAACTCGATCTAGCCTAAAAAAACTCTTGTGGGGGACTGAATATTGGCACATTTTGATGGTCAGACACCCAGCCAAAGCCCACTCAATGTGAGCACACTGAGACGTACAGTCACATCAAAAAAAAAAATTCCTGATATTTTTTGTACAAACTCTGTTTAAACTAGGAGTAACCATCACAAAGGATTTAGACTGGGGTGCCTCAATAGACAATGTAGTCTCCAAAGGTTATAAAAACCTACATTTTATTATGAGAAATCTAAAGGGGCTTCAACAAATGCAAAAAAATTTGCTTTTGCTTTGCCAGTGTGGGATCCTTTCCACAAGAATGATATCCACAAACTGGACATGGTTCAGAGAAAAGCAGCAAGATACGTTTTAGGAACATTAAGCATCATTGACTTGAAATTTTAACAGTGTATAGGCCCAAAGGTGAAACCCCCAGGAAAAAACCAACTTTGAACCTCAGTGTCATGGGTTTGATGCCAGAAGGCCCCAAAATCCTGATTTTTCCCATTAAAATTGTTGCATTCATTTTCAGGAATTTCTAAAAAAATACTTCCAGCATAGGTAGAGAATCAAAAGTCAAAGAGCTTACAGATATGGTCATGATCAATCGAAAACTTTAATGACTACTACAGAAAATGTCCTGGGTTCGATGCTAGGACAATGCCAAAATCTCCCATTTAAAATACATTGTGGTAGTTTTTCATTATTTATTTTGATGCACTTATCGAAATGATAGGAAGTTCTTGATTAGCTAGATGTATATTAAAGATCGGTTTAAGAAAAAAATTTAGATACGACCATACTGTTCCTGGGTTCGATGCCAGAGCACATTAAAATTTCTCTCATAAGGAATATATGTGAAAAGTAAGACGTCTATGAGACAGTTGCAGCCAATATTTCTGCCTGAATTTTCACAGATAGTTAGAGATGGTGAACTTTTGTTTTTCTGCATAGTAAGTATCACCAGGAAGACCCGAGTTCGATGACGGACGGATAAATTGCAGCGAATTTTAAGAATATTTTCAATTCTTTTTTTCTTATGAGGACCCTCTCGATGTGATGTCGACTTGAAATTAATGTTATCAATATGCTTGCAGTATGCAAGCAAGATATTACTCGTATAATAATAAAAATAATAAATAAACACTGCTGTGAGGTCTTACTTCTACTACGAGCTTTTTTCCATTTTTTGTCTTAATGAAAATATAGTAAAGTCTGCCATGATGAGAGCTGACAAAAATTTTAAAGTACTCCGACATTCCGTTAACATTGTGCTATGCGTTCCATGGATAACTCTTGAGTGAGTAAAAACAATTTCTGCATTTATCAATTTATGCTTGCTATGTTTGCACTTTTCAATTGTATTTACCTCTAGTTAATCTAAAATACATGGGCTGAGGGCACTCCCAACATAGACGATCTGGATTCAGCTGCTCCTGTTTACGGCGATCGTCATCCCATTGTATTGAGCTCAGTGCGACAAAACCATTTCAAATACTTTGAAAACCTGGGGTTTAATCACTCCTAGTGACCAGCTTCTCACTTCGTAAAACATGAATTCGAGGTTTTACGAAAAACTGAGGTCATTTTATACGTACAAACATCAGGACCGGCAGAATGGTTCTTAAAACTGTGTCATTTCGTAAAATTGACGATCGTAAAAATGGGGTTCTACTGTATCTTAAGGAATTTTTGTGTCACCTAATTTTCATCTTTTTCTTTGTGTAGTCCGGAGTGAGGAGTATTGTGCATAGAAAGGAAATTTTAATTGCTCACAATCTTTAACAAGTGGGGAAATATTGCAATTAAATTTGGAGATCCATAATTTTAGACCATAGTCTTCCTTGTTTTTTCTAAGAGATTTTTGGTCCTCTAATTTCTTATATTTTTCACTTATGTAGTTCAGTATGTATATATAGTGTAAAGAGAACAGTGGGGAGAGAAGATATATAAAGATAATTTAGACTGTTAAATCTAAGTATTACTTATTAATGAAATATTTCACATATGAATGAATGTAAAAGTATTCGTATAGTATTTTATTTATTAATAAGTATAAATAAGTTATATTATGCGGAAAAGCAGCCACCTGTTATCAGTGGTGGATCTAGGATCGAGCTGTGGGGAGGGCTTGAGAGTTGGGATTAAAGATTAATTTTCTATTTATCGATTTTTGTAAGAAATTTAATAAAATTAAACTCAGCATACATATTTAATTATATATAATATTTTTATGATAGATATGCCAATAACAATTGAGATAATTTTTACTGGAAATATCTAATATATTAGTTCAATGTTTTGATGAGATATTTTGCTTTTTTTTACTGTGACTTCTGGGGGGGGCTACAGCCCCTCCCCCCTGAATCCACCACTGCCCGTTATCATATCAAACATACCTATATGAATGAAATAAAGTATCTTGAATGATAGATATTAGCTAATAATTACACAATTTTCTTTACCTTATGATATCATTGAATTGCAGCAATAAAGCTTTCTTAAATACATTTCTATCATACATTACATGATTCTAGCACTGGGGTATAAATGTGTAAAACATTTTTCAGCAATAAGGGGGCACCTAAATGAAACCTAACTGATATAGTGGTGGGTGAGTTTATACAGTACCACATTCTGCTTCAAGCAGAGTATAGAGCCACCATTTCTAATTCAGTAAGCCAAGAGTTGTTGCTAAAGAAGGTCCCATTTGGCTTTTGTGATTTTTTTAGTAACAGCCGCCATGTGCGCAATGTGATCTCGTGAAGGGGGCTTTTTGCTAATTGCTTGGAAAAACTGACACAGAAACTCTTGGAATGTTGAAAATGGCCAGCACAGATGATGCCATAGGGAAAACTAAAGTTTTTGAGTGGTTTTCCTGTTTTAAAGGAGATGAAATGTTGTCTCAGGTCGTCCTTCCACGGCCCAAATTGACGGAAATGTAAAAAAAAAACTTTACAAAATCATCCAGGAAGACCAAAGACAAACCATTGAAGAAACTTTGGAGCAGTTTGAGGGACTTAGGGCTGTATTTATAGTCCACTCCTACGAGTTTTGCAGCACCTAGCAGTCCCCCAAGGCCAAAAACAGTATTTATACCGTTCTCTTACTCCTCCTTACAACCTCCTTACAAACTCACAAGCTGAGTACCCGTGGTAGGTGATCCAGCAAACCCATAAGGCGTGATACCGATAGTGGCAAAACTGCATACTAATTTTGTTAACAACAAACATGGCAGGCAATCTGTTCGATTGGTTCAATTAGATCAAACAATTAAATATTGGACTGTGAAATCCTCAAAGTTTCTTTAAATTCATGTACGAATCAGCAGCATATTTTTGATAGATATTTATTTTATTCTAATGGATTTAAAACTGTAAGAACGAATGTTTCCGTGGCGATCGGCTGATTCCATGGTCTCTCTGGGATTCCATGGTCTCTCTGGGATTCCACCGCAATGTACATAGCAGCAGCAACGACTTCAGGTTGAAGAGTGTCCCTTTCTTCTTTGTAATAAAAAGAGTTCACCCTTCGACCTGAAGAAGCCTCCTGAAACGTAGGCGAAACGTCGTCGCTGCTGCTACGTACATCGCAGTGGAATCCCAGAAGAGAGACCATGGAATCGGATTTAACACTAATAATAGTTTGAATTTTTCTGAATAAATTATTCTATCCTAATAATAAATCTCATGAATAGAATCAGTTGAAATTAATGGGACATGTGAAAATTTATTCATTCAGGATTTATCTGTGACTGTGTAGAAAGTTGGTGAAGAGTCTCCTATATATTGTCTTATGAAGTCAACATTTGTTTGTGTAAAAAGTTTTGGTATCTAGATACCGAAACTTGTTAAGCATTAGATGAATGAAGAAGCTGCATTATTCATCTAATGCATTCATCTTTTATTTAATTGACTTAAAGTTGACATTACCAGCGTTAATACTTTGCGTTATGCTACCTGATACATCAGTGTTGGGATTTTTTAAACCCTAAGTTAAGACACGAGAACTCGGTTTGTGGGAGGTTTAAAATTTCACAAAATGTCCTTCTTCTTCAAACCCTTCTAAACTATCATCACCTCTTCCCTCACCTTTTAAAAAACTTACCTAAAGGACGCAAATTAAACATTCATGGACAGTTGGAAATATTACACCAGATACAAAGTAACTACAACCTTATAAACATTAACCTATTTCTATCTTGATTATAGCAATGCAGTTTCAAGAAGTGACGGCTTCCTTAGTAAATTGTTGATACTTTATAATAAGTTTAATAGTTTTACAGTAAATTGAAGTTATTTTTTATTTATATACATTTTCTTCCTTGGACTGTTGTAAATGTCATTAACAGGAACATTGAGCTCAACAGAACCTTGGTTTAAACATGAGAATAAATACATGTAGAGCTGAAAATGGATGAGGACAGATACGAAACTCATTTTTATTGTCATGCAGAGCTTAAATATTATTAGAATTCACAATAACTATGCAAACTTTGCCATTAATACAATATTTCATGTGAACCAAAACAAATTAGCGGAAAGGAATATAAATAACTGAATAGCGAAAGTTTTTTGGGAACGCTGTTGCCAAATTTATCACGAGTCCGTCTCCTCGTCAGAGGACTGCTGTTTATAAATACCAATAGGTACCGCTCACCTGGCAGCTTACTCATGAGGGGTTCGTTAGGTATAGGTGAAGGAGTCGAGTACAAATACGGCCCTTAGAGTTCAATCAGCAAATTTTAAGAAAAGATTTGGGAATGAAAAGTGTGGCTGCAAAATAAGTATATCGCACAGCGCCCATTTCTGCCAATTTGTGCTGATTTATGGCAGAAATGGCATGAACCCTGCGCACAATCCCAATATTCACCTGACCCTGTGATTATTTCCCTGAATAAAAGGACATGCAAGGAAAGAATTTTTCGAAGTTGCTAAGGTGAAGAGAAAATACGACAGAGATGCTGTCAGCCATTAGACAAGTGCATTACGGCCAATGGAGAATACTTAGGTTTTTTGTTTATAAATTCAAAACATAAATTACAAAAAATATGTTCAGTTTCTTTTGGGTGACCACAGGGATTAGGGGATCCAATTCTAACTCTAATCAGCTACATTGACACAAGATGGCAATGAGGTCCACTTAGTGCAGATAAATTAGTGTGCTTTTAACTCCGTGGCAAATAAAATCTTAAGGAAGGGATGGTCTTCAATATTATAAACATTTCAAACAAACACCTCCATCCGTACTTCTGCATGAAATAAAGAAAGATATGAATAACATAGTCTTAAGTTTTACATCAATGTAAGTTGGAGAAAAAATTTGAAAAACAGTTTGAACTTATAAGTAAAAACATATATAATGAAGGTATGCTATTATAAAATTTGAATTTTAGGAACAAATTTGCATTGAAAATTATAAAGGAACATTAAGGCATCACTTTACAAGGGAAAGTGGGAGGATATGCTACCACACATGACAACATCAAAGTGATATACAGGGACAGCGGACGACGATCTTCGTCCAATAATAAATTTAAAGAATCGAACCAAAAATTTACTTTTAATTTTTTTTGGTCAATTCATGGCTCTAGTTACAAATACAAACTGTAACTATCAAAAAATTAATTTCTTAAATTCAAAATTTTGCAGTAGCGCTCAAAGTTTTAAGAGAAGAAAGCATTATGGTAGAATAGACCAAAAAAGGAAAAGTGAGAATGTATTTCCTGACCAATTAAGTCACTTTTATACTCCAAACTTGTTTCTTATGGTAGACAGGTCCTATAAGATTAAAACCAATTTTGCCCGGAAACAATTGTTAAGTATATTTATTTGCTATTTACCCACAAAAGGGTTACCTTAACTTTATATAAAATTTTTATTACCAGCAGTCAGGAAAAGAGAATTAATAACAAAAGTACATCATGAAAAAATTAATATATGTGTTTAGTATAGTGAATTCAGTTTCATCCTAGCATATATTGATGCTGTTTAGTGAATCTGAACTCAATGTATCAATTCTGAAGAGATTGAATTCAAGAGATTTACCAAAACTAAAGGAGATAAAGTGTTAAAATTAGAATACATCAGTAGTTAATTGTCATTTCTAAGCTAAAAAAATCACTGTGACTCTTATGTGATAGGAAATATGTGCGTTAGATATTGAGAGGGAGTTCACTACTTACGGGAAATGAATTGAAATGGCCACAATAGTTTCATCACTTACAAAAATAGACATACCTGGTATTTAAAGCTACCCTCTGATGTGTGAATGTATAATGTGCTATGTATCTTTCCTTCTTCTCTTCCAAGGAATACAACATTGAATGAAGTATTTCCCATAGGAGGTATGACCTAGAAAAGAGAGCAATCATTTCTTTACCTTAACACATTTCATACAATAATCAATTCTAATAAATAACTATTTATGATGGGATGATAACCAAGAAGAAAATCAGACAAAGAAAGTAAAGTACAATTAAAAATTAAAAAATGGAACAATTAAAAGCATTTCGAAGTTTTTTAAAGTCCCGAACATGTGAAACCCAACTTGCTCTATTTGTACACACATAAAGCGGTTCGTTTTGTTAAGAAATGCTACGATAAAAAGGCAAGCGTTACAAAAATGCTCTCATACAGGTTGGGTATCCTTGAAAGACAGGGGATTGAAAGTTTGGTTGCAATTGGTTAATAAATTCAGGGAAATTACATTTGCGGAAGATACATTCAGTATCATGCAACCCCCCTGCTACCTTGGTGGATCCGATAATGACCCTAAGTTAAGAGAAATAGATGCTAGGACGAATCGCTTTAAAAATTCATTCTTTCCACGAATGATAAGAGACGATAACTAATGACACATAACATTTTTCTTATTATTTTATGAACCATAAAATTTACAACTCATTGTGCACAATAGAATATTTTTTTCTTGAACCATACTGGAATTTTGATTTATACACTGAAAATAAGTCATCAGTAATCAGTCATCACATTACTCTATCAGTAACTTCAGTTAATGTTATTAAATACAATTTAATTACAATGGTGTGATACACAACATTTGGGTGATACAATGACAGTATTATTGTGAATGAAAGAAAAGGAAAGAAACAATAAAATGGTTATTATGAAAAATTAATATCAACTATCATTTAGTTATGCAATTCTACATGGCAATAAAGCTAGGTATGTTCCTAAATCTTCCCATCCACAGTCCAAATGCAGGTATCCCTTGCCAACCACAGAAATCAACCCCTCAGTAGGCAGAACCACAGTTTACCAACCATTTTGTAAATTGGAAATCAGGAGTTAGGGTTTGTGAGCCGCAACACAGTGAGTGAAATTCAGCAAAACTTCATTTTCATTGGATATATAGGCGCATATATGAGTGTAGATATGTTTCCTACTAAATTCTGACACTATCTCTCCTATAACATACTGATAACACCTAGAACTGCCATATTTACTCGGAAATAACATTCCATCAAATTTAATATGCACCCCAAATTAGAGCATCAGAAACAGAAAAATCATTTCCACAATACACTCTCCACAGCAAATTATGTTGCGAGACAAAAAATATAGCAGTTGATAATCACTCGGCACATTATAATCTGACACCACTAGGTATAGAAAAAGTGTTTGATTCGGCTTAGCAACAATGAAGAGAATTACATCAGATGTAATCCTGGGTAGCATGGAATGACATATGACTTCATATGGTAAGGTACATAAACATGATGGGTGTCAGTCAGTCAGGGGAGTCAGTTTAGATGTAAAAAAACTAAATAGTAAGGCATTTTGTGTTAGTGTGGGGATATAAAACCATGACTAAACAAGATTTTTCTGTAATAGATTTTGATATTTGGAGGAAAAAATACCAAAATGCCCACGGAAGACTAAAATTAACTCAAATACCATGATCAGCAAAACTCTGTAAAATATCAGAGGGCACAAATACTTGGATCTATTCTATGGGCATTGGGCAACTCATAGACCACGGTTGACAAACCCCTGCAGTTGAGAAGAGTGAGTACAGTAGAACCCTGATCCAACGTTCCCGCATTTGTCGTTTTCCCGGATTTATCGTTTATTTTCTATAGTCCCGACTTAGGCCCATAAGGAGACATGTTAAGTAATACCTCATTCATCGTTCATCGAAGTATTATTTTCCCGCATCCATCGTTCAGATTTTTGGCCCAATCGAGGAAGAAAGACAATGTATTAGGAATTGCGACAAAAATTTTCTTTGAGAGCTTGGCATGAACTTTTTTTAAGGCTGTCGTAGCACTTGCTCAAAACAGAACTTTTTTTTGAACACATCCTAGGCTGTTTTAATACATTGTATCCTATTGGAGAGCTTTCACATGGGTGCGCGTACGAGCCCTGTTTGTCCATCTCAGTTTACTGACATATTTCACCCTGTTTGGACCGTCTCTAGGAGTTCAGTACGTTTTTTTCGAAATCTTTAGGGGTTTTCTTTGGATAAACTTTCGTTATGTATTCATTTTAATAGTGTGAGCTGAGTCTACATTTCCCGTTTTGATCGTTTTCCCGCATTCATCGACTTTTTCTCTCGGTCCCTTCAAAAACGATAGATCGAGGTTCTACTGTAACAAAATATAAATCATGGTTTTGGTTACGAGTTGACGAGGTATACCTGTATTCTTATTTACCAGAGATTCACTGGGACAGAATCATTTGGAAAACTGCTAATTATATTTTGCTAAGAGTTGACTTCCACATTACAATCCAAAGACATTTGCATATTGAAGGAAATTCCAACAAAATGAAAGAGTAACCAAGAAAATGACATGTCAAGCATGGATGGATTTGAATAAAGCTGAATGAATGATAAGGAAGACAGTATTTCCTTAACCAAGAATGTAGAACTGTATTCATAGCATATTAGAGTAATTGCTACAATTATAAAAATTTATCAGGGTAAAAAGGAAAAGTCACACATCTATTAAACACTGGTGGCAATAAAAGCAGTATTTCAGAGGCAAAAATTATTATGAGCCATGCAACTACTACTTTAGTTCATAATAAAATATTATACCTTGTCCTCAAAAAATGAACAATGGAAATGCACTGTGTTTCCGGATATTGATGACATGTGAATTGTTTTATTATTGTTCATATTAATGAGAGTTACTTTTTCACTGTGAGGCACTCCCAGATGCCTGAAAGTAATGAAGAAGAAATTAGCCAGAATTAAAAATGACTGCCCTAAAAAAATACTTAAATGAGCTAACAATCGCACTACCACAATTTATCTGGCCCTTCCACACAAATATTTTGATCCAAATAAGACTGAAAAAAATGAAAACAAAAGAAATATACATTAATTATAAAATATTCACCTTTCCTGGAAATCCAACACCGATGGTTCAAATTTAACGTTTGATCTGGAACGGTAGTAAGAATTATCTTCTTGATATTGGCCTCTAAAATTGAAAAATAATACTTCAGTCCATAGTGTAAACAATTAAGAAAATCAAAATCAATAAAATACAAAAATTGCAAATATAAGGATAGATTTAGAATGAGCTAATTTCTCTTTTTAAACTAATCTATGTCTTAAAACCAAATCAAATGAATAAAATTTTGTAACAACATGATTCAATTTTTTTAATCACTATATAAATATTATTAATAGCATAAAATTATTTATCAAAAAATACTATTTATTAATAAAATTTACGCTAATGTTTTAGTTAACTATTTCTATATTTTTATAATTATTTTTAACTGAGATATTATGAAAAAAATTATATAACAACTAATGTAAAGATTTAATTGGAACGCAGCTGTTAATGAATCAGAGGTTTATAAAGACTCCAAAGCCATCTTTGTCAGCTTTAGCACCACTTTTGGAAATACTATGTACATTTCATTATCATCTTCATAGGAAGATTGGAAAAATCTACCCCTGAAGATGATAGTTATCGAAAAGTACATTTGGTGGTTCCTAGGAAGATTGGGACTTTCCATAGTTGATGTACCTCTCACAACAAACTAAAGATTAACTTTTACCGAAATAATACCATTATTCAGCCACCCAATCTACAATTAAACTAGATCTTAACACACGAAACATTACTGATATAGAATTTAAATCATTCATCATTGAGACATACGCATGAAAATGACTTTAGTTGCAAAATTAAGGCCAAAAAAACACAGGAAGTGTCTGATTATGATATACAACATTATCATATTTATATTGCGCACAAAGCAAGTTGAATACAGCATTACTGTCATAATTTAATATCCTTGGTAGCTAAATCACAATCAAATTGTTCGGAACATTAGAACAAAATTAAAGAAACAAAAATCCTTAAAGATATATGATGCCTGAGTTCATGCAGATGTCATCACTATGAGTTGGCAAGATATGCTGCCATGACAAAGTTCGAAATTAACTTCTTTCAATCTTCAAATAGGAATTCCTTTAGGCCTAACACCTCAGCCAACTTAGACCTGAGGGTGACCAAAACCATTCATAAAATTGATAGTTGGTGGAAGTTACAAACTGTTTAGTTCATTTAGAACTGTATGCAGATATATCTTAACATTGAACTAAAAAAACAATCCTCAACTTTCAAGATTGGAAAATAAAATATATTATAAAATAGAAATATAGGATATGTCTAAGAAATCAAAAATGAGAATTCAAATTAATTTTTTTTTAATTTACATAAGTTTATGAAACCAAAAAATTATCATTGGAAAAATCAGATATAATGCTATACTTACATAAATTGGAATGGTGTAAATGCCATTTACCCGATTTCATGATGAATTCTGAATGTGAATTACCACCAACATTTCCCTTAATATCAGTCTTTTTCAAGAATACTTACTTTGAAATGGCGTATATTTCCCTTGAGATTTGGGAGGTTTATTAAAAAGGATGGACCACCAAAAATACTTAAAGCTAATCAAAATGACCCCATAATTTCTCAACCTTATTAGATTTTCCGAACTCAAAAGAAAAATGAATCCATCAAATTTTGTCTTCGACTAACACACCATCCCTTCAAACTCAAATACAATTTTAAATTTTGTGTATTCAGGACTTTAACCTTTAACAGGTCGAACCCAAAAATTTACACAAATGGTCACATCAGGTCATTATGACCAGACAATGATAATTTGTGATTAATAAATTGTCTTCGCAATAATATTACATTACTTTAACTTGCTTTAATTAATTAACTTCCTTATATTAGATTTTTATAACAGAATAGCCACCATTTTATACACAATATATCATTAACATTCGACTAGATGACAGCGATTTTGTATTAAATTTTTTTAGTTAAGCTGGAAACATAAACTAATATCACCATGAACAATTTTCATTACTATTAAATGACCTTTACACCAATTACTATTAAAAATAAAATAAATATTGGATCAAAAGCGAGAAAAAAATGTTTCATTAATAGTTGCGTTGAGTCAAAATATGTTACAGAGAAACAAAGTATCATTTTGCAAATCGAATTTTACTTAGTGATAAAAAAAGCATGGAATAGCAGACTAGAGAGAAGGACAACTGAAAACGATATCATTCAATAATAATTTGACCTAATGCAAGCAATTAAGGATAAGACACATTATTGATGAAATTTGGACTCCACCAAAGTCTCTTCAAAGTACTAATTAAATATATTCTTCTAGTCCCATACTATTTTCCCCTTCTATTTAAAAAAATAAGCTATAGCAAACAAGCTATTAATTATTATGATGTAATTAATTTGGGAAACGAGAGTTCACTCACTCCGAGGGATGAAAAATTAAATTATTGGCATACATTGCAAATTAGATCTCCTTAGTATATAAGCCTAATCAAAAATTTAGTATGAAGTAGATAAAAATCTCCATTTAAGGAAAATTCAAACAATCAATAAGAGCAATTAATTATATATATAAAGATTCCAACGGTCAACCCACAGGCCATAAAAAAACATATGAAACTTATTTGGATAATATCATGACTTAATGACAAATAACTTACCTCTAGGTGATTGAACGTTATAAAATCTTTACGGATAATAATATGTACTGAAAGGACACTCCCACTGACAGCAGCGAGTAAATCAAGCAAGATAGCAAGCTTTTGCCGATTATTATATGAATGATAATATGCACTCAAAAATGTTCTTCTAATAAATTATTTGATAAATGAGCTATTTCATCGGACATTTTCTCAAAATTAGAGTTTTTCTCACCTTCCAGGTGGTGTGGGGACATCCTGGAAATAAATCAATCAGTATTAAAAATGTAATACAGAACACACATAAGGAGAAATCGTAACAGTTCCGATACTCACTTTGTGCATTGAGACGGGCATACCATCCACTATATATCGAACCTCATTATTAGCTGGCATGAAAGCTGTAATTAAGAATTGAAAAAAGAGCTTTATTAAAGGAATCACTTGACGCACGAAAAAAACAGGCTTAAAGCACTTAATTTTAAGATTAATGTTGGAAGAAATGGAAATTACTATGAATGAAGACTTTTCAGGATGAACGTATTTGGAGGGAAATTATTAAACTAAATCGTCCAAGAGAATCAAAATTGATTTCCACTACCTTACTGATGACACAACTAATAATTGGGTTATCGACAAATATCAGGGAACGTGACCAGATGAAGTATGATAGAACACCATAAACTTTCAGAATAAACATCCACAAACAAACACAGCTTTAATCAGGCCTCGCTATCATCAAAAAGTTCCAGCGATATAAGAGTTCCTGGACTGCCAATAAAGAATAATCTTACATGCTAACAAACACAGCATTTACAAGACTGAAACCAATCAATCTCATAAAATTACGTATCCCTAAAGAAGTAATTCCACATAGTTCAATTTAAATCGCTTGATGATTTCCTTGCGGAATGAAGAATTTAAAGGGATATGCGCTGAAGCAAAAGTCTTGCACTAACTATCCAGCTAATTAGTATCATACCTTGACTATTACCGTGAATGAACATTTGCGTCTTCGATACCATTTCAAACAATATCAATAATATTATTATGCTAAGCCCTGCAATTTCAGCCATTCTTATTTCCATTGTGCGACAATAACACAGATATATCGTTCTTCTGGAGGAGGAATCGCATAACGATATACATCGATAGGCATTTGGCGGCAAAGTGGCTCCTCTTCTGCTCCTTCCTTTCAATGTGAAATGGCGCCAAATACTTTATCACGGTATGAAACATCTTAAAATAATGTGCGATGAATATTGTTCAAGTAATAATACGAGAGTTTACTTTCTAAAAATTCGGGCTGTCGTAGACTAATCTTAAGCAGTGAATGATTTTTCTTATCCAAGGCATCAGGCGGCCACCGCTTTTAATTCTATACATCATCTGCCAAGCTCTTCATATCATAATAAAAACCAATTACCAGTGGATCCCTACAGATAACACCGTAAGCTTTTGGCATTAACTGAGCAATCGCGATACCCTATTCCGTAATACCTTACCCTTCAGAACAGTTTTCTATACCTTCAAAATGTTCCTATGCTGAAATTCCAAACTATCAATTCTCTAGCGAACGAAGGATGACCGAATTAATTTCAGTAGTAGCCAGAGGCGCCTCAAGACAGGTAATCAAGCACTATCAAGATTCCATGGGTTCAAAATGCTCCTGATAAAATAATATTCTATCAAGAATGAACTCCTTTTAATCGTTAAATAGCTTGGATGCATGATTTTGTAATTCTATGATATACCAGTATGGAATGTACTAGTCTCTCCAGAAGACTGTTAAATTTCAATTACTCATGCGAAAGAAGAAATTCCTCATCTCTTAAATTCTGAACACATTCGAAGCTGGGAAACCTTATCATAATATAAGAAAGAGACCAGAAATCAAGAGTTCATCTTTATTAACAGTACCCAAAATGCAAGAAGCGGGGAATTTTTAAACACATTGCACTGTAACATTCTAGCATAAAATATCAAGACGCAGAACCAACATTCAATCCGAGTTAACATTTAAACTCAAACCTTACAAATACAATTCAATCAAGGCATTTTTCATGATAAGGGAAAGAAGTGTTGCAGGGGAATGTATAAAACGTTCTTTGAGTTCCCTTACACCTTCCTCATGATTCAAGCACTGTTTTCTTTAAACAATTTTCTTATAAAACTGGGCTTGCTTAGACCTTCGAAACAATTTAAACCAACTCGTATGCATGAGTCTGTGGCTGCCGAATTGGGCTTTATCAAATTCAGTTTATTTACTGCTGATTACAATTTTCTGGATTAGGTCTTGTAGCTAGGTTATTAGGTTTGCAGGGATTGAAATCAGGATCTTCATCTTCATCAGATTCTTCATATTCATCGGCATCATCTTCGTCGTAATCTTCATCCTCATCCAAGGCCTCACCTGCAAGCAAAAAGGTAACAATGAATAGCGACACAACTAATAAATATAATTTTTTGTGTAGTTGAATAAAGGAATCGTGCTTCACATGAACGTATTTAACAGAAATTTGATCTGCAAACTCACCAGTATAATAAAGCACAGCACGAGGAACAATTCTTTCTCTAATGTAGTGACCAATTTCAAAATCACTAGTAAGAAGTGCCTGAACCTCTCTATCTAGTTCTCCCTCATGATCTTCAGCAACTAAATAAAGCAAAGATAAGATTCAGCAAAGATAGATATGCGAGTATGTAAGTTGTGGAGACATAGCGAATAATTGTCAATACTAACCAGTTGGGGGATTGAAGAAATTGAAGAAGGAATCGTTCTGAACCGTCTTAGTTACAGTCCTCAAAGAACCACGTGATTTGTGCTTCTGCTTCTTCTTGATTACTTTCACAGTAACATTTTTACCTTTCTTCCAATCAATCGTACATCCCTGAAATTAAGGAATAACAACCACGATTGAAAATATTTGAACACAGAAAACAATTCTCTAGGGTGCTGAAACGCTTACACACCTTGCACTTATTTATCTCAGGCCCTTCAAAGCTAAATGGGTCAGATTCGTCAGGAACACAGGTCATTTCATATTCTTTAGTTAGAACACTATTATTAAAATATTCATTTGGACTAAAGTGGAATTCCAGCGTGAATCCCTGAAATGAGAAAATGGCAACCATCCTTAATAAATTTCCCACCATGGGAAATAATCAAGCAACATCCATAATATTACATGTAGTAGTACCATTGGCTTCTCCGAAAAAATCACTTTCACATCCACAAGATGCTTCAAAATGGGTTCGTCATGTTCCTGGACCATTTCAGCAAGCATTCCCACTGTCTTGAAAATAGTGAGCCAAAAATCTGGGATGCCCTTGACATTGTCATTCTTCTGATTTCTGAAAATCAAATTGAACAAAATGTTCTGAGGGACCGATTAACTCAAAAAAGAGTATATAGTCTCATTAAAATAATCTACAAACTAGGAACCTTTGGTTTCATACATTAATAGTGCATATTGAAAATAATACTACACGTAATTAGTCTAAATACTACAATGAATACAGAGAATTTTCAAAAAGTAAACATGATTCTTACTCATTTTCCTTGGCATCTCCTTCCTTAATTTTAACCTTGTTCATTTCAGTACATATCTTTTCCTTCTCATCCTTTTCATCCTCATCTGAAGACCATACGCATTCTTCCTCAGTGGGTTCATATTCGCCGTTAGTAATTTTTCTTCGCTGAAATAAAATTTTTATCAAGAATTGATCTATGTTTGACATAAAGGTTAATTACTGAAAACATAAGCAAGCACACTTACTTTATCAAGTAAAGGTTGGTAATGCTCTTTAAAGTACTTGCACTCCAACGCGTGGACTTCTGCGTAAAACTGAGACTCAATTTTGGTTGCCTCCAACTGCAACCTTCTAAGACCGTTTATACGTCTTTTGACAGAAGGTAGATAGGACTACATTGGGATTAAGATACGTAAACACGTGAAGGTTAAAGTGATAAATATATACAATTCAATTCTCCAATAAAAATATATTACCTCTGGGATACTTGTAGATTTCAACACAGCTAGAGTGGCAGGCTCTTCAGTATCGTCATGCTCGTTATTTCCAGATTCAACTTCCTCCTCTTCTTCCATATCTTCATCATTTTCGTGTATAGAATCGCGTGCGGGATCAGCCATGGTTTTCTATGTGAAAAAAGTAATACCATGAAGAAATTGACAATAATAAAAGACAACCTTGAAGACTTAAAAATCACCTCTTTTAATCAAATAAAATTGAAAATATAGTATGAAATCAAGATTTGAAATAAAACGTCCGCTTAATAATTGGCAATAGCTTCATCGCTCTGCACTCACCAGAATAAGATAACACAATAACCAAGAATAAAATGAGATAGAATGTTAAGTGTAACGCGACAGTGTTATGGAATGAATTATTCTGTTAGTTTCGAATACATTGGACTAAATTACTTAAAACTCAAATTTACGACGTCAATCAAAAGGCCATGAAGCACATGGGACCAAATCAAGCAATGAATTACATGCAAGAAAGTAAATTATCCCCTCTAAAACTGATTCGAATAGAAAATTTTCTATCGGAGTCGATAACACGACCTCAATTGACAAAATAATCCGCCTATAAGGCAACATTACTTACCTCCTTCGCGTCAGTCCCTTTTACCGCTCTAGGCTAGACTGGAAAAGATGGCGGCGAAAGAACGTCTGCGACTAATGGATTGAAGAATGAAAATTACGTCATTGAATAGTTTACCTCCATGTTGTTTCTACCTAAATAATATAAATATTCAAAATGTACGGCACATTAATCAAAACTAACTAACATGACGCGAAAAAAACTGAATGATTGTAATCTGGTTTCTTGATAATATCGAAAGAATTATTTTTCGTTGCTACGGCGGCAAAATTTGTCAATGGTGTTAAAGCTCATTTCAGAAATATATTTGGATTTAATTATATTCCCACAATTAATAAGTAAGCAATTCGTGGTAAATGTCTCTGTAAAAATATGGTGTCTCTAAAAGGCATTTCAACGCCTAAAAATTCAAAGAAAACACTTGGGGTGTAGTGAAATAAATATTCGTTTCCCGCCATGAAATTACGCAGTAGAGAAGGAAAATTTTGAATTGCAAGATCAATCTTATTTTTTCAAGAGATATGTTTAGGTTTATTCTGTTCATTGAAAAACACTTCCAAAACTTGTATAAACGAATTCTCCAATTCAGCAGAGATGTTAGTAACTACGGACTTAGCAGAGGTGTCTGCGAATGCTCGCAAACAATAAAAGCTAAGATTTTTGTACTTCAATTCTGTTTAATTAGTAACATTTAGCAAGGCATGTATCCGTGATAGAGGTGAAGCATTCCGTACACTGAATCTTTCGTTTTAACATCAGCTTAGAATCAAAGCTAAAGAAAAAATTAAGTGATTAAAATATAAGCCCTTGAAACTATATAGTTAGGTACATAAATTGTCATCACCAAGTATTTTCCGCATGTTTACGTGTTGATATCTGAATGAAAGAAAGGAAGAGTAACATTCTATTATCATATTTCGAAAGGCTTTTTAAGTTTCAATTAGTAAAATTGTTAAATTAGAAATTTGAATCTCGATTTTTTCAGTAATTACAAAAAAAAACGAGAAACTTGTTTTTGCACTAGCCAAATTTGCATCACTATTTATCATATTAGATAAATGCTACGCTATATACAATCGGGAAACTTTTCCAGTCCCTTGTGTAAAATCTGTGGCTTGATTATTCACACTCTGAAAAATACAAAAATTTTCTTACACTTTTGAAGTAGATAGTTGAAGGTCCTTCGAAGTGTTCACACCTGATTTGATTGAATCACGAATCGAATATCACGAATGTTAAGTAGCAACAATTATTTGTAAACCAACTCTGTTGTGAACCTTGTTAGTTTCATCCTGCCGGTAAAGACATTCATTGGTTATCCAAAAATGTACAATACATGACATTAAAATAAGTTTTTCTTTTACGTTTGCTGTTGATTAATACTTAAATAAATAAATGGGTGGAAATAACTGAGCAAAATTCCACTTAAAAAGTTTTTAATACCGCGACCGGTTTCGGACGTTAGTCCATTATCAAGCGATGAGTAATACAGGAGTACACATATTTATACACACAAGGGACAAAAACCAGCCACCAATCAGATTAGTTATGGGGGAGGAGGAAGGGGAAGCAGATTAACAATGGAAAGCACGGGAGAATAATTAGGGAAAAGATGGATGTTAGAGTTAAGTTAAAGCTTCCTTGATTGATTTCACTTAAATAAATAAAAACTCTGCCCTAGAAAATATTTCTCCTTTTTAGAGAAATTAAAACTCATTCTCACCAAGAATTTGTAAAGTCTTCTGTAAATTTTAGTTGATAAATCATTGTAAAATGGTGGCGTCTTGGCAGCTACATTTTAAATTGTATCAAAATGCAACTTCTGAGATTAAGATACGTTTGATGAATTTATTATGTTTTTAGGCAACCAATTTCAGGTCAGACTTTTACAAGTGGTATGGGTCATATCAGGCCGTTTCAAAATAAAACTACAGTAGCCTAAGCTAATTCTTCACTTACTCTTATATCATATTGGTGTTCTGTTCAGAAGCATGTCCCGCACGCCACTGCCTTCTCCATTTCCATCTGTCCATAGCCTTCTCCTTATTCTCTCTATAATTCTTTACTTTCACCCCATCCACCATCTTTATTCTTCCTCTCTCATTCCTTCCTTCCACTGAGCCTTCTAATGCCACTTTCAGTATGCTATTCCCTCTAATTACGTGGCCTAACCAGTTAGCTTTCCTTTTTCTTATTTCTGTCACCATCTTTCTTTCTTCCTTCAGTTCATCCAGGATCTCCTTGTTCCTTACGATATCTACCCATCTCATCTTCTCCATCCTTCTTCACACCCACATTTCAAATGCCTCAATTCTCTTCCTTTCCCACTTCCTTAGTATCCATGCCTCACATACATACTTTCCTATGCTCCATACATAACACTTTGCTAACCTTTTTCTCAGCTCCAGATCTAAGTTCTTACAGCATAGCAAGCTTCTCTTTTGGCTAAAGGCCTCTTTTTCCATTACTATTCTTGCTTTTATTTCTGCAACACTTCTCCAATCATCTGTTATCGTAGTTCCTAGGTACCTGTAGCTTTTAACTATTTCTATTATCCCTTCATTTATTCTCACATTTGTACGATCTTCACAGTTCACTAGCATCTTCTTTATCTTTCATATGTTTATTTTCATCCCGTATTCTTTCATCCCTTCTTCCAGAACCTTTAGCAGCCTTTGCAGTGCTTGCATGTCATTAGCCAAGATTTCTAAATCATCAGCAAATCTTATATTTCTTATCTTCCTCCCTCCAATACTAACTCTTTCCTCTCTCCCATCAAATACTTTTTGGATTGTTTCTTCAACATATACATTACACAAGGTTGGTGACAGACAGCATCCCTGCCTTACTCCTCTACCAAGATCCACCCATTTTGTCAAATCATCATTTATTTGTAAAGCAGCTTTTTCTTTCATATATAATTCTCTAATAAGTTTTCTTTCCTTCCATACTAACCCCTTTTCCTTTAGAATTTCCAACATTTTCTCCCTTTTCTGAAGCCAAACTGTTCCTCTCCTGCATTTTCTTCCATTATGCTTATTAATCTCCTGTTCAATACTCTCGAAATTATTTTGGCTGCATGCAAAATTAGACTTATAGTTCTATGTTCGATGTATTTCCTTGTACCTGCCTTCTTAGTAATTGGTACCAACAATGTTCTAACAAAATCTTCATGCCATTCACCAGTATGGTATATTTTGTTACACAATTTAACAATACCCCTCATACCAATTTTATTCAAGCATTTGAAAAATTCAATGGGAATTTCATCCATTCCTGTTGTCTTTCCTTTCTTCAATTGCTTTTTCTACTTCCCTCTTCAACACTGATGAACCTTTATCTTCTGGAGACACCACTTCTTCCACCTCCTGTTTTAAACCCTTTGGTTTCTCCACTGAACAATACAGTTCTTCCAAATATTCTGTCCATCTTTCTACTATATCTTTTCTATTTTGCATTATTCTACCATCTTTACTCTCAATTTCTCTCATTTTACTGTTCCTTTTCCTGCTACCAGTTGTTACTGCCCTTACTTCTGTCCATCTTTCTACTATATCTTTTCTATTTTGCATTATTCTACCATCTTTACTCTCAATTTCTCTCATTTTACTGTTCCTTTTCCTGCTACCAGTTGTTACTGCCCTTACTTTCCTATACATGAGATCATGCTGTCCTTCTTCTCTAGGTTCTTTATGTCATCACATGCTTCCACCAGCCACTTCTCTCTTGCCTTTTTTGGAAGATTTTCTCTTCAACTCATTATTTAACTATCGATACATTGTTCTTTCTTGTTCACCTCTCTTGTTTTTATACTTCCTCCTTTCTTCCATCTTTTTCAACATCTCTTCTGTTACCCAAGGCTTCTTTGCTCTAATTCTTTCATAGTATCCTATTTCCTTTTCTGCTACATTTACTATAGCATTTTTTACTCTCCCCCAAATTTCTTCACTTCCTTCCTCTTCTTTTTGACCTTTTGTAATTGCTTATGAGAGTTTTTCTTCTATCCATTCTTTATCCATTTCCTCCATCTTCTTCAAGTTCCATTTCTGTACTACTTTGACTTTTTCAACCCTCTTTAATGTCAGCTTGATTTCCATCCTTATTAGGACACGGTCACTATCAATATCAGCACCTGGTTGTATCCTTTACTGCATTTTTACATCTTTCTTCTATTAAGAAGTAATCTATCTGATAACAATCTTGGGCTGGCGAAATCCATGTATATATCCTCCTATTATGATATTTTAACCATGTATTAGCTATAAACAATTTTATCTCTCTGCAGAATTCCACTAATCTTTTACCTCTTTCATTTCTTACTCCTAAACCATATTTTCCCACCACCGTGCCCTCTTCCCCTTCTCCAACTACAGCATTCCAATCTCCCATAATCACTCTCCAGCAACCCTTCTCCTCTTCTAACTCATCCTCAATCTTCTCAAACTTCCTATCTATATATCTTCTTCTTCATACTCTGATGTAGGCATATACACTTGTATAATAACTAGATCCTTTGGTAACATTCCAATCCTTACTGCTATTAATCTATCTTCAACACATGTTACCTTTTGTACCCTTTTTGCTACTTCATTTCTCATGATTATTCCCACTCCATTTTTTCCCCTCTGGGCTCCAAAATAGAATATGGCAACTCCATCACTCTTTATCTCTCCTCGTCCATCCCACCTCACCTCGCTCAGTCCTATCGCATTCATCTTCATCTCTCTTTTAATGTTCTCCATCTTTCCATACTTCAACATTGTCCTCAAATTCGCTATTCCCACTCTCAATCTCTTTCGGTGTCTCTCCTTTTGTTGCTTCCCCCGTAGATCTGATTGGGAAGCTATTTTAGCTCCGGAACATTTGACAAAAGAAGCAGGCATCATGGCGTAGTTCTAAGAAATATCCTTTGGATCTTTAATACCGTGGCTTCCCATTGCCATCTGTATTTCAATTCAGAAGTAGATCATCCGCTTTTAGGGGCAGTTTCCTACCCCTAGAATAATGGAGATAGTGGGAACAAATTTAAGGTACTTCCCGACATGAAAGCGACTCCAAACTTTGCATTAAATAAGATCAAGTTCTAGAAGTCATACTGTGTATTCACGGCTGCCAATATGTTCTGGGTTCGACACCAGGCATCTCTACAATCAGTAACTGATCCGTTTTTTAAGAATTTTTTTGAACCCCTTCCCAATAACATAGAAACTTAAAATTCAGCATGTAGATAGAAATCATGGATACATTTCACATACTTTGTTTTAGCATTCTGCAGTCATCCTTGGTTCGATCCCTGAGAGCCATTTTCATTGCTGTATGCATTTCAGATGAGGATAGTTGAGTTTTATTTCAGGACATTCCCTGTATGATATGGACTTAAAACTTTGCATTAATAAAGATCAGGTCCTAACAAGTTATTATACCTATTCACAGATGCGGATAGGTCCTGGGTTCAACACCAGGCACCTGCAAAAATAAGAAATAAGTAAGATTTTAAAGAATTTTTTTAACCCCTTCCCGACAACATTGAAACTAAAAACAAGACACGAGAATAAAGATGATAAATAAGTTTCATATGCTTACAGTATGCAAGCAACTCTTACTCGTATCTATTGCAAGTAAAATGTAGCTTGCATACTGCAAGCAGATCGACAACACTAATTTCATATCAGCATCATATTGGGACGGTCCTCAAAAGAAAAAAAAAAGGATTATAAATATTCTTAAAATACGCTGCAATTAAATCGTCTGGCATCGAACCCGGTATTACACGTCATACTTACTACACAACAGAACATCACCATCTGTAACTATGGCTGAAAATTCAAGCAGAAATATAGGCTATATTCAGAAAGACCCAGGTTCGATGCTAGGCGCTAAATACATTTCACATATATAATACATTGGGGTAGCTTTTCATAATTTTTTTTATGGATTTATCGAAATAATAGGAAGTTCTTGCTTAGACAGAAGATGTATATTAAGACTTGGTTTATGAAAAAAATAAGATAAGACCATACTGTTCCTGGGTTCAATGCCAGAGCACATTACAATTTCTCACATAAGGAATATATGTGAAAAGTAGGACATCCTTTGTGGCAGTTGAAAGCAATATTTCTGCTTGAATTTACATACGTAGTAGCAGATGGTGATTTTCTGTTGTGCTGTATAGAAAGTATCGCCAGAAAGACCCGGGTTTGATGCTAGGCGCTAAATACATCTCCCATATATAATACATTGGGGTAGCTTTTCATAATTTTTTTTTATGCATTTATTAATATGATAGGAAGTTCTTGCTTACAAAGAAGATGAATATTAAGATTTGATTTCTGAAAAAAATTAGATAAGACCACGCTGTTTCAGGGTTCGATGCCAGAGCACAAAAATTTCTCTCATAAGGAATATAAGGGGAAAAGTAGGACGTCGTTTGAGGCACTTGCAGCCAATATTTCTGCTTGAATTTTGTGTGATCTTCTATTGTGTTGCATAGGAAGTTTGACAAAAAGACCCGGGTTCGATGAGGAAGGGAGAAATTTCAGCTAATTTTAACTATATTTCCACTACTTTTTCTACTTTTGAGGACCCTCTCAATATGATGTCGACTTAAAATTTGTGTTAACAACATGCTTGTAGAATGCAATCTACATTTTCCTTGTACATAATAGATATATCCATGAATGAATCCGGAGAAGCATCTATATCTATTACGAGTAAAATGTAGCTTGCATACTGCAAGCAGATTGACAACACTAATTTCATATCGGCATTATATTGGGACAGTCCTCAAAAGAAAAGGTCCAAAAGAAAAAAAAAGGATTGAAAATATTCTTAAAATTCAATGCAAAAATTTAATCTTCTGGCATCGAACCCGGGTCATCCTGGTAAAATTACCATTTAGCACAACAAAAGATCACCTTCTCTAACTATGTGTGTAAATTCAAGCAGAAATATTGGCTATATCTGCCTCAAAAGACGTTCTACTTTTCAAGTATGTAATAGGCTCTCTGGATTTGAACCAAGGATGATCTTAGAAATCTAAAAAACGTTTTCGAAATTTATCTATTATCATTATCTCTGTACCGAATTTCAAGTTTTAATATTAAAGGGAAGTGGTACAAAATTATTCTTAAAAATCTGATCATTTAGTGATTGAAGAGACACCTGGTGTCGAACCCAGGACACTTTGGTAGATCTGAATGCACAGTTTGATTTGTAAGGACTTGATCTAATTTAATCGAAAGTTTGAAGTCGATATCATGCCGGGAAGTACCTAAAATTTGTTTCCGTTATCTCCATAAGAAATGCATTGAGGAATGTAAATGGCCCTCTGGGATCGAACCAAGGACCATCAGCGAACATGTAAAATTTGATGACAATTTGATGATAATGACATTTATCCACGTACCGAGTTTCAAGTATCCATGTTATCGGGAAAGGATCCAAAAAAAATCTTCAAAATCGCCGCAATGCATTTTAAACGGCCGATGTTTGCCCCGACCTAGCATCGAACCATGGACAATATTTGAAGATATCATTCTGATTTTCATGGATATGCACGGCTTCTAGCGATCCCTCGAGTTTCAACTCTCTCCCTTACCGTTAAGTGCCTCAAAAAAATTTTCAAATTTTCATGTATTCTTATGGAGAAAATCGTGACTTTGGGGCCTTCTGGAATCGAACCCATGACACCGAGGTTCAAAGTTGGATTTTTTCTGGAGGTTACACGTTATGGCCAATATGTCGTAAAAATTTCAAGTCAGTGGCACTTGTGGAACTTGCTTAGACTTTTGATCCCTAATGAATGAATGAGTGTATATATATATATAGGTACGAGTAAAATGTTGCTTGCATACTGCAAGCACATCGATAACAAAAGTTTTTTGTCGGCATCACATAGAGTGAGTTCTCAAAAGAAAAAAAAATGGTTAGAAAATATTCTTAATTTCCACTGCAATTTATTCGTCTGGCATCGAACCCAGATCTTCCCGGTCATACTTACTATGCAGAACCATAGAAGATCACCATCTGTAACTATGTGTGAAAATTCAAGTAGAAATATTAACTGCAACAGCCTCAAACAACGTCCTACGATTCCCTTATATTCCTTATGAGAGAAAATTTAATGTGCTCTGGCATTGAACCCAGGAATAGTATGGTGTTATCTAAATTTTTTTCTAAAACCAATTCTTTTCATACATCTTCCAGCCAAATACGAACTTCCTATCATTTCGATAAGTGCATCAAAAAAATAATGAAATACTAAACCAATGTATTTTTAACGGGAGACATATTTGCCGCCCGGCATCGAACCCGGATCTTTCTGGTAATTCTTCTTATGCAACATAATAGAAGATCACTATATCTAAATATGTGTGAAAATTCGAGCAGAAATATTGGCTGCAACTGCCTCAAACGACGTCCAACTTTTCACATATATTCCTTATGTGAGAAACGGTAATGTACTCTGGCATCGAACCCAGGAATAGTACGGGCTTATCAAATTTTTTTTCTTAAACCAATTCTTAATATATATCTTCTAGCTGAGCGAAAAGTTCCTTACATTCCGGTAAATGCATCAAAAAAATTAATGAAAAACTATCCCCATGCATTTTAAATGCGGGATTTTTGCATCGTCCTAGCATCGAACTCGGGACGTTCTCATTAGTAGTCATTAATGTTTTTAATAGTTCTTGACCATATCTGTAAACTCCTTGAATTTCGATTCTCTACCTATCCGGGAAGTATTATTTAAATAATTTTGAAAATCGCCACCATGTATCCTTATGGAGAAAATCGCGACTTTGGGGCCTTCTCGAATCGAACCCATGACACCGAGGTTCAATGTCGGCTTTTTCCTGGAGGTTACACCTTATGGCCAATACGTCGTAAAAATTTCAAGTCGGTGGCACTTGTGGAACATGGTTAGAATTTTGATCCCCAGTGAGTGAGTGAGTGAATGAGTGTATATCTAGGTATATCCGGAGAAGCGTCTATATATAATAGATATCCGGAGAAGCTGTGTCAGGTACACTCTTGGGGATAAGTTGCCCGTTGTTACTCGTAGAGTCTAGAGGGCATATGATCTGGCTCTTACATAATAAGTACGCTTTTAACAATTCTGATGACAAGTTATTAATGTGTTGCTCAAGATGAAATGGTTTTCCACAGGAAGTATTTAAAAACTAAGATATATTAAGGCTAAATCTAAGATTAATCTAATTAATTAAGTATTATACAATAACAATGTAAGTATAAAATTTGTGAATGATGAATTGTCATCAACAGCAATCTATATAATAATAAAAGTATGAGCGGGAAGGTTTTTTATTTTATATTTTTTTTTATTATTTTTCTTTTTATATTTTTTTAATTTATTTTTTAAGGGATACTCCCTTGTTTATGTATTTTTTTTTTCTTTTGCCTTCCACGCTACTTAAGTCTACGGGTTAACAAGAATAGATAAGCTTGGTATAACAGAGCTTGTAACATGAGATACAACTTAAGTGCTAGAATAATAGGAACACAGTTGTTAATATTATTTGCGGGTGAATCTTTGTTGAATATTTAGGATTGTTTTTGGCTGTTTAATCCTTTTAAGCCCTCTTCTGGATATAGGAGAGTAGGACCACATACTCTGAAGGAGCGGGTTCTGCATATTAGACAGTTTGAGATTAAATTTATCACTTAATTGTTGAACATATATGGGGAGAGTTTTAATTTTATGTGCTTTCCTAATTTCAGACAACCGAACAAGCTTATTTGTAGTAGTGGCTAATCTAATGCATTGGTTGTAAAATCTTTCTAATTTTATAATATTGGTTTTTGTGGTATTGAATGATATGGTGCAGGCGTATGTGAGAATTGGCAAGATAAATGCTTTGATTAGGCGGATTTTGGTATTATGTGATAGTTTACTTTGTTTGCTTAATAAGGGGTATAGGCGAAATTTTGCCATTCTGGCTTTTGTTAATGAGTAATTAATGTGGTCTGTCCATGTAAGTTTATTGTTAAACATGACTCCTAGAAATTTTTGTTTGTCTGTTGAAGGAATAATTTGGTTGTTGAATATTGGAGGGATGGTAGCTCTTTTGCTTGGTTTGAGGGCAAATTCTACGTGGGAGCATTTCCCTGGATTCATGCTTAGTTTCCATTTCTGGAGCCAAGACTGAAGAGACTTAAGATATTGATTAATTAATTTAATGGATTTATTTGGGGAGAGGGTGCAACAAAAGATAGCGAGATCATCAACATAGAGATATCTTTCTATTTTATCAGCAGAGGGGATGTCATTAATGAAGAGATTGAATAAAAAAGGGCTTAAGGTGCTTCCCTGGGGGACTCCTGCTGTGATAGGGAGGAAAATGGATCTAGAATTGTTAATTTTGGTTTGAATAAATCTGTTAGAGAGGAAATTTAGTATTAAGTTGCAAATGTCTGGTGGAAAATCTAGAAGCATTAATTTATATACTAGTCCATGTGACCAAACTTTGTCGAATGCCTTATTAATGTCGAAGAAAAGGACTTCAGTCGGGCGTTTTCCTTTTAGAAAACCAGTGGTTATATTTTCTGTTAGTCTTAGGACCTAATGTATAGTGGAGTAGAAGTTTCGGAATCCCATTTGTTTGGGAATTAATATGTTGTTTTTGGTAATGTGTTCTTGAATGTGATGAAGTAGTATTATTTCAAATATTTTCGAAAGAGAAGATAAAAGAGTGATAGGACGATAGCTGTTTAGATCATTGGAGTTTTTGCCTGGTTTCAATATAAGAGCTACAATTCCAATTTTCCAGTGGTTTGGAAAGTAATTAATAGTGAAGCAGGCATTAAATAAGTTGGAGATTAAAGAGAGGAAGTGAGGGAATTTGGCAAGAATTTTAAGAATTTTGTTTGAAAATTGATCATGTCCAGGTGCCTTCTTTACATTTAAGTTGTCTATGATTGATTTTATTTCTTTTGGTGTGGTTTGAATAGGATTTTGAGGTGGGAGTTGCTTTAGGAGCATAATGTTTGTTTCTACTTGGTCTTCAATGGGTGATAGGGAAGTGTCCCTAGTCATTATTTTGTGCAAATGATTAACAAAGAGATGTGCCTTTTGTTCATCTTCAAAGATTAGTTTTCCATTGGAGTAGATTGGGTTATCAAAGGTTTTTCTTTTGTTCATGTTCTTGGCTAGTGCCCAAAGTGAGTTATCTTCAAAGTTAACTGTGTCAAGGAATTCAGCCCAGTGTTTATCGTTAAAGATTTTAATCAATCTTTTAATTTCTTTGTTGATGACCTTAAGCAGGAGTGAATCTGTGTGATTTCGGAAGATGTGGAATTGTTTTCTGAGTCTATTTCTGGATCGCATAAGGCTTTTAATGTTGGTTGGGAGAGAATAATCTCTAGTTGGTTTGATTTTAGAGAAAGAGGAGTCATTTTTAGCTAGAAGTATTAAGTCATTAATTAACTGGATTTGAACATCAATTTGTGCTTGGGAGAAGGGAGGATTAATATGATTATAGTTGTTTAGTTTGTGATGGATATAATTTGTAAATTTCTGCCAGTTGATGCAGTTCATAATTTGTTGGGGGGCAGTGAAGTTGTTAAAAGTGCCTTGAATGGAGAACATGACGGGGAAATGGTCTGATGAGAGTTCAAGATAGACGTATGGTTGTGATATAGAGTAGAAGTTATTGCTGATTGCAAAGTCGAGGATTGAAGAATTTTTAGAAGTTGAATAGGTGGCAGTGAAGGGTGAGTGTACTTCAAATGTACTATTATCAATGAATTTTTTTAGGGTATTACCGTTTTTATTGTTTTTTGTTGAGCCCCATAAGGGGTGTGCAGAGTTGAAGTCGCCTGTGAGGATTACTGGGGATTGAATATTTGCGAAAAAATTTAATTCATCATATTCAAGTCGTCCTATTTTGAAATATATGCTGAAGATTTGAACTTTTACATTATTGAGAATTACTTCTATACCAATTACTTCCATAGATTTAAATCTAGGGATGTTTAAAGGCTTAAAGCTAATAGTATTATGAATTAAGATTGCAACGCCACCTCCTTGAGATACTCTATCTAGTCTAAGGGTCTTAAAATTAGGGAAATATATCTTGTCATTAGTTTTTAAGTGGGTTTCCTGCAAGCAACATATCTTAACATCACTATCATTCAGAAATTGTAAGAGCTCCTTATTTCTGGGTTTAATGGAGTTGCAATTCCAGGTCATTATATTGTGGTATTCACCCATTGTTGATAATATTGAGCATTTCTGTCATAAATAGTTTTTGTTTTTCTGCTTTTGTAGGGGCAGTCATTATTTTCGTCCATATATTTACAAAGGAGTTTAGCAGTTCTTCATCTTGAGCATTATTGGTATTTACAGTATTTACATTGTTAACAGTGTTTCTATTTACATTAAAATTTGGTTGTGAAACAATTTGGGATAGGGTGGGTTTTGGTAAGGAAGGAAATTGGTTTGCTGATTGTAGGTTTATGGCAGCTTCTGTCCTGGTCCTGTTGATCTTGTTTCTTATTTGTTCTTTAAGTTTGATATAGTATTCGCAGCCGCGGTATGTTGCAGTGTGGTTTTTGTGGCAGTGAAAACACTGTGATGGGATATTTCTGTCTAGGCTGCAGTCCATGGTCTGGTGGTTTTTGCCGCATTTTGCGCAGTTTGGTTGGAAGTTACAAAAGTTTTTCGTGTGTCCATAGTTCATGCAATTCATGCATTTTATGGGCGCTGCTTGCCTCTGGAAAGGTCGGATGTCCACTTTCAAGCCTAGTAGAGCAGGTAAACTTTTGAATCTTTCAATGTCAGTATTCGGTGGTAGCGTAAATTTGTATACAGGTACTGGTCGTTTTTCAGTTGATATGATGTTCTCTTCTTGCTGTTGTATCATAATTGGTCTGGTAGTATAGAGTGGTAGGATGCTTACCACTTCTATTCCTAGTGATTTAAGTTCTTCTGTGAGGTCTTCAACTGGTGTATTCACTGGAATGTTGCGCAGAGCAAATTCAAGGTTGTGCTTGTTGGGCAGTTGGTAAGTGAAGAATTGCACATTATTTTCTTTAAGGTTCTTAAGACATGTGGTATAGTCGGTAACGCAGGTGCATTTAATAAGGAGAAGGTCCTTTCCTGCCATTTGGCATACTGGAGGGTAAGTGCATATGCCTTTCAGTTTTCTCACGGTGGGTGCCCAATCAGATGAATACTTGATTTTGATAGATGGTATTACAGTTGATCCTTTTGTTGGTGGTGATTGTCTCGAAGGTTGTCTTGGGGCTGCTGAAGGTTGTCTTGGAGCTGCTGGTGGTGGTACAGGTGCATTTGAGGGACCAGGGTTATTTTGGTTATTTAGAGGGGAGTAGGAGTTGGAGAGAGGTATTTGGAAATTGGGATTAGATTGATTCACAACCTTTTTTTGTGAGTAACAGTTTTAAAACCTTCGTCATCAGTAGCTGAATGCTTTTTTTGAGCCAGATCATGTTCAGTATCTTGTGTTTCCATGGGTGATTGTTGGTTATAAGCTTGAATTATTGTTGTGAAGTTGTGTGATGATAGAGTGGTTTGGAAGCTATTTAGCAGGGCAGAGAGTTGAATCATCAGGTCTTCTTGGCTGTGTGGCTGCACTGGAACCGGTGCCGCCATCACTGGATGGATTGGGATGCTGGACGGTGATGATGTTTTCATGGTGACATCTTGGTTGGTAGTGGTTAATTTATCCATATAGTTAGACACTAGTTAGTGATGGTGTCACAATAAAGCCCAGAATGGGCTGAAAATTGATGGTGCTCCCCAACCAGAGAGTGGTGGGGAGCGAACACGATCTTAAGAAAGGGCCCTTTTAGAGGCCAAGAAAAGGCCCTTTTAGGGGCCAAGATTTTCAGAGAGAGAAAGATGTGGGAGGGCGGGAGGAAACCTAACACCCTAGTGTGGGGACCCGGCCGGGTTGCCTCGAGTGCAGTAGGAGACCTGCCGACCAAACCGGCAGGAGAACCCTCCTGCGAGGCTTCCGCGGTACCGCGGGATTTCGACCGTTAAGACGGAAAGATCAACTGGGCAGACAGAACTGCCACTTAAGAAGGTGAAAAGAAAAATGATTTAAGCAGAGAGAATATCCTGACCGTGACATAAAGCAATCTCGTCTCAGGAGTATCCGAAGAAGCGTCTATATATAGTAGATATATAGATGCTTCTCCAGATTCATTCATGTATATAGGTATACGAGTAAAATGTAGCTTGCATACTGCAAGCAGTACGGCAATACTAATTTCATATCGGCATCATATCGGAACGCTCCTCAAAAGAAAAAAAAAAGGATTGAAATTTTTCTTAAAATTCGCTTAAATTTCATCGTCTGGCATCGAACTCGGGTCTTACTGGTGAACTAACTATGCAGCACAATAGAAGATCATCATCTCTAACAATGTGTGAAAATTCAAGCAGAAATATTGGCTACAACTGCCTCAAAAGACGTTCTAATTATCACGAATGTAAATGGCTCTCTGGATTCGAACCAAGGACGATCTTGGAAATCTAAAAGATATTTCTGAAAGTTATTTATGATTTCTATCTATATGCAGAATTTCAAATTTCTATATTATTGGGAAAGGTTTCAAAATAATTCCTAAAAATCGGATCAACTTCTGATTGCAGAGACACCTGGTGTCGAACCCAGGACATATTGTAAGCTGTGCATGCAAAGTTTGATTTTTAAAGACTTTTTCTTGTATCTTGCAAAGTTTGAAGTCGATAGCATGCCGGGAAGTACCTTAATTTTGTTTCCGTTATCTCCGTAAGGAATGCATTGAGAAGTGCAAATGGTCCTCTGGGATCGAACCAAGGACCATCAGCGAACATGAAAAATTTGATTACGAAATATATTTATGATATCTATCGAAGTGCCGAGTTTCAAGTATCCATGTTATCGGGAAAGGACCCAAAAAAATTTTCAAAATCGCCACAATGCATTTTAAACGGCCGATTTTTGCCCCGACCTAGCATCGAACCATGGACCATATTCGGCGATGTCTTTCTGATTTACGTTGGATTTGCACGGCTTCTAGCGATCCCTTGAATTTCAACTCTCTACTTTTCCAGGAAGTGCCTCAAAAAAATTTTCGAAAATCCCCGCCATGTATTCTTATGGAGAAAAGTCGGGACTTTGGGCCCCTCTGGAATCGAACCTATGACACTGAGGATCAAAGTCGCTTTTTTCCTGGGGGTTTTCATTTTACTCGTATATATATATATACGAGTAAAATGTAGCTTGCATACTGCAAGCAGATCGACAACACTAATTTCATATCGGCATCATATCGGGACGGACATCAAAAGAAAAAAAAAATTCAAAATATTCGTAGAATTCGCTGCAATTTAATCACCTGGCAGCGAACCCCGGTCTTCCTGGTGTACTTACTATGCAGCAAAATAGAAAATTACCATATCAAACTATGTGTGAAAATTCAAGCAAAACTATTAGTTGCAACTACCTCAAACGACGTCCTACTATTCACATACACTCCTTATTTGAGAAATTATAATGTGCTCTGGCATCGAACCCAGGAACAGCATGGTCTTATCTATTTTTTTTCTTAAACAAAGTGTTAATATACATCTTCCATCTAAGCAAGAGCTCCGTTACATATCGATAAATGCATAAAAAAATTATGAAAAGATACCCCATAGTATTATATATGGGTGATATTTTTACCGCCCGGCATCGAACCCGGGTCTTTCAGGCAATACTTTCTATGCAGCACAACAGAAAAACACCATCTCTAACCGCGTATGCAAATTCAAGCAGAAATATTGGTTACAACTGCCTCAAATGACGTCCTACTTTTCCTTTATATTCCTTATGAGAGAAACGTTATTGTGCTCTGGCTTCGAACCCAGGAACAGTACGGTCTTATGAAAATTTTTTTCTAAAACTTATTCGTACCATACATCTTCCAGCCAAGCACGAACATCCTATCATTTCGATAAATGCATCTAAAAAAATAATGAAAAACGGCTCCCATGTATTTTAAAGGGAAGATCTTTGAATCGTCCTAGCATCGAACCCAGGATAACTTTTGTAAAAGTCATTGATGTTTTCGAAAGTCCAAGACCATAAATATAGGCACCTTGAGTTTTACTTCTCTACCTATCCGGAAAGTATTTTTTTTTAATTCCCGAAAATCACGGCAATGCATTCAAACGGGAAAAATCGGGACTTTGGGGCCCTCTGGAATCGAACCTATGACACTGAGGATCAAAGTCTCTTTTTTCCTGGGGGTTTCACGTTATGGCCAATATGTCATAAAAATTTCAGATCAATGACGCTTGTAGTTTAGGCTGTGAATTTGTATCCTATCTATCTATATAGGTATATATATGAATGAATCCGGAGAAGCATCTATATATAATAGATATGAATACGAGTAAAATGTTGCTTGCATACTGCAAGCAGATCGACAACACTATTTTCATGTCGGCATCATATCGGGACGGCCATCAAAAGAAAAAAATGGATTGAAATTTTAATCATAAAATTCGCTGAGATTCCATCGTCTGGCATCAAACCCTTGTCTTTACTGTGAACTTACTATGCAGCACAATAGAACATCACCATCTCTAACTATGTGTGAAAATTCAAGCAGAAATATGGGCTACAACTGCCTCAAAAGACGTTCTAATTTTCACGAATGTAAATGGCTCTCTGGATTCGAACCAAGGACGATCTTAGAAATCTAAAAAATGTTTCTGAACTTGTTTATGTTCTCTATCTATATGCCGAATTTGAAGTTTCTATATTATTGGCAAAGGTTTCTAAATAATTCCTAAAAATCGGATCAACTTCTGATTGCAGAGACACCTGGTGTCGAACCCAGGACACATTGATAGCTGTGAATGCACTGTTTGATTTTTATGGACTTGATCTTTCTATATGCAAAGTTTGAAGTCGATATCGTGCCTGGAAGTACCTAAAATTTGTTTCAGTTATCTCCGTAAGAAATTCATTGAGGAATTTAAATGTCCCTCTGGGATCGAACCAAGGACCATCAGCAAATATGTAAAATTTGATTATGATATATTTTTATAGTATCTAACCTCATACCATATTTCAAGTTTCTATGCCGCTGGAAAAGGGTCCAAAAAAAATCTTAAAAATCGCCACAATGCGTTTTAAACGGCCGATTTTTGCCCCGACCTAGCATCGAACCAAGGATAATATTCGTAGACGTTTTTATGGTTTCCGTTAGATATGCACGGCATCTAGCGATCCCTTAAATTTCAAATCTTTCCTTTTCCGGGAAGTGCCTCAAAAAAATTTTCGAAAATCACCGCCAAGTATTCTTATGGACAAAATCGCGACTTTGGGGCCTTCTGGAATCGAACCCATGACACCGAGGTTCAATGTCGGCTTTTTCCTGGAGGTTACACGTCATGGCCATAACGTCGTAAAAATTTCAAGTCGGTTGCACTTGTGGAACATGGTTAGACTTTTGATCCCCAGTGTATATATATATATATATATTATACGAGTAAAATGTTGCTTGCATACTGCAAGCAGATCGACAACACTAATTTCATATCGGCATTATATCGGGACGGTCCTCAAAAGAAAAAAAAAAAGATTTAATTTTTTCTGAAAATTCGCTGAAATTTATCGTCTGGCATCAAACCCGGGTCTTACTGGTAAACCTACTATGAAACAAAATAGAAGATCACCATCTCTAACTATGTGTGAAAATTCAAGTTGAAATATTGGTTACAACTGCCTCAAAAGACGTTCTAATTTTTACGAATGTGAATGGCTCTCGGGACTCGAACCAAGGGCGATCTTGGAAATCTAAAAAATGTTTTTGAAAGATATTTATGATCTCTATCTATACGCCGAATTTCAAGTTTCTATAATATAATGAAAGGTTTCAAAATAATTCCTAAAAATCGGATCAACTTCTGATTGCAGAGACACCTGGTGTCGAACCCAGGACACATTGATAGCTGTGAATGCACTGTTTGATATGTATGGACTTGATCTTTCTATATGCAAAGTTTGAAATCGATATCGTGCCGGAAAGTACCTAAAATTTGTTTCCGTTATCTCCGTAAGAAATGCATTGAGGAATTCAAATGTCCCTCTGGGATCGAACCAAGGACCATCAGCGAATATGTAAAATTCGATTAAGATATGTTTTTATGGTGTCTAACCTCATACCGAATTTCAAGTTTCTATGCCATCGGAAAAGGATCCAAAAAAAATCTTAAAAATCGCCACAGTGCATTTTAAACGGCAGATTATTGCCCCGACCTAGCATCGAACCATGGACAATATTCGAAGATGTGTTTCCGATTTTCGTTGGATATGCGCGGCATCTAGCGATCCCTCGAATTTCAAATCTCTCCTTTTCCTGGAAGTGCCTCAAAAAATTTTTCGAATATCCCCGCCATGTATTCTTATGGACAAAATCGCGACTTTGGGGCCTTCTGGAATCGATCCCATAACACCGGGGTTCAATGTCGGCTTTTTCCTGGAGGTTACACGTCATGGCCATAACGTCGTAAAAATTTCATAGCAGTGGCACTTGTGGAACATGGTTAGACTTTTGATCCCCAGTGTATATATATATAAGTATATCCGGAGAAGCGTCTATATCTATTACGAGTAAAATGTTGCTTGCATACTGCAAGCAGATCGACAACACTATTTTTATGTCAGCATCATATCGAGACGGCCATCAAAAGAAAAAAATGGATTGAAATTTTTCTTAAAATTCCCCGAAATTCCATCGTCTGGCATCGAACCCGGGTCCTTCTGGTGATACTCACTAAGCAGAACAAAAGAAGATCACCATCTCTAACTATGTGTGAAAATTCAAGCAGAAATATTGGCTAAAGCTGCCTCAAAAGACGTTCTAAGTTTCACGAATTTAAATGGCTCCCTGGATTCGAACCAAGGACGATCTTGGAAATGTAAAATATGTTTCAGAATTTTATTTATGATGTCTATCTATATGCCGAATTTCAAGTTTCTATATTATGGGAAAGTTTTCAAAATAATTCCTAAAAATCGGATCAACTTCTGATTGCAGAGGCACCTGGTGTCGAACCCAGGACTCAATGATAGCTGTGAATGCACTGTTTGATTTGTATGGACTTGATCTTTATTTATGCAAAGTTTGTAGTCGATATCGTGCCGTGAAGCACCTAAAAGTTGTTTCCGTTATCTCCATAAGAAATGCATTGAGGAATTTAAATGTCCCTCTGGGATCGAACCAAGGACCATCAGCGAATATATAAAATTTGATTATGAAATACCTTTATGGTATCTAACCTCATACGGAATTTCAAGTTTCTATGCCATCGGAAAAGGGTCCTAAAAAAATCTTAAAAATCGCCACAATGCATTTTAAACGGCCGATTTTTGCCCCGACCTAGCATCGAACCAAGGATAATATTCGTAGATGTCTTTATGGTTTCCTTTAGATATGCACGGAATCTAGCGGTCCCTTGAATTTCAACTCTCTCCTTTTCCGGGAAGTGCCTCAAAAAAATTTTCGAAAATCCCCGCCATGTATCCTTATGGGGAAAATCGCGACTTTGGGGCCTTCTCGAATCGAACCCATGACACCGAGGTTCAAAGTCGGCTTTTTCCTGGAGGTTACACGTTATGGCCAATACGTCGCAAAAATTTCAAGTCGTTGGCACTTGTGGAACATGCTAAGACTTTTGATCCCCAGTGTATATATATATATATACACGAGTAAAATGTTGCTTGCATACTGCAAGCAGATCGGCAACACTATTTTCATGTCGGCATCATATCCGGACGGCCATCAAAAGAAAAAAAAAGATTGAAATTTTTCTTAAAATTCGCTGAAATTCCATCGTCTGGCATCGAACCCGGGTCTTTACTGTTAAACTTACTATGCAGCACAATAGAACATCGCCATCTCTAACTATGTGTGAAAATTAAAGCAGAAATATGGGCTACAACTGCCTCAAAAGACGTTCTAATTTTCACGAATTTAAATGGCTCTCTGGATTCGAACCAAGGACGATCTTGGAAATCTAAAAAATTTTTCTGAAAGTTATTTATGATATTTATCTATATGCCGAATTTCAAGTTTCTATATTATTGGGAAGGGGTTCAAAATAGTTCCTAAAAATTGAATCAATTACTGATTGTAGAGACGCCTGGTGTCGAACCCAGGACCTACTGGCAGCTGTGAAAACACATTATGACTTGGTTTGACCTGATCTTATTAAATGCAAAGTTTGAAGTCAACAACTTGCCAGGAAGTACCTAAAATTTGCTTCCGTAATCTCCATAAGAAATGCATTGTAGGATGTAAATTGCCCTCTGGGATCGAACCAAGGACCATCACGAGCTGTAAAATTTTATTATGAAATATATTTATGATATATATCTACGTGCCGAGTTTCAAGTTTCCAAGTCATCTGTAAGTAATTTAAAAAAATCTTAAAAATCGCTATGTAAATTAAACGGGAGAATATTTGCCCTGGCCTAGCATCGAACCAAGGATAATATTTGTAGATGTCTTTGTGGTTTACTTTAGATATACACGGCATCTAGCGATCTCTCCAATTTCAACTCTCTCCTTTTCCGGGAAGTGCCTCAAAAAAATTTTCGAAAATCCCCGCCATGTATTCTTATGGACAAAATCGTGAATTTGGGGCCTTCTGGAATCGAACCCATGACACTGAGGTTCAAAGTCGGCTTTTTCCTGGAGGTTACACGTTATGGCCAATATGTCGTAAAAATTTCAAGTCGGTGGCACTTGTGGAACATGCTTATACTTTTGATCCCCAGTGTATATATATATATATAAGTATATCCGGAGAAGCGTCTATATATAATAGATATATACGAGTAAAATGTAGCTTGCATACTGCAAGCAGATCGGCATATTAAATTCATATCGGCATCATTTTAGGAGGGCCCTCAAAAGAAAATAAAAGGGTTGTAAATATTCTTAAAATTCGCTGCAATTTCATCGTCTGGAAACGAACCCGGGTCTTACTGGTAAAATTACTATGCAGCACTATAGAAGATCATTATCTCTGACTGTGTGTGAAAATTCAAGCAGAAATGTTGGCTACAACTGCCTCAAAAGACGTTCTACTTTTCAGGAATTTAAATGGTTCTCTGGATTCGAACCAAGGACGATCTTGAAAATCTAAAATATGTTTCAGAAACTTATTTATGATATCTAAGTATATGCTGAGTTTCAAATATCTATATTATTGGGAAAGGTTTCAAAATAATTCCTAAAAATCGGATCAACTTCTGATTGCAGAGACACCTGGTGTCGAACCCAGGACATATTGTAATCTGTGAATGCATAGTTTCATTTGTAAAGACTTGCTGTTGTATCATGGAAAGTTTGAAGTAGATAGCATGCCGGGAAGTACCTAAAATTTGCTTCCGTTATCTCCATAAGAAATGCATTGTAGGATGTAAATGGCCCTCTGGGATCGAACCAAGGACCATCAGCGAGTTGCTAATATTTGATTATAAAATATATTTATGATACATATCCACGTGCCAAGTTTCAAGTTTCCATGTCATCTGGAAGTTATAAAAAAAAATCTTAAAAATCGCAATGTAAATTAAGCGGGAGAATGTTTGCCCCGACCTAGCATCGAACCATGGACCATATTCGGTGATGTCTTTTTGATTTTCGTTGGATATGCATGGCTTCTAACGATCCCTGGAATTTCAACTCTCTCCTTTTCCGGGAAGTGCCTCAAAAAAATTTTCGAAAATCCCCGCCATGTATCCTTATGGGGAAAATCGCGACTTTGGGGGCTTCTGGAATCGAACCCATGACACCGAGGTTAAAAGTCGGCTTTTTCCTGGAGGTTACACGTCATGGCCATAACGTCGTAAAAATTTCAAGTCATTGGCACTTCTGGAACATGGCTAGAATTTTGATCCCCTATGAATGTATATATATATAGGTATATCCGGAGAAGCGTCTATCTATTATACGAGAAAAATGTTGCTTGCATACTGCAAGCAGATCGACAACACTATTTTCATGTCGGCATCATATCGGGACGGCCATCAAAAGAAAAAAATGGATTGAATTTTTTCTTAAAATTCGCTGAATTTCCATCGTCTGGCATCGAACCCTGGCCTTTACTGTGAAATTACTATGCAGCACAATAGAACATCACCATCTCTAACTATGTGTGAAAATTCAATCAGAACTATGGGCTACAACTGCCTCAAAAGACGTTCTAATTTTCTCGAATTTAAATGGCTCTCTGGATTCGAACCAAGGACGATTTTGGAAATCTAAAAAATGTTTCTGAAAGTTATTTATGATCTTTATCTATATGCCGAATTTGAAGTTTCTAGATTATTGACAAAGGTTTCAAAATAATTCCTAAAAATTGGATTAATTTCTGATTGCAGAGACACCTGGTGTCGAACCCAGGACACATTGATAGCTGTGAATGCATTGTTTGATTTGTATGGCATTGATCTTGCAATATGCAAAGTTTGAAGTCGATATCGTGCCGGGAAGTACCTAAAATTTGTTTCCGTTATCTCCGTAAGAAATGCATTGAGGAATTTAAATGTCCCTCTGGGATCGAACCAAGGACCATCAGCGAATATGTAAAATTCGATTATGATATATTTTTATGGTATCTAACATCATACCGAATTTCAAGTTTCTATGCCATCGGAAAAGGGTCCAAAAAAAATCTTAAAAATCGCCACAATGCATTTTAAACGGCCGATTTTTGCTCCTACCTAGCATCGAACCAAGGATAATATTCGTAGATGTCTTTATGGTTTCCTTTAGATATGCACGGCATCTAGCGATTCCTTGAATTTCAAATGTCTCTTTTTCCGGGAAGTACCTCAAAATAATTTTCGAAAATCCCCGCCATGTATTCTTATGGACAAAATCGCGACTTTGGGGCCTTCTGGAATCGAACCCATGGCACCGAGGTTCAAAGTCGGCTTTTTCCTGGAGGTTACACGTTATGGCCAATATGTCGTAAAAATTTCAAGTCGGTGGCACTTGCGGAACATGCTTAGACTTTTGATCCCCAGTGTATATATCTATTATATATAGATGCTTCTCCGGATTCATTCATATATCATATATTCATATATATCTATTATATATAGACGCTTCTCCGGATATACCTATATATAAGTTATATATATATATATATATATATAGGGGATCAAAAGTTTTACCATGTTCCACAAGTGCCAACGACTTGAAATTTTTACCACTTATTGGCCATAACGTGTAACCTCCAGGAAAAAGCCGACATTCAACCTCGGTGTCATGGGTTCGATTCCAGAAGGCCCCAAAGTCCCGATTTTCTCCATAAGGATACATGGCGGGGATTTTCGAAAATTTTTTTGCTGCCTTTCCCGGAAGAGGAGAGAGTTGAAATTCGAGGGATCGCTAGATGCCGTTCATATCTAAAGGAAACCATAAAGACATCTACGAATATTATCCTTAGTTCGATGCTAGGTCGGGGCAAAAATCGGCCGTTTAAAATGCATTGTGTCGTTTTTTAAGATTTTTTTTGGACCCTTTTCCGATGGCATAGAAACTTGAAATTCGGTATGAGGTTATATACTATAAAAATATATCATAATCAAATTTTACATATTCGCTGATGGTCCTTGGTTCGATCCCAGAGGGACATTTAAATTCCTCAATGCATTTCTTACGGAGATAACGGAAACAAATTTTAGGTACTTTCCGGCATGCTATCGACTTCAAACTTTGCATATAGAAAGTTTAAGTCCATACAAATCAAAATTAACATTCACAGCTATCAATGTGTCCTGGGTTCGACACCAGGTGTCTCCGCAATCAGAAGTTGAACCGATTTTTAGGAATTATTTAGAAACCTTTGCCAATAAACTAGAAACTTCAAATTCTGCGTATAGATAGAGATCAAAAATAACTTCCAGAAACATTTTTAATAATTGCAAGATCGTCCTTGGTTCGAATCCAGAGAGCCATTTAAATTCGTGAAAATTAGAACGTCTTTTGAGGCAGTTGTAGCCCATATTTCTGCTTGAATTTTCACACATAGTTAGAGATGGTGATGTTCTATTGTGCTGCATAGTAAGTTCACAGTAAAGACCAGGGTTCGATGCCAGACGATGGAATTACACCAAATTTTAACAAAAATTTCAATCCATTTTTTTCTTTTGATGGCCGTCCCGGTATGATGCCGACATGAAAATAGTGTTGTCGATCTGCTTGCAGTATGCAAGCAACATTTTACTCGTATTCATATATATATATATATATATAGAGAGGATACAAAGTCACAGGCTAAACCACTAGCGTCAATGGCTTGAAATTTTTACGACATATTGGCCATAACGTATAACCTCCAGAAAAATTGCGATTTTGAACCTCAGTGTCATGGGTTCGATTCCAGAGGGCCCCAAAATCGCGATTTTCCCCATAAGATTACATGGCGGGGATTTTCGAAAATTTTTTTGAGGCACTTCCCGGAAAAGCAGAGAGTTGAAACTCGAGGGACCGCTAAATGCCGTGCATAGCCAACGAAAATCGGAAAGATATCTTCGAATATTGTCCTTGGTTCGATGCTAGGCTGGGGCAAAAATCGGCCGTTTAAAATGCATTGCGGCGATTTTTAAGATTTTTTTTGGATCCTTTCCCGATAACATGGATTATTGAAACTCGGCACGTCGATAGATATCATGAATTTATTCCATAATCGAATTTTACATATTAGCTTATGGTCCTTGGTTCGATCCCAGAGGACCATTTGCACTTCCCAATGCTTTTCTTACGGAGATAACGGAAACAAATTTTAGGTACTTCCCGGCACGATATCAACTTCAAACTTTGCATGTACAAAGATCAAGTCCATACAAATCAAACAGTACATTCACAGCTATCAAAGAGTCCTGGGTTCGACACCAGGTGTCTCTGCAATCAGAAGTTAATCCGATTTTTAGGAATTATTTTGAAACCTTTGCCAAAAATATAGAAACTTCAAATTCGGCATATAGATAGAGATCATAAATAACTTTCAGAAACATTTTTTATATTTCCAAGATCGTCCTTGGTTCGAATCCAGAGAGCCATTTAAATTCGTAAAAATTAGAACGTCTTTTGAGGCAGCTGTAGCCCATGTTTCTGCTTGAATTTTCACACATCGCTAGAGATGGTGATGTTCTATTGTGCTGCATAGTAAGTTCACAGTAAAGACCCGGGTTCGATGCCGGACGATGGAATTTAGGCAAATTTTAAGAAAAATTTCAATCTTTTCTTTTTTTCTTTTGATGGCCGTCCGGATATGATGCCGACATGAAAATAGTGTTGTCGATCTGCTTGCAGTATGCAAGCAACATTTTACTCGTATATATATAAGTATATCCGGAGAAGCGTCTATATATAATAGATATAGATGCTTCTCCGGATTCATTCATGTATATACCTATATAGATAGATAGATAGGATACTAATTCACAGCCTAAACCACAAGCGTCATTGACTTTCAATTTTTACGACGTATTGGCCATAACGTATAACCACCAGAAAAATTGCGATTTTGAACCTCAGTGTCATGGGTTCGATTCCAGAGGGCCCCAAAGTCGCGATTTTTCCCGTTTAAATGCATTGCTTTGATTTTCGGGAATTTTTTAAAAATACTTTCCGGATAGATAGAGAATCGAAACTCAAGGAACCTATATATATGACCAGGATCTATCGAAAACATAAATGAGTTTTACGGAAAATATCCTGGGTTCGATGCTAGGTCGAGGCAAAAATCGGCCGTTTAAAATGCATGGGGATAGTTTTTCATTAATTTTTTTGATGCACTTATCGGTATATAAGGAACTTTTCGCTCACCTAGAAGATAAATATTAAGAATTTGTTCAAGAAAAAAAATTTCATGAGCCAGTTATATTCCTGGGTTCGATGCCAGAGCACATTAACATTTCTCTCATAAGGAATATAAGGGAAAAGTAAGTCGTCGTTTGAGGCAGTTGCAGCCAATATTTCTGCTTGAATTTTCGCATATGGTTAAAGAATGTGATCTTCTTTAGTGCTGCATAGAAAGTATTACCAGAAAGACCCGGGTTCGATGCCGGGCGGCAAATATATCTCCCGTTTAAAATACATTGGGTTAGTATTTCATTATTTTTTGATACACTTATCAAAATGATAGGAAGTTCGTGCTCGGCTGGAAGATGTATAAAAAGAATTGGTTTTAGAAAAAAAATTTCATAAACCCGTACAATTCCTTGGTTCGATGCCAGAGCACATTAAATTTTCTCTCATAAGGAATACATGGGAAAAGTAGGACGTCGTTTGAGGCAGTTGCACCCAATATTTCTGCTTGAAATTTCACACATAGTTAGAGGTGTTGATCTTCTGTTGTGCTGCATATAAAATATTACCAGAAAGACCCGGGTTCGAAGCCAGGCGGTAAATATATCCCTCATTTAAAATACATTGTAGAGGTTTCATTATTTATTTTGATGCACTTATCGAAATGATAGGAGGTTCATGCTTAGATAGAAGATGTTTATTAAGACTTGGTTTAAGAAAAAAAAAATTGATAAGACAATGCTGTTCCTGTGTTCGTTGCCCGAGCACATTACAATTTCTCACATAAGGTATGTATATGAAAAGTAGGACGTCATTTGAGGCAGTTGCAGTCAATATTTCTATTTGAATTTTCACACATAGTTAGAGATGGTGATCTTCTGTAGTACTGCATAGTAAGTTCACCAGGAAGGCTTGGGTTCGATGCCAGACGATTAAATTGCAGTGAATTTTAAAAATATTTTCAAAGCTTTTATTTCTTTTGAGAACTGTCCCGATATGATGCCGATATGAAGGTGGTGTTGAAATGAAATTGGTGTTGTTGATCTGCTTGCAGTATGCAAGCTACATTTTACTCGTATATAATAGATATATCTATTATATATAGATGCTTCTCCGGATTCATTCATATATATACCTATATAGATAGATAGGATACAAATTCACAGCCTAAACTACAAGCGTCATTGATCTGAAATTTTTATGACATATTGGCCATAACGTGAAACCCCCAGGAAAAAAGAGACTTTGATCCTCAGTGTCATAGGTTCGATTCCAGAGGGCCCCAAAGTCCCGATTTTTCCCGTTTGAATGCATTGCCGTGATTTTCGGGAATTAAAAAAAAATACTTTCCGGATAGGTAGAAAAGTAAAACTCAAGGTGCCTATATTTATGGTCTTGGACTTTCGAAAACATCAATGACTTTTACAAAAGTTATCCTGGGTTCGATGCTAGGACGATGCAAAGATCTGCCCTTTAAAATACATGGGAGCCGTTTTTCATTATTTTTTTAGATGCACTTATCGAAATGATAGGATGTTCGTGCTTGGCTGGAAGATGTATGGTACGAATAAGTTTTAGAAAAAAATTTTCATAAGACCGTACTGTTCCTGGGTTCGAAGCCAGAGCACAATAACGTTTCTCTCATAAGGAATATAAAGGAAAAGTAGGACGTCATTTGAGGCAGTTGTAACCAATATTTCTGCTTGAATTTGCATACGCGGTTAGAGATGGTGTTTTTCTTTTGTGCTGCATAGAAAGTATTGCCTGAAAGACCCGGGTTCGATGCCGGGCAGTAAAAATATCACCCATATATAATACTATGGGGTATCTTTTCATAACTTTTTTATGCATTTATCGATATGTAAGGGAGCTCTTGCTTAGATGGAAGATGTATATTAACACTTTGTTTAAGAAAAAAAATAGATAAGACCATGCTGTTCCTGGGTTCGATGCCAGAGCACATTATAATTTCTCAAATAAGGAGTGTATGTGAATAGTAGGACGTCGTTTGAGGTAGTTGCACCTAATAGTTTTGCTTGAATTTTCACACATAGTTTGATATAGTAATTTTCTATTTTGCTGCATAGTAAGTACACCAGGAAGACCGGGGTTCGCTGCCAGGTGATTAAATTGCAGCGAATTCTACGAATATTTTGAATTTTTTTTTTCTTTTGATGTCCGTCCCGGTATATGATGCCGATATGAAATTAGTGTTGTCGATCTGCTTGCAGTATGCAAGCTACATTTTACTCGTATATAATAGATAGATAGATAGATAGATAGGATACTAATTCACAGCCTAAACCACAAGCGTGATTTACTTGAAATTTTTACGACGTATTGGCCATAACGTATAACCTCCAGAAAAATTGCGATTTTAAACTTCAGTGTCATGGGTTCGATTCCAGAGGGCCCCAAAGTCCCGATTTTTCCTTTTTAAATGCATTGCTTTGATTTTCGGGAATTAAAAAAAAATACTTCCCGGATAGGTAGAGAATCAAAACTCAAGGAGCCTATATATATGATCATGGTGTATCGAAATCATTTATGACTTATACAGAAAATATCCTGGGTTCAATGCTAGGACGTTGCAAAAATCGGCCGTTTAAAATACATTGAGGTAGTTTTTCATTATTTTTTTTCATGCACTTATCGAAATGATAGGAAATTCTTGCTTTTATGGATGATGTATATTCAGCATGGGTTTTAGAAAAAAATTTACATAAGACCGTACTGTTCCTGGGTTCGATGCCAGAGCACATTAAATTTTCTCTCATAAGGAATGTATGGGAAAAGTAGGACGTAGTTTGAAGCAGTTGCAGCAAATATTTCTGCCTGAATTTTCATACATAGTTAGAGAAGGTGATACTCTGCTGTGTTGCATAGGAAGTATTACCAGAAATACCCGGGTTCGATGCCAGGTGGTAAATATATCTGCCATATAAAACACATTGGGATAGGATTTCATTATTTCTTACATACACTTATCGAAATACCAGGGAGTTCTTGCTTAGAAAGTAGATGTGCATTAAGACTTGGTTTAAGAAAAAAAAATTAGAAGAGACCATGCTGTTCCTGGGTTCGATGCCAGGGCATATTAATATTTCTCTCATAAGGAATATATGGGAAAAGTAGGACGTCGTTTGAGGCAGTTGAAGCCAATATTTCTGCCTGAATTTTCACACATAGTAAGAGACGGTGATCTCCTTTTGTGATGAATAGAAAATATTGCCATGAAGGCCCGGGTTCGATGCCAAACGATAAAAATGCAGCGAATTTAAAAAAAAATTTTCAATTTTTTTTTCTTTTGAGGACCGTCCCGAAATGATGCCGATATGAAATAAGTGTTGTCGATCTGCTTGCAGTATGCAAGCTACATTTTACTCGTATATATATATGGATACATGAATGAATCCGGAGAAGCATCTATATATAATAGATATATATATATATAGGGGATCAAAAGTCTAACCATGTTCCACAAGTGCCACCGACTTGAAATTTTTACCACGTTATGGCCATGACGTGTAACCTCCAGGAAAAAGCCGACATTGAACCTCGGTGTCATGGGTTCGATTCCAGAAGGCCCCAAAGTCGTGATTTTGTCCATAAGAATACATGGCGGGGATTTTCGAAAATTTTTTTGAGGCACTTCCCGGAAAAGGAGAGAGTTGAAATTCAAGGGACCGCTAGATGCCGCGCATATCAAAAGGAAACCATAAAGACATCTACGAATATTATCCTTGGTTCGATGCTAGGTCGGGGCAAAAATCGGCCGTTCAAAATGCATTGTGGCGATATTTAAGATTTTTTTTGGACCCCTTTCCGAATGCATGGAAACTTGAAATTTGGCATGGGGTTAGAAACCATTAATATATTTCATAATCAAATTTTACATATTCGCTGATGGTCCTTGGTTCGATCCCAGAGTGCCATTTGCACTCCACAATGCATTTCTTTTGGGGATAACGGAAACGATATGGCCAATATGTCGTAAAAATTTCAAGTCAGTGGCCCTTGTGGAACATGGTTAGAATTTTGATCCCTAATGAATGAATGAATGAATGAATGAATGAGTGTATATATATCTAGGTATATCCGGAGAAGCGTCTATATATAATAGATATATATATATACCTATATAGTATATATATATACTATATAGGTATATATATATATATATATATATATGAATGAATCCGGAGAAGCATCTATATATAATAGACGAGTAAAATGTAGCTTGCATACTGCAAGCAGATCGGCAATACTATTTCATATCGGCATCATATCGGGACGGTCCTCAATAGAAAAAAAAAGCATTGAAATTTTTCTTAAAATTCGCTGATTTTTCATCGTCTGGCATCGAACCCGGGTCTTTTCTGTGAACTTACTATGCAGCACAACAGAAGATCACCATCTCAAACTATGTGTGAAAATTCAAGCAGAAATATTGGCTACAACTGCCTCAAAAGACGTTCTAATTTTCACGAATGTAAATGGCTCTCGGGACTCAAACCAAGGACGATCTTGGAAATCTAAAAGGTGTTTCTGAGAATTATTCATGATTTCTATCTATATGCCGAATTTCAAGTTTCTACATTATTGTGAAAGGTTTCAAAATAATTCCAAAAAATCGGATCAACTTCTGATTTCAGAGACACCTGGTCTCGAACCCAGGACATATTGTAAGCTGTAAATGCACAGTTTGATTTGTGAAGACCTTCTCTTGTATCATGCAAAGTTTCAAGTCGATAGCATGCCGAAAAGTACCTAACATTTGTTTCCGTTATCTCCGTAAGAAATGCATTGAGGAATTTAAATGGCCCTCTGGGATCGAACCAAGGACCAACAGCGAATATGTAAAATTTGATTTTGAAATATATTTATAATATCCTACCCCATGCCGAATTTCGAGTTTCCATGTTATCGGGAAGAAGTCCAAAAAAAATCTTAAAAATCATCACTATGCATTTTAAACGGCCGATATTTGCCCCGTCCTAGCATCGAACCATGGACCATATTCAACGATGTCTTTATGATTAAAGTTGGATATGCCCGGCTTCTAGCGATCCCTCGAATTTCAATTCTCTCCTTTTCCGGGAAGTGCCCCAAAAAAATTTTCGAAAATCCCCGCCATGTATTCTTATGGGGAAAATCGCGACTTTGGGGCCTTCTGGAATCGAACCCATGACACCGAGGTTCAAAGTCGGCTTTTTCCTTGAGGTTGCACGTTATGGCCAATATGTCGTAAAAATTTCAAGTCAATGACGCTTTTGGTTTAGCCTGTGAATTTGTATCCTATCTGGGTATCTGGGTATCTATTATATACGAGTAAAATGTAGCTTGCATACTGCAAGCAGATCGGCTATACTAATCTCATATCGGCATCACATCGGGACGGTCGTCATAAGAAAAAAAAAAGGATTTAATTTTTTTCCTTAAAATTCGCTGAAATTTCATCGTCTGGCATCGAACCCGGGTCTTACTGGTAAACCTACTATGAAACACAATAGATGATCACCATATCTAATTATGTGTGAAAATTCAAGCAGAAATATTGGCTACAACTGCATCAAAAGACGCTCTAATGTTCACGAATGTAAATGGCTCTCGGGACTCGAACCAAGGACGACGTCTAAAATTTAAAAAATGTTTCTGAAAGTTATTAATCATCTCAATCTATATGCCAAATTTCAAGTTCCTATATTATTGGAAAAGGTTTCAAAATAATTCCTAAAAATTCGATCAACTTCTGATTGCAGAGACACCTGGTGTCGAACCCAGGACACATTGATAGCTGTGAATGCATAGTTTGATTTGTTTAGACTTGTTCTTCTATCAGGCAAAGTTTGAAGTTGATAGCATGCCGGGAAGTGCCTAAAATTTGTTTCCGTTATCTCCGTAAGAAATGCATTGAGGAATTTAAATGTCCCTCTGGGATCGAACCAAGGACTATCAGCGAATATTTAAAATTCGATTATGATATATTTTCATAGTATCTAACCTCATACCGAATTTCAAGTTTCTATGCCATCGGAAAAGGGTCCAAAAAAAATCTTAAAAATAGCCACAATGCATTTAAAACGGCCGATTTTTAACTCGACCTAGCATCGAACCCAGGATATTTTTCGTGAAACTCATTTATGTTTTCGATAGATCATGACCATATATATAGGCTCCTTGAGTTTTAAGTCCCTACCTATCCGGGAAGTATTTTTTAAAAATTCCCGAAAATCACGGCAATGTATTTAAACGGGAAAAATCGGGACTGTGGGGCCCTCGGAATCGAACCAATGACACTGAGGTTCAAAATCGCAATTTTTCTGGAGGTTACACGTTATGGCCAATATGTCGTAAAAATTTCAGGTCATTGACGATTGTGGTTTAGCCTGTGAATTTGTATCCTCGCTATCTATAATATACGAGTAAAATGTAGCTTGCATACTGCAAGCAGATCGACAACACTAATTTCATCCCGGCATCACATCGGGACGGTCCTCAAAAGAAAAAAAAGGGGATTGAAAATATTCTTTAAATTCGCTGCAAATTATTCGTCCGGCATCGAACCCCGGTCTTTTTGGTGATACACACTATGCAGCACAACAGAATTTCTCCATCTCTAATTATGTGTGAAAATTAAAGCAAAAATATTGGGCGCAGCTGCCTCAAAAGACGCTCTAATGTTCACGAATGTAAATGGCTCTCGGGACTCGAACCAAGGACGATCGTGGAAATTTAAGAAATGTTTCTGAAAGTTATTAATGATCTCAATCCATATGCCAAATTTCAAGTTTCTATATTATTGGGAAAGGTTTCAAAATAATTCCTAAAAATCGGATCAACTTCTGATTGCAGAGACACCTGGTGTCGAACCCAGGACACATTGATAGCTATGAATGCATAGTTTGATTTGTTAAGACTGGTTCTTCTATCACGCTAAGTTTTAAGTCGATAGCATGCCAGGAAGAACCTAAAATTTGTTTCCGTTATCTCTATAAGAAATGCATTGAGAAATGTAAATGGCGCCCTGGGATCGAACCAAGGACCATCAGCGAATATGTAAAATTTGATTATGAAATATATTTATAATCTCCAACTCCATGCCGAATTTCAAGTTTCCATGCCATCGGGAAGGGGTCCAAAAAAAATCTTAAAAATCGCCACAATACATTTTAAACGGCCGATTTTTGCCTCCACCTAGCATCGAACCCAGGATATTTTCCGTAAAACTCATTTATGTTTTCAATAGATCATGACCATATATAAAGGATCCTAGAGTTTCGATTCTCTACCTATCCGGGAAGTATTTTTAAAAAATTCCCGAAAATCTAAGCAATGCATTTAAACGGGAAAAATCGGGAATTTGGGGCCCTCTGGAATCGAACCCATGACACTGAGGTTCAAAATCGCAATTTTTCTGGAGGTTATACGTTATGGCCAATATGTCGTAAAAATTTCAAGCCATTGACGCTAGTGGTTTGGCCTGTGACTTTGTATCCTCTCTATATATATATATATATATATATATATATACGAGTAAAATGTTGCTTGCATACTGCAAGCAGATCGACAACACTATTTTCATGTCGGCATCATATCCGGACGGCGATCAAAAGAAAAAAAAAGATTGAAATATTTCTTAAAATTTGCCTTAATTCCATCGTCCGGCATCGAACCCGGGTCTTTACTTTGAACTTACTATGCAGCACAATAGAACATCACCATCTCTAACGATGTGTGAAAATTCAAGCAGAAATATGGGCTACAACTGCCTCAAAAGACGTTCTAATTTTTACGAATTTAAATGGCTCTCTGGATTCGAACCAAGGACGATCTTGGAAATCTAAAAAATGTTTCTGAAAGTTATTTATGATCTCTATCTATATGCCGAATTTGAAGTTTCTATATTATTGGCAAAGGTTTCAAAATAATTCCTAAAAATCATATTAACTTCTGATTGCAGAGACACCTGGTGTCGAACCCAGGACTCTTTGATAGCTGTGAATGCACTGTTTGATTTGTATGGACTTGATCTTTCTACATACAAAGTTTGAAGTCGATATCGTGCCGGGAAGTACCTAAAATTTGTTTCCGTTATCTCCGTAATAAAAGCATTGGGAAGTGCAAATGGTGTTCTGGGATCGAACCAAGGACCATAAGCTAATATGTAAAATTCGATTATGAAATAAATTCATGATATCTATCGACGTGCCGAGTTTCAAGTATCCATGTTATCGGGAAAGGATCCAAAAAAAATCTTAAAAATCGCCGCAATGCATTTTAAACGGCCTATTTTTGCCCCGGCCTAGCATCGAACCAAGGACAATATTCGAAGATGTCTTTCCGATTTTCGTTGGCTATGCACGGCATTTAGCGGTCCCTCGAGTTTCAACTCTCTGCTTTTCCGGGAAGTGCCTCAAAAAAATTTTCGAAAATCCCCGCCTTGTAATCTTATGGGGAAAATCGCGACTTTGGAGCCCTCTGGAATCGAACCCATGACACTGAGGTTCAAAATCGCAATTTTTCTGGAGGTTATACCTTATGGCCAATATGTCGTAAAAATTTCAAGCCATTGACGCTAGTGGTTTAGCCTGTGACTTTGTATCCTCTCTATATA